>CM024764.1:37674599-38369441 GCA_014218235.1 Colocasia esculenta
CGAATTGACTAGTGTAGTACTGTGCTAGGGACAACACACATGTCACATGTGCTAGAGAAAGTCCGTACAACTCAAAACTTGGCAGAAGCATGGCTCCAAATAGAATGGCTTGCTCTCTGGATGAGAAGGCACTAGCCTCACTATTGTTACTTGAAAGAAGGCGATGCACAAGTGGTCGCTATCTGAAGGCGACACCTAACCTAGTGCATTCAAGAGCAGAAGTGAAGTCCATGCTGTCGCTACCTGAAGGCGACAGGAGGATCGGCGTGACAAGGAAAAAGGTGATAGGGGGAGTGTCGCGACCAGAATGCGATGACCATTATGTCGCGTTCTCAGTTTGAGAGATGGCCAACAAAGTTGAGCCCTCAAAACTGATGAACAGTCCATCCCCATGTACTTTTAAATTAATTACTTGCCCATTTTGGTGATAACAAAACACTGTCAAAGTTTCTCTAACCTTGTTTATCTAGCCATAAGCACAGGAATTACCCAAGAAAGTCAAGCATTTGTGGTAAGTCTTACATACATCTTTTTTCAGAAGAAGCCATAATAATTCCTTCATTAATATAACCTCTGTAAGTTATCGTAACGACTTCTTCAGAAGTTATAACGACTTGCTCATTATAACGACTCTGTAAGTTATCGTAACGACTTCTTCAGAAGTTATAACGACTTGCTCATTATAACGACTCTGTAAGTTATCGTAACGACTTCTTCAGAAGTTATAACGACTTGCTCATTATAACGACTCTGTAAGTTATCGTAACGACTTCTTCAGAAGTTATAACAAATTGCTCATTATAACGACTCTGTAAGTTATCGTAACGACTTCTTCAGAAGTTATAACGACTTGCTCATTATAACGACTCTGTAAGTTATCGTAACGACTTCTTCAGAAGTTATAACGACTTGCTCGTCATAACGACTCTGTAAGTTGTCGTAACGACTTCTTCAGAAGTTATAACGACTTGCTCGTCATAACGACTCTGTAAGTTGTCGTAACGATTTCTTTAGAAAGTTACAACGACTTGCCATGTTTCATAACGATTTCTTTTATCATCTGTTATAGAACGACTTGGTTGTGGTAACGATTTCTTTAGAAAGTTACAACGACTTGCCATGTTTCATAATGATTTCTTTTATCATCTGTTATAGAACGACTTGGTTGTGGTAACGATTTCATAAGTTATCATAACGACTTCTTATCAGTCTACAGAAGCTTGATCTAGGGGCTAGTCTTTTTCTCTCAAGAATTTTCCTGTGTTATTCCTTCGTGTGTGAAGGAAGACCTGTGGTTTCCAGGGTGGTGTTTTTCCCTTCGTGCGTGAAGGAAGACCTGGTGTTACCAGGGTGTTGTGTTCCCTTCAGGGGTGAAGGAAGACCAGCTAAGCTGGGGTTGTTTTTGTCCATAGGGGGACTGTACCCAGTTAGTGAAATCCTGAGGTTGCTCAGGGACTGGACGTAGGACTCCTAAGGAGAGGAGATCCGAACCAGGATAAATCTGTGTGTTGTGTGATTGTCTTCTTTGTGTGATTGTTGTTTTTACTAACCATTACTAATCCCTTTCAAGAACTCTTTATGTTTGTTGAGTTCAGGTTTTATCAGATAAACTTTTAAAGACCCATTCACCCCCCCCTTTGGGTTAGCCAACCGGCAACAAGTGGTATCAGAGCGAGTCTCTTCGACAAAGAACAAGATCCAACGATCTGAAGAGTAAAGATCCATGGCAGCCCAAGGTCACTTCGAAGGTCAGTCTGTCAACAGACCTCCTTTGTTCGACGGTGAAGATTATACGTATTGGAAGACCAGGATGGAATACTTTCTACAAGCCACGATTATCAAATCTGGTCAATAGTGGAAGAAGGTGATCTGGTCGTCACAAATGAGAAAGCACAATGGACAGATGAAGATAGAAAGAAAATCTCCTGAACTGTAAAGCTAAGAGCATTCTATGTTGTGCTCTAAGCAAGAAGGAGTTCAACAAGTTTCAGCATACAATCCTCCACGGAAATGTGGGAAAAGTTAAGGATTACATATGAAGGTACAGACAAAGTAAAGGAGACAAGAATCGACATTCTTGTCACTCAGTATGAAAGATTTCAAATGCAAACAGGTGAGTCTATTACCCAATGTTAGTAGATTTACTGACATCACTAATGGCCTAGCAAGTCTAGGAAAGTCATATGAGAATGCAGATATGGTAAGGAAGATTCTCAGATCCTTGCCATCTTCATGACGGCAAAGGTCACAGCTATCGAAGAAGCTAATGATCTAAGAGAATGTCAGTAGAAAAACTCATCGGGTCTCTCATGGCCCATGAAATAAACATGGAAAGACTAGGAGAATCCTCCAGTAGAAAGAAGCAGTCAAATGCGCTTAAAGCTAATGGGGACTCATCAGAAGAATCCTTAGATAACAGTGAAGATAGCAAAGATAGTGATGATGAAGAAGCCATGCTCTCAAGAAGATTGCAGAGAATCTTGGCAAAGAAGAAGAAGTTCCAGTCTGGTAGGAGGTTCAAGAAAAACAAAGATCTCAGAGACCAGATGGAAAAGATCAGAAGAGGAATGAGCCACTTTGCTATGAATGCAAGAAACCTGGACATATCAAGGCAGATTGTCCATGCTAAAGAAAATGATCACAAGAAGAAGGACAGCTCAAGAAGTTCAGAAGATTCAAAAAGAAAGCCATGGCAGCTGCATGGGACAACAGCAGCGACTCAGACAGTGAGTCAAGCTCCAGCAGTGAAGAAGAAGAAGCCAACCTGGCTCTTATGGCAAATACCGAGGATAAGGTAAACATCTGATTCCTCTTTCGTTCCTGTAATGACTCAGATTCGGATAATTTGGAATGTGCATTTATGAACTCTACGATAGTATAAAGAAGTGTGTAAACTACTTAAGCTAAGCAAGAAAAATATCACATGTCTCGAAAATACCAACTCAGATTTAAAATCTGAAAATGAAGAACTAGAAAAACAAATAATTGAGCTTAAGAGAAGAAATGAATATTATGTGGAAACTTAAAAGACAAGAACAGACAAATCATTGACCTAGAAAAACCAGGAAAGCTCAGATGATTTAAGAAAAACGGTAAATGAATTAAATGAAGAAAACAATACACTAGCAAGCACCTAGAAAAGTTTACAAATGGAAAGAATTCCTTATTATTAAAAGGTGCTAGAAGATCTGGTAAGAATAAACAAGGTTTAGGTTACATACCGCCAGAATGAAGAAGAAAAAAATCTATCCAGAAAAATATCCAACTCCTAAGTTCACTCCAGAACAAGATGTGGCATATAAAGCGAATTTTAAATACATAGAAAGAGTGACAATAACATCATGTTGTAATCACTGTAATAAGCTAGGACATTTAAAATCCACCTGTCCAACAAGAATAAGAAGTGGATAATAAAAAAGTAAAAATAATGATACTGACCCATCAGGACCCAAAGGAACTGGGTACCTAAATCTGATGTCTTTATTTCAGGCTAACCTTCGAGCATCCAAATGGTATTTGGATAGTGGGTGCTCATGATCTAGGACTATTTCAGGCTAACCCTACCGCAAGTAGACCTGATATATATTAGTGTATGCATGTGTGCTAGATATCAAGCTGACCCTAGAGAATCACATTAATTTCTGTCAAAAGGATTTCAGATACTTAGCCAGGACTCATGATCTAGGACTAGGGATCCAAACTCCTGTGATGTAAAAATAGTAGGGTATTCTGATGCTGATTATGCTGGATGCAAGGTAGATAGAAAAAGCACCAGTGGTTGCTGTCAATTTCTTGCAGGGTGTTTAATCTCATGGTCCTCAAGGAAACAAAATTCAGTAGCACTATCTACAGCTGAAGCCGAGTACGTAGCTGCTGGAAGTTGCTGTACACAACTCTTATGGATAAAGCAACAACTTGAGGATTTTGGACTCAAAGTCAAGAAAATTCCTCTGCTATGTGACACAACACCAGCGCTATCAACCTCACCAAAAATCCAATTCAGCACTCCAGGACCAAACATATTGAGGTCAGATACCATTTTATTCGTGATCATGTAGCAAATGGCAATATTGAAATATCGTTTATTGATACAAATAATCAGCTAGCAGATATTTTCACAAAGGCCTTACCTGAAGAGAGATTTACATCTCTTAGAAGGGAGTTAGGCATGTGTATTTTGTGAAAAGATCTTCATTTAAAGCTGGTATAAAAATTCTCAGAATTTAAGAAGGTTCTCTCTCTCTCTCTTTCTGTGTCAAAATCAATTCAAAAGTCTCAGTTTAAGCGTTCCGTCCGATAAGTCATAGTCCTCAAGGTGGTCAACCTCGCTTGTCGTTTTCTGACGCCTCACCTTTTGGAGCATTATATCTTTAAATCGATGCGTTAACGATTCCTCTTCCTCATTCACTTTTCCCCTCTTTCGTCCCGACGCATGAGCCGATGCCCTAGCGACTCTTGCCTCTACCCTCTGCAAATTTGAAGCTTCCATCTCCTTCCCGCGAAATCGTTTGAGGGTTTCCTCTCATCACCCTTCTCGTCACCCCTTCAAACCTTCTCTCACCTGAATCCATGGCCGCACCAGCTATTGCCGGAAGTGTGGGTGGCTACAGCGCCGAATACCTCTCCCAGCGCAGGAGGAGCGTTTCACCTTTGTGAAGACAAAGCTCTGTGGTCACAAGGAAGTAGATGTTTCAGATCTGCAGAAAAATGGAATGAGCAGCCTCATTGAGAAGATCGACCAGATGAAGTGGAAAGGGCTTACCACTTGCTCAGAGGTAAGTTATCCGGACCTGGTAAAGGCGTTCTTTGTATGCTTAAGAACAGAAGAAGATGGGGCCCTCGTTTCTTCAGTCAAGGGCACCGTAATCAGAATCGACCAGAAATTGCTTAGGATGCTATTTGGAGTAAGCATATCGGGCTTCAGTGGAATTCATTCTGTAGATACCCAAGAAAAGGGTTTGGGGATTGTTGGGCCAGGGTTCAAGATGAGGGATGGCAAGCTAGATATCAATCAGTTAAGTGCCTTCAACCGCCTCCTTCACTTATTGTTTGTCAGATTTTGGTTCCCCGAAGTGCAACCTTCTCCGCTTGCACTAAGGCTGACTCCGATCTGATGTACTGGGCCATTAAAAATGAGGAAATCAATATGGCCGCAGTGATGATGGAGAGAATGAAATTTGCCAGGGAGCAGATTTGGGACACTAAAAGCAAGTTGAATGTGCCCCTTCCCTATGCACATTTACTCACCAGAATCTTCAGACACTTCGGTGTAGATGTCTCAGGGGCAGTTATGGAGAAGATGGGCCAAGCTATCAGGTCCAGAAACTTAAAGAAGAGGTTTTTTTCAGTAGTCAATGGGGTCTGGTTCAAGGCTTCAGTTGCAGAAGGTGAAGGTCTCATTGGTGAGCCTTCAGTTACTCAAACCCAGTCAGAGGCAGATTCTGTGATGCCCGAATTGCCACTGGAATCAGGTTCTGTTCCAGTCTTGTAGAAACAGAGCAGGAAGGGCCATCTATGGCCAGAAATCAGTCAGAGGCAGCAACAGCAGTGAGGGCAGAGGAAGACAGGCCAGCTACAGCAGATCCAGTTGTGCCTCCTGTTGAAAGGAGAATTGAGGACATTCTTCCTGAAGACATCCTGCCTGTTATGGAGCAGTCTGTGGCATCAGGCCACATCTTTGAAGACGGTCCAGTAGAAGAAGAGCAGCAAAATCCTAAGGAAAATTCAATGGAAATGGATGCTCCCTATCAGGGGGAGACTGGTGCAGTTGCAGAAGATGCTCCACTTGAGGGGGAGCAATCCCAAGAGACACCAGATGTTGCACCTCCAGCCACCAGCGATCAGGAGGAAGACCAGAGAGAGTCTGAAAATTTGGATGCGAGAGAAGGGGAGACAGCTAGTTCATCAAGCTCTGATGAGGACAATAATCCACCTCCTCCAGCTACAAAGGGCACGAGAAAGATATAGCTCCTGAAGTACCCCTTTTAGCTGATGCACCATTTGAAAGACAGGTCAAGCAAAAGATTATCATCAATTTAAAACCTGTGATTGAGAGGTTGGATGCTCAGGGTGAGCTGCTTTGCTCACTTCAGACTGATGTGAACTCCATCTTTCTAAGCCAAGCGTCAGCCCGCAAGGAATTGGTTCAGATTCGCTCTGCCATGACATGGTTCATCAGGAAATGGGGACCATGAAGAATATGCTATCTGACATCCTTCAGGCAGTTGGAGCTCAAGCTCCTGCTCCTCCAGCAGCTCAGGAGCCTCACTCAAATGTACCTGAGCCTCCGGGCAGTCAGCAGCAGCAGCAGAAGCCCCAGCTGAAGAGTCAGGGCCATCAGGGCCAGCTGAAGATTCAAGGCCATCAGGGCCAGTTGTGGTGGAATCAGGGCCACCAGGCCGACAGTGTTGGATCTTTGCCTCCTTGCCTGAAGAAGTGGTTTCAGATCCTCCACCCCTTGCTCCCACTTCTACCAACACTCCCATTCCTCCTTCTCCACCCTCTAACTCCACAGCTCACCTGCTCCACCTCCTTCAAAAAGCCCAGATCCAGGCCCATTTCCTCTCCCACACCTTTTCCTCCTCATCCATTACATCCTCTCCTGTTTCTTCTACCTTCTCTTCCTCTGCTCAAGATTTGAGGCCCCTCCAGCATCCTCAGCTGGAGGCTCATCCTCTTCTGGTACATCTTCACTTCCAGAAGTAGGATCTCTCAATTCTGATGCATTTCTGAAACCCCCCTGCACCTCCCTCCTTTATCACTATTATTCCTACAGATGTCCAAGTCGACTCACCCTTTCTTGATAAAATCAAGGATGAGTTTGAAGAGGTCATTCTTAAATCTGTGCTAAAGGTAGGTGACCACCTTTCCAAGACAGACTCTTCCAGTACTGTCTCCAAGAAACGAAAGCTTTCTTCCTCACATCTCCTCTTTACCCTCCCTTGTGGTTTTCTCTTACAGTCACCCAAAGCACCTCTCTGTACAAAGAATACCTTCAAAAGGTTGTCTTTGCCACTCTTCACAATCTTCCTTTTCTTAACCTCTCTGACCATTTAGATGTTATTCTTCCCTATACTCCTCTGTCTAAAGCCGACAAATCCAAAATCTTCTCCTCAGCCCACTCCAAAACTGAGGAGCAATGGGCTAAATCTCATAAAGATCTGTACAGTCGCTTCCTTCAGGCTAAGGCAGCAAGTTTCCACCCAGGGATCACTCCTTGACCCTTTCTGAGTGGTTCCCGTTTCACCACCAGCACACCTGGGCTCCTGCCATTCAGAAGCTCATCAAGCTGGTCAGGCATTTCCAAACATTCAACAACTACAGGTATCTCAACAATTTACCTGAAGTTCAGCTCAGCCAGTTCAAGAGAGCCATCAAGGTCCTAACCCACTCTGAGCAGTCTGAGGAAATCAGAGTAGATTTTGCCACTCTTAATTTACCTGAAGAGATTTTCCTGCCTCAGATTCATTTCCTGATTATGGAATCTTCGGTTGGTTCCATCATTTTTGAGCGTTTTGCAAGGGTTATGGGCAGAATCAAGATTCAGAAAGGCCTTCAAGTTGGTTTTCCTAGATTTCTTTTCGGGAATACCATAGAGGGTTTGTCAACTCTGCTGTCCTTGCCCCTCTCCTCTCAGAATGTGAAAGGCTGAATGCCTCCGATTGGTCCAAGCTTTACTCTCTGTCTGCTCAGCAGCTAGCACATCTGAATGCTGCTCAAGCCAGGGAAGGAAAAGCTCCTATCTCTCCTGCAACCTTCTTGGATATGAATTCAATCCAGCTGGTCTTTGATCCTACCACGTTTGGGCTGAAAGATACAAAGTATTTTTAGCTCTTCGCCAGGAACTCAAGGACAAACAGATTTTCTACCCTGTCACCATGGATCAGTTTCTTGCCTGTGCAAGTTTTGGTAAAACAATCATCACCTGCTCCTCATGGATCCAGACGAGTATGACCTGTTTCTTACCAAGCAGCGCAGCCTCTATCTATCCAAAATGGCTCCAATCATGGGACCATCCTTCTCCATTAAGAGCGGTGCCTTTAGGCAATTCTTCAAGCGTCAGGAAGAGCAAGCCTGGGAAGCTATTTCTCATTATGCCTCCCTTCTCTCTCCTGCTTATTATTTGTCTGTCCCTCCTCAATCTTAATAAATGGATTGTGCTCCTTCTCCTCATTGTCTCTTATTCTTTGTCTCTTTCCTTTTGCTTTTTGCTTAATGACAAAAAGGGGGAGAATGATTACCTACTTGTGTCTGACACATTCCTGAATCATGACTCAAGTACTTTAATTCTGTTTAATACTCAGTACTACTTAAATATTGATCATAGTTTTGTCATCACCAAAAAGGGGGAGATTGATGAACAGTCCATCCCCATGTACCTTTAAATTAATTACTTGCCCATTTTGGTGATAAACAAAACACTGTCAAAGTTTCTCTAACCTTGTTTATCTAGCCATAAGCACAGGAATTACCCAAAGAAAGTCAAGCATTTGTGGTAAGTCTTTATACATCTTTTTTAGAAGAAGCCATAATAATTCCTTCATTAATTATAACGACTCTGTAAGTTATCGTAACAACTTCTTCAGAAGTTATAACGACTTGCTCATTATAACGACTCTGTAAGTTATCGTAACGACTTCTTCAGAAGTTATAACGACTTGCTCATTATAACGACTCTGTAAGTTATCGTAACGACTTCTTCAGAAGTTATAACGACTTGCTCATTATAAGACTCTGTAAGTTATCGTAACGACTTCTTCAGAAGTTATAACAAATTGCTCATTATAACGACTCTGTAAGTTATCGTAACGACTTCTTCAGAAGTTATAACGACTTGCTCATTATAAGACTCTGTAAGTTATCGTAACGACTTCTTCAGAAGTTATAACGACTTGCTCGTCATAACGACTCTGTAAGTTGTCGTAAAGACTTCTTCAGAAGTTATAACGACTTGCTCGTCATAACGACTCTGTAAGTTTTCGTAACGATTTCTTTAGAAGTTACAACGACTTGCCATGTTTCATAACGTTTCTTTTATCATCTGTTATAGAACGACTTGGTTGTGGTAACGATTCTTTAGAAAGTTACAACGACTTGCCATGTTTCATAACGATTTCTTTTATCATCTGTTATAGAACGACTTGGTTGTGGTAACGATTTCATAAGTTATCATACGACTTCTTATCAGTCTACAGAAGCTTGATCTAGGGGCTAGTCTTTTTCTCCTCAAGAATTTTCCTGTGTTATTCCCTTCGTGTGTGAAGGAGACCTGGTGGTTTCCAGGGTGGTGTTTTTCCCTTCGTGCGTGAAGGAAGACCTGGTGTTACCAGGGTGTTGTGTTCCCTTCAGGGTGAAGGAAGACCAGCTAAGCTGGGTGGTTGTTTTTGTCCATAGGGGGACTGTACCCCAGTTAGTGAAACCTGAGGGTTGCTCATGGACTGGACGTAGGACTCCTAAGGAGCGAGATCCGAACCAGGATAAATCTGTGTGTTGTGTGATTGTCTTCTTTGTGTGATTGTTGTTTTACTAACCAGTACTAATCCCTTCAAACTCTTTAGTTTGTTTGAGTTCGGTTTTTTCAATAAACTTTTAAAGACCCATTCCCCCCCCCCTTTGGGTTAGCCAACCGCAACAAAACACCCCCACAAACTACACAAACACCAAAATCTGGGAGAGGGGAGCATGGAGAATGATGAAACAACATGCTCACGGCTCAAACCACCCAAAATAACCCTCATGCATGGCTAGGAAGGCTAACTACACTCATGTAAAGCTCACCATGCATGGTTTCACACGCACACCCCCACTCGCATGCACAATGAAAGAAGCATGAAATGAAGATCACAATGCTTTTACAAGGTGGGTAGGGGGGGGAAGGTTAGTTCCATACCTCAAATAAAAGAGCCAACCCGTTGGGTCTTATATAGGTGAGATGGCTCTCTCTCTCTAACCTAGAGAGAGAAGCTCTGGCGATTTTGCTTCTCGTCGGTGCTGCTTGGGCCGCCAGCCCTGAGGGCTGGTGGCGCTTCCTCCATGGCGACTCCGACTTTGGTCCATCCTGCAGAAGGGACTCTTACAGGGAGGCGATCATACGCACAAATTATCTCTGCATCAAAACCTCCTCCGCCTGTTCCCATCGGTGTCAAAGCACCAAGCTTCACAGATGCAAGAGAACCTGCAGTTTTCTTCTCCAAGGATGAGGTAAACCTGTCCATTAATACTCTAAAGCTAGCTGTTATTGTCCGATGTGCTTATGGCCGGTCTTCTATCCCGGAGATCAAGTTTGCGCTTTCTCAAAGGCTCCAACTGAAGGGTGAGTTTATTATTAGTGCTTTGAATAACAGACATCTGCTAATCCGATTTGATGGTGAGGAAGACTACCTATCTGTTATCTTGAGACGTAGCCTATACATCAAAGGTCTGCTGTACAAGTTCTTCAAATGGGATGCCCACTTTGATTTCTCTACAGACCCCACTGTGCTTCCTATATGGATCGGTTTCCCCATGCTCCCAGTTCACTACTACTATGAAGATTTTCTCAGATCGATAGCTGGCAATGTGGGACATGTGATGAGAATCTATGAACCAACCTTAGCTCTTACTCAAACTAGCGAGGCTTTTGTCTGCATTGAGTTGGATATTCTCAAGGCTAGACTCGACAGGATCTGGATAGGGCGTGGCACTGATGGTTTCTGGCAAAAAATCAACTACTACCGCATCCCAGCAGTGTGTGGATTTTGTCACAAGATTGGCCATGCAGAGTTTGAATGTGTTAAGAAAAACAAGAAGGATGATAACCCAGAGGTCTGGCCTCCACCGCAGGAAACCAGGAATCTTGATAAGCCTAAGAAAAACTGGCGCTATAATGCGCACACTACGTCTCTTGTGCCAGATGGTCAAGGAAATAGCTTTGCTCCTCTTTAGGGTACCTTGGAAGAGCCAGCCCTCACAGACGATGGTACTCCTCCTCAAGGAAGCCTTCAAGCCCCATCGGAACCATCAAAGGTCATCACTTTTCTATCAAACCAACTGGACCAACAACCTCAGACAGTTCAGACTGCTAATCAGATCTAGGATGAAGAGAATGGTGACAATTCTATAAACGAATGTTTGGTCCTGTCGGGTATTCCGAATCAGATGGAGAAACCTAAGCAGATTCAGCCTGCTCTTGTCTATGATACTGGTACGTCACAAGGTTTGCATGGGGATTCCACGTTGCATGGCAGGAAGGACGTTGAAGATTTAGCCATTATTCTTAAAGATCAATCCATGGCGGATGATGGCGGAGTAGCAAAGCCCCCAAGGACCGTTCCTGGTGAGGAAGAAGGTATGATCCCCTACCAAGCTGCGCCTTCCAAAAAATAAGATCCTGACATGCTGTTAAGAAAGATATCTGAACTGGCTGCTAAAGAGAATATTTTCATGCCTACTTTTAATCCTAAAGAAGGTAGGACAGACAAGGAAAGTGGTATACGTACCAGATTAAAGGCCAAGACTGTGGGGTGTTCTAACGGCTACGTATCCTCATGACTAGCCCAATTTTATACTGGAATATCAGAGGCGTATCTAACACCGCCTCCAAGAGTGCCTTATGTAGACATGTTAAGAAATATCAAGTTGACATTGTTGCTATAGATGAGCCTAAAGTTTCTTTCCTCCGGGCCAAGAGGGTGTGTTCCTACCTTAAGATGGATTTGGTTGTTGGTAACAATGGGGATAGCTCCACTATATGGGTCTGCTGGCGTAATAATAACATTCAACTTGTTAACTCCCCGATCAACATATCACTCTGGATATTCAAAAAAATAATAACACTCATTATTTCATTACAGTGGTGTATGGTTCTTGCAGATTTGATAGAAGAAGACTCCTTTATGATGAGATCATCAACATGTCTAGCAGTATTTCTTATCCTTGGTTAGTGGGAGGGGATTTTAACTGTGTTTCGGCACCCTCTGAGAAGAAAGGTGGCAATCCTCCCAGGCTTCAGGCGATGGTTGACTTCAATGCTTGCATGTCTGCCTCCTCTTTGCTTGATGCTGGTTATAGTGGTTCGCATTTCACCTGGTCTAATAATCGTACTGGCCTTGCGGCTGTTAAATCCAGATTAGACAGATTCTTCATTAACAACCAATGGGAAGTTGCTTTTCCTAGATTCCAGATTACACATTTATTAAGAGGGCCCTCTGATCATGCGCCGTTGTTAGCCTCATGTTTCCCCAATTTAAGGGGTCCGACTAGATTTATTTTTCAATCTATGTGGATTAATCATGATACCTTTCTAAACACTGTTGACAATGCTTGGAATTTGATTAATGTTAGCCATAGTAATCCTTGGGTAAATCTTCATCTCAAACTTAAGGCTGCTAAAGGTGCTCTTGGCTCTGGAACAAAACTACTTTTGGCAACATTCATGACAACCTGTCCATGCTGGAAAAAGAGGTGACCATCAGGCAACAGGAGTTTGATATACATCCCACGCCTGAGAACAGATCTGAGTTGGGGGCGGCTAATGATAATCTAAGGAAAGCTATGAAATGTGTTGAGGTCTTTTGGGCTCAAAAAGCTCGTATAAATTGGCTGGATGATGGCGACAAAAACACATCATTTATCACGCTGTGGCTAATGGCAATAGAAGAAGAAATCATATTGCCAGACTTCAGGTGAATGGTCAGTGGTGTGACAACCAGGAGGTCCTTGCCAAGGAGGCTGCCGGTTTCTTTGAGAACCTTCTGCAAAATACGGACCTTGTTATCAATGATAATATTCTTAGTGTTATCCCTTCTATTATATCTGATGATCATAACAATGTCTTGTGTGCTATCCCTGACATGGAGGAAGTTAGGCTGGCGGTGAGGAACCTTAATGGGGCGAGCACCCCTGGCCCTGATGGATTCACAGGGTCCTTTTTCACTACTTGTTGGGACATTGTGGGAGGAGATGTTTATGCGGCTGTTAAGGGTTTCTTCCAGGGATACTCTTTTGTTAAAGGTATTACCTCCACTCTGATTTCTCTCATTCCGAAGAAGGCTCATCCCACTTCTTTCAATGATTTCAGACCTGTCAGTCTTTGTAACTTTTGCAACAAGATTGTCTCTAAAATTCTCAGTGACAGACTCACTCCTATTCTGCCGAGCATTATCTCAGAAGAGCAGGGGGCCTTTGTTAAAGGCAGATATATCTTGGACAATGTTACAATGGCTAAACAGATGGTTAAAGATATCGGCCGAAAGGTTAGAGGCAATAATGTCATCTTCAAGTTTGATATAAAAAAGGCTTATGACAGTTTAGAATGGGATTTTCTTTTTGAAGTCCTTAAGAAGTTTGGGTTCTCTTCCAGATTCATATCTCTCATTGGCATGATTGTATCTAATTGTTGGTTCTCAGTTCTTTTCAACGGCTCCCATGCTGGTTTCTTTAAATCTACCAGGGGCCTTCGTCAAGGTGATCCTTTAGCCCCAACTTTGTTTATTATTATGGAAGAAGTTCTCAGCAGAGGAATCAAGAACATGGTCACTACTGGCCTTCTTATGCCTTACGCCGGTCCCAGGGGCTGTCTTCCTCCTTCTCACCTTCTTTATGCTGATGACACTTTGGTCTTCTTAAATGGCAGCATTAGAAACATAAATCGGTTGATGGAATTTCTCCAAGCCTACGCCACTTCCTCGGGTCAGCATATCAACCCAGCAAAGAGTAGTTTTATGATATCTCAAAAGGCTCCTGCTTCCACCATTTCTAGAATTCACCGAGTCACTGGTTTTACTAGGCAAATCCCATTATGGAGGAGGGGCTAGGTGTTCGCAGCTTGCACCATGTTCAACTCTCGTTAGCTATCAAGCAACTCTGGAATGTTAAACAAGGATCCTCTCTATGGGCCAATTATGCTAGAAAGAGATATCAGATCTTGAAGAAGGACATTATTCCCGGGATGCCCAAATCTTTGTTCATGGAAGCTGAGAAGATTCTAATTGACAACACCAAATGGGTGCATGGTAATGGCAATGATATTGATATTCTTCATGATATCTGGGTTGGAGATAGACCACTTAGTGAATCAATCACTGCCTCAGATGACCATCGTTAAATCTCTGCCACTTTGAGTGAGGTTTGTTCTAATGAAAATCACAGCTTGCGTTCCATTATTCCCCAGACTGTTTTGGATGGCGTTGTTCTCACTGAAGATGTTGATAAGTGTATGTGGGTGGCTTCCCCTAATGGTTCCTTCACCACCTGTTCTGCTTACAACCTCACTCGACCTACTGGTGTGTATAGAGCTGCTCTCTCCAAATTTTGGCACAGGTCTTTCAACCACAGGGCATCCTTATTCTCCTGGAAAGTGCTGCATCGTGTTGTTCCGGTGGATGGTCGTGTTGCTGATATTGGTGTTCCTATGGCCTCCCGATGCTCTTGTTGCTCTCACCCTCAACAAGAAACTTTAGATCACCTTTTCCTTCATAGTGACTGTGCTGCCTTCCTTTGGCGTTGGCTCCAACCGTTGATCTCTCCCAGAATCAACATGCACCCCCACCTCACGGTCCGCCTGTGGAACTTAGTCCAACATAGTAATATTCGCTCCCCCTATGGATTTGCTGCTCTTTATGGCATTATGCTCATCATTTGGGAAATCTGGAAATGGCGATGTGCTAAAAGATTCGAGGATCCCACTATCCCCCTTGGGGCCATCATCAACAATGGCAAGAATAATATAGGCCACTCCTTGTCAAAAATCATCTTTAAAGTCGCCCCCTTTTTTGATGAATGGCAGACTCTTCTCAGCTTCGGCTTTGCTCCTCAGTGCTCTTCCAAAACTTTAAAGCTAATTAGATGGATTCCTCCCTTACATGATCTCAGTCTAAATGTTGATGGTGCCTGCAAAGGAAACCCTGGTGATTGTGGTGGTGGAGGATGTATCCAGGACTCTATGGGAAATGTTCACTTGGCCTTCTCTCATTTCTATGGAACAGGAACCAGCATGCAAGCAGAGATAAGAGCGCTTACTGATGACCTCCATCTTGCGTCAGTTATTGGCTACAGGATTTCTATTGTTTATACTGACTCTCAAGTTGTTGCCCACTCCATAAAAGATGATCGGATGGTGTCTTGGAAATCATTTAGATGGTGGAGAGAAGCAAGAAGAATTCTCGTGCATAATGGTGGTTCGCTTCTTCATGTGTATAGAGAAACAAACCAAGTGGCAGATGCTCTTGCAAACTTTGCGATTTATTCTGGGCAGAATAATGTTTATCGGAGGGCCAAAGACCTCCCTCATCCTTGTAAAGGGCCAGTGGTAATTGATAGATCTGGTCTTACTCACATTAGGCTGGTTTAGCTGTGACGGCCTTTGTTTCTTTGTAATTTTCCTTATATAATATTTTCGGCCCAAGTTCACTCACCAGTGGAGTGGGATCATTCTCCCCCTCTGGGGGAGGGTGCACTCTCCTGGTTGAGAGCCTGAGGATCGCTTTTGATAAAAAAAAAAAAATCATGTGAATGGTCACCTTCTGCTCGCTCCAAGCTCCACGCAAGGTTGTTGGCAATCGCGTCAAGGCAACATATGCATAGTGGAATAGATTTCAAAACAAAAACAAAATGATTCCCAAGCAATTTTTTATCACATCGGGATGATGTTCGGCGCCAACCATTGACACCAAGAGAGGGAAACTTTCTTACCTAGGGGTGCTCGCATAACCACTAAAGAGTAGAACCCAGCCCGCCAGTCAAAGAAGCTCTCATGAACTCTTTAACGGTGTCCACATGATGGACGTTGGCGGTAATGACGACTCCTCCATCTTGCACAGCTCCTAGTAGCACCAAGCAACAATAGCGAGCAAGCCACAATAGTAAGCCAGCAGCAGCAAGAGCAAGAAGGGTCGGCCCCTTTTGCACCCCTTTCTTCTCATCTTGGAAGAGAGAGAGAGGGAGAGAGTGGAAGGAAGAAAGGAAGAGGGTCTGGTGGGAGAGAGCTCAGCTTGTATCTCTCTCCCACACCCTCTACCTATATAGAGGCAGGGATAGCATCCGTGCGTGGTTCGCACGTTGTGCGGCCATGCTTGGTACGAAACCGGGACGCAGAAGTCAAACTTCCATAGACAACAACATCTTATGTCGTTAGACTCTCTGACAACAACAAAGTATGTTTCTAGGATCAGCCATATTGACTACAAAAACTTATGTCGTCAGAACATTCTGGCTGCATAAGTGACTGTCACCAAGGCTTAAGCCTGGCGACATCAAGGTATGTCGCCAGCCACCACAGACTCCCTCTTCTGTACGATTGTCATCCAAGTTGCACGTGGCCAATCAGATAACACTTATTTGATCCTCTATTCACCGAGTCATTTCATCTTTTATGTGTGACCCTCTAGGCCTAATATCTGGCTGATCATGAGTCAAAACCCATCAGAACTACTTCCAATGTGTCAAAACTTCTTTTGATTCGCATGAGTGGTTACCTTTGTAATGACTTACCAGACTCATCGGCTGTGGATGTACCAAACTACTATGCCACAATCCCCAGAGTACCAGAGGATATAATTCATTGGACCTTTCTACCCTCAGTTATCGTGTATCTATAGTCCCTCATCTAACTAATATCCTAGAGTCTGTGTATTAGGCATCGTCCCGTCAGGCCTATATGAAATCCTTCTGAGTCTTACTCTTATCGATTTTCTCATAGAACTCCTTCTCTCTCAATCTGATTGACACTCACCAGGCGTTTGCTTGAGTAAGAACACACGAGATATTTCTCTCAAGATAGCGAGAGTGGATGATCTTTTGTTGACACACAATTACCTTCACAGAGTTGACTGCCATCCCCAAAAAATCAACTATACTAGACTGGGAAGCTCCAGACCTATAAGCTCGACATTAAAGAATGGAGCACTCAACCAAGACATCATTGGTGTCTCAAGTCTAAGGACAAGTTACACAAATGGAACTATGGAATCGTTGATTGACAAACAGGTATTATCAACCATTTAGCATCCCACAAGTGGATCATTCAGTGAACATGTTCTTCAATGAGTATATGCATTATATCTCTAGTGTCTCCACACGAGCAGCTATGAGACCAGCTGCCTCCATCACTTGGGCAGGTATACAATGCACCAATCTATCCACTTATCTCGATGTCCTCATCGAGTAACCTATAACCAACAATATTTAGGATCGATGCATGAAGAGAATTGGTATCATTATCATGATCTCATCATGATCCAACTTCTCATTGCATTGATCCATAAACATCACAATATAAGCATCACCATCCATTTTAATATATAGCGAGGAAATGCCATAATTATATTGACCAAAAGAGATTGTACAGTATACAAGTGACATTACACACACATGTGATTGGTTTGTAGGGCTTTCATAACTAATAAAGTCTACCTACAAGAAAGAGGACTCATCACCAAGCCCAAAACGCCACCAAGTCAGAGAAAAAACCCAAGGAAAGTGTAGCTTAGGGAAAAGGGGAAGAGAGGGAGAGGGGAAGAAGAGGAGGAAAAGGGAAGGGAGAGTTCCACATGCCTTGGTTATATAGGTCTCGAATCTCAAAACAAGACAGCTCGATTGTCACGAGCAAACTAGAACATGACGGCCTCCTCGTCGTAATTCTAAAAAGTCGGTCAAAGTTGACAGTAAGGCCCGACACACGTCACTCTACATGTGTGCTACTAATATCGTGACAACTGGTACATCGCCTTCACGCTACATACGTCTCGACACATGGCACAACGGCTCTAACCATAAACAACAAATTGCACAATGGTTAGAAAGCCAGATTGCAACGCACAACAAGGCACATTTTGAAACAGAATAAGGCACCAATCCTATGGCCTTCAGAAGGTGACAGGTCGATACGCCATCTCGCCATTCCACTGTCGTACAACACCCCCTCGTGTTTCTCTATTCTCTTCACCATCCCTTAGCCAACCCCTCCTCTCAATGGCTAAGTGTAAGGATCACACCTAGTGGTATCAGTTAACTACTGGGGTTATCGGGGTCCCCCATGAGGCCTCCTCCAGTGGCTAAGTCCCAAGCGCCTCTCATTGTGTTAATCGATACCTCAGGTGGCTACCTATTAACAATCAATTAACTACTAAGTAATCGATTATCAAGTTTTAAGAAGACTTTCTCCAGTGGCTAAGTTTCAAAGAGTGCTCAAGATGGTATTGATTTCTAGTGAGGATAATCGATTGGGATTAATCGATTATGAGTATGGGTGTAAACGAACCAATACGTTCGATGAAAAGTTCGGAGCTCGGCTCGATAAAAATGTGATTCGGCTCATTTAATAAGTTAAATAAATAAGTTTGAACAAAAAAAATCTTGGTTCATAAATGAGCCGAGTCTGAACACATGTTTACTCGACTCGATTATGTTCGTGAACTACTTGATAAGAACTCGCTTCAGTACTTGTTAAGATACTCGATTAAATACTCATTAGGAACTCAATTAAATACTTGTTTAGGGATACTCATTTATAAATTATTCAATTATTTATTTAGTTTTTAATTAATTATTAAGTATTTTATAAGATATAAACTTTGTGTATGTTGGACTGCAGATGTTATAAGTAAAAAAAAAGTTGATGTCCAAATGTGAAAGATATAAAGATTAAGGAGGACAAATTTTTAAAAAAATTATTGGATGGATCTAGACCATCCAAATGTTTAATTGGATGGCCTAGAATCTTTCCATCATTTTTGTCGCCCTGGCCCCTAATACCTTCAGCTACCCTCGTCCCAGCGAGGTCCCCAACACCCCAGCCCCAGGCAAGCAAGCAACACTGCAACAGCCATCAAGGTAGCATGCACCAAAGTGGCAAAGCCTCTGCCAACAGCGCTACAACAGCCATTCACTGTGATCAAATCTCACCACCAGCATCTCCAACCTGCCATCATTAGACCATCATCGACTATCTCCAGGTGTTCTTCGTATCTCTCCAATGTCTCTCCAACCCCCACAGCCATAGGCGACCGCTAAGGTTGTAAGCCCTCTCCCCCCCTCTCTCTCTCTCCCTATCCCTCTCTTGCTTTCTCCCGACTAAAGCACGAGGCACTCTCTCTAACACACACTAGCAGCCAGTAGGCACCAAAGCCTCCTATCCACGATGATCAGATCTCACTGCTAGCATCTTTGAACTGCTGTCATCGTTGGACTATCGCCAACCATCTCTAGGTGTTCTCCACATCTCTCCGGCATTTCTCTGACCCCCACAGTCATAGGCGATTGCTAGGGTTGTAATCCCTCTCCCCCTCTCTCTCTTTCTCTCCCTGTCCCTCTCTTGCTTCCTCTCAACTAAAGCACAAGGTGCTCTCTCTAACACACACTAGTAGCCAAGAGGCACCAAAGCCTTCTGTTCACGGCGATCAAATCTTACCTCCAGCGTCTCCGACTAGCCTTTGTCGTCAAACCATCACTGCCCATCTCCGACATCTTGTAATTTGTAAACACCACCCCCTCGTTTACTACTTTTTTTTCTATTGTTATTGTTACTGGTGCAGGGGAGGGGGTGATGGGCACTCAGGTTCAAGAAAAACATTTTATTTACCTTTCTTCATTGAGAAATACTAGCTAGTTCTTTTACTCATCCTGAACAAGATTAGGGGTTGTGAGCATTATAGATTCCATTCTCTCCAGTACTTTTTCTAGATTAAAATTTTTATTATCATTTATAAGTTGTAATTTGTCATCATTATCTTTAGTACTGATAGATGTGTGCATTATTCATATAAAGATGTGTATTATTATGTACAGTCACACAGTATCCATATAAGATCTATTTTATGGAACAATCCAGATCAACTAAAACCAATTTGGACTGACTTAGTTCAATTTTTTTATGCTCAAGGAGGTTATCTCTTGGAACCTGTGAATCCAACATGGAATCAATAGTTCTGCCTTCCATATGACATCTAGTGATTTAAAGGTTTTGGACGTTGCAAGTTTCATTATAATATAAAAATATATTTCCCACTTACAAGTTGTTATTTATCTCCATATGGTGTGTTTCTCCAATTCTTTTTTACACTTAAGAGATTAACCATGTACTTCTTCTTTTGTTTAGAATTTGTCCTTTGAAAAGAATTGAGGCGCCTTATTGTATCGTTCTCCAATTCTTTGTACAGATTTTTCTTGAATGATTGCCATCATTTAGCATAGCATAAAATCTGATTTGATACTAGATCATTTACTGCAGCATAAAGTTTAATTGAATTATTTATTTATGATTTTTTAAGGTATGTCTTTTCATTCTTCACAAGGAGAACAAGAACAAAATTGTTCTACACTATCTTTACCCTTACAACTTACTATTTCTAGTGTTGGTTCTTCATCAAACATTGTTATGGATAAAGATAGTTGTAGACGGTCTTTTTCCCCGACATCTCCAGAGAACACTCGTCCCACGATGGGAAATAAGGGATTTTTTTTTAAAGGAAATTTTGGGTGGAAGAGAGTGGAAATGGGGCTGATGGCATAAAGAAGGACAAAACACAAGGGGGTGCGTATGTGTATGCACGAGGAAAGTGTCACGATCGCCAGGTGCACGTAGGCACCAGATGTGACGGGCGGACAGGAAATGACGTGGTGTACTTACCTTCACCTGAAGAAAAGTGTGGGAACGTGCGGTGGATTCTCCTTCCTCCTTACGCCGGCCGGCCGACGAAGAAGATTCGATGCCGGTTACCTCGCAAAAGGGAAAACAACAAGGAACAAGTAAAAGGGAGGTTAGACTATGAAGTGCAGTAAATGTTCGCGGATTGAAGTGTGGAAAAACATGTAAATGAAAGGTAACACACCTCGTGGAGGTAGTGTTAAACCTCTAGGGAGTAGGTGGGTGAAAGAAATGTTATGTGTATGTGTGTGTGAAAATGTGCGATGCATGCACTAACTAACACGAAAAAGAGAAGGAAAAGAAGAAAAATGAATCAAAGAAGAGGGAGAGGCAGAGTGGCGGCGTAGCTCGATGGCGAGGTGACGAGGATGGAAGTGACGTCGGTGTGGTTCCCCCCCGCTCCTTGACACTCAAGAAGCTCCGGTTCACGAAGGAGACAACGCGAAGGCGACGTGTGCGTAGCGTGCCGCCTCCGAAATACAAGCTTCCGATCCGATGAAATCCCGCCTTAGAAGTTGGAAAGTTGGAGTCCGGAGGTCGGGGTGGGAATTTGACAGGGCTTCGCCGTGGTTCTGATCTCTTCTTAATGAGGATCTCTCGGGTCTGTATTTATAGCCAAAATTGCGTCCAATCCAGAGGCCGCCTATTACAACTTAAAGGCGTCCGCCTGACAGGCCGCGCTTTATGAAATCACTTGATTTGTGCGCGATTAGACATTTTCATGATGATTGTAGCTGTAAGCTAGGTTCTGAATCGCGTCTGGGTGGCTGGCCGCGTTTTCTTAGGTAAATCAAATCATTGATGAAATCCGATCCTTGATTTGATATTTATAAAATGCGGTGAGCCGCCCAGATGTGTTTCAAACAGACATCATGATTGTTGACATGGCATCCATTAAGTGGAGCTAAAAGGGCGCGGTCAAAATCTTTGACCTTAAAAAGCGGCAGGGCGGCTGGACGCGCATTAAGTGCGTCCACCGTTCCGGCCGTGGATTAGCTCACAGCGCAACGACCTATCCTCAAGTCGTAAGACTCCTATGGAATTATCATTATTTTTGGCGGAGGAGGGGAACTCAAACTCCAGTTTTGTCAGAGCCTCGAGGTCCTTGATGTGTTCTAAAAAATATACCATATAGTAAGATGCAATATTTACAATACCGAGGTAGTGGTCGCTGATGATGATCGTGCATTGTACGGAAAGAGGACATCCAGACCCTGTGCTCAAAGATTGATTAGCATAGACAAGCAACAAATAATAGAATGACAACATGACAAACAATGCTACTTGTAAAATCGCGGCGAATAATCTGGATGCCTATAATTAGAGAATCGCGGCCACTGGATTGGACGCACTTACACAGGCTGCTCCGGAGTGTGGGGAGGTTTGACCATGGCTATAATTACCAAGAATTGTAACCATTCTTGCATTGCATGAAATTTTGTCGAAGATGGTTACATGAAAAGTCAGACCGCCCACACTCTTGAACACCAAGAGGCACCCAAGACCCATCTTTCATCAAAGCGCACATTTGCCATCATTGTTAATCTTGGTATTTCAAGTTCTACAGAGACGATCTATGAGTGTGACGCGTGTCAAAATTTCTCTGATGAAGTATTTGGTGAGCCTCTGTGGCATATCCAATTTAGTGGCGAAGCCAGGAAGCAACACCCTGAAGAACTTGAACTTGCGAAGATTAGGACGATTTTATTGCATAAATTGCTAGGCCTTGGGTTCCTCTTGCTTATCATGAAGTTGGAGTGCCAATTGAACTTTCTTTAGCCTTCATGAAGTGAAAGAAAATAAGTTATGTGAAGACCCTTTATCTGCGTCAAGTGGGGACGCTGCTTTTCCTTTCTTCTTCTTTTTTTTTTTTAATAAATAAATAGCGTCTGGGCGGCCGGACGCCTTTCAAAACTGAATAGCGTCTTCTAATGTGGACGCGATTAATGTCGTCAATTTCATTGGAAGCTTTGGCTCTTTCCCTTCAATGGGAACATGGGGTATGGGGAAGCTGCAGGAGATAACATATCTCCGGGATTCCTTTTCAAACCTCCATGCTTCCCTCCTCTATTTAAAGGCATAACACCCCCCCCCCCTTTTGAATCAAAGAGAAGGAGAAGGAGGGTGAAAGGAGGGGGAGAAGGGAAGAGGGGAAGAAGAGCTCTTGGAGAGAGATGGAGGGTTTCCAGAGATTAAGCCAATTGGAGGGCCATATTTGCAAACTTGTCCAAGCAAAGATGGTAAGTTGATGATTTTGATTTGTTGATAGATTTGTTTTGACATGTTATTAATCATTTTGTTCGGTGTTTTCCCTCTTGACCTTCTTTCCATCTACCTCTTTCAAATGACGGTTCCTATATCACAGCTACCCATTTAGGATTACCCACTCTTCCCGGGTAATCAACGCTTCATGCGTCTCCCTTGGCTTCAACAATTAACCTCCATCATCACCCCTGATATGACCGCTATCCTTAGGCAATGGGGGATAAACAACCTTACTGTTCATGCCAAAAGGTACCACAAAATCCACCTTGATTGGGCGGCTCTCGGGGCACTGGTTGAGTTATGGCATCCTCAAACCAACACTTTTCTCTTCCGAACTTTCGAAGCCATGATTCTTTTGGAAGAGGATGAACTCTTATTAGGCTTGAAGAGGATGAAGCAAGGCGATGAAGAAAGGATGGCGATCATGCCAAGGCATTACTCAAGTAGGGTGGTGCTCGAGAGCTTCATGGATCCGGGGGAGGCGAAGCGTCCGGGCTCCTCAAGGGATAAATCTCCAAAAGCTAGCGGTCTGGACAATGAGAGAGATATCAGAGACAAGAAATGATGAGAGGCTTGAGTAGGTGATGAAGGGATTTGCCATTTGCATGGCGGGCGCGCTCCTCTTCCCTTCCATAGACAATGTTTTGGAAGAGGATCAACTCGGCGCGGTGTGCACCATTTGGGAAGGAGAGAGGTTGGGGCCGACGGTGCTCGCCTTCCTCTACAGAGGTCTTACGGTGGCAAGCTTGGGTAGGCCTCCATATGGATCTATGCTTTTACTAACATGCTGGACCGACTTACACTTTAAGTTTTGTCTAAGCAATGAAATTACAAGCTCGTCCCTGATCTTCTCCAAGAGTTCGCTTAAGCACTTGGATCACCTCGTGGGCTTAGAAGGGCATGTGGCGAACCGGGGGCCACAACTCAAGACGTGGGAGGATTGGCAAGATTTCTTCTGAGATATGCCCGAGAGTGCCTTCTCTTTCATTCCGTCGCCACTTCTTGCCCGAGATGTGCGGACTCGGCTAGCACCTGGTGTGGATTTACGATTGATTGGGGCGTCCGAATTTGTCCTCTATAACCCACACCGCTGCCTCCCTCAGCTTGGCAACCCAAGATGCATTTTCGAGGGGCCATCCCACCTCCCACCGATTAAATGACGCGACATCGGCACTAACAATGATGGCGAGGAGGTGAACACAATAAAAGCTATATGGAAGGTTTGCACCTTCGGGAGGCCGGATCTAAATGTAACAGAGATTGAAAATGATTGGATGAATTACGTAAGGGATCTCAGGAAATTGTGGCCGAAAGTGGTTGTTTATAAATGGCGCGATTGAATCCTTAATGGAAGATAAATGGTTTCCTTAACGCGGCCAAGAATGTCCCTTGAATAAGATCATTTCTTCCAAACTGCATGAATTTTCTCCTCAAAACAAAGCCTCGGTTGGCCCTTATAACCGCGTCCATTATAGAGGACGCCTTTCATATGTAAAGCGTCCACCACTGTGGCCGCGAATCAAATTCCAAACCGGGCACGACAATTAGGCTTGTCTCCTTCCTATGATGTTCAGTGAGAGGGCTAAAGAGATGAAAGAGTTCAAAATGATCAAATTCCCTCTGATGGAGTGCTTGGCGACTCTTATGCGGAGCCACCAATTTGGTGGCGAAACCAAGAAGTAAGACTCTGAAGAACTTGAACATGCCATAGTGAACGTATGTCCTTCAGTTATGTAAGGTCTTACTCTGGTTTCGACTTCTTGGTTCCTTTAAACGCCGACCCTATATGTTTGCCTCGTTGGCCAAAGCACTTCTTCTTTAAATTGCGGCGTCCCAACTGGCCGCCTTCCACTACCTTATTCGCGTTCAATCTAAGCACCGTGTTTCCAAGAGATGAGTCCACTTTAGTGTACGCCTTTTCGATTCCCCATTCAAAATTCAAACGGCGCGCCTCTCGGACTCTGCGTCGGTGCAATGATTGCTTCCTTAATCGTGGCGAGAACATCAGACGCCTTTCAGGATATATTTTCAAATTCACGTCTAATCATTTAGATGCGTCTTAAATTTGAATTAAAGCACCTAAAAAGTCGTACCAAAAGCTATGATGACGCTGAATCGCGTCGCACGGTCAGGCCGCAATTAAACCAAGAAACACGTCTCCCTGCGTGGCCGCGATTTTGGACATTCCTGAAGCCCGGGGCGACTACTCCAGCCATTCGCTGCCGGAGCTCCCCTTTCTCTCCTTTCTCTCCTTCTCTCGATTTCTTCTTCTAATCACTCTCTCCACTCCTAATCCTCCTTCTAACCCGATGGTGAGATGGCGGAGCGAGGGAGGCGGTGGCTCGCCTGAGGAGACGGCGGAGGCGACGGTGGCGCCGGCGACAGGAGAGATGACGGAGATGGTGGAGGAGATGATGGCGGCCCCGGGGGAGCTCGCCATCGTCTCGGTGGTGGGGGAAGAGACAACGATAGCGCCGGTCACGGAGAAAGGCGACGAGGAAGCGCCAGAGCGAGAAGAAGAGGAGGAGGAAGAAGATGAGGTGTGGGAGGAGCGGCGACGACAGCACTGCGGTCGTGACATCCCCCCTCGGCTGGGAATGGTAAGCCCTCTTCTCTTTAATTTTAGTTTCTGGGTAGAAGGGAAAGGAAAGGGGAAGGCGGTTGGCGCCAGAGAAGAGAGGGGCGCGAATCGCGTCCAGACAGGGGGGCGCGGTTCGTACAAAAGAACCGCGGCGCATTGTCCGGCCGCTTTTTGGTTCAGAAAGCGCGGCCAAAAGGTTGGCCACAAATTGAGAATTGAAACGCGCCCCTGCTTTGGACGCGTTTCAGGGGTGCTCTCGAAATTGAATGTTTTAGTTTAATTGTGCACAACTTGCAATTCCTAGAGTTCTAACCTTTGTTTTTGAACTGTGTGTGCATTGCAGGGAGTGATGAAGGTGAGGACGATGTGGCCCCTCGTCCTACAGGAGTACGTGCAGCGGGCGGTGGGACTGGCACATGCGGCGTACGGCCACGATCCTGAGGACATAGAGCAGGTGGACCGGACCTCTGGAGGTTCTTGACTTTCTTCTTCGGCAAGATGCTTTTCACCACGAAGGGTGACGACATCCACTGCCGATTTCTGGAGATGATGGAGGACCTAGACCGGGTCGGTGAGTATGCCTGGGGTGCGGCCCTTCTAGCCCACACCTTTGCAGACCTCTCCGCCGGCACAGGGAGGGAGACCACCATGGGCGGCTTTGCGCCCTTTCTACAGGTAGGAGCTTAGAATTCAATTTCACTTTGACTATGCATTTAAAATTTCCTGCGATTGCTTAAATGGTACTAATCGGTGTGTGCATGCAGGTGTGGAGCTACTACTACCTTCCCCTGGGTAGGGCGACGCAGGTGCATCCTGGCGCGGTGCCACTCGCGAGGAGGTGGCTACCGGTGGTGAGCACAGCCACCTACGGATTCCAACTCGACATCCTCCGCCAGACCATCTGGGATTTCCCGTCACTTCTGGTATGAACCATACCTGACTTTCCATAACTTGTGCAATTGATATGAAATACTCATGTAGCTGAACTCCATGTAGGTCGTGTGGGTGCCCTACGTAGGTGTGGGAGATGAGGGTCAGCCATGGGTAGAGAGTGGCCGGCCTCAGCTTAGGTGGGACCTGTGGGTCCATTGCCTAAACGAGATCGAGTCGCTCCGCCTACGGTTGGCCGCTTGGACTCTGGGCCTACACCAGGCATGGCTCGAGGTGGAGGAGCCCCGCGGGATTGGACGGAAGACGCGAGGGATGGCGAAGACGGTTGACTGGCGTCTCCGCTTTCCCGACCAGCACGCGGACTGGTAGCAGGGTGGCCAGTCTGTGGAGTCTGACGCGACCGATAGCCTCGCGTACTTGGAGCGCTTCCAGGAGGAGTATGGGGGACGTGACTACATGAGGCCTGCTAGGGTATGCACTTCTAAACTTTATATGCTTCCACTATGTTATGATATTCTAATCAAATGTGTGCATATGCAGGATGCGCGGAATGACCTCATTGACACTCTCCATGCCCAGCTAGCGGATATAGAGGCGCAGCTGGCCGAGGCACGGTTGGCCCTAGAGACACTAGTAAGTGTAGAAAAATCGTACATTCGTTATTTATCTTACCGCCTACTGATTTGACTTTGAATCGTTGCAGCGTGCTGCCAGGACGTCAGTGGAGTATGCCGATACTGCTGGTGCTTCTTCGAGCTAGAGTGTTCCCGATTTGGAGGTGGCCTCTCTTCGTGCGCAGTTGGCGGTGGTGGAGGCCAGGGCAGAGGAGGTGGAGCGCGATCTCTCTGCACGAGTAAGTAACCTTAATCAGATATGCATTGGATTGAACTATTTTCAAACTTACCTATGGTCGTCCTTTCTTGCAGTCAGACGAGCTTCAGAGTGCCCTCACACGAGAGACCAGCATTCGCGCCGAGGTGGCTGATCTGTCGCAGCAGCTGTCCGGATTGCGGACCCCGGCCTCCCAGCGGGATGCTGACCTTCCTTGTGACGCCGCGGAGTTACGCTTGAGGCTTTCCTTGGAGTGGGAGGACCGCGAGAGGGAGAGAGCTCGGTTGGCGGAGGAGCGCAGGGTGGATCGCCGCTAGTGGGAGGAGGAGCGCGGCCGGTGGTCTCAGGAGCGCGAGCGTTTGACACAGCAGTCGGTGGACGCCCACACTAGCTTAGCGGTTTCCGAGCGCTTGTGGCAGGTAGCAGAGGACCGGTACCGACGCGGACGGGAGCGCGCGAGGGAGCAGGGACGGTCCAACGCCTATTCTGGGAGCCTCGTCGCGTCTTCCTCTCAGTACGAGAGGAACGTCCAGGAGGCGCGAGCTGCTCAGGGTTCTACGGGTTCGCATGCCTCCATGAGACCACTAGCTTTACGTCTAGCAGCAGACCCGGGCGAGGCCGAGAGTAGCCAGCGTCAGCGGCCTACGGAGGGTGAGGGTGAGAGTGTCCGGCCTGCAGGGGACGGTGGCAAGTGTTAGGCCACTTTGTCATGATATGTACTTCTTCTTACCTTTTGATGTATGCCCACTTGGGCATTTTATGATGATGTACTAGGGGTCGGTCCTCTCCCCTTTTGGCCACACACATATATATATATATATATATATATATATATATATATATATATATATATATATTTGTTCTTCCCTTCCTGTGCCTGCAAATTCATTTGAACAAACAAGTTAAATACCCGTTCTGGCTCAGCCCCTTGCATATGAAACATCATTTTTGGCTTTGTCGATTTGTCAAGGGGCTGAGCCTTTATTTAAAAGAAGGTGAGAAAATGAAAGGACAATAGAATGCAGTAAGATGCATGCATTAGTACTTACATATGAAATGTCGTATCTACACACGGCACGAAGAATGCACTGAGTATACATGACATGAGAATGTAGAATGTACAGATCATTCATTAGTACTTACATACGAAATGTCGTATCACTTTTGGCTACGTCCCCCTTGGTTGATCATTCCCTTGCCTTGATCCTAAAACCCACCTGGGGGAGAGGTGAAGAGAGTTCCAGGAAGTTTGCCAACGGTCCAAGAAACCTGAGGAAATAGTCACTCCTTTGTCCTGGACTCAGTGAATTTCGGTTTTCTTTGGGTTTGTGGGGTTCTTTGCACGCTTATGTCTGATAACTGTAAAATTTTTCGTGTTAAATTTCATACATTTAGTTAAGTTTAGACATCAGTTGTCCATAAATAACGTGTAATTTGACTTTAATTTTCATTCTATTCATGTTTAAGATTTTGAACATGTTAGTTGATATTGGGGTTAGAATACATATTAGATTTTCATTTATTTCAACTAATTAGGTTCATTTTAGGAAAATAAAAGATATTTTGTAAATAAATATTGTTACAATAATATTCTTGTAAATAAATATAAGTTGGTAAATAAATAAAATTTTAATACCCTACCCAACACTTTCAAGGCACATACCTCCCCTAAAGTCCATTGTACCCTTTTCTCTCATCTCACCAGATCATGACACATACCCCCATTAAACCCTTCTTTACTATTTTTGTTTCTTCCCCCACCAGATGAAGCTAGAAGCTGAGGCGAGCTGGAGCCCTGTTGGCAGGTGTGAAGCGGAGCCCGGGAGTCCTAGGTCGGTGTGCTCTGGCGATTTGGTGCTGCAGAGGAAGCAACTAGAGGCTGGTGAAGGCGGCCAGATCTAGGGTGTGCTGAGGAAGGCCCGTGCGCTTGTGCGATGCAGGCGCCCCTGCTGGGGTTTGGGCGTTCGGAGATGGCGGGTTGGGCACGGTGGCAAGGGGTGCGGTGTTGGGCCCTGGCGCGATGAAGGCAATGGCGGGCTAGCCTGGCGGGCTGGCGGAGGAGACTGAGTTGCTGAGCTGGGCGGCAAATGCCTGAGGCAGTGCGATGGTCCCGTGAGCTGGCTGGCGATGTAGGGAAGCACGCGGCTAGGGTCATGTGGGAATGGTGCGCAGCGATCGGAGGCGGTTGACCAGATCTATGCGCGGTGGCTGTTGGGCATGGCAATTTGAAGCAGCAGCTGTGCAGAGCAGGTGCGTGCGCGATAGGCCAGGCGGTTAGTGCGATGGTGCTGTGCCAGGAAGCGGCGTGGCGTGTGTGCGTTGGCGCGGAGGTGGATGGAGCTCTGCCGTGTGAACCAGCGGCCGTGGGAAGCGAAGGCGGGAAGAAGGGATTCAGGGAGATGTAGATGTGCCTGGAAGCCTATAAGAGGACCCCAAGGTCCTCAGAGCCCTGGGCTTCGCCAGTTCAAGTTTTTTTAGGGAATTTTTAGTTCTTGCTATTCTTCCCAATTCTTTCCAGTTTTCTTTAAGGTGTTTGCCAGTTTAGAATTTTTGGAGATTTTTTTTTCCGGTATTCAGCATTTGGAGGGGATTCTAGTTTAGTATTTTGCATTCCATTTTTGGTCTTCTTCGTTTCTTCTGTAAGGAGCCGTGAGGGGAGATCCAGTACATTTTTTGTTTTGTTTTTTTCTTTCTGAAGAGCAATTCCATTTCTTTGTGTTTCAGATGGTTGTGTTGGAGAGTTTGATCCAGGAGATTGTTCATTTCTTTTGCAATTAATTGTCCATTTTATCTGTGTGCTTTGTCTCTTTCTTCTGTTGGCAAGATCAATCCAGGGGAGTTCGGTTGTTATGGCTGTAAGGATTCGATTTAGGGAATTCAACATTTTTCTGGGTTCTGTTCTTTTGAGAGGATTCTGCTCTTCGAAAGGGAAATTGTAATTTCTGTTTCTTTCTTCTGTGAATGGTTGGGTTGGGAGACTTGGATCCGGTTGCATTTTTCATTTCTGATTGTGTTCTTGAGTTTGATCTATTTCATTTCTTCTGAGTTCTCTTTTCTATGTTTTTAGTTTGATCCAATGGTTGTTGAGTTCTGCATTTTTGGGATTTCTTTTGGAGATCAGAGCTGGGGAGTTTTAATGCTGCTGTGAGAATTGGAGTCTGGGATTCCAGAGGCATGGTTGATTTGATACGATTGTTGGGAGTGTTCCTTTCTTCTGGGTTTGCTGTGTGTGATGAGATTTGTGTAATTCTGCATTTGGGAGATTTTCAGCATCTGTGAGGCTCTACTTCCAGGAGAGGTTCAGATCCGAGGTTTGGCATCCAGAGGTTTTTCGGAGGCCCACTGAGTTCAGACTTTGAAATGAATTCGTGAATCTTGGTTATTGTCGTAGCAGAGAATAGCTCTAAATTTGTGAGGATTTAAGAGTTTTTCCCTAATTTTCCGAGTTAATCTGTTGTTCTTGTTTTTTTTCTGCAGTGCAATGGTAGCATTAAGCATTAGAGTTAGCAATACTTTTGTTTCTAAATTTTCTGTTCAAATCTTTTCTGAAGTTTCTATTTGATCCGTGAGCTGTGAAAGTGGTGATCGTGTGGTGTTAGAGATCTAATGTTGCTTAATGTTCATCTCCTATGCTGGCTTGAGAATTTTCTGTTGAGATTTTGATCTGTCATCCTTTCATTTCCTTGAGTTTTAGATCACTTCAAAATTAGAGTAGCATCTTTGTGCAATCTTAGTTTAATTTCTATTTCAAAGTTCTGGCTGCTTGTTTCATCCCTCGAGTTGTGAGGGTACAGTGATACCAAGTTTATTTTCATTTCAATTCCACTTGTTCATTCATTAGGTTTGATCTGTTAAGATTGTGAGGGATTGGATCAGTGTTGTTTACATATTCACTTTTAACGTATTGTCGATAGAGATTTCAAGTCAAAGTAGTTTAATTCAAATTCTATTCATCCTCTCCGTGGATATGACCTGTTCTCACCACTTTGCTAGTTCATATTTGCTATTTTAATTTGGGAGACAGTTTAGAGAAAGTGAGCATGTTGATTCGTGCACAGAACTCTGGACAACGAAAGTGCATAGTCAACAATGTCGCGTTCATCTTGGCGTCGTTGCCGGGGAGGCATTAGAGTTTGATTTAGTCTGCTTTCATTTGATTCCATTTGCATTGGCTTTTCATTGACTTGTTATTGGGCTTTTTATTTCAGAATTTACACAAGCAGTGGAACATGGAGATTGGGCTTGACCTTTGAAGCCCATTGGAGGAGAGCTTTCTGAATTCTTTTCACAATTGCTTTTAATTCAGAAATTTAGATAGAAAGAGTGTGAGTGAATCTTGTAGTGAAGCTTTCATGTACTCTCTGTGCATGTAAAGAGATTTCTTTTTCGTTGGCATGTAATAATTGGCCTTTTGGGTGGTTTGAATGGTTTGGAATTAGTTTATAGTATCACTTTATATTTTCTTAATTTCATTCCCTTCAGTTCAAAAAACCAAATAAAAATTAAAAAAATAAAAAATCTCAAAAATTTCCAAATCGCTCTTTCATGTTAGTTGTTTGTTTGTAATTAAAAATTTCATCTTCTTAAGATTAGAAACACTTGATTTAGGACATTCATCATTTTAGTTGTCATTTCATTTTTCTTGCATTGAAGAGTGCGGGGGAAAGGTATGACTTCTATCGCTTGTTTCATGTATTAGACTTAGCATTAGAAAACCATTGTTTGAACTTGCTTGTTGCATTTCATATTTGTAAAAGGGACTGCTTAAGGGCATCACCCATTAGAAATCATAAAGATAAGGTGAGGGATTTCATCACCCTTTCCTTTGCCCAAAAATCACAAAAAATTTCACATTCTTGCATTTGCCTAAACTTTTAATAAAAATTAGTAGACTTGGCCCTAGGGTTCATAATTAGATTTATCCTTTCTTAATTTCAAAACTTCTCTTTAAGTCTGGTGTCTAGGATTAGAGGTTAAAAAACTTACGCTTAAGTGAGCTAGATGTTATTTAATTGGGTCCTTGTGAAAGCAAGGGGGGCCTCCCTCTACTCCACCTCTTACCTGGCCGGTACAAGAAGAGTTAGGATTGGACTTAAGCAAGCATAAATCTGATTTTGAGAAAAATAACATAAGTCCAAGGAACACTTAGAGTTTAGGATAATTTGTTTTGAAAGTGTGTGATTGTTTGTGTTTGTCATAAAAATTCAAAAATCAATAAAAATCTAAAAAATTCAAAAATCATAAATAGAGGGCTTTTTCAATTGTGCATGCTTGGTAGACGCTCCTAGAACTTAGATTTGGCTCAACCTATAGACGAGATTGAAAGATTATTTCATAGGATGGCCAACCAAAACCAGAACCAAGTTGCTAGAAATGTAGAGGAGGTCACACCCAGACAAATGAAGGAGTATTTTATTCCTTCTGACTACCAACCTGCTACATGCATTAGGCCGAAAATTCCTGCAAATCACTTTGAAATTAAGTCAGGAACCATTCAGATGTTGCCATCCTTCTATGGCAATCCCAATGAAGATCCCTACAAACATATAGATGAGTTCTTAGAGATTTGTTCCACTGTAAGGATCCAAAATTTCACTGGAAATGCCTTAAGACTGACCCTATTTCCATTCTCTTTGAAAGATAAGGCCAAACATTGGTTAGGAACCATAGGGAGAACCATCACAACATGGCCAGAAATGCAGCAGGAATTTTTAAAGAAGTTTTACCCCATTGGCCGGACCAACACCATGAGAAGGGCAATAACTGGATTCTCCCAACACCCGGGAGAGTTAATGCATGAATCATGGGAGAGATTAAAGGAGTTGCTTAGAAAATACCCCCATCATAGTCTGTCGAGGTGTCAAATTGTTCAAGATTTTTATGAAGGATTAACAGAATCGAATAGGCAAATGGTTGATGCCTCATGTGGAGGAGCATTCATGACTAAGAGCAAGGATGAGGCATATAGTTTGTTTGATACATTGAGTGAGAATTCCATAAATCATGCCTCACTCCACTCTTACGAGAGAGCACTAGGACCTGTAAGGAAGGCAGAGATGTATGAATTAAGAGAGAGAGGAGAATCAGATTCTAGGGTAGAAGATCTGATAGCTAAACTTGATCAGAGATTGGAGCAGAAGTTGGAACAAAAATTCGATCAATTGTTATCTCTAACTGGGCAAGCCACACCTAAATTTTCTCAACCACATGAAACTTGTGCTATGTGTGCTAGCCCAGCTCATCCTACCAATGCTTGTCCCACTACTGCCCAATTACCTCCTTTCATTCAAGAACAAGTCCAAGCTGCACAAGGTTTCTAAAAACCCTCTCATGATCCATATTCTAACACATACAACCCTGGTTGGAGAAATCACCCGAATTTTTCATGGAAAAATCAATCTAAACAAGTTTCTCAACCTTCTTTCAAGCAATCCATGTACGGTCAATCCCATCCCAATCAGAATCTGGGATTTGGCCAATCTTCTTATTCCAAACCTCCACAATTCCAAGGAAATCAAAACTCAAATCAAGTTGCTTACACCAATTTCCAGCAACCTTCATATAATCAACCACCACCTCCTCAGCCTAATTGGGAAGATAAAATGAATCAACTCCAAAACATGATGGCGACTCTATGCCAAACTGTGCAAGAACAACAAAATCAATATCAGACTCAAAACCAAAATTTTCAACAAAATTTGGCAAGGATAGAGTCTCAAATTGCTGATGTTTGTCAAATGAGGGAATTAGGGCAGCTACCAAGTCAAGCTGTAGCAAACCCAAGGAACAACCCTCCCGGATTTTACCAGAACCAGCAATACCATCAGGCCTAGGGGTACAGACCACCACCTACTCGACCAAATGCACCTCCACCATCAAACACACAACAAGCTTTTATCCAGAACATTCTAGCACCACAAATTCAGAATCAACCTATACAACAAGACCATCCTCCTGCCCAAGCTAGGGGCCCTCAAGTAGAAAATGCAAAAACTATGTCTACCTTAAGAAGTGGAAAAATCAGAACAAATCCTCACCCACACATGTCAACATTGCATGATGATAAATAAAATGAAATTGAAATTGAAGAAGAGATTGAGGAAAATATTGAAAAATCCAAGGGAAAAGAGAAAATAACTGAAGAATCTCTAGACAAAATCAAAATGAGTTAAGACCCAAGCTGTTACATCCCAAGAGTTCCTTTTCCTGAAGCTTTAAAGCCAAAATCCAAAAACAAATCAACTGGTAATGAAGAACTCTTGGAACTTTTTAAGCAAGTTCACATCAACATTCCTCTTCTTGATGCCATCAAGCATGTGCCTGCCTATGCCAAATTTCTAAAAGAAATGTGTACTCCAAAACGTGAAGTGAGAAACAAAACTGAAACAATCATTCTTCCAGAAATTGTTAGTACCATTGTTTTAAACCAACTCCCTAAAAAGCTCAAAGATCCAGGCACTCCACTAATTCCTTGCACCATCGGTGGAGTCACTTTTGAGGGCGGCCTTTTAGATTTGGGAGCTAGTGTCAATCTCCTACCTTCTGCCATTTTTGAGAAATTCAAGTTAGGAGAGTTGAAACCCACTTCTGTTGTCCTTCAACTAGCCGATCGTTCTGTCACCACTCCTAAATGCTTAGTTGAGGATGTTATTGTGAAAATCAATGATTGTTATTTTCCCACCGATTTCATCATTCTGGACATGAACACCCCTCAAGATTTAACTCAGTCCACCATCATCCTTGGTAGGCCCTTTTTGGCCACAGCCAGTGCTAACATTGATTGTGCCACCAGGATGATGAATATATCATTTGGGGATAGACGGGTTAGTATCAACATTTTTAGGGCATCTAGGCATCATGATGAAGGAGAAAGTTGTCTAGTGGTAGATACCTTGGAAAAATCTTGTGTGGAAGAAACGGTAGACCAACCCTGTACTCTAGGGTTTGAGGGAGAGGAAGGACAATTTGATTCCTTATTTCAAAATAATGATCCATCATTTTCATTAGAATGTCCTTCTAAGGTTGAGCTAAAATCACTCCCTGCTAATTTAAAGTACATCTTTTTAGGAGAAAATGAGACATGGCCCGTCATAATTGCTAGTGGTCTTGAGGAAGGACAGGAGAAGAAATTGATTGATGTTTTGAAGAGTCATAGGAAAGCTATAGGTTGGACAATATATGATTTGAGAGGGATAAGTCCTTCAGTGTGCACACATCGCATATACTTAGAAGAAAATGCTAAAAGTTCAATAGAAATGCAAAGAAGACTTAATCCTAACATGAAAGAAGTTGTTAAAAAGGAGATTGTCAAATGGTTAGATGCTGGATTCATTTATCCCATCTCTGATAGCCAGTTGGTTAGTCCAACTCAAGTTGTGCCGAAAAAGTCAGGACTAGCTGTAATTCAAACTGAAAAGGGTGAGCTCATTCCCACTAGGCTGGCTACAAGATGGAGAGTGTGCATTGACTATCGCAAATTGAATGTGATGACCAAGAAAGACCATTTCCCCTTGCCTTTCATTGACCAAATCTTAGAGAAACTGGCAGGCCAAAAATTCTTTTGCTTCCTTGATGGATATTCAGGGTATAACCAAGTGGCTATTCACCCTGAGGACCAAGAAAAGACCACCTTCACATGTCCATTTGGAACTTTTGCCTTTAGACGCATGCCCTTCGGGCTGTGCAATGCCCCTGCAACTTTTCAACGTTGCATGCTATCTATTTTCTCAGACATGGTTGGGGATTACTTAGAAGTTTTTATGGATGATTTCTCTGTGTTTAGAAATGACTTTGATTCGTGCCTCGACCATTTGACTGAAGTGCTCAAAAGATGCATTAATGCCAATCTTGTCTTAAGTTGGGAAAAGAGTCACTTCATGGTTAAGGAGGGGATTGTCTTAGGACATATTGTCTCAGAGAGAGGGATAGAGGTAGATAAAGCCAAGGTAAATCTCATTTCCGAATTGCCTCCTCCCAACTCTGTCAAACAAATTAGATCCTTCCTTGGTCATGTTGGATTCTATAGGAGGTTCATCAACGACTTTTCCAAAATTGCAAGGCCATTGACTTCTTTGTTGAAAGACACTCCTTTCAATTTTGACGAAGCTTGTCATAAATCATTTGAGGACTTAAAAGACATTTTGACCAGAGCTCCAATTTTACAATCTCCAGACTGGTCATTACCATTTGAGATAATGTGTGATGCTTCAAATTTTGCCATAGGTGCCATTTTGGGTCAGAAAAGTGATAAAGGATCTGTAGTGATTTATTATGCTAGCAGAACATTGAATGACACTCAGATTCGATACACAACCACTGAGAAAGAGCTCCTAGCTGTTGTCTTTGCCTTAGAGAAGTTTAGATCCTATCTTTTAGGAGCTAAAATCATTGTTTTTACTGACCATGCTGCCTTAAGGCATTTGCTTGCCAAAAAGGATGCCAAGCCTAGATTGATCAGATGGATTCTCTTACTACAGGAGTTTGATCGGGAAATTCATGATAAGAAAGGGTCCAAGAATGTGGTAGCTGACCATTTGTCCATAATAGTTGCCCCGGACTCTATGCCTATTAGAGATGCTTTCCCAGATGAGCACATTTTAGCTATCTCCAATATTTCATCTCCATGGTACGCACACATTGTGAATTACAAAGTCATTGGACGAGTACTTGGAGATTGGACCAAAAATGAAAGAGAGAGGTTCTTTACGAGAGACAAGTACTTTATTTGGGAGGACCCGGAGCTATTTTTCATAGGACCAGATCAAATGATAAGAAGATGTGTCCCTGAGAGTGAGCACCAAAGTGTCCTTAAATTTTCCATTCTCTTGCTTGTGGAGGGCACTTTTCAGGAAAGAAGACCGCTACTAAGGTCTTAGACTCTGGTTTCTATTGGCCCACATTGTTTAAGGATGCCCACCAATTTTGTAAGGTCTGTCCTAGATGTCAAACCATGGGAATCATTTCTAAGAAGGATATGATGCCTCTTAATCCCATTTTGGTTGTGGAAATTTTTGATGTTTGGGGGATAGACTTTATGGGACCTTTTCCACCGTCCTTTGGATACACATACATTTTAGTTGCTGTTGATTATGTGTCCAAATGGATAGAGGCCATTGCCACAAAGACCAATGATCATAAGGTGGTCATCAAATTTGTTCAGAAAAACATCTTTTCTAGATTTGGGTGGCCCAAAGCAATCATTAGTGATGGAGGACCTCATTTCATTAACACTCAATTTAGAACCCTCCTAAGGAAGTATGGGATCACCCATAAGCTGGCAACACCTTACCATCCGCAAACCAGTGTCCAGGTGGAAGTATCAAATAGGGAGATTAAAAATATTCTTCAAAAGTCGATTAGAGTTGATAGGAAAGACTGGTCAGAAAGGTTAGATGATGCATTGTGGGCCTACCGAACTGCTTTCAAAACTCCCATTGGAATGTCCCCTTACCGGCTTGTTTTTGGAAAATCTTGTCATCTGCCGGTAGAACTTGAGCATAGAGCCTATTGGGCTATTAAACAAGTAAATCTTGATTTAGCCCAAGCTGGTCAACAAAGGACCCATCATCTGAATGAGCTAGAAGAGCTCAGAAATGAGGCCTATGAAAGTTCCAAGATCTATAAAGCCAAAGCCAAAGCTTTCCATGATAAACACATTCATAGAAAAACTTTTCAAGTGCATGATAAAGTCTGGCTATTTAATTCTCGGCTTCATCTATTTCTGGGAAAATTGAAGTCCCGGTGGGATGGTCCTTACACTGTTGTCAAAGTCTATGACAATGGCGCTGTCTTATTCTTGATCATAAAACTGGACAATCATTCACTGTTAATAGGCAGAGGTTAAAACATTTCTTTGAAAGCCCACCTTCTTTGAAAATTGAGTCTACCAAGTTAGCTGAGCCAAAGGGAGCCTAATTGCGTCTGGCTGAAGACGATAAACTTAGCGCTCTTGGGAGGCAACCCATGTGTATAGATTTCCTTTGTCAGGTAATTTTTTGTCTTACTTTCTTTTCCTGTAAATAAGTAGGGGGAGAGGTAGAATAAAACATGCATTCATAGTCTCCATCCTATCTAAATTTTCTTTCTTAGCTTGTACATATGCAAATAAAAATTTCACAATGTTTCATCTTTGAATAAAAATGCTTGGCATTGCAAAACACAGACTATGTGTCTGATCTTTAACCATTAAAATTTTGTGGTTGTCACATCCCTTTACAGACATCCATGTTAGATAGCCTCTAGTAAAGGATTACATGTACTTCATGTCTACCTTATGTAAGGATTTATGGCAAGAAGTTTTTATACACACACTACACAGCCACTTAGACTAGCTGAAACTGAATGTAGCAAATTTGTCAAGGTTAGTAGGAGAGATGTGATTGGTTTTCTCCCTTCCCCTTAAGTGAATTGTCAAGGAGGTGAAGGCTTGTGATCAAGGAACCTGACTGTCCATCCTTTCTTTAAGAGAAAAAAAAAGAAAAAAAGCAAAAGCAAAAGAAAAAATATATATCCATGAAAAATGCCCCAGATCTGAGTAAAGTTGGACTCGCTACTCTTGAAAAGTGATGGGTTGTGCAGCATTATGGATGAAAAAGAAAAAAATCGAGTGCATAAAGTGCAAATAAAGGGGCAAAGTCCTCAGCTCAGAACAAAATAATCCTCAAGGAAGATGGGCAGAATGGAACTGAGAGAAACTACCCAATCTGACTGAGCAAGGATCTTATTCCACAATTCTTTTCTTCTCTCTCGAATTAATCTAATCTCAATTACTAGCTAAGGCAGAGGAGCTTCAGAAGGGCTGATGTGAACTCTTAAGGGAGCTACCATTTGTGCACTAATTTCTTGCCATAAGCCTTTACAATTAGGAAAGACATATCTTTACATTAATCTTCTATATGATGGCTATTTAGCATGAGACATTATATCTTCTAGTCCTACATTTGGAGTAATTTTTATTGCTAAGAGACTAGCAATGTTCAAGTAGGGGGGAGTGATAACTGTAAAATTTTTCGTGTTAAATTTCATACATTTAGTTAAGTTTAGACATCAGTTGTCCATAAATAATGTGTAATTTGACTTTAATTTTCATTCTATTCATGTTTAAGGTTTTGAACATGTTAGTTGATATTGGGGTTAGAATACATGTTAGATTTTCATTTATTTCAACTAATTAGGTTCATTTTGGGAAAATAAAAGATATTTTGTAAATAAATATTGTTACAATAATATTCTTGTAAATAAATATGAGTTGGTAAATAAATAAAATTTTAATACCCTACCCAACACTTTCAAGACACATACCTCCCCTAAAGTCCATTGTACCCTTTTCTTTCATCTCACCAGATCATGACACATACCCCCATTAAACCCTTCTTTACTATTTTTGTTTCTTCCCCCACCAGACGAAGCTAGAAGCTGAGGCGAGCTAGAGCCCTGCTGGCAGGTGTGAAGCGGAGCCCGGGAGTTCTGGGTCGGTGTGCTCTGGCAATTTGGTGCTGCAGAGGAAGTAGCTAGAGGCTGGTGAAGGCGGCTAGATCTGGGGTGTGCTGAGGAAGGCCGGTGCGCTTGTGCGATGCAGGCACCCCTGCTGGAGTTTGGGCGTTCGGAGATGGCGGGTTGGGCACGGCGGCAGGGGGTGCGGTGCTGGGCCCTGGGGCGATGAAGGTAATGGCGGGCTGGCCTGGCGGGCTGGCGGAGGAGACTGAGCTGCTGAGCTGGGCGGCAAACGCTTGAGGCAGTGTGATGGTCCCGTGAGTTGGCTGGCGATGTAGGGAAGCGCGCGGATAGGGTCATGTGGGAATGGTGCATAGCGATCGGAGGTGGTTGACTAGATCTGTGCACGGCGGCTGTTGGGCATGGCGATTTGAAGCAGCAGCTGTGCAGAGCAGGTGCATGCGCGGCAGGCCAGGCGGTTAGTGCGATGGTGCTGTGCCAGGAAGTGGCATGGCGTGTGTGCACTGGCGCTGAGGTGGATGGAGCTCTGCCGTGCGAACCACCGGCCGTGGGAAGCGAAGGCGGGGAGAAGGGATTCAGGGAGATGTAGATGCGCCTGGAAGCCTATAAGAGGACCCCAAGGTCCTCAGAGCCCCGGGCTTCGCCAGTTCAAGTTTTTTTAGGGAATTTTTAGTTCTTGCTGTTCTTCCCAATTCTTTCCAGTTTTCTTTAAGGTGTTCTCCAGTTTAGAATTTTTGGAGATTATTTTTCCTGTATTCAGCATTTGGAGGGGATTCTAGTTTAGTATTTTGCATTCCATTTTTGGTCTTCTTCGTTTCTTCTGTCAGGAGTTGTGAGGGGAGATCCAGTACATTTTTTTGTTTTTTGTTTTTTCTTTCTGAAGAGCAATTCCATTTCTTTGTGTTTCAGATGGTTGTGTTGGAGAGTTTGATCCAGGAGATTGTTCATTTCTTTTGCAATTAATTGTCCATTTTATCTGTGTGCTTTGTCTCTTTCTTCTGTTCGTGGGATCAATCCAGGGGAGTTCGGTTGTTAAGGCTGTAAGGATTCGATTTAAGGAATTCAGCATTTTTCTGGGTTCTGTTCTTCTGAGAGGATTCTGCTCTTCGGAAGGGAAATTGTAATTTCTGTTTCTTTCTTCTGTGAATGGTTGGGTTGGGAGACTTGGATCCGGTTGCATTTTTCATTTCTGATTGTGTTCCTGAGTTTGATCTATTTCATTTCTTCTGAGTTCTCTTTTCTATGTTTTTAGTTTGATCCAGTGGGTGTTGAGTTATGCATTTTTGGGATTTCTTCCAGAGATCAGAGCTGGGGTGTTTTACTGCTGCTGTGAGAATTGGAGTCTGGGATTCCAGAGGCTTGGTTGATTTGATACGATTGTTGGGAGTGTTCCTTTCTTCTGGGTTTGCTGTGTGTGATGAGATTTGTGTAATTCTGCATTTGGGAGATTTTCAGCATCTGTGAGGCTCTACTGCTGGGAGAGGTTCAGATCCGGGGTTCGGAATCCAGAGGTTTTTCGAAGGCCCACTGAGTTCAGACTTTGAGATGAATTCGTGAATCTTTGTTATTGTCGTAGCAGAGAATAGCTCTGAATTTGTGAGGATTTAAGAGTTTTTCCCTAATTTTCTGAGTTAATCTGTTGTTCTTATTTTTGTTCTGCAGTGCAATGGTAGCATTAAGCATTAGAGTTAGCAATACTTTTGTTTCTAAATTTCTATTCAAATCTTTTCTGAAGTTTCTATTTGATCCGTGAGCTGTGAAAGTGGTGATCGGGTGGTGTTAGAGATCTAATGTTGCTTAATGTTCATATCTTATGCTGGCTTGAGAATTTTCTGTTGAGATTTTGATCTATCATCCTTTCATTTCCTTGAGTTTTAGATCACTTCAAAATTAGAGTAGCATCTTTGTGCAATCTTAGTTTAATTTCTATTTCAAAGTTCTGTCTGTTTGTTTCATCCCTCGAGCTGTGAGGGTACAGTGATACCAAGTTTATTTTCATTTCAATTCCACTTGTTCTTTCATTAAGTTTGATCTGTCAAGATTGTGAGCGATTGGATCTGTGTTGTTTACATATTTACTTTTAACGCATTGTTGATAGAGATTTCAAGTCAAAGTAGTTTAATTCAAATTCTATTCAGCCTCTCCGTGGATATGACCTGTTCTCACCACTTTGCTAGTTCATATTTGCTATTTTAATTTGGGAGACAGTTTAGAGAAAGTGAGCATGTTGATTCGTGCACGAAACTCTGGACAACGAAAGTGCACAGTCAACAATGTCGCGTTCAACGTCCAGGTCCATTTGGATCCCTGCGGGGACTTTGCCACTCTTGTCGTGCTGCACGCTTACGCTCAGGTCCATTTGGATCCCTGTGGGGACTTTGCCACTCTTGACGTTCTGCCATTGATCAGCCTTATTTGGCTCTTTGGATTTGGATTTGTCATTGATTTTCTCTTATTTTCCCCTTTTATACCTACGTCCACTGAGCTTCGAACATATTTGTGAGGTCGATCCTTGGGTTTCCTTTTCTATTGGCAGACCGAAAGGGAGAGGAAGAGGTAATGCTTTAGGATCTTGGCGCGGCATTGATCTTCTTTGGGTTTTGTGCCTCTGGCTTCCCGGGGCTGGGCGTGTATGTGTGTAGGTGTCGGCACCTCTGGCTAAGTTACCAAGAATAATAAAAATTAATCGACATATTTTCATCTTAGGGTCCTTGTGCCACATAGATCCAAACAGCTACCTAGGGGTAGTATTTTTTAAGATACAACCCGTTCGCTGGGTGAGAGAGCTCCTCGCCTTCTGCGTTCACTAGCCTATACGAGTTGCCTCGGCCTATCGCTTTGATCACGAACGGCCCTTCCCAATTAGGTTGGAGTTTTGACCTGGGACCTTCAGGTTTCACAAAGATTTCTTTAATAACCATTTCACTGACTTTAAAATTTCTCTCGCTAACCTTCTTTTGATGAAAATGAGCGAGTCTATTTTGGTATACCCTTGTATGTTCTGCGGCGACCAGCCGTTTCTCGTCTAAGAGTTCCACTTGTGCTAGGAGCGATTCGTGTCGCTCATTGATTGACAAGTCCTTGTCAAGCTGGATTCTTAGCGAGGGAACGAGAATATCGTATGGTACTACTGCCTCCATTCTGTAGGTGAGGGAGAACGGTGTCTGCCCAGTAGGAGTACGGATTGAAGTGCGGTAGGCCCACAGAGCTTCTATAAGCTTTTCTGGCTAATCTGAGAATCTGTTAGTCTCACACATCTTCTTAACAATGTTAATCAAGGTTTTATTAGTGGCTTCTGCCTGGCCATTGCCTTGTGGATAATATGGAGATGAATGATGCAATGCAATTTTATACCTGTTGCAGAGGTCACGTAGCTCTTGAGATATGAACTGGGGCCCGTTGTCGATGACGATGGTGTCTGGGATACAAACCTGGTGATGATATTTTTCATGATGAATCTGCACACGGTTGTTGCCTTGACTTTTGCATATGCTTCAGCTTCCGCCCACTTGGTGAAGTACTCTGTTGCGGTAGGGATATATGATTTGACCTTGCTCTGGGAGTTGTGGTCGCCAAGGGGGCCAATGATGTCGAAAGCCCGCATAGCGAAAGGCCATGGGGAGGATATCGGGTGAAGCGAAGAGGATGAAGAATGAATTTTGTCGGCGTGCAGTTGACACTTGACACATCGACGGACAAGATGGAACAATCCTCTTCTAGAGTAGGCCAAAAGAAACCTTGCCTAAGGATCTTCTTGGCTAGCATTTGACTATTCGCATGGCCTCCACAAATGCCCGAATGGGCTTCTTCAACAACCTTTACGGCTTATTCTTCATCCAGGCATCTAAGCAAAAACTCCAGAAAAACCCCTTCTATAGAGAGTATTTCCAATCAATGTATACTTTTGGGATAACCTCCTTATTGCTCTCTTCTCATCGGCTGTGACTCCCTCAGGATACGACTGGTTTCTGCAATACCTAGCTATCTCATAATACCAAGGCTTTTCATCATCCTCCATTTCTTCTTCTAGTTCTATTAACATGATCTCAGTTTTACTTCTCCTTTTTGTGTTCATCAGCACTTTTTCCTTAACCCAGAGAAAGTTAGGATCTAGAATGATGGGAACATGACGGCGCTCGATCTGAATGCTGTCATGATCCCCAGGATAGCACATATTCATGGTTGCGCCAACTGTGGCGAGGGCATCGGCTAGGAGATTTTGATGACGAGGGACATGGACAAAAACTAGCTTGGAGAATAGCTTGGCATAAGCTGAGGCAAGTTCTTGATAGGACTTGAGTTTCAGATCACGAGTGACATATTTGGTAAGCACTTGGCGCAAAACCAGCTGACTATCACCTACGATTCGTAGGTGGGTGACACCATAGAAATGAGCGAGCTCCAGACCAGCCAACAAAGCTTCATATTCGGCGATGTTATTAGTGGCAGGAAAATCCAGTTTATTAGCTCGTGGAATGGTGACACCTTCAGGTGATAGCAGAGCAATCCCGATGCCCTTCCCGTGAGAATTCCGAGCTCCATCAAAATATAATGTCCACATAGGATCAGATTGGCTAAGGGACATTAATTCTTCATCTGGAAACTCTGAACGGACCGGATCGAATCGGGGAATAGGGTGATGAGTGAGATGCTCCGCTATGGCATAGCCTTTAATTGATTTCTGCTGAATATAGGTGATCTCAAACTGAGAGAGAAAGCTTTGCCATCGTGCTAGCCTATCAGTTAGAATATATTTTTCGAGGAGAAATTTGATAGGATTCATTCGGGCGATGAGATGGACTTCGTGAGCAAGAAAGTAGTGCTTCAGTTTCTGCACTACCCATACGAGCGCGGTACAGGTTTTCTCCATTGCAGAGTACCTTTGCTCGCAGGGGTTGAGAAGTTTAGATAGGTAGTATGCTGCCCTTTCCTTGCCTTCTTCATCAACTTGTGTGAGGACAGCTCCCACCGAATCTTCCAGGACAGATACATAAAGAATAAGAGGCTTACCTGGAGTCGGCGGCCATAGGACAGGGGGATTAGCCAAATAATCCTTAAGTCCGTCAAACACCGCCTGACACTTCTCATCCCAATGAAATTCGACTCCTGGCTTGGTGAGGTCGTAGAAGGGTCTACACCTCTGCGAGTGTTGGGAGACGAATCGGTGAATAAACTGTAGCTTCCTGAATAACCCTCGAACTTCCTTCAAATTTTTAGGAGGAGGAATTTCTCTTATTCCATTTGCCTTGTTGGGATCAATTTCTATGCCCCTCTTGCTCACGATGAAACCTAGGAGCTTACCCGACGAAACACCAAATACACACTTTTTGGGGTTCATCTTTCATTGGCATTCCCTTGCTCTCTGCAAGACTCTCTTCAAAACCCCGGGATGGTCAGCCAACGTCTTAGATTTTACCACCAGGTCATCCACATAAACCTCGATAAAAATGTGGATCATATCATGAAAAATAGCCATCATAGCCCTTTGGTAAGTGGCTCCAGCATTCTTGAGTCCAAACGACATGACCACATAACAATAAGTTCCCCAAGGCGTAGTGAACGAGGTCTTCTCCTGGTCTTCCTTAGCCAACTTAATCTGATTGTATCCTGAGAAACCATCCATGAAGGAGAGAGTTTCATACCCAGCCGTATTTTGAATGAGCACATCTAGGTGAGGTAGTGGGAAATCATCCTTAGGACACGCACGATTGAGGTCCCGGAAATCGATACAAATTCTAACCTTTCCATTCTTCTTCATAACTGGGACGATGTTTGCCACCCAATTTGGATAGAGTACAACTCTAATGAACCTGGATTTATGGATTTTGTCGACTTCATCCTTCATTTTCAAAGCCATTTGGGGGTGGAAACGCCTCAATCGCTGCTTAACGGCAATGGACCCCGGCTTAAGGGTAAGACGATGCTCAACTAGCACGGAGTCCAACCCAGGCATATCTTCATAGCTCCATGCAAACGTGTCCTTAAACTCCCTGAGAACCTCAATAATTGCCTCCTCTTCTACTGACGATAAATTATTGCTTATGAGGATGGTCCTAGGTTCTTCCTCGGTTCCCAGATTGATTTCTTTGGTGATTTCCTCTACGGCGGGTGATAGTTCCTCAAATCTTTTTACTCCACTTGCGACCGCATCAGCCTCATCCTCAAGTTCCTCATCACCTTCTTCAGTTGGGTCGTCGTCATCCATGATCTCATAGACTCCGAACCCATCATCAATAAAACATACTGATTGCTCACACTCTAGATCCGACAACTGCAAAGGCTCCTCCATAAATTCTGGAACTGCTAAGCATGCCTTGCATCTACGGGCTAGATCTGCTAGGAAGCAGTGCAGAACCCTCCTACCCTTAGATTTCTTTTCTAACACTACCCCTAATTGGCCACTACCTTTGCCTAGACCGGAGCTACAACTACTGGAATCTACAAGCGAAGGAAAATCAGTAAATGCTGGATCCTGCGAGGGGGAGGATGGAGAAAAATTTAAAGGGGGAAAAGCAGTAATAACAGAGTCCGGCGTGGGGGGAGATGGAGAAGAATTTTCAGTAGGTGGGATAGCAAAAGCAGAACCTCGCACGAGGGAATTACTGAGCAGTAGAAGGACTTCCTGGCGTGGGGGCAGATGGAGGAGGATTTACAGGGGGAAAAGCAGTAACAACCGAGTCCCGCGTGGGGGAATTAGGAAAAGCAGCAAAGGTAGGATCCCACGATGGGGAAAATGAAGGAAAAAAAGCAGTAACATTCCCCTGCGAAGGGGAGGTTTATTGGAAGCAGTAAATGCCTGGTCCCATGCGGGGGACTTAGGGAAAGCAGTAAATGAAGGATCCCATGATAGGGAAGATGGAGGAGACAAGGTAGTAACATTCCCCTACGAGGGGGGAGGATTATTGAAAGCAGCAAATTCCCCCTGTACGACAGGGGGCTGGAGGTTGGTCAAAGGACTGAAGAAGGGTTGCCCGTCGGCTGGGGCACACTCGGGGGTGAGGAAAGAAGTTTCCTCAAATGAGATGGTGGGATCGGCCATCGCAAAGCTACGGCCTTGGGGGACCCTCCTTGCTAGTGTGTGCGAAAGGAGGGGACGAAGCGGAAGCGCCGGGGCTCAAAGATTGGGGAGAGCGATTGAAGGCAAGTTTCTGTTCTGGGGATGCAGTGCTTTGGAGATGAGGGGGGGATTGTGAGAACTGTTCGACTGCAGGGAGACAGTGGTGTTCAGAAGAGAGTGGAAGAAAGGGGCTATGGTGGGCGCAAGGCCCATGAGAAAGGGGAAGGACACATTGCTTGGGGAAAGAGGGGGGGGAGCGTCAAGTAGTCTGTCCGGAGGGAGTGGGGAGGCAAGACTGCTAGATGAGAAAGTTCGAGTTTGAGGAAGAGGGAATCACTTTGAGGGATAGGGAGGATTGCAGTGAGAAAGAGAGATGAAGATCACAGTGAGGCCGAGGGGAGACGACGAGGCGAGATTGCCAGCTGAGAAAGTTTATCTGGGAGCAGGAATTCAAGAGAAGAAGAATTGCTGTGAGGAGGAGGGGTGGTGAGCGTCCGCTTGGGAAAGTGCCGAGAAATCGCCAAGTAGGGTGCTGGCACCCAAGGAATGCTTAGAAGGAGGGAAGAGGACCATGCAGTGGCCCGCAGGAGGGAGGGTGCAATGCTTGGAGAGAGGGAGAAAGTAAGTGCGTTGCCCGAAGGAGAGAGAAGGGACACAGGCGCGATGCCTGGAAAGAGGTAAGTGTGGATGCGTTGTCCGGAGAATTTTGAAGAGTGAGCGCGGTGCCCAGAACTGAGGTTGACGCAGGTGCGATGCCCGAAATGAGAACTGAAATGGGCGCGATGCCCAGATTTGAACCTAAAATGGGCACAGTGCCCGTGGTTGGATTTGAAGTGGGCGCGTTGCCCGAATTTGGAGTTGGAATGGGCGGTTCGCCCAGGGTGGAATTGGGAATGGGCACGATGCCCAAGGAGGATGGACTTGCCCTGAGCCTAGTTGCGGCCGTAGCTGCTTCTTTGGCTTGCATGCCTTGGTCCGTATCTGGTCGTTGCTCATCCACCTCCAGTGCGAAGAGTTGGTTGAGAGAAGCTGCCACATTGCTCATATCGAACCATTTGCTCCATTCCGGCTCTGACTCAACTCTTCTGATACTCTTAGCTGGCCTGTGATTAGCTGTATCCTATTATATGGCTGGAGATGACTGACAAGTGGATCCGACAATGACAGTTGATGCTTGCTCACCTCCCTGCTGTAGTGGTCCTCTTCTAAAATGTTCATATAGTACCCAAGTGAGGGGTTCCTCAAGTTTTTGCTTGGTCTTACCTGGTTTGTAACCCAACCCCCTTGGGTCTTATCTTGTAGTCCTTTACTATCTCTGTTCTGCCTTGCAGCTGTGCTCCCAACCCCTTACCTGGTTGGTATCCCATCTCTTTCATAATATGCCATCCCTTTTCAGTAATGATTTTGCTTCTTCTGGTAGCATTAACAGACGGACTATTCAGGCCCGGGTATATACTTGGCACGCCCAGTATTGACATTAAGGGCTGATTTCTGGGCCAAATGGAAGGGACCGAGTTGTCTGTCATGTCATCCACTTCTGCAATCGCGGGCTTGCTGGCCACCTTGACGATTCGCCCCTTGTATGGGAACTTGAGGCATTGGTGGACGGTAGAGATAACTGTGCCGAGGGCCTGAGTGAATGGCCTACCCAGGATCATGTAGTAACTCGGATCCAAATCTAGAATGTTGAAGTCTATTTCAGTGATAGATGGACCCAGCCCAATTTTCAATGTGACGACTCCTTTGGACGAGCTACTAGTGTTGTCGTAGGCCGTGACAGTGATGGCAGCAGGTCGGATTGACTGTGCCGTTACCCCGCAGAGTTCCAGCATGTCAGAGGACACAACATTGATTGATGCCCCCGAGTCGACCAGACATCGAGATACATGGATCCCGTTGATGCTGACCGTGAGGCATATAGTATACCGCTGAAACTCGACCGGCGCTAATTCCTCTTTATAAAACATAGTGGCCGGGTGCGAGCTTGTGGGTGTTAATACAACACTAATCTGGTTTATTGGCAAGTCCTCGTTCACCATTACTTTCTGTAAATATTGCATGAGGGCTTCTTGATGGACCACCGACCTCTTAATCAATTCCAGAATGGAGATTCTAACCGGGGTCTTATCTAAATGCTTCAACAAATCATATTGCATCCCTGGGACAGACTCCTCTGGTTGGACCTCTTCTTCTTCTTGAGGTGCCAAAGTCTGCTCTTGCTGCTGGGGAAACATCCTGTTGAACATTCGCCCACTCCAGAGCACCATCGTTGCCTTAGGGGTACTTCCTGATATTATTGTTGGAGCTGACGAAGTAGAAGCGGGAGGGGAGGAGGTTGAGGGTTGGTCGGAAAACATCTGGTGCGGCAATTGGATAGTTGCTGCACCGGAGGGTTGAGCGGGGATACGGAGAAAGGGGGCTCGATGATTGGGGTTAATGAAGGGTACGGTTGATGGCGTGCGGAGAAGAGGTGGGTTGGGTGATGGCGGTTGTGGGACTGTGGTAGAATGGGACGTATGGATTGGTTGCGGTGGGGTGGTGGAAGGGTTGCGCAGAAAGGGGGCTTGTATGCTGGCGGGTGGAGGCGCCGTAGGGGTGGTGGACTGGCAGGTGAGTGGTGAGTAGGCGGTTTGTCTGGATGGCGCGGTGTGCTGGGTAGGGATGCGTAGGAAGGACGGTAGTGGATTATCGGGAGTAGGTGTACGGATGAAGGGTGGCAGGGTGAAGGATGACTGGGAAGGTGGGGTGGATGCAGAGACTACTTCCGTCGGTCGATTGGAAACTTCATGTTGGGGAGATATTCTAAAGGCGTTAACTTGATGATTCGGAGTCTGGTGCTCCGGGAGTGGGTTCTGAACAATGCCCATCTTAGGCTGCTGTTAGGGCTGGGGCTGCTGCTGCTGCTACTGCTGTTGTTGTTGTTGTTCCTGCCTATCCGTCCTTCGTGCTTTCATTTCTGCAATGAACTTCTTCATTTCTACCCAGTCAATGCCTCCACTGTCATTCAGATTATAGATGTAGTCTTTGAAGTGGAAGCACGCTTCCAGGGTGTGGCCTGGGCCTCAGTGGAACTCACAATACCGTGAGGTGTCAATATTGGGCGGCCATTGCAGCCTTTCCCTAGGCAAAGTGAGTGCGCCAGCGGCCATTAGGGCGTTAAAGATATCTGGTAGGGTTTCTGGTAATGGGGGGGTAGTGAGTCCTTCTTGGGCCAGGGGGTTGTCGGGGTGGTTGAGGCTCATAGTTCCCTAAAGGAGGAACCTGATTGTATTGAGGAGGTGCCAGAGGAGGTTGCTGGGGTTGGTAATGGGGTGGAGCGGGCTGTCGGTATTGAGGCTACGGAGGCTGTCGGTATTGTGGCTGCAGAGGTTGTTGATGGTACGGGGGAGGTTGTTGATACTGTGGCCGCTGAGGTTGCTGGTAATATGAAGGCTGTTAAGGTTGCTGAGGTTGCTGAGGCTGCTGAGGTTGCTGAGGTGGCATTCTGAACAGTGGTGGGTTATTGGTTCTTGGAGTGGGTTGTTGGGGTGGTGGGGTTCGGGCATTGGCGTTGGGTCGGTAGGTGGAAAGACTGGGGCTGCCCATCGCACTCACTTGCTCATTATGAATGACACCCTCTGTCGTGGGGCTGCCGACCGGAGCACCACTGGTTTTCTTGAATGCCCAAGTTTTGGACTCGAACATGGCCATAATAGGGGAGTCCTTCAGCTGTGTCTGAATATACCGTGCCCTTTCATACAGTTCTTCCATTGTCATCAGCTTGTTCATGGCCAAGATGTGTTTGAATTGAGGTGTGGCATTTGTTGTGATCATTTTAACTTGCTCAGCCTCAGATAGCGGGTCCCTTAGTCTTTCGGCCAGTGCCCTCCATCTATCAGCAAAATGTGCGAATTCTTCGTCCGTCCTCATCTTTTCAGCCACTAGATCGGTAATTGATAGTGCCGGACCAACTCTGTCTCTGTACCTCTGCAAGAATTTCCTCTGCACGGTCTCGAAGTCCTCAGCGTCTGTGGGTTCTAGTGAATAGAACCACTCAAGGGCAGGCCCGTCCAAGGATCATCGGAACAGGAAGGCAAGGGCCCTATTATCGATTTGCCAAAAGGAAGATTCGTACATGAATTCTTTTAGGTGCACAAACAGATTGCCGGTGCCATTGTAGTGGTGATAAATCGGCATCTCAGAGGGAGGAAGGTGAAAGACTGTCATGGAAGGGAGTGCCCGCTTGAAGGAGTCTTTGGGTGTGGACACCCTTTTGAAATCTTGTTCGAGCTTACTCACCTTTGCTAAGAGGGCTTGGGCAAGTTGATCAACGGAAGATTTGGGAGGTGCCCCCGGAGGAAAGTGGTGGGGGGCATCTACCTGAACAGGATAATGTGTGGAATGGATACCGGCTAGTAGGGAGACATGGGCTGGGACCTGGGGTTGGTGAACGGGCCTTGCCGCGTCGGTGCTTGGCCGAATATAAGGAAGAGGATGCCTCCCCACGAGACTGTGGGGGCGGGACTGGATGATGGAATGGGCCCGCGTGGGGGGAGGAGAAGTTCGGGCCGTCGGGTCACGAGCAGATTGAGTCTGGACAGCTGCATTCGGGTGGGAGAGATAGACAGGATCAACAACAGACTTGCCTTTGAGGGCAGCCTGGACCTCCTGAAGCTGAGAGGCTTGGAGGCTCTAGAGGATATCTACAATCTGGGATATATCAAATGGGGAGGAGGTGTTCCCAGCGTCATGCCTTGTTGAGACGTGGGGAGCCTGGACATCCATCGCATTGACACGCGGACTGGACGGATCGGCATAAGCCCAGTTCTGAATTTGGGGAAGTTGCTGGCTGGGATCATACATCTCATCATACATATTCTCATAACCCATACCATCGTTCTCGGCCATTGAGAGGGATCGGCCGGAACGCAGCTGCATGCGAAATTTTAAAGACACACAGTGTAATTTAACAAGCAACTAACAGATAACTACTCAAACGAGTTTGAGAGAAGGAGTTAATGACTTTTAAATCACAGACTTGGAAAATGATTACGTCCACTTAAATATTCAATATGCCTTAATGTGGATTTTAATGACAGTGTCTCTCCAAAGTAGGTGTGAATCTAAAGTAGGTGAGATGACAACTTCAGTTTTTTTTTCCTAAACAACTCCCTCGCACGCAATAGGTCTTCTAAAGTTGGGTCAACAGAGCGGTACAACCGGCTCGGTCCGCCGTGAGGGAATCCACGGGGTACGGAGACTTACGGAGGTCCCGATGAGAATTCTCTAGCCCAATGAGACAGAATGCCCAATGGGGAGATAGCTCTCACCGAGAAGGTGTGTGGATCCTAGGAGAGGAGGGAAGGAGGTCCCTCGGTCGAAATGCCCTGCAGATGCAAAACAATACAAAGATAGCACAGATGGCAAGAAGACTGGGGCTCTGTGACAGACCAAATCGCGTCCAGTACAGTGGGCGCGGTTCAATAAAGGCATCCGTTCTGTTGACCGCGGATCTGACAGCTCTTGGAAGCTGTAAGAGCCGAGGTAACTCCCTCCGGACTCTGTCATGAAACGCTTCCGATCAGGCCGCCATGCAAAACAGGAACATAAAAGGCATCTGTTGCACTAGACGCGAATAAAACATGCCATCCGAGAACAAAGAAAACAGCAGGAAACCTGACAGATATGCTTTCCACAATTTTATATGAGGAAGCAAATTTTACATGGAGATGCTTTCTTCAGATGAAAATAAGTACACAGGGAGGGGATCATGGTGGTATATTTTTTTTTTCTTTTTTTTTCTTTTAATCCACAGATTTCATGTAGGAAGTGTAGCGAAAAAAATGAGGGAAAAATATGACTACGAAATGGTAATGGCGACGGGAATCCCAAATGGCACCACGTGGGGTGCGGAAAGGGGAAGATTGTATCACGAGGGGTACGAAGGAGGGGCACACGTGGGTGCCGAAGGAGGTAACCAGGATCAAAAGAAGAAGGGTCCCATCGCGATCGCCAAGTTGTAGATGGCGTTTTTCCCCGACATCTCCGGAGAACACTCGTCCCACGATGGGAAATAAGGGATTTTTTTTTAAAAGGAAATTTTGGGTGGAAGAGAGTGGAAATGGGGCTGATGGCGTAAAGAAGGACAAAACACAAGGGGGTGCGTGCGTGTATGCACGAGGAAAGTGTCGTGATTGCCAGGTGCACGTAGGCACCGGATGTGACAGGTGGAAAGGAAATGACGTGGTGTATTTACCTTCACCCAAAGAAAAGCATGGGAACGTGCGGTGGATTCTCCTTCCTCCTTACGCCGGCTGGCCGATGAAGAAGATTCGATGCCGGTTACCTCGCAAAAGGGAAAACAACAAGGAACAAGTAAAAGGGAGGTTAGACTATGAAGTGCAATAAATGTTCGCGGATTGAAGTGTGGAAAAACATGTAAATGAAAGGTAACACACCTCGTGGAGGTAGTGTTAAACCCCTAGGGTGTAGGTAGGTGAAAGAAATGCTATGTGTATGTGTGTGTGAAAATGTGCGATGCATGCGCTAACTAACACGAAAAAGAGAAGGAAAAGAAGAAAAAGGAATCAAAGAAGATGGAGAGGCAGAGTGACGGCATAGACTGATGGCGAGGTGACGAGGGTGGAGGTGACGTCGGTGTGGTTCCCCCGCCGCTCCCAGACACTCAAGAAGCTCCGGTTCGCGAAGGAGACAACGCGAAGGTGACATGTGCGTAGCGTGCCGCCTCTGGAATACAAGATTCTGATATGATGAAATCCCGCCTTAGAAGTTGGAAAGTTGGAGTCCGGAGGTCGGGGTGGGAATTTGATAGGGCTTCGCCGTGGTTCCGATCTCTTCTTAATGAGGATATCTCGGGTCTGTATTTATAGCCAAAATCGCGTCCAATCCAGAGGCTGCCTATTACAACTTAAAGGCATCCGCTTGACAGGTCGCACTTTATGAAATCACTTGATTTGCGTGTGATTAGATATTTTCATGATGATTGTAGCTGTAAGCTAGGTTCTGAATCGCGTCTGGGTGGCTGGCCGCATTTTCTTAGGTAAATCGAATCTTTGATGAAATCCGATCCTTGATTTGATATTTATAAAACGTGGTGAGCCACCCAGACGTGTTTCAAATAGACATCATGATTGTTGACATGGCGTCCATTAAATGGAGCTGACAGGGCGCGGTCAGAATCTTTGACCTTAAAAAGCAGCGGGGCGGCTGGACGCGCATTAAGCGCGTCCACCGTTTCAGCCGCGAATTAGCTCTGTAAATGGGCATCCTCTGCATTGACCACGAATAGATGAAGCTCGATAGACCCTTGAAAAGAGATCTCAAAACCTTAGAAAAATCTAGAAAGATAGGAAAATCATTCACGAGTTTAATGGAGAAGAGCCACTTCGAGGCGTCATAGTATAACATGGAATTTGCTCGATGTGTTGCCAAATTGGCGTGTCTACAATAGTGAGTCTACTCAGGCTACAAATAATGAAATTATTGTGGTTGATGGGGAAGATGCTAATGCAGAAGGTGAAAAAGAAGAAAACCCTTATACAAAGAGGGGAAGAAAGAAAACATATGAGGTTTGACAAAATTATAAGGTTGTAAAACTTCCTAATGGCACTGAAAAAGTGCAATGTAATCATTGTAAAGTAAAACTCATAAAGAGTGCAACTAGTACCACCACACAATATAAGAGACACTTGGATATTTGTCCAAGATTTCAGCTTACTAAGGGCTAGAAACACATCAATTTAGAAGCATCTACTCCTGATTCTAACTCAGAAAGTGTGAATGTCATCCCAAATGTCCGAACCTCTAGGTATGATCAAGCAAAAATTAGGGAGATTACTTCTCATATGATCATGGTTCACGAGTTACCATTTTCTTTTCTTGAGTATGATGTGTTTAATATATTGATGAAAAATGCAAACTCTCTTTATCGAAGAATCACACGGCAGACAATCAAAAGTGATTGTATAACTAGTTATGAGCTTGAGAAGAAGAGGTTGAAGGGTGTCTTTAAAAATATCAATAGAGTAAGTATCACAACAAATTTATGGAAGTTTGGCCAAAAGGTGCAATACATGGTTGTAACATGTCATTTTGTTGAAAATTGGAAGTTGTATAAGAGGGTCCTAAATTTCATTTATGTGCCTCCCCCTCACTCTGTAGTTGCTATACATGATGCTTTTTACAAATGTTTTGAAGAATTTGGAATTGAAAAGAAAGTGTTAAGTATAACTGTTGACAATATAATGATTCAGCAATAAGGATGTTGAAAGATAGCCTTAGTTGTCAAAATCAATTGCCTTGCAATGGTACATTATTTAATGTGCATTGTTGTGCACACATATTGAATCTTTTAGTGCAAGATGGTTTATTTGAAATTCAACATGTAATTGAAAACATTCGAGAAAGTGTGAAGTATATTTCAGCATCCACTTCAAGATTGATTATGTTTAGTGAAATTGCAAAGTAATTGCATTTTCCTGCTAAGAGGTTGATTTTAGATTGTTGCACAAGATGGAATGCAACTTACAATATGTTGGCTTGTGCTTTAGAGTTTAGAAATATATTTCCTTGATATCAAGAAAGGGATCCATATTACATGTACTTGCCCTCTAAGAAAGACTGTGATAGAGTTCAAGATGTTTACTCTTTCTTAGCACTTTTCAATGAAGTCATTGAAATCATTTCAGGTAATTCAATTATATGTACATTTTTAACATCCTCTTTTTTGTTCTTCTTTAATATTTTTTTAAATTATGTTTTCAATATTTAGGTACTAAATATCCAACATCAAATCTATTTCTTCTTGAACTTACAAACATCGAAGAATTGCTAGATGAAAAATGTGTGTGTGGTAGTGAATATATGCAAGCAATGGTTACAAGAATGAAATCAAAATTTGACAAGTATTGGGGTCATTCTAACTTGTTGATTTCTATTGCTATTGTGTTAGACTCTAGAAACAAAATGAAGTTGATTGAATTTTCTTTCAAATCCATTTACCCTGATGATGTAGTTGTTAGACATATTTTTGATATACATGATAGTTTGTATACAATTTATCAAGAATATTTGGATGCTTATACAACAACTAATGTTGATAAGAACACAGAAGGTAATACTCAAGAGCCAAATTTCATTGGTAATACTACTTCTACTTCTACTTCTAGAGGGAAATTTATATTAAGTGGAAGAAGAAAGTTTGATCATTATATTAAGAGTGTTGACACCATTGAAAATGTGAGATCTTGTAGTACCCCAGAAAATCTATTAATTAAAAATTACGGATAAATTAAAATTTTATCGATTAATAAATTCAACAAGTTAAAACGGTACGCATCATTATTGCATGCGTATAAACCCCTATAAAATTTCGTAAAAATAGTAGTTATACTTTAAATAATGTTCTCTAATGACCCACTATGAAATTTGGGCATAGAAAAATCGTTTGGACTTAGTTTAAGAATTTATGCGACTTATTAGCATAATTAAGGAATAAGTCGAAGAACTCATTATTTTATGACACAAAGAGGATTATAAATTAAAATAAACATGTGGATAGACTTTAAATAATATGGGATGATAGCCCATTATGATATTTGGACCAATGGATAATCTTGGCCCATGAATAAATTCTCTAATAAAAGGATAATTAAAAATTCATTAAGAAAAGTAAGTACATGGATTGTACAATTAGGCTCATATGAGTTATTGGGCCAAGAGTAAGAGCCTAAATAATGAATATTAGAAATATTGGCATGAATAATATTTAATCAATTTAAAAATATGAAATTACTTGAATAAGTGTGATAAATAGATTTACATAAGGATAAAGGGTGAATAATTGGAATTAAAGCAATACCCATTAAGTTAAATTAGTAATGGGTTTTACTAATGATCCTAACATGAATTGTTGGGCCCAACTATGAAGAGCCTATCTTGGGATGGGAAGTAATTAGACTAAATTCGTACCTAAAAATAGTAATAAATAGAAAAGGGTTAAGATAATAACTATTTTAACTCTTACTTATATTAAAAAGAGTCACCATCCCATCCTAACAAATTAGCCATGAAATTAGATCTCTCCCCAAGCCAACTAAGTGATAAATGTTAGAAAAGGAGGAGAAAATGTGTAAATTCGGAGTTAATATTTAAATAAATTAAAAAGGGGTAAGATAATGACTAAACTAGCTTATAAATGTCCTTACAAGAGTCCTATACTTACCCTAAACCTTTACCCACGAAATTGGATCCCTTCCCAACTCTATTAGGTGGATAAATAAGAGAAAGTGAGAGATAAAGGAGGAAATTCGATGTTTAATGGAAGGGAGGACTCTTATAATGGCTAGGACTCCTATAGTTAGCCATATACACCAAAAACTCATCCCTAGCAACCCATTTTCGTGGTTGGAACTCTAGAGAACAAGGAAAAGGGCTGGAGACAAAGGAGCAAGGAAAGGAGGAGGCTTGGAGCTTGGATTTTCTGATTTTCACCATCCAAACTAGGGTTTTTCTTACTCCACGAAAAAGGTAGGCAATCTCTTAAGCTAAAATCGTGAAATAATTACCCTAGGTAGACTTCATGTACCTCTTCAAAAGACCTATGATTTTGTTGTATTCCGCTCATCCATTTGGGCAAATTTAATTCGTGAAGTCCTGCTGTTACCATGAACCAAAATCTAATTTTTCCTCTAATTACCCACATGTACTTGCTCTAATGTCATGATAAAATTCTTGTGTATACTGCATCTTATTATATTTCAAACGCCCTTGGTCTTGCTCGATTTTGATCTCCCATGAGGGAGAATTAAATCTTTGAATCCCTGTCTATTGCTTGTACCCAACTCTTCAAGTTTACCTTTAAACTCCGTGCATACTTGATCCCACACCATCAGAAAATTCTCTAAAATACTACTTTGTGTTAGCTTTCAAACGCCCCTAGTTTTCAAATTTTTCATCATGTATTTATCTCTAATTAATTCGTTGAACTCTGACTATGCCTATTTAGGTCATCGAAATGTAACCTATTCAAGGCATGCCTAAATCTTGTCTAATTTCAAATTAATCGTGCATGCTGATAGATCTATGTGTCTACTTTCATTTGAAACTAGATTTGTGATTTTTGGGTCATTATATGATTTTATATTGAATTTAGAAGAGCCCTGTGTCATCTAGTATCAACCCTGAAAAAAAGGGAAAAACCCAGACCGTCCCTAATATCGCGGCGGCGCGATACGCCGCGATAACAGGAGGGTCGCGGTCGGCCGCCAGGTCGCGTCTTGAATGCGGCGGGCCTCGCCACCGCGTTCCCTTCCCAGACCGAGCTAGACCGGCCGTTCCACCTGTCGCGCCCGGCCGCCCCGACGCGATCTGAATCGCGACAGGTAAGTCTGCCGCGTTTTCATGAATCCGACCAGAATAGAAAAATTGTGCATATGTCCTGTTGTTTAAGCTTTATACCCTTTAATTAGCCTTGATTAACTCATGTTATAGTTAATTCGACTTGGTAAATTAATAAATGACATTAATGATATAAATTTAATTATTTAAAATGACATTTGCACGACTTGTCATATCCTCAGGATTTCTTTACACTCACACACAACATTATTAACTGTCATTTGACCTTAATAAATTATGCAATAATGTATTCGGTTAATTAGCGAAATAAATAACTAAATTACCCTATTTTATTAAATACAATTGTCTTCATTTTTACGCGCGCATTTTAAATACCGTTATCGTTTTCCCTCGGCTTCGAGCACTCGAGGCACGACGGACCCGTTTTCTACACACTTTCTCTTGACTTGGACCACCTCTCCATTGGGAATACTCTCGACTGGACCAGGGACTCCTTGTCAAGGCCTCCGTGAGTCTTCTTGGCTTTGGCGCACGTCCATTGCCGACGAGCTGGTTGTACCTTTAAATCCCGTTACACTCTTAGGGATCAGTACGATCCAAACGGCCTTAGTAAGTTCTCTCTTATCTTGTGATCACGCCGGACCATCTAGCCAGTGTTCATAGCACGGCTAATGGGCGGATGTTACTTCTACCAGACTGCTGGTACCCGACCTGGTGCTGTGCAACCGTTACTATCGTGGTTTATCGTTGTTTTACGATTATACCCCTATCTCATCTATTATCCTTGTACTCTCATCTGTTCACGTTCACTCTACGTTCTCGTCTATTCATCTAGTACTCTCTTGAGACTCTTGAGCTGTTGTGGCTCCCATTGCGTGTACTATACATGACTGTCTAGTGCCATAATATGGGTCCAGTGACCCTACTGACTTGAATGCATAATTGTGCAGGGCACGAAGAGTGTCCGAGGGGTCCAATCTAGTCCTGGGGGCAGAGAGCCACCCGAAAATACCTACAGGGGCTATTGACGGTGTTCTGCATCACACCGATTCTGACTATCTCGACATTGGCTAGACATATAACTGTTTTTAATAGTCTGAGGAGTTCAGACGTACTGTACCATTTCGGTGCTATTATTGTGCTAGCACTGACTGTTATACAGTAGTCTGAGGAGTTCAGACATACTGTACTATCGTTAAACGGCTAATGTCCCAAAGTGACTATTGCCGTACTCGACTAGTGCACCGTGGTGCAACCATACACGTTATCTCATTACATGTTATCTCTTTACACGCTATCTCTTTACACGCAATCTCGTTACACGCTATCTTGATATAAAAGCTATCTCATTACACGCCACCTTGATACAAGCTATCCTATTACATGTCATTTTGATACACGCTATCTTGTTATACACTATCTTGTTACACGCTATCTTGTTATGTTGTCATCCTAATTTTGCAATACTCTTGAGAAATGTATTATCGTTCACTTGTTATCTTGTTCTATTACGCTTTTGACTATACATGATCTTTCTCTCTAGTTAACCTGCGTTACAAGACATTAATCACTTTAAGCATGCTTATTCACACGAGATATTAAGTCCTACTGAGCGTTATCGCTCACCCTTCGTTATTTGATATTGTGTTTTCAGGTAAGTCAAGGGATGACCTTACACACAACAACGGGATTGGACTGGAGTGATGAGTGTCCTGAAGTCATAGCAATGGAATGTCCTTAGTACCTTAGAGTCTAGTTAGATATTTGCTTTAGATTTCTTTTCCAATGTAATAAAGTCATTGAGCCCTATGTTTTGGCTCTGAATTAGTGGTTGTAATAGTTTAGATGAATTATCAATAAAATGATGAGTTTATTACAATTATTGTTCATTAGTTGCTCTGATATTTGCGAATGTATGCGCAATTTACGTTACCATACACGTTGTTCATGCCTCCCCGATTTATTCCACTGCTAAATTGGCGGGGCATGACAGATCTAAACTTGATGTTTGTTATATTTGTGATGAGCAATCAATGGAAGTTTTAATGCACTAGAGTGTTGGAAGGCCAATAACTTGAAATTTTGTATTTTGTCAAAGATGACATGTGAGATTTGGATTATTACAATTCCTACAGTGGCATCAGAAGCAACATTTAGTGCTGAAGCGAGAGTGATCGATACATATCAGGCTTCTTTGGGTGTAGAAACAGTTCAAGTTTTAATGTGTGGGGAGGATTGGTTCCGAAATTGTTATGGGATTAAAAAGAAGACAAAGGTAAGTGTTTTATACATTTCTTTAATTTACATCAGCTTTTACATGATTCCAACATCACTTGAAACATTTTACATTCTTCTACTTTATAAAGCATGGAGGATACTAAGGAAGTTCTTCTTCCTTGAAGTTTCACTGTCATTATATCTTTTTAACTTGTACGTAATTGAGATTTTTTGAATTTTGATTTTTCTTCCTTGAAGTTCCTTTTTGGCTAAGCAAGCTAACACTTTCTAAATTTTAGTGAAACAGGTTTAGCAAAGGCTACAAAATTGTATGATTAGAAATTTAAGATGTTGAATTATGTTGCATGTTGACACTTTTGGTGCTTTCCATGTGCACCCTGCTATACTAGACTAGGTCAATTGACTAGTTGAGTCCCTAGGATAGAATTTCATCCCCAACCATAGCCACACACTCCCAACCACCCTCCTCCAATATGCCTCAAACTAAAATCAAAATTGAAGATATTCTATTTGATGCACCCTTGGATCCTCAACCCTCCTCATCAAAGAAAAGGAAATCCAAAGTAAGCAGCCTGAAGATAGTGAACCCAAGTACCCCCACTGTCTTATCACTCCATTTATTACCCAGGCAAAGCCATTCTCTTAGAATACCTACAAATCTAGAAATATCACAAGACTCTTGGATTACCAGATTTGGATTTTAAGGCATGGTGTCAGTGAGATATAGGAAATCTTGGACTTAAAACAATTTGATGGCAGTGAGATATAGGAAATCTTGGACAATATCGAAAATCTCACTTACCACCATTGGCTCCACCAGCATCCTGATGATGGCAGATCATTTCTAAAAATCAATGCCAAAAGGGTCAGAGAAGGAAGACAACCACTAAGTTTGGATGAATGGTTTGTTGATCAGGTTTACCACGTCTGAGGTGAGAAAGTTGATTAGGCAGCAACATTATGTGATAGGCTACTCAAATTTAATAGGCAACAGTTTGATCTCAAACTATCTCATGTCTCTTATTACCAATATGAGCGCCTATTAAAATTTCATTATCATCTTGATCCATCCACTTTCCATACTCTAGAAAGCGACAAATACCCCTCTCTATTGGTGCTATTGCCGCTAACTCAAATTCTTCACAGATTCTTACTCTAGCCATCCAAACTCAATGCAAAAAACTTGTTAAATACAATACTTCTCTCTCTCTCTTTTTGAATTTCTACTTCTCATTGCTAGAAAATACTCCACTTTCAGTAATTCTATTCAACTTATTCAGGCTCAGATGGAAAGAATGTCCCTCTATCAATGGTACATAAGTTATCCTTCCCTTGCTGACGAATATTCTTCTTTTGAGGGTGACATTGATGGCTTCTTTGCTCACAAATATGAAACCTTAGGTGGTAATCACAGCCACATTTGGACTGAATGCTTCAATCTCTAATATACAACCAAGCATGCTGCTCAGGATGAATGCTTACTGTGGGCCATGACTTCTACCTTATTTTTTCTTCAGTGCAAAATCAAACAACTTATCCTCATCAAATATCACCTTCAAAACCAAACCTATATCACTCTCAAAACCCTTTATCAGACGCATCTTGCTTTTATTAAGTGCACCATCAGTCTTGACTATCATGTGGACTTCACAATGTTTGAGCGATGCCTATAAACAATTGTACACAATCTTCATAAATTTCTCCTTCTTATTATGAATCTTTTCCCTCTCACTTGTATTTGACTGATGATAAGCATTTACTCCCTTTTCGTTGGTTGACAAAAAGGGGGAGAGATTCAATGCAAGCCTCTTTAATGTGAAAGGGGGAGGAAAAAAAAAACAATATGTTCATATATCTCTTCCATGTGATTTCATTTATCTTCATATCTTATGTATTGTCATCAACAAAAAGTGGAGATTGTTGAACCACTATTCAAACATATTGAAATCTTCACCAATCAGACCATGGTATTTAATTATTTTTAATGATGACAAAATGAAAATAATGTCTTAAAAAACTATTGATTTTTCTAAACTCTATCTTTGCCTATTTTTCAAACATATCACTTCATCATATGTGAAGCTTACTTCGTCAATATACGAAGCTAACTTCATCATATGCGAAGCTTACTTCGTCGATATACGAAGCTGACTTTGTTATATGTGAAGCTTAACTTCATCATATGCAAACCTTACTTCATCAATATACGAAGCTGACTTCGTTATATGTGAAGCTTAACTTCTTCATATGCGAACCTTACTTCGTCGATATACGAAGCTGACTTCGTCTTATGCGAAGCTTAACTTCGTCATATGTGAACCTTACTTCAACAATATACGAATCTAACTTCGTCATACACGAAGCTTAATTCGTCGATATATGAAGCTAACTTCGTCATATGTGAAGTTTCAGTTCGTCATATATGAAGTCCTACTTTGATTGACTGCATTGTATTTTGGACCAGCCAAAATCCCACTTCAACTGACTGCATTGTATTTTGAACCAGCCAAAGTCCCATTTCAACTGATTGCCTTATACTCTGAACCAGTCGATATCGATTGGTGTTCAAATATTTCGATTGATGAACAACATATCGATTGATGACTAAATTGAGTGATTTCTAGCATTGATTCACAAATCCTATCGATTGGCTTTGAAAATCTTATCCATTGGTCTTTTATTATATCGATTGATGAAAAACGTATCGATTGATGAACAATTATGTATCGATTGACTTGAGATCAATGATTGTGATTCAACATCGACTTTATCCAAAGTAGCACTTCATATTTCAATGAAATTTCACACAAATCAAGTCATTAACATTTGTTATCACATCCTGTCACTATCATGATTAAAAATAATATCTTGTGACCTATATTTTAATCTCCATAATTCTAATCAAAATACTCCTTGATTATATTATTTTGTGACTTTTGATGTGACTTCTGTTTAGGAGATATTTTGTTAAATTATCTATATAAAATTTGTGCAATCTATATCTCTTGAAATATCAAAATATTCTGAAATATCTTGCACTCACTTAAGCTTCTTATAAATAATATATTACAGTGTTTCTTTATTTCAAAAATCTGAGTTGCATCTGGAACTTGACCCTTTGGTCAAGCACCGCAGAAAAGTCTTCTGACACGTATCGAAAATAACCTTTTATCTTCTATCTGAACTGTTATGCATGTTATGTACCAACTACGTACTCTATCTTATACATATGAACTTGTGTAGACTTTTTCTGCAGAACTCTTTTTGGCATCACGGAAAGTAGGTAGACGCTAATATTTGAAATACATCATAAATACCTATGATCATCCCAATGCTAATGCACTAAACCCAGTCTAGTGTATCTTATGCAACTTGTCATATTTCAGGTACAGACAAGAACAATTAATTGCAAGATTTTCTAAACGTGTGAACACCCAGGCATGCACGTCGTCCTCGAAAGGAACCATGCAACGTTCACTTCTCTAACGGCTACATTCAAATGAGTCTGAAGCAACGGACATAAATTAAAACTTATAAAAGAAGGAACATCGAAGATGGTAGAATGAATCAAGTGAGAGATACATAAGAGATCTACAAGATTTCCAAGAGTGCAATACAAGCTTCTTCTCTCAAGCATCCTTGTGAACCTGATATGTTGAAGTCTCATCTGTCAACCACTCGGGTGCATATGTCTGAGTAGTGCATTTCTGAATGTCTTTCCTCAAACTTAGGGTTCTTACTTCAGATTGCTAGCCTACTGTACATTTCTTAAGTATGAAGTCTTCATGAGCCTTGTATTCTCTTTAATGATTCCCCACAAGTAAGTATACCCCTTGTATAATGGAAGACCTACTGAGCAAGGTGTGTATCCCCTCTAAAAAAGGGAAGGCCAAAGTATTTTGCCATTTCATTCCCCCTTGTTGAAGGGAAGGTCAGCTGCCACTGGCATGTTGTTTCCCCTTTATATAAGGGAAGGCTAGCTGAGACTAACGGTGCAATTCCCCTTGTGTAGAAGGGAAGATCGATTGAAAATAGGTGTTGTATCTTTGACAAAGATAGTGAAATCCTAAGTGATTGGCTTAGGGACTGGATGTGGGACTTATATTGGAAGGAAGATGCGAACCAGGATAAAATTCTCCTATCTATTTTGTAGTTTCTTTACACTAACATATTTAATGTCTTATAGTGCTTCTTATTTTAAAAGTTTAACTTCTGCAAAGAAAAATACCGATTCACCCCCCTCTAAGTGAAAAGCGCTACCGCCATCGATCCAACAAGGTTGACGTCAACATAGTATGTCATCAAGGCAATATTGACGATGAAATCTGTCAAAGTTAACCTTGGTTAATGTCAAAGGTCTAGACGTCAACAACTTGTCAATGTCAGTCGATCTTTCCGTCAACAATGTTTGATGATAATCAATCTCACTGTTAACATGACTTCAACTAGCAGGCCGCTTCAGTAGAAGTTGAAGTGCTAACGACATACAATGTCTTTGTTACCAACTTGATGATGACATATCTTGTTGTCTACATCACTTTGACTATCCCCGAAGAAATTCGAAGTTATAGACGATGATAGATTTGTGCCGTTAGGAACCATTCCCAATGACGGTCTATACTATCGTTTACCACATTTCACTTGCATGGCTATCTAGGTTGGAGAAGTCATATTAGATAACTCTTATCCAATCCTCTATAGGTCGTCGCGTCTTCCACCTAATGTGTGTGACCCTCTAGACCCAATACCAAGCTGGCCATGAGTTGAACTCGTCAAAATGCTTCTGACTTAGAACTCCTTCTGACTTATCTCCATAATAATTCACTCAACTCATCGACTATAGACGTATTAGGCCACTACACCATAGTCCCTAGACAGTACAGGGGGATCTAATCCATTAGACTTTTTTGTCCTCAGTTACTGTGTACCTTTAGTCCCTCATCCAACTAATATCTTCGAAACCGTATATAAGATATGGTACTGTCAGGCCTATACGGATTCCATTTGATTCTCACTCTTATCGGATTATCCTAGAAAACTCTTTCTCTCTTAATACAATTGACTCTGGCTAGGGATTTGTCTGAGCAAGAGCACACGGGATATTCCTCTCATGATACTGAAAGTGGATGATCTTTTATTGATTAACAATTGCCTTCGTAAGGTTGGCTACCATTCCTAACAACCGGCTGTTCTATATCTGAAACTTCTAGACCTATAAGTCTGACATCAAAGAATGGAGTACTCAAACAAGGCATCCTTGGTATCTCAAGTCCAAAGACTAGTTACACAACTGGGACCACAGAATCACTATCTGACAATCAGGTATCATCAATTATACAACATTCTAACAGCAGATCATTCAATGAACTCATTCTCCAATGAGTATTTGCAACATACCCCTAGTGTCTCCACACAAGTAGCTACGAGACCAGCTACCTCCATCATATGGGTGTGTATACTGCACACCAGTCTATCTAGTTATCTCGATGTCCTTCTCGAGTAACATATGCCTAAGAATATTTAAGACCTGTGTTTAAAGATAATTGGTCTCATTATCATGATCTCATCATGATCCAATTTCCATTGCATAGACCCATGGACATCACAATATAAACATCATCTCATGTATATAATATAAAGTGAGAAAATGCCATTAATATTTACCAAAAGAGATTAGTACAAGATTACAAGTTCCATCACTAATGTGAGTTGGCTTGCAGGGCACTTATAACTAGCAATCTCCCACTTGACCTAAAGCCAACCAGCTACATGTTTGATCCTCATCAGACATCGATGTTGCTAAAAAAAAATTGAGTCAACAACTTTGTCAATGGATCTGTAATGTTATCTTTGAATGGAACTATTTCCACTGCTACATCACTATGAGCTAGGATTTCTCTGATCAAGTGGAACCTCCTCAGAACGTGCTTGGACTTCTGATGAGACCTGTGTTCCTTTCCTTGAGTAATCGTGTAACGTCGCGCATTTTCCGGATCCCCGTGGATCCAGGTTTAGCGGGTTTGGTGGCCAATGTGAGGCCCATTAGTGTTGTATGTTTCTTATTAGATCCTTACCGGGCTTGGTTATGGGTCTGTGTTGGTGTTCAGCTCGCTGGACATCAACAGTGGGTTGGTGTCCAGGTGGGTGACGTCGACTGTGTGTTGGCGGCAATGGTGTGCCGTTAACATGGTTTTAGCGTCCATCGATGTAGACGTCAATTGTTGATCTTGGCGGCCAAAGATGTGGACGCCTGTGGGGTGGCGGTTTGGTTAACGACATAGAGGTTGACGTTAACCTGACGCACCTGTGTTTTTAGGGCTGACCCGAGCCTTGTTCTTTCCCCTCTCTTTCCCCTCCTCTTCGCCCACCTTCACCCTTGAGCTTCTTCGCGAGTTCTGACGGTCGGCGGGAGCTCGTGGGAAGGCTGTGGTGCACGTGGTAGCAGCAGATCGGGCGGGGAATGGCGAATTGGAGCGCGGTGTTCGTGGGGCGTTCCTCAGGTTTCGGCGTGATTCAAGGTTCTTCGAGGGTTTAATTGCATTTTTGAGGTAGGGATTGGACCCGTTGATCTTACTTGGTTAAATTGTTATGCTTTCTTTGCATAATTTGGATGTTAATTGAGTTTTTGGGAAAATGGGTTTTCATGCTGGAAAATCGGGTGGTTTGATAGATCCAAGTATTGGATCTTGCTTCTCTGGTTTAATTATGGTATATATATCTAAGGGGGAGTGTTTCCCCTTGTTTCTCTATTGTATTTATGGCTATATTGCCCGTGCAATCAGTCTAGGGCCATTTTGTGTGTTCTGGCGGGTTCTGCAGTGAAGATATTGGCGTCAACATCGGTTGACGCAGAGTTCTTCATTGGGAGATTAACGGCTAGGTATCTAGCCGTTGATTGTGAGTAAACGGCCAAGTGGTGGTCACTTACTTGGTGTTGACGGCAAGGGACATTGTCGTCTATATTCTTTAGACGGCAATCGATGTTGTCGCTAATGTGTGCATGCGTCAGCACTATCTGTTTTACGTGTTTGTGTATGCATGGCGATGACCGGTGTGAGCCAGTGCACTTGTTATGCTCTTGGAGTATACTGCTCATGTAATGGACATGTTGTTTACGTGATTAACGTATGGTGCACCTGGTTGGTGTATTATACATGTGTTGTCTACGTGGTTTGGATGTGTGCATACTACACATTTTGTCGTAATGTAATTCTTATGATTTGTCGTAGTAACTGGGTAGTGAGGTTCCTGTGTGAGCCTAGCCATGACTTTGTGGTGTTTGGGCAGTGAAGGTCCATACCGACCTAGCCCTGGTTCGTTGTTGTCTTTCGAATAATATTATATTGATTTACGTATTAAATGGTGTGTGTGTTGCCACGGAGGTCATGAGGTGACCAATGATAGGCAAGTTTGTGGTTCAGTTATGTGTTGGTGTGGGATAGCTTTGGGGTCACACGGTGACCAATGTTAAGCTAATCCTAACACTTGTATATTGTGAATTATAAGTAAAGGTTATATGTGTTAGTATCGTGGTTTGTGCTAGCCGAGTGTGGTGGTCCGGCGCCTATTCCAGAATGCCTCTCTAGTCGGGTACCCCAGGTTCTTTGTGAGCCAGGCACGTGTGTTTGTTGTGCTCGGGGTTTTGTCCCGGTACAGTGTGGTACCGTCGAGGTCTGTGTCGTCTTCCTGGACACCCTCACTCCTATGCTTGAGTTGTACGTCCGGCTGAGGGAAAGACGACAGTAGGGCAGCGACTTGTGTTTGTGGGTGTGTAGTCGCTTGTAGCGCGCTCGTAGTTGGGGGTACGGACACCAATAGTCCACACTGGTCCCCAGCTAGTCCTATTTTCCAGTGCCTCACTTTAGGGTGCTCCGGCGAGAGACCCTAGAGGTGCCAGGCATGGGCCTGCAGTTGTGTGTCTGCAGGTGTGGTGTTGGTTGGTCTCCACAGTTGTTTGACTTCTTCCTTGTGGAGCGGCAGTTGGACCTTTCGTCCGTGACTGCGAGGCTGAGAGGTTGTTCTTGTGTTGTGTTGTCCGGGTTGGATACTGGCCTGATCAGCTAGTAGTCCGTTCCCATGTGGTGTAGTCGTTCGTTCTGACTCGTGCTTTGCCTATTCTTGCTGTAGTTTGAATCGTGCTTTGCCACTGGCTGTGGTTTGTGAATTTATGACTCGTGGTCGAGGTTTGACCAGTTCGAGGTGTGCCGTGGTGTTGGCACAATTGTGGTTGAGTTGTAGTTTACGTGATTTGCCGGTTGAGGTTTTACTTGTAATATTGTGCTTAAATAAAGGTATAATATAATTGTGGTTCAGTGTGGTGTGTACCACCTGCTTGCACCCTTTGTTCGGATATTCGTGTTGTGGTACCTCAGAGTAGCAGGTACTTGTACCCTTCATGGGTTATTTTATAGTTTTGTGGTGGTACATTGTGTACCAACCTTTTTAGGCTCTCGTGTGTTGTGAAGGTCTTGTGATTTGACCTACCACTTGTTGTATCCTAACTGTTTTAAGTAGATCTTTGTTTATATTTTATTGTGAATTAGTTTGTGATTATTAATTATGTTACCTTTGTGGGTATTTTGCCGATGAGGCTTATGGCTTAGGCATATTGTGGTTTAGTAGAGCTATGCTCTGTGGAGGCCGTGTGAGACCTTCCACTTGTTGAGTTTTACCCTTCTTGGGCATGGTTCCGATTATGGATTTAGTGTGTGATGGACTAGCTAGCTGTAGCCAGTCCTACCATTTATGTGTGGCTCTCGACGTAGTGTGATTTGGAGTATAAAGGACCAGCTCTTTGTTAGCAGTCCTGTTACTTAAGTGTTCGAGATTTGCTTGTGAAGCTTGTAGCCTGGGCAGTGACTTGCCTGTGTGGCTTATAGGTTAGGCAACTAGTTGTTGTAGCAGTGTGCCAGTGAGACTATGGTTTAGGCACTTTAGTAGTTGGGCTGACTAATAATATTATGTTAGTCTTGTAGTCCTACTTTCCTTCTGAGGACTTTGTGTTTATTATCATGAGTATGTTTAATTGTTATTTATTGTCATGATGTGAGCATGAAATGGTTTGGCTATTGATGTTGCCAGTGAGACCCATTGGGGTTGAGGTGTTTGTAGTTACGGTGTTGTTTTGGGTAGCCCCTACTGAGCCAGTGACTTGTTGAGGCTCACTCCCCTACAGTTCTTTTCAGGGCTTGCCGTGTGTTTGGCTTGCAGTGGCGTTGTGTCAGACTTGTACCACCAGCAGTTGTTTAGTAGTTAGTGTTGTGTGAGCTTGTGCTCCCTCGGGGTATGCCCCAGGTAGTTGTACTCTTTTAATTGGACATGTATTAATGTAATGGGACAATTGTACAAATTTGTGAGCAGATATGAGCACATGTACTTTCTTGTGTCTTATATTCTTGTGGTTTGTCTTTTATACTCTTACTGGACACGTGTGTGAGATATCCCTTGCGAGACTTCGGTTCGTTCGCGGGAGGCGGATCTAGATATGGAGCCTTATTGGGCATAAATACCCCGGTCCGTCACAGTTGGTATCAGAGCAATGTCCAGTTAGAATATGAAAAGACATTGAAAGTACAATGTCCCAATACATGGATTAATGTTCACTGCTGGTAGTAAGTCTGAGGTTTTGTGTGATATAAAGTAGTTTTTACGTGAGCTTTTGGCACGTAAACCGTGTGTTTCTGTTTGTTAGATTGGCAGTTGTGAGCAGTTGTTGTGCCACAATGTGGATAGTAGCATAAGTTGTGTGGTAGCATCCTGGCACTAGTGCAGTTAAAGCAGTTAAATATAGTATTTAAAAGTTTTCAGTTGCAGAGATTAGAGGAGAAAGGTAAAGTAGTGCCCTGAGAGGGATATACCTGTTATATGTTAGTAAAGTACAGAGTTAGCAGAGACAAGTATAGAGTATTTCTGTGATAGATCAGTTTGGTTATTAAAGATTTGCAGTTAAAGGAATTGAAGAGATTAACAAGGTTGGATATGGAATTCAGTAAGTAAGTTATAATGAGATAGAAAGTTGGCAGAGACAGGTGTATGGTAACAAGGTGATAAGGATCAGGTCAGTGTGTGTGTGATAAGTTGCAGTTGAGAATCTCAGCAAATGTATTGTGGCATTAGAGATTTGAGTCAGAAGATATTAAGAAACAGTGTGGATGGAAATGTGATTAGAGTTATGAAGAGTTTGATATGATCAAGAAAGGCAGACCAGCTTTAAAAGAAGTATCAGTACATAAAAGAGCAGTGATTTATGACAGATAGATTAAATATGCCTGAGATCAGAAATCTGAGAAAAGTGTTGTTATGAATAATGATGATAGCAGGAAGTGTGATATGAAGATTTGTATAAATAAGTATAGAAATGATCAGTTGAATAAAGAAAGAGAGAAAAGAAGGATTAATGTGCAATAAGAATTTGTGAAAATTGCACAAGAAGAATATTTAGTTGATGATTGGCAGTTTAGATAAAGAAAAGATATGGATTAGAGAAAGGAAGAATTTAGCAAATGATAAAGTGAATAAGGTCCGATGAGTCAAGAAATGTCAGTTAAAGTTTGCATATTGGTGCAAAGAAATGATTTAATTGAGCAGAAAGGAATTGTTATTAAGATATTTTAGGGTTTAAATGCTGGACCAGATTGATTAAGAATATTTGAAGAGTTTATGCCCCAGAATTATGGGAATTAGCCAGAAAATGTCAGTAAAGCAAGAAAGATATATGAAGAGTATAATATATCAATAATGGTTTAGCAGAACAGAAATTGCAGTAATTTCTTCAGCATGAATTAATTGAATGGGATGATTTGAGAAGTAGTTGAAGCCAGAAGAAAGTAATTAAAAGTAATAATATGAGCAGAAATTGTGGAATATTTTGCAAAAGTGTTTAGTGTCATCAGAGTAGCGCAGCGGAAGCGGAAGCAAAGAAAGATTTAATATTCAGAGATTGTTCAAGTTTGCTTGAATAAGGAGAAAGTGTAAAGTTTTGCGTAGCGGAATAAAGGAACAAAGTTTATTATGGTTTTTAATCAGAGATTGAATTAAAGTGGTATGAGTAGAATAATATGAAAGAGCAGGAAATTCAAAGATGGTGATTGGTTTTCTTTGAAGAGGTGTCAGTTGTGAATATAAATGCAGATGAGGTAGGATAATAGCAAACAGTGATAAATGGAAAAAGAAAATGGTGGTATGAAAGAATATTATAGTGTAAGATATTTGAGAAAGATAAAGCGGCCTCGAAAGAAATATTGCAAACACAGTTGGAAAATTGTGGAAGCAGGTTCAGTCCAAGGAGATAAAGCACCGTTGGTAAGGTAGGATCGCCTACGGTTGAAAGGTAAAGAAAGGCAATGGAATCGACAAATAGAGTAATTGTAAAATGGATTGAAAGAAAAGAAAAGAACAAAGCAAGGATGGAAATGAACTGATGAATTGAAAGGCTGATGTAGAGAAAGAGTATCCTTCTTGTTCTGTAAATGGTTTCATTTCTTTTTAGGTGATAATCCGGGTTGTTGTAATTTGTTTTATATGTCGATGACGACATTTCTTTTTAGGTGATAGTAATGTGACGTCGTGCATTTTCCGGATCCCCGTGGATCAAGGTTTAGAGGGTTTGGTGGCCAATGTGAGGCCCATTAGTGTTGTATGTTTCTTATTAGATCCTTACCGGGCTTGGTTATGGGTCTGTGTTGGTGTTCAGCTCGCTGGACATCAACAGTGGGTTGGCGTCCAGATGGGTGACGTCGACTGTGTGTTGGCGGCAATGGTGTGCCGTTAACATGGTTTTAGCGTCCATCGATGTAGACGTCAATTGTTGATCTTGGCGGCCAAAGATGTGGACGCCTGTGGGGTGGCGGTTTGGTTAACGACACAGAGGTTGACGTTAACCTGACGCACCTGTGTTTTTAGGGCTGACCCGAGCCTTGTTCTTTCCCCTCTCTTTCCCCTCCTCTTCGCCCACCTTCACCCTTGAGCTTCTTCACGAGTTCTGACGGTCGGCGGGAGCTCGTGGGAAGGCTGTGGTGCGCGTGGTAGCAGCAGATCGGGCGGGGAATGGCGAATTGGAGCGCGGTGTTCGTGGGGCGTTCCTCGAGTTTCGGCGTGCTTCAAGGTTCTTCGAGGGTTTAATTGCATTTTTGAGGTAGGGATTGGACCCGTTGATCTTCCTTGGTTATATTGTTATGCTTTCTTTGCATAATTCGGATGTTAATTGAGTTTTTGGGAAAATGGGTTTTCATGCTGGAAAATCGGGTGGTTTGATCGATCCAAGTATTGGATCTTGCTTCTCTGGTTTAATTATGGTATATATATCTAAGGGGGAGTGTTTCCCCTTGTTTCTCTATTGTATTTATGGCTATATTGCCCGTGCAATCAGTCTAGGGCCATTTTGTGTGTTCTGGCGGGTTCTGCAGTGAAGATATTGGCGTCAACATCGGTTGACGCAGAGTTCTTCATTGGGAGATTAACGGCTAGGTATCTAGCCGTTGATTGTGAGTAAACGGCCAAGTGGTGGTCGCTTACTTGGTGTTGACGGCAAGGGACATTGTCGTCTATATTCTTTAGACGGCAATCGATGTTGTCGCTAATGTGTGCATGCGTCAGCACTATCTGTTTTACGTGTTTGTGTATGCATGGCGATGACCGGTGTGAGCCAGTGCACTTGTTATGCTCTTGGAGCATACTTCTCATGTAATGGACATGTTGTTTACGTGATTAACGTGTGGTGCACCTGGTTGGTGTATTATACACGTGTTGTCTACGTGGTTTGGATGTGTGCATACTACACATTTTGTCGTAATGTAATTCTTATGATTTTTCGTAGTAATTGGGTAGTGAGGTTCCTGTGTGAGCCTAGCCATGACTTTGTGGTGTTTGGGCAGTGAAGGTCCATACCGACCTAGCCCTGGTTCGTTGTTGTCTTTCGAATAATATTATATTGATTTACGTATTAAATGGTGTGTGTGTTGCCACGGAGGTCATGAGGTGACCAATGATAGGCAAGTTTGTGGTTCAGTTATGTGTTGGTGTGGGATAGCTTTGGGGTCACACGGTGACCGATGCTAAGCTAATCCTAACACTTGTATATTGTGAATTATAAGTAAAGGTTATATGTGTTAGTATCGTGGTTTGTGCTAGCCGAGTGTGGTGGTCCGGCGCCTATTCCGGAATGCCTCTCTAGTCGGGTACCCCAGGTTCTTTGTGAGCCAGGCACATGTGTTTGTTGTGCTCGGGGTTTTGTCCCAGTACAGTGTGGTACCGTCGAGGTCTGTGTCGTCTTCCTGGACACCCTCACTCCTGTGCTTGAGTTATACGTCCGGCTGAGGAAAAGACAACAGTAGGGCAGCGGCTTGTGTTTGTGGGTGTGTAGTCGCTTGTAGCGCGCTCGTAGTTGGGGGTACGAACACCAGTAGTCGACACTGGTCCCCAGCTAGTCCTGTTTTCCAGTGCCTCACTTTAGGGTGCTCCGGCGAGAGACCCTAGAGGTGCCAGGCATGGGCCTGCAGTTGTGTGTCTGCAGGTGTGGTGTTGGTTGGTCTCCACAGTTGTTTGACTTCTTCCTTGTGGAGCGGCAGTTGGACCTTTCGTCCGTGACTGCGAGGTTGAGAGGTTGTTCTTGTGTTGCGTTGTCCGGGTTGGATACTGGCCTGATCAGCTAGTAGTCCGTTCCCGTGTGGTGGCGTCATTCTTTCTGACTCGTGCTTTGCCTATTCTGGCTGTAGTTTGACTCGTGCTTTGCCACTGGCTGTGGTTTGTGAGTTTATGACTCGTGGTCAAGGTTTGACCAGTTCGAGGTGTGCCCTGGTGTTGGCACAATTGTGGTTGAGTTGTAGTTTACGTGATTTGTCGGTTGAGGTTTTACTTGTAATATTGTGCTTAAATAAAGGTATAATATAATTGTGGTTCAGTGTGGTGTGTACCACCTGCTTGCACCCTTTGTTCGGATATTCGTGTTGTGGTACCTCAGAGTAGCAGGTACTTGTACCCTTCATGGGTTATTTTATAGTTTTGTGGTGGTACATTGTGTACCAACCTTTTAGGCTCTCGTGTGTTGTGGAGGTCTTGTGATTTGACCTGCCACTTGTTGTATCCTAACTATTTTAAGTAGATCTTTGTTTATATTTTATTATGGATTAGTTTTTGATTATTAATTATGTTACCATTGTGGGTATTTTGCCGATGAGGCTTGTGGCTTAGGCATATTGTGGTTTAGTAGAGCTATGCTCCGTGGAGGCCGTGTGAGACCTTCCACTTGTTGAGTTTTACCCTTCTTGGGCATGGTTCCGATTATGGATTTAGTGTGTGATGGACTAGCTAGCTGTAGCCAGTCCTACCATTTATGTGAGGCTCTCGACATAGTGTGATTTGGAGTATAAAGGACCAGCTCTTTGTTAGCAGTCCTGTTACTTAAGTGTTCGAGATTTGCTTGTGAAGCTTGTAGCCTGGGCAGTGACTTGCCTGTGTGGCTTATAGGTTAGGCAACTAGTTGTTGTAGCAGTGTGCCAGTGAGACTATGGTTTAGGCACTTTAGTAGTTGGGCTGACTAATAATATTATGTTAGTCCTGTAGTCTTACTTTCCTTCTGAGGACTTTGTGTTTATTATCATGAGTATGTTTAATTGTTATTTATTGTCATGATGTGAGCATGAAATGGTTTGGCTATTGATGTTGCCAGTGAGACCCATTGGGGTTGAGGTGTTTGTGGTTACGGTGTTGTTTTGGGTAGCCCCTACTGAGCCAGTGACTTGTTGAGGCTCACTCCCCTACAGCTCTTTTCAGGGCTTGCCGTGTGTTTGGCTTGCAGCGGCGTTGTGTCAGACTTGTACCACCAGCAGTTGTTTAGTAGTTAGTGTTGTGTGAGCTTGTGCTCCCTCGGGGTATGCCCCAAGTAGTTGTACTCTTTTAATTGGACATGTATTAATGTAATGGGACAATTGTACAAATTTGTGAGCAGATATGAGCACATGTACTTTCTTGTGTCTTATATTCTTGTGGTTTGTCTTTTATACTCTTACTGGACACGTGTGTGAGATATCCCTTGCGAGACTTCGGTCCGTTCGCGGGAGGCGGATCTGGATATGGAGCCTTATTGGGCATAATTACCCCGGTCCGTCACAAATTGTCTTGTTATTGTCGTAAAAAAATGGAATTGGCTCTTCATAGCTAGGCACCACTTCTAGATCTGCAATAAACTTCTTCATCTAGACCGCTTCCTTTGTTGCTTCTACTACAATAATTACTCCGCTCAATGGTGGAGTAAGCAGTAATCTTTTGCTTGGAACTATTCCAGCTTACTACTCCTCCATTCAGGGTAAACACAAATCCCGAGTTAGACTTGCTATCATCGACATCGAACTGAAAACTCAAGTCTGGGTAGCCTTTAACCTTAAGGCTACTTCCACCCTATACCTGTAAAAGATCCGTAGTCCTTTTTATGTACGTAAGGATACACTTTACTACCTTCTGGTGTTCCAAATCTGGATCCTCTTGATACCTACTCATAACACTTCGAGCATATGCTACATCAGACCTAGTACACACTATAGCATACATGATGGACCCTATTGCAGAGGCATAGGAAATCCTATCCATATTTTCCCTTTCTTCTGAACTAATTGGAGACATGCTCCTAGAAATTGAAATTCCATGTCTCATCAGTATGAGACCCCTCTTTGAATTTTCCATGCTAAATCTTTTGACAATGGTGTCTATGTAGTTGGACTGTGACAAGCCATGCCTCCTCTTGAATCTATCTCTTTAGATCCGAATCCCCAAAATGCAGGATGCTTTCCCTAAGTCCTTCATTGAGAAATTCTTTGATAACCAATTGCATTCATTGTGCATAACATTCCTACATCATTCTCAATGATAAGGATGTCATCCACATACAACATCAAGAAGGTGATAGCTCTCCCACTTACCTTCTTGTACACACAAGGCTCGTCTTCGTTCTTAACATAGTCATAAGATTTGATTGCCTCATCAAATCTTATGTTCTAACTTCAGGAAGCTTGCTTTAGTCCATAAATAGACCTAAGTAATTTGCACACCATATCTGGCTTTTTTCTTGGAAATGAATCCCTCGGGCTGTACCATATACACCTCTTCTTCGAGGTTGCCATTTAGGAATGCGATTTTTACATCCATCTTCCAAATTTCATAATCATGGTATGTTGTAATGGCCAATAGGATTCTAATGGATTTCAACATGGCTACAGGCGAAAAGGTTTCATCATAGTCAACACCTAGTCTTTAACGATATCCTTTAGTCACAAACCTTGCCTTATAGGTTTCTACATTTCCATCTACTCCAATCTTCTTGTTAAAGATCCACTTGCATCTAATGGGTACAATACCCTTAGGTGGATCAACTAGGTTCCAAAACTTTTTGTAGTACATGGAATCTAATTCAAAATTCATGGCCTCTTGCCACTTCTTGGAGTCTATGCTCATAATATCCTCCTCGTAGGTCTGAGGGTCCAAGACCTCAGAGTCCTATCCCTGAATATGTCCCACATATCTCATAGGAGGGATAGACACTCTACTAGACGTACACAAAGTTAGATCTTATGTGATAGGTTCCTGAATAGATTCTTCTTGCAGAATGGTGCTTGAGTCATGTTCTCCAACCTCACTCAATTCCATCATACTCCCACTGCTTTCACCAAGAATGTGCTCATTCTCAAGAAATACTATCCTCTTGGCAACAAAAACCTTTTGGTCCTCAGGGTGATAGAAATAATACCCATAAGTTTTCTTGGGGTATCCCACGAATATGCACATTTTTTCCCTTGATTCCAACTTATCAGGATCGTGTCTCTTTATGTGAGCAGGGTAACCCCAAATCTTAACAACCTTAAGATCAAGCTTCTTCCCTTTCCATATCTCATATGGAGTGGTCACTATCATCTTAGTTGGAACTCTGTTCAGAAGGTAAGCTGCGGTCTCTAGAGCATATCCCCAGAATGACACTGAAGGTGGGGGGGGGGGGGGTTGGCGATTCCTCCTTTTCGATGCACCATTGAGATGAGGTGTATGAGGAGGAGTCAATTGAGATAATATCTCATAACTGGGTGAACTCTGTGCTTAAGTATTCTCTTTCCCGATCTGATCGAAGAGTCTTGATACTCTTTGCAGTCTGCTTCTCCACTTCATTCTTATATTCCTTGAATTTCTCAAAAGCATCAGACTTGTAATTCATTAAGTACACATGCCCAAGCTTTAAGAGGTCATCAGTGAATGTAATATAGTACGAGAATCCACCTCTAGCATGTGTGGACATATACCCGCATACATCAGTACGTATGAGGTCTAGTAACTCAGAGGCTTTCTCTCCAGTTCCACTAAAAGTAGAGTTGGTCAATTTCCCTTGTAGGCAAGATTCAAAGGTTGTATATGATTCAAATTGACCCAAGAGTCCATCTTTTATCAACCTTTGAATTCTTTCTTCATGGATATGACCTAGCCTACAATGCCAAAGGTATGCATCATTCACCTCATCTCTCTTCCTCTTAGGGACATTATGTATGTTCATGACTATGGAGTAGCATTATTAAGTACAAACTATTTGTCAATGACCCCTTAATAATGGTCTCATCATTAAGAAACATAGAACAACCTTTGTCCTCAAAAAGGAATTTGTATCACATTCTTGTCATATAGGAAATTGAGATAATGTTTCTGATAATAGAGGGTACAAAATAGCATATTTATAAAACAAAAGATACTTCATCAGGTGACCCGTAGGTAGGGGTGTAAACAAACCGAGTCGAGCTGAGTAGTACTCTGCTCAAACTTGGCACATTCGCCTAAAGTTGAGCTCAAACTCGACTCGATACTCGTCGAGCATTTAAAATCATGTTTGTACTCAGCTCGTTTAACTTTTTATGTACTCGAGCTTGACTCGTCACATAGCTCATTTAACATAAACGAGCTCAAGTTCGAGCTCGAATCCGAGTTTGATCCGAGCATTTAAAAGAACTAGAGCTCGAACTCGACTCGATTAAGAGTAACTATATTTAAACGAGCTCAAACTTGAACTCGACTCATTTACACATAACCTAAAACTTGAACTCGGCTCATTTATACACATTTTAAACAACTCATATCATCTAGAACACAATATGAACACAATGAATACATGAAGTTTAAAAATTAGCTAGTAACTAGCCAAGCTCATTTTGGAGCAGGGACAGCTATAGAAATTTTGTTAAATAAAATGAAATCAATAATTTTTTGACAAATAAAAATTTATACATTACATAAAATTTAATATTAAGCAAATGTTGTAAATCTGTCAACCAAAAATTATGTAGAAATGTACAAATACCAAATATGCTAATAAAAATAATGTAAATATGTCCAAATTTAAATTCTGAAATTTGCAGTTTGCATATACAATGTAAAAACAATGAAAATGCGCTGTTTGTAGGGACATATAATTAAATGATGCTCTTGCGTATAATTAAATGATGCATTGTTTTCTACGCTGAGAAAAGATGCTCTCACGTATAATTAAATGATGCACCAAACCAAAACAAACTGGTAAACACATGTGAATATGCACATAAGGGAATTTACATCCATTTAGAAAACTGTGAAAATAGGTAGAATGAGATGGAAGAAGGAATTTGATTAAACCATGAAGTTTACAAGGACAAATTATGAGGGCAACATTGCTCATCATTCAATTCTGTCCTACGGACTCAACTAGTCAATTGACCCAGTCTAGTACAGTAGGGTGCACATGGAAAGCACCAAAAGTGTCAACATGCAACCTAATTCTTAGAATCATGATCATACAATTCTGTAGCCTTTGCTAAACCTATTTCACTAAAAATCAAAAAGTGTTAGCTTGCTTAGCCAAAAAGGAACTTCAAGGAAGAAAAATCAAAATTCAAAAAATCTCCATTACTTACACGTTACAAAGACATAATGACAGTGAAACTTCAAGGAAGAAGAAGTTCCTTAGTATCCTCCATGCTCTGTAAAGTAGAAAAATGTAAAATACTTCAAGTGATGTTGGAATCATGTAAAAGTTGATGTAAATTAAAGAAATGTATAAAACACTTACCTTTGTCTTCCTTTTAATCCCATAACCATTTCGGAACCAATCCTCCCCACACGTTAAAACATGAACTATTTCTACACCCAAAGAAGCCCAATATGTATCGATCACTCTCTCTCCAGTATTAAATGTTGCTTCTGATGCCACTGTAGTAATTGGAATAGCCAAAATATAACATGCCATCTTTGACAAAATACGAATTTCAAGTTATTGGCCTTCCACCACTCTAGTGCATCAAAACTTCAATTTGACTGCTCTTCACAAATATATACATCCTCTTGTAAATAGACATCAAGTTTAGATCTCACATTTTCAATAGTGTCAACACTCATAATATAATGATCAAACTTTCTTCTTCCACTTAATATAGATTTCCCTCTAGAAGTAGAAGTAGTAGTAGTATTACCAATGGAATTTGGCTCTTGAGTATCACCTTCTGTGTTCTTATCAACATTAGCTATTGTATAAGCATCCAAATATTCTTGATAAATTGTATACAAACTGTCATGTACATCAAAAATATGTCTAGCAGCTACATCATCAGGGTAAATGGATTTGAAAGAAAATTCAATCAACTTCATTTTATTTCTAAGGTCTAACACAACAATAATAGAGATCAACAAGTTAGAATGACCCTAATACTTGTCAAATTTTGATTTCATTCTTGTAACCATTGCTTGCATATATTCACTACCACACACACCTTTTTCATCTAGCAATTCATTGATGTTTGTAAGTTCAAGAAGAAATAGATTTGAAGTTGGATATTCAGTACCTAAATATTTAAAAACATAATTAAAAATTTATTAAATAAGAACCAAAAAGAGGATGTTCAAAAATGTACATATAATCGAATTACCTGAAATGATTTTAGTGACTTCATTGGAAAGTGCTAAGAAAGAGCAAACATCTTGAACTCTATCCCAATCTTCCTCAGAGGGCAAGTACATGTAATGTGGATCCCTTTCTTGATATCAAGGAAATATATTTCTAAACTCTAAAGCACAAGCCAACATATTGTAAGTTGCATTCCATCTTGTGCAGTAATCTAAAATCAACCTCTTAGCAGGCAAATGCAACTACTTTGCAATTTCACTGAACATAATCAATCTTGAAGTGGATGTTGAAATATACTTTACACTTTCTCGAATGTTTTCAATTACATGTTGAATTTTAGATAAACCATCTTGCACTAGAAGATTCAATATGTGTGCACAACAACGCACATGAAATAATGTACCATTGCAAGACATTGCTCTTGAAAACTAAGGCTATCTTTCAACATCCTTACTGATGAATCATTAGAAGAGGCATTGTCAACAGTTATAGTCGACACTTTCTTTTCAATTCCCTATTCTTCAAAACATTTGTAAAGAGCATCATGTATAGCAACTGCAGAGTGAGGGGGAGGCACAGAAATGAAATTTAGGACCCTCTTATGCAACTTCCAATTTTCAACAAAATGACATGTTACAACCATGTATTGAACCTTCTAGCCAGACTTCCATAAATCTGTTGTGATACTTACTCTATTGATATTTTTTAAAACACCCTTCAACCTCTTCTTCTCAAGCTCATAACTAGTTATACAATCACTTTTGATTGTCTGTCGTGTGATTCTTTGATAAAGAGAGTTTGAATTTTTCATCAATATATTAAACACATCATACTCAACAAAAGAAAATGGTAACTCATGAACCATGATTATATAAGAAGTAATCTCCCTAATTTTTTTTTATCATATCACCAGGTTTGGATATTTGGGATGACATTCACACTTTCTGAGTTAGATTCAGGAGTAGATGCTTCTATATTGATGTGTTTTTGGCCCTTAGTAGGTTGAAATCTTGAACAAGTATCCAAGTGTCTGTCACGCCCCGACGCAGAATATCAGGACATGAGGCAGTTAATATAATGCAAGTACATAGCGAAATAAACATCAAACCAACACACAATTTTAAGTAGTATAAAAGCAACTATATTTCCTGATTCCTTCCACCATGTCTGTTACATTCGCTAGTTCAGTGCCGTAACTATGGGCCCAGAGAAATTCTTCATACATAAATAAAACCAACTTACTAAACTAAACTAGACTCTAATAGTCTGGACAACATTGGGGTCACTCTTGGTTCTACTCATCCCCATCCTCTTGTGTGTGGTCCTCATCTTCATTATATTCACCTGAAGATAATTCACAATTTCACAAGATGAGAGATAATGCTCAGTAGGACTTAATATCTCGTAAAATAGACATGCTTTAAGTGATTAATATCTTGGTAGCAGGATAACTAAAGAGAACATTCAAGAGAATAATATTGCACATCTGGCACATTAAAGGATTGGCCATATCACAAGATAGTACGACATGATAGTACACTCGACAAGATAGCACTTTTGATTATCTTTAGATTATCGAGATAACTAGCACTTGAGTGTAATGTTAAACACTCTAGTCAATTAACTCCCATGGGCACTAGCACTTTTGGGCGCACCTCCCAAGACCAGACCGAGCCCCTTATAATATTGCCAGGCATTAGTCATGTTATTATCTTTAAACAATCAGTCAATAGCCAATAGAGAATCAAGGATAGATGAGAGTAAAGAAAAATAGATGAAAGCATAAAGAAAACTTGCATGGATAAGTTTATAAAGAGATCTAAACAGAAACAATAGGATGGGCACGTAAAATGACAAGTAATACCCATGATAGCATCTGTTGAATAGCACAGTCGGTACTGGCAGAAAGTTTGGATTCCTATTCTTATGGTTGGTGTGTGCATGTGAAGCAGAATCCAAGAGAGTGGAATAGATCATGCACATCTTCCATGGATAGCACAATTATCATACTTTTAACCTTAACATTACCTGATATTGTTATAGTTTTAAAGACATACTCATCATGGTATCAAGTAGGATAGTTCAGAAATATGGGTTTTAAGGCTAGAGAAACACTTAGGTTTCGATGTATACGACATGTAACTCATGGTAACAGCTAAACAATTCCTAACAAGGTACTCAAATAAAATCAAGGTCTTGACAAGAATTTCACAAAGAACAAGAACATTCAAAAGGTCACAGGTACACGAAATAATAGAACCTTGAACATGAAAATCTCGCAACTAGAGAGATAAAAACCTGAGACAAACATGGGCCTTGGATACTTGTTTCCTGGACTATCTATGAATGAGATTATTTAGGTTTGTGCTTGAGAGATTGCCTACCTTTAGATGTTCTTAAGAAAGCCTTCTGCACCTCGAAGCAGAACGGGGTCTAGGGAAGAAAGCTTTGGTTGGGTGATCTCCTCCACCTCTAGTGCTCTAGGTATTCTTCCGCAAGTCCTTTAACAAGTTGGTAACTCACCTCCAAGGGCTTAGGATGAGTATTTATAGATTTAGAGTTGTCATGAGTCCTATCGTAACTGGAAAGTGGAGTTGCAGTTTTAACTTGATCCTTTCCGTGCCTGGAGGATTCCCATCCCAATAGAAGTGGAAAACCCTTAGAAACTCTCTCTTGATGAGCACGAATTTGGATTAATATGAAAGTATATTGATGGTTAAATCTTTGGGTTTACAGTTGCCTAACTCTTGGTAGAAGTCCTATTAGGTTCTAGAACTACCATAAGAATCGTTTCCATAACAGGTCTTCCTATTTAGTTTAGTTCTAGGGATCAGGTTCAGAATCCTCTATTAGATTTAGTCACGTTTCTATGGTTCATACTTTTCTTTTTTATTATTGGATATATTCGAAGCTAACTTCGTTATATCCGAAGTCCAGTTTGTCATATACGAAGTCTACTTCATTTTGGTCTTGATCAGTCGAAGCTTAACTTCGTCATATACGAAGCTAATTTTGTCATATCCGAAGTCCACTTTGTCATATATGAAGTCTACTTCGTTTTGGTCTTAATCAGTCGAAGCTTAACTTCGTCATATACGAAGTTAACTTCGTCATATCCAAAGTCCAACTTCAGCTGACAACGTTATATCTGGGCTAGTCCATAACAACTATTGACTGTTTTATCGATTGCTCTGTTGTTTAGTGAGCATTTAGTTAGGCCTCTTCACAAACTTATTATTATTATTATTATTATTCCTATTTATTTAGGTTTTAAAAAATTCCAGGTTGTTACACCCTCTCCCACTTAAAGGAATTTGGTCCCCAAATTCATAAAATCATAATAGGGAGAGTGACTTACATAATATATCGGTGTAGTTGCATCTCATTGTTGATTCCGGTTCCCATGTAGCTTCTTCTGCTCCATGGTTATTCCATGGAATCTTTACAACAGGAATAGACCTATTTCTGAGTTGTTGCAGCTTTCGGTCCAATATTTTGATTGGCTTTTCTTCATATGTCAGGTCCTTATGCAGCACCAAGCCTTCATGGCGTATGATATGGGTAGGATCGTACACGTATAGTCTGGACAACATTGGGGTCACTCTTGGTTCTGCTCATCCCCATCCTCTTGTGTGTGGTCCTCATCTTCATTATATTCACCTGAAGATAATTCACAATTTCACAAGATGAGAGATAATGCTCAGTAGGACTTAATATCTCGTAAAATAGACATGCTTTAAGTGATTAATATCTTGGTAGCAGGATAACTAAAGAGAACATTCAAGAAAATAATATTGCACATCTGGCACATTAAAGGATTGGCCATATCACAAGATAGTACGACACGATAGTACACTAGACAACAAGATAGCACTTTTGATTATCTTTAGAATATCGAGATAACTAGCACTTGAGTGTAATGCTAAACACTCTAGTCAATTAACTCCCGTGGGCACTAGCACTTTTGGGCGCACCTCCCAAGACCAGACTGAGCCCCTTATAATATTGCCAGGCATTAGTCATGTTATTATCTTTAGACAATCAGTCAATAGCCAATAGAGAATCAAGGATAGATGAGAGTAAAGAAAAATAGATGAAAGCATAAAGAAAACTTGCATGGATAAGTTTATAAAGAGATCTAAACAGAAACAATAGGCTGGGCACGTAAAATGACAAGTAATACCCACGATAGCATCTGTTGAACAGCACAGTCGGTACTGGCAGAAAGTTTGGATTCCTATTCTTATGGTTGGTGTGTGCATGTGAAGCAGAATCCAAGAGAGTGGAATAGATCATGCACATCTTCCATGGATAGCACAATTATCATACTTTTAACCTTAACATTACCTGATATTGTTATAGTTTTAAAGACATACTCATCATGGTATCAAGTAGGATAGTTCAGAAATATGGGTTTTAAGGATAGAGAAACACTTAGGTTTCGATGTATACGACATGTAACTCATGGTAACAGCTAAACAATTCCTAACTAGGTACTCAAATAAAAACAAGGTCTTGACAAGAATTTCACGAAGAACAAGAACATTCAAAAGGTCACAGGTACACGAAATAATAGAACCTTGAACATGAAAATCTCGCAACTAGAGAGATAAAAACCTGAGACAAACATGGGCCTTGGATACTTGTTTCCTGGACTATCTATGAATGAGATTATTTAGGTTTGTGCTTGAGAGATTGCCTACCTTTAGATGTTCTTAAAAAACCTTCTGCACCTCGAAGCAGAACGGGGTCTGGGGAAGAAAGCTTTGGTTGGGTGATCTCCTCCACCTCTAGTGCTCTAGGTATTCTTCCGCAAGTCCTTTAACAAGTTGGTAACTCACCTCCAAGGGCTTAGGATGAGTATTTATAGATTTAGAGTTGTCATGAGTCCTATCGTAACTGGAAAGTGGAGTTGCAGTTTTAACTTGATCCTTTCCGTGCCTGGAGGATTCCCGTCCCAATAGGAGTGGAAAACCCTTAGAAACTCTCTCTTGATGAGCACGAATTCTGATTAATATGAAAGTATATTGATGGTTAAATCTTTGGGTTTACAGTTGCCTAACTCTTGGTAGAAGTCCTATTAGGTTCTAGAACTACCATAAGAATCGTTTCCGTAACAGGTCTTCCTATTTAGTTTAGTTCTAGGGATCAGGTTCAGAATCCTCTATTAGATTTAGTCACGTTTCTATGGTTCATACTTATCTTTTTTATTATTGGATATATTCGAAGCTAACTTCGTTATATCCGAAGTCCAGTTTGTCATATACGAAGTCTACTTCATTTTGGTCTTGATCAGTCGAAGCTTAACTTCGTCATATACGAAGCTAATTTTGTCATATTCGAAGTCCACTTTGTCATATATGTAGTCTACTTCGTTTTGGTCTTAATCAGTCGAAGCTTAACTTCGTCATATACGAAGTTAACTTCGTCATATCCAAAGTCCAACTTCAGCTGACAACGTTATATCTGGGCTAGTCCATAACAACTATTGACTGTTTTATCGATTGCTCTGTTGTTTAGTGAGCATTTAGTTAGGCCTCTTCACAAACTTATTATTATTATTATTATTATTCCTATTTATTTAGGTTTTAAAAAATTCAGGTTGTTACACCCTCTCCCACTTAAAGGAATTTGGTCCCCAAATTCATAAAATCATAATAGGGAGAGTGACTTACATAATATATCGGTGTAGTTGCATCTCATTGTTGATTCCGGTTCCCATGTGGCTTCTTCTGCTCCATTGTTATTCCATAGAATCTTTACAACAGGAATAGACCTATTTCTGAGTTGTTGCAGCTTTCGGTCCAATATTTTGATTGGCTTTTCTTCATATGTCAGGTCCTTATGCAGCACCAAGCCTTCATGGCGTATGATATGGGTAGGATCGTACACGTATTTCCTGAGCATAGAGACATGGAATACATTGTGTATGAATGCTATATGTGAAGGCAACGCCAATCAATATGCTACTTCACCAACCCTTGCGAGTACTTCGAAAGGGCCAATGAATCTTGGACTTAGCTTCCCCTTGACTCTAAGCCTTTATATCCCACAAGTAGGAGATACCTTCAAAAAAGTACATGATCTCCCACTTGAAATTCTAAGTCTCTTCTTCTCTTGTTGGCATAGCTCTTATGCCTAGATTGAGCAATCTTGAGTCGATCCCGAATAACATGTATGTCCCTGGCTGTTGCTTGTACCATGTCAGGATCTAACCGTTGTTGTTCACCAACTTCATTCCAACATCCTGAGGATCTACAACTTCTACCATATAATACTTCAAATGGAGCCATCTTTATACTTGTCTGATAGCTATTATTATAGGCAAACTCCATTAAAGGCGATTGTTCATTCCAATAGCCTTCAAAATCTATTGTGCAAGCTCTTAGCATGTCTTCCATAATTTGATTAATCCTCTCAGTTTGTCCATCTGTCTGTGGGTGGAACGCAGTACTAAAGTTGAGTTTAGTACCAAGTGCTATTTGCAGTCCCTTCCAAAAATGAGAAGTAAGTCTTGAGTCACAGTTTGAGACTATTGATGATGGAACTCCATGCAGTCTCACTATCTCTTTCACATAGAGAGTAGCTAACACGTCCACAGTCCACTTACTTTTGATTGGTAGAAAGTGGGCAGACTTAGTTAGTCGATCAACAATTACCCATATGGTGTCGAGTCCACCACGAGTCCAGGGTAAACCCATGATGAAATCCATGCCATTGCTTTCCCACTTCCATTCTGGGATATCTAAGGGTCTAAGTACTCCAGCAGGGCGCCGGTGTTCTGCCTTCACTTGTTGACAAGTGAGACAATGAGCAGCATGCTCAGCTACTTCTCTTTTCATGTTTGGCCACCAAAATGTTCTTTTCATGTCTTCATACATCTTGGTTGCACTAGGGTGAATAGTGTACTTGGTCTTATGGGCTTCATCCATCAGCTTCCTTTTCAGTTCTAGGCACACAAGTCCTGTCATGAAAGAGTAATCTTCCATCTTCAGTAATGGAGAAGTATGGTCTGTCTGCTATAGTTTCCTTGACTCGAACCAGGAATGGATCGTTTGCTTGTTCATCTCTGATCTCATCAAAGATGTTGGGTTGTACCCTATGATTAACAACCAGTACCTAATCGCTCCTTTGCTTAATATTTAGGTCCAATCTGGCAAATTATTCTAGCAACTTCATCTCGCCCATAACTAAACAAGATAATGATGCCACAGGCTTCCTGCTAAGCGCATCAGCTACATCATTACCCTTGCCAAGGTGATACTGAATGTTGAAGTTGAAGTCCTTAAGGTACTCCAACCATCTTCTCTGTCTCATGTTGAGTTCCTTCTGAGAGAACAGGTACTTCAGGCTTTTATGATCTAAGTAGACAGTGAATCTTTCTCCGTAGAGATAGTGTCTCCATATCTTGAGTGCAAAGATTACTGCGGCCAACTCCAGATCATGTACATGATAGTTGATCTCATTAGTCTTTAATTGTCTGAACGAATATGCTATTACCCCCTCCTTCTGCATCAACACACATCCTTGACTGATTCCAGATGCATCGGTATAAACTGAGAAAACTTCCCCCTCTATAGGGAGGACAAGAACTGGAGCAGAGGTTAAACATTCTTTCAATGTTTGAAAGCTTTTCTCACACTCTTTACTCCAGACATAGGGATTCTCCTTTCGAGTAAGGCGCGTGAGAGGTATAACGATCTTGGAGAAGTCTTTTATGAACCATCTGTAATAACCAGCCAGTCCCAAAAAGCTTCTGATCTCAGTGACACTAGTCAGTCTCTGCCATTTAAGCACACCTTCAACCTTGGAGGCATCGACAGAGATGCCATCCTTGGAGATGACACGACCCAGAAAAGACTCTTCTTCTAGTCAGAACTTGCACTTGCTCAGCTTAGCATAGAGCTTGTTGTCGTGCAAGATCTGCAGAGCGATCCTCAGATGCTCCTCATGTTCCTCTTTGGTTTTAGAATATATAAGGATATCATCGATAAATACCACAACAAATTTGTCGAGGTATGGTCTATATACACTGTTCATCAATTGCATAAAAGTTGCAGGAGTATTGGTTAGACCAAAAGGCATAACGACAAATTTGTAATGTCTATACCTGCTCCTGAAAGTCGTCTTATAGATATCTCATCGTTGATTCTCATCTGATGATATCTATGAAGGATCGAAATAAATGTGTGGAAAAGATCTAGAAGGGGGGGATGAATAGATCTTAGCCACTTTTGCGGAAGCTTAAATAATTTTTAAGAACTATTTAGAATCAGAGGCAATGTTATCAGTGAAAAGCTACTGATCAGATTAGATTGGAGTGAGTTGAAAAACTTAGATGTGAATCAAGTTGATTAAGTGAATTAAAACCGAATCCTATGCAAGCATCTAGCGGATGAATCAGTCAAACCACAGAAAACACATGCACAAGGATTTTTTAGGTGGTTCGGAAATCACCCATGTGATTCCTACATCCACCCCTCACAACCCGTGAGGATTCACTAACACAACTGGGTAACACACCCACTGGAGCCTGACAACTCCAACACTGAAGAGCTTACAACTCACACCACTTCTAGAGCAAGACTACTCTAGAACAACTGAGCAAGACTGCTCAACCCACACTTGAGTTTGACAACTCAACACTGAGCACAACGGCTCACAACAACCTGAGCACAAGGCTCACACATAGACTTGCTAGACACCAACTTAAGACATAGATCCTCTAGCAACAGATCTAGTCGAAGTTTGAGAACTCTAAAGAGAATTATGCAGAAGTACTTGCATAATCTCAAGAGATATCTCAGAAGAACAGAAGAAATGAAAAATTGAATTGAAAGTCTTCGTTCTTCAGTGTACTCCCTTGTAGAGACTTGAATTGGGAAGAAGAATGTGAAGCTTGAAGTCCAAGTCGATGCTCTGCAATCTGAGAAGTTGGATCTTCCTCGAGTTCTTCACCAAAGGAGTCTTCTACAGGATCTGCTTCCTTGGAATGCTTCGAAGGAATCTACAGGAATCAAATTCCAATTCCCACACCTTGAATGGGTGGGAATTAGTCTTCTGGAAGCAATTGGAGAGCAGAGGAGGAGACACGAGCTCTTCTGGCCGCCAGGAGCTTCTTGGAGGCTCTGAGAGAGTTGGTTTTTTTTTTCTCACTTGAAAACAGGCCGAAAAGAACCTTTTATACCCTTAGGATTCCAAAGATACCCTTTTGGGGTACAAGGGCACGCTTTCCTAGGAAGATTCTGATCGCCCTAGAAGGACACGTGGCAGCCATCAACTTTTAAGATGAAAAGTTTCCGTAGTGTGTCGACCTGCCCTGGTGGTTGTGTCGACACACTGTCCCAAAGATGGAAAAACCTGTTCTGGGAGGAAGGTCCCGTGTCGACCTGCTCTTGAGTGTGTCGACCTGCTGTCCCAATTCCTCAAACTGGCTGTTCTGGGAACTGGGTCTAGTGTCGACCTGCTCTGGGAGTGTGTCGACCTGGGTACCCTTGATCTCTGGAAAACTGCCACTCGTGTCGACACACTCTTGACATGTGTCGACACACTCTTGACATTTTTGCACAATTTCTCTTTGAGTCTGTGTTGATGTGTCGACACCATTGATGGGTGTGTCGACACATCTTTTGCATAAAAAGTTTGTACCTGAAAAATAAACACATATATCATTAGTTAAATGATTTATCATTACCATAAATGATAAATGTGGTTTGAAAAATGCTTTTTGAGCATGACTTTCAGGTATGATGCTTTTGACATGTTCCAATTAAATTGCTTTAAGAACACTTCTTGTCATCATCAAAATAGGAGGGAAATGATATGAATTAGACATTCAACCCAACAATCTCCCCCTTTTTGATGATGGCAACATTAAATCCATATTTGAATGTGGTTTTGATGAAGTGTGATTTTTTAAGCAATTTTAATTGTTTGAGTTTTTGTTTTCCTTTTTGTTCATACTTGTCAATGTCCTTTTGATATTGTTCAGTAACAATTGATGATATTTTTGTGAGATACAATGTTACTTGAAATTAGAGTTTTGTGCACACAAGTCAACAATTGAACAAGTATTCACACACAAGACAAAAATTTGTATTGAAGCCAAACAACCATTTCATTTCATTCATTTCATTCAAAAGATCATTACATTTCATTCATTCTTCTCCCCCTTTGACATTATCAAAAAAAATGTACATTAGGTAGAAGATGGAGGAGGAGGAGGAATTGGAGCTAGAAGCATCTCAATATCTGACAATCTTTTATCCATTGACTTCATGCTTGACTTTATCTGTTCATGGATAGATGTCAGCCGAGTGTGAAGATAATGCTCCATTTTATCAGTATGCTCTATCAAGGTGCTCTGAGTTCTTTTCAGTTCATCTGAAACATGTTGAGAACTTGATGAGCCAGCTGACCAACCAGGTCTTTGCATTATCTTGAATTCCATGGTCAATGCTTTAAGCTGCTTGTCTATGTGCTCATTGAAATTCCTCATACTTTCCAAATCATCCACAAAATGAGCAAATGACAGTCTGGTGCTGGAAATCTCATGCAATGTTTGGTTGGTGTTGAAGACATCTGCTTGGGAATTGGCCAAAATTCCCTGAAGAACTTTCTCCAACTTGTCCTGATGTTCTTTTAGCTCAATATAGGAATCTCCCAGAGTTCCTATAAGTCTGTTAAATCGCTGAGCTGCATAATCGGAAGCTGCCTTCTGCTCAATAAATTTGGCAGAAACTGTGTTTTCCAGTCTTTGAATCCGTAGCTCAAAAGATGTGGACATGGATTGAAGTGAGGAGTTGAAGGATTCAAATTTTCATTTAGGAAAGATATCAATTCTGGTGGAACAGGAGGCCCACCAGAAGATGTGGATGGTTGGAATGAGGGTTGTGGAGAAAAATGAGGAAGCTGAGGTGAGAGAGGATCATGAAAAGGACTGACATTTTCATTAGGAGTTTGATCCTCATGCATAGGAGGCTGATCCTCTTGACTTAGGGGCTGGTCCCCTTCAGCTGGAGGCTGTTCCTCCTGTGCTTGGGGCTGATCCCCTTGAGCCTGAGGCTGGTCCTCCTGAGGTTGGGGCTGTTCCCCTTGGTCTTGAGGCTGTTCCTCTTGAACTGGAGGAGCTTCAACGACAGCTGGTCCTCTTCTAATTTGATTTCCCTCCAATCTAAATCCCATAAACTTCTGGATATTCTTGAAGGTGTAGATGTTTGACTTGGGAATGGATTGGGATTTTTCATTTTCCAATGGCACACCAAAGTGCTTGAACACTGAGGTCAGATGTGCTCCATAAGGTAGAGATCTCTTGAGGTCTGCTCTTGTAGTTTCAGAAATGATTTGATAAAGAATCACATGAAGGTTGACCTTGATATCTTTGACCATGCAATAGAGTATGAATCTCTGGATATCTGTCAATCTATCCCTCCCACCACCTTGAGGGGTAACTATGGTTGTCAAGATGTGGTGAATTACCCTTAATACAGGTGGAAATGAGTTGGCATTAAACCTTGTCACATAGGTTTGTTTGGGATCTGATGGATCTGCAGGATGGCCTGTCAAGATTGAGTAGGCTTCATGTAAGTCAAATTCAAATTCATGGTAGTCAGCCCCTTCATCTGGCACTTTGAAAATGGAGGCTGCTACGTCAGTTGGCATGTCTATCTCTATCCCCTTGACTTTGGATTTAAAACCTTCTTCTGTGCAGGTGAGGTTTTTGTAGAACTCTCTAACTAACCTTGGATAGCAGACTTGAAATTCAGATATAAAGGGTATCCAAGATTGGAAGGAAAAGTAGGTTTGAATTTCGGGGAGAGAGTCTGCTAATTGGGTGTCTGTAAGGTCTAGAATTCTTGGCTTCAAAATCAGCTTGGCAGCACTCACGGATTCTGAGGGTATATCCTCTTGAGACTCAGTAGAGGAAGAAGAAGATGATTCCTCAGCATGGTCAGAGGAATCGCCCGAAATGTCTGATCTAGGGTTTGAAACTTGTCTACCTCTTGCCAGTAGTGGAGGTCCTACCTCTCTTTGAAGCTCTGAGAGGTGCAGAAGAGGATCCTGGAAGCTCTGCAGGATCATTTCTTCGCTTGGTTCTTCTTTCAATCTGTTCAACCAGAACCTGTGCCGGAACCTGCCTTGAAGAAGCCTGAGACCTTGCGCCACGGCGGGGACCCAACTTGCGGACCATGGTGCAAGGAAGGAGTGGAATTTCAGAGAGGAGATGGAAGATTGGAGAGGTGATTGAAGGGGGATGAAAGTTAGAGAGAAATGGGGAAAATTTCTTGCCGGAAAGGTGAGAGTTTGGCCGTCGGGTCGACCTGATGCCCAAAAAGGGATGCAGTGGTACACTGCCCCGCAGGAACAACAAGGGTTTAGGTGAACCCGAAAGATTTGAAAAGGTTCTGGCAAGAAGGCAGTGTCGACACATGAGGAAGGGTGTGTCGACCTGACTGGGGTTGTGTGTCGACACGAGAGAGGATTGTGTCGACACAGCCTTTGAGAGAAATTTGAATTTTTGAGAGGAAATTTTTGAGAAATTTGGGGACATCTTTATAATGATAAATAATGAGAGGAATTATCATTTCAAGGATTTTTAAGAGGCCTAAAAATTCATTTGCTGTATTTTGCAAAAATTCATTACAGTTCAAGTATTTCACACAATTTCCAACAGGATATTAGCATTCCATGACTTGAATCAACAAAATGATAAATTGAGGGATATAATGTATCTAACAATCAACCATAATCTGCCATGTTTCTCAATTTTCAAGAATTAAAGATATCATCTAGACTAAACACAATTGTGTTGAAAGTAAAACACAAACTTAAAGAACAACTTGATGAAGGAGGAAGATGATTCTTTCTAAACAAATCTCCAATAATTTTCATATTTTTGTTCTTTTAACAAACTATCAAATGATGTAAATCTCTTTCACTCAAGTACTAGTGCTTTTTACACACCATAGTCCCTGGATACTCAAGATTTAGTCATTGTCAAGTCTCAAAGGGGTAAATGATGACCTTTTGACATGAAAATATACGTTTTGTAGACGCCAATATTTCCAGTTACTCAGTCATCATCAAAAAGCATAGCACATAATTGCTTAAATTTTGAGGTTATTTTCAATTTGGATCCCCTTTGAACAGAGTTAACAATAATGCCTCATGACATGCATAGCACTTCATTCATTGTGAAGGTGTGCAGTTTCTCAGCACAGATGTCATTGCTCTGTTGGATTTTACAATATTTTGGAGAGTTTGTAAGATAGAATTCAAATACATCCAGTCATCAGTTGCAAACAAGGAAATGTTTTAAGTTCAGACACAAATTGTACTTTAGTTTAGGAAGAGATCTGAGTTTCTGTGGATTGAGAGACATAGTGGAAAGTTGATTAGTAAAAAATATATGTATCACTCAAGGTTCATTTTGAGACTCTAGACTTTAGAATGAGGACATCATGCAAGGAATTGATGAAATGCAAGAAGGGTTTTGAAATTTGCAAAAAGATGACTTGTGAATTTTCTAGCTCCCCCTGAGATGATGATTTCAATCATTTTTCATCAAAATAAAGATATGCATTTTTTGAAATCAGAAAGAATGTTTCTTTTTGGATAACAAAGATTTCTTCTCAACAATTGTATATTCATTTCTTGGTACTTGGCGGAGACACATACTCTCGCATAGTGAAAGTGTCCAGACAAGCATAACCTGTCCTTCTCCAAGTCACCATTTGATATACCAAGAGATTTCAATACAATAAGAGTTGAAGAATTTATTATCAAAAAGAAGTGAAGGTTAAAACTGTGCAAGTTTTGAAATCAGAAAAGAAATTCTCTTTGAACAATAAAAGCTCCCCTCAACTATTGCATATTGACTTCTTAGTACTTGGCGGAGATATGTTCTCACGCATAGTGAAAGTGTCTAGACAAGCATGACCTGTCCTTCTCCAAATCACTATTTGATATACCAAGAAGTTTCAACACAATCAGAAGTGAAGAATTTATTGTAAAAAGGGAAATGGAATTGAAAAAGAGAGAGATATGAGCAATGTAGCTTGAGGAAGCAAGGAGTTATGAAATACAAAGAACTCCCCCTTAGACAATGCATAGCACTCAACCCAAACTTTAAGAGAGATCAGAAGGATGGACATTTACAAAGACCAAGTTCTCTCCTTAAGATGAGAATCTATTTTCAGGAAGGGGTTTTGTGAATATGTCTGCAATTTGTTTTTCAGTTTCAATAAAATGGAGTTCAAAAGATTTCTTTGCAACCTCATCTCTCAAGAAATGATGCCTGATTTCAATGTGTTTTGTTCTAGAATGCTGAATGGGGTTTTTAGAAAGATTGATTGCACTTGTGTTGTCACATAGGATGGGTACACACCCTAAATCTTGGTTATAATCAAGAAGTTGATGTTTCACCCAGAGAATCTGAGTTCCACATCTACCTGCTGCAACATATTCAGCTTCTGCTGTTGACAGAGCCACTGAATGTTGCTTCTTAGAAGCCCAAGAAATAAGGCACCCACCTAGAAATACACACAAGCCACTTGTACTTTTTCTATCTAACTTACACCCAGCATAATCAGCATCACAGTAGGCAAACAATTCTAACTTGCAACCAGCAGGATACCAAATTCCTAAGTCACATGTTCCAACAAGATATTTAAAAATTCTTTTCACAGCAAGCATATGACTTTCTTTAGGATTTGATTGGAATCTAGCACATAAGCACACACAAAACTGAATGTCAGGTCTAGAAGTAGTAAGGTAGAGCAGAGAGCCAATCATACCTCTGTAGGTCTTTGGATCTACTGACTTACCAGATGGGTCTTCTTCTAGCTTAGCATTTATTGCAATGGGTGTACTTGAATGTTTAAGGTTCTGATAGTCAAACCTTTTCAGTAGCTCCTTGACATATTTGGTTTGACTGATGAAGATTCCTTCATTCGTTTGGTTAACCTGCAATCCCAAAAAGAATGTTAAATCTCCCATTAAGCTCATTTCAAATTCATTCTGCATTTGATTTGAAAATTCAGTGCAAAGGCCTTTATTGGTGGAGCCAAAAATTATGTCATCAACATAAATTTGGACCACAATTATTTGATTTTTTACTGTTTTTGTGAACAATGTTTGATCAACATTACCTCTAGAATATCCTTTTTCAAGTAAAAAGGAACTCAAACGATCATACCAAGCTCTTGGAGCTTGTTTAAGACCATAGAGTGCCTTATTAAGCTTGAAAACATGGTTAGGATATTTTTCATTATCAAATCCAGGAGGTTGTTCAACAAACACATTTTCCTTTATATATCCATTTAGAAATGCACTTTTAACATCCATTTGAAAGACTTTGAATTTCATGGAGGATGCAAAAGCAAGGAAAATTCTCACAGCTTCTAGTCTAGCTACAGGGGCATAAGATTCTTCAAAGTCAATTCCAAATTCTTGGTTATACCCCTTTGCAACTAGCCTAGCTTTGTTTCTTATTACTTGACCAGCTTCATTCAATTTATTTCTGAAAACCCATCTAGTGCCAATCACTGTTTGGTCACTAGGTCTAGGCACTAATTCCCACACTTGATTTCTTTCAAATTGATGAAGTTCATCATGCATAGCATTAATCCAATCAGAACTGGATAAGGCTTCATCAATTGACTTGGGTTCAATTTGGGAAATTAGAGCTAGTGAGTCTTCTTCAATGTTTTGCAAAAAGGATGATCTGGTCCTAACTCTATCATTTAGATTGCCAACTACACTGTCTAATGGGTGATCTCTTAGAAATCGAGGTTCAGAAATTACCTGTTGAGAGGTACCCACTTCTGAATCAGTATTACCTGAACCATTTGGAGATTGTGAGTTGTTGTTCAGGTTTTCTTCAATGTTATTACTCTCCTCAACGGTTGGTGAAGAATCCACAATGAGGTCATCCTCTTCATTGTCTTGTTTTTCCCTGCAAGATTTAGAATCATTAGTGGAAAAGGAATTTTCATTAAAAATAACATGTGGAGATTCTTCAACAGATTTGGTTTTCAATATGTACACTTTGAAGGCCCTTGACACTTCAGAATAGCCAAGGAAGATAGCTTCCTGACTCTTAGCATCAAACTTGTCAAGGTTTTCTTTGTTATTATTGTGTACATAGCATTTGCACCCAAAGACTTTAAAATAGGAAACAGTTGGCTTTTTGTTTTTCAATAATTCATAGGGGGTTTTCTTGATTTTTGGTCTGACCAATGCTCTATTGAGTATGTGGTTTGCTGTGTTCACAGCTTCAGCCCAGAAGATTTGGGCAAGTTACTCTCAAGAAGCATGGTTCTAGCCATTTCCACAAGAGTTCTGTTCTTTCTTTCCACAACTCCATTTTGTTCTGGAGTTCTTGGTGAAGAAAACTTGTGGAATATCTGAAATTCAGCACAAAAATCAGAAAAGGATGTGTTTTCAAATTCACCCCCATGATCAGTTAAGATGTTTTTGATTTTATATGGATAAGTGGTTAAGACAGTGGTACAAAAGTTCCTGAATTCAAGGCATGCATCACTTTTGTGAGATAGAAAGATAACCCAGGTAAATCTAGTAAAGTCATCAATGATTACAAATCCATATCTTTTGCCACTCAAGCTTAGAACTCTTGTTGGCCCAAAGAGGTCCATGTGAAGAAGTTCTAGTGGCTTAGATGTGAGTACATCATTGAAGACTTTAAAGGATTTTCTAGTTTGTTTTCCTTTAGCACAGATCCCACAAATTTGACCTTCAACACTAGAAAAGGATTCAGGAAGACCTTTAACCAAATTCAATCTTAACAACTTATTCATTGTTCTGAAACTTGCATGGCCAAGTCTTTTGTGCCAAGTCCATGCAATTTCATCTTTATTTGCAACAAAACAAAGATTTTCAGAAAAGTTTTTATTAAGGTTGATCATGTAGACATTGTTTTCTCTTTTTCCAAAGAATTTGATTTTATCAGTTGATGAATCTATTATCTTGCAAAAATCAGATTCAAACACAACTTTGTGACCTTTGTCACATAGTTGGCTGATACTGAGCAAATTATAATCAAGTCCATCAACTAACAAGACATTATCTACAGAGTTTGAAGAAGTTTGACCAACCTTACCAGATCCAATGATCTTTCCTTTATTTTTACCTCCAAAGGTGACTGACCCTCCCTCCTTTTCAAGCAGGAATGAGAATTTGGCTCTATCTCCAGTCATATGTCGTGAACACCCACTGTCAAGAAACCATACATTTGTGTTGGGTGCACGACTTCCCTGCAACAAGATCAGTGGAGAGAAGATTTTGGTACCCAAACAGAGTTGGGACCATCAGAATGATTTAACATAGACAGCAAATCCTTTCTCACCCAAATTTGATTTGTTTTAGATTTTTGTTTTGTTACTTTGGTGTTTTCAGCATTTTTCTGTTTGTTCTTTCTTTTAGGAATGAAAACACCAAGATCTTTGTTTTTGGTAGGAGGGGAGTTTTTCATTTGAAAATTTGAGTTCATAGAAGGAGGTGGAATCCATGGATTGTGTTGGTACATCCAGAAATTTGGATAAGGGTATTGAGGATAATACCAACAGGGATTTTCATACCATTGGTTCCAAGGATTAATCCAATTTTCTTGAGGAGCTGTCTTGGAGGTCCAAGGTTTTTCATGGATCATTTCTTTTCCCTTTTTCTTATTTCTCAGATTTTTATTTGAATTTTTAGTTGAGTTGATTATGGTTTTTGGTGTTGAACAGGTCGACCTGTCAGGGGACTGTGTCGACCTGACAGTCTTCTTTTGTTTTTGAATTTTTGATTTGTTTTGAGTTTTGTTTGGGTTTTTGTTTGGGGTTTTGTTTGCTGTTTGTTGGATTTCAGTGTTTTCCAGATTGGGACCTTTAACAAAGTTGATTAATGGTGCTTTTCCCTTTTTCTCACCAGATTTATCTTTTGTTGATTTCTTTTTGTTGAATCCAATCCATGAGATGTGGTTGTCTTGTTGGATCCTAGCAATGCCTCTAGGTTATCTTGGCCTTTTGTGAAGGTTTGGATAACCTCCTCCTTTTCCTTTAGCTGGTTTTTAAGAATTTCAATTTCTTCAATTTTCTGTTGTTTTTCTTGTTTTTCAATTTCCAGCTTTTCATTTAAATTTCTGAAGTCTTGGGAGGCCTTCTGAGAGGCAAGCTTTAAATCATCAATTTGGTTCAGTAAATTTTCTTTTTCTTCAAGCAATTCTGTTACTTCAGATTCCAGTTCACAGGTTCTATTGTTTGAAGATTGGTTATGGTAAAGATTTTCAATTTTCTTTTTGATGTGTTTGTTTTCTTTTCTCATTTCAGAGTATCTTTCTACCAATTCAGCATACACATCCTGCCAATCTTCAACACTATAATCTTCAAAGGAAGTATTTACCTTTCCATCTGTGCTGTTGGCCATGAAGCAAACTTCCTCACTCTCTGAGCTTGAGGACTTCTTCTCTTCTTCTTCCTCACTTGTGTCTTCATCAGACCAAGTGGCTACCATGGCCTTGGGCTTCTTGTATTTCTGGAATCTTTTGTGCTTTTCCTTTTTGTTCTCAGGACACTCTCCCTTCATGTGTCCTGGCTTGTTGCACCTGTAACAGATAACATTCTCATCAGGTTTATGATTCTTATTGAAATTGGAAGAGGAAATATTCTTCTTACCTGGGGGAAATTTCTTTTTCCCAGTCATTTTCCCTTTCCTATATTTCAAGAATTTCCTGAATTGTCTGGTCATGAGGGCAATCTCATCCTCATTTGACTCAGATTCTTCAGAACTTGTTTTATCCTGATTTTTATCTTTGTTGCTTGAAGAGGCTTTGAGTGCCATAGGCTTGGTCTTAATGATAAGATCTTCATTTCTTCTTAAGTTTATTTCATACGTCATTAAAGATCCAATCAATTCATCCAAAGACATTTTGGATAAATCTTTTGAATCTTCAATAACAGTGGCCTTGGTATGCCAAATTGAAGAAAGTGAACGCAAAATTTTTCTTACCAAATCTGCATCAGTATACTCCTTACCCAAAGCCTTGAGTCCATTGACAATCACCATAAATCTGGCAAACATTTCAGAAATAGATTCATTAGATTTCATCATGAAAAGTTCATATTCTGAAACTAAGATATTTGCCTTGGTCTCCTTGACCTGAGATGTTCCCTCATAGAGTAGTTCGAGTTTATCCCACATCTCTTTGGCAGATTTACACATAGAGATTCTCGAATACTCCTTGGGATGGACAGCACATTGAATCATGTTCATGGCACTGTAATTCAATGTAGCTCTCCTAATTTGTTCCCTCGTCCAGGTTTCTTCCTCACCCTGGTTTTCATAGGGACCAGCCTCAACTACTTTCCAGATCTCATAGTTCTGGGCCCTTAAGAATACTTGCATTCTGTTCTTCCAATAAGAATAGTCCAAACCATTAAAGAATGGTGGCCTATTTATGGAATGGCCCTCAGCTATGAAACCCTTTGAGTCCATGACACTTAAGTAAATGCAAAGAGAAGTAGTTGAGCAAGCAAGCAAACAAACAACCAGACAAACAGACAAACAAACACTCAATACTCAGAAACAAAAGCTGCTCAGTTCAAATCAGATCGATGTAAACCTGCTCTGATACCAATTGAAGGATCGAAATAAATGTGTGGAAAAGATCTAGAAGGGGGGGGATGAATAGATCTTAGCCACTTTTGCGGAAGCTTAAATAATTTTTAAAACTATTTAGAATCAGAGGCAATGTTATCAGTGAAAAGCTACTGATCAGATTAGATTGGAGTGAGTTGAAAAACTTAGATGTGAATCAAGTTGATTAAGTGAATTAAAACCGAATCCTATGCAAGCATCTAGCGGATGAATCAGTCAAACCACAGAAAACACATGCACAAGGATTTTTAGGTGGTTCGGAAATCACCCATGTGATTCCTACATCCACCCCTCACAACCCGTGAGGATTCACTAACACAACTGGGTAACACACCCACTGGAGCCTGACAACTCCAACACTGAAGAGCTTACAACTCACACCACTTCTAGAGCAAGACTACTCTAGAACAACTGAGCAAGACTGCTCAACCCACACTTGAGTTTGACAACTCAACACTGAGCACAACGGCTCACAACAACCTGAGCACAAGGCTCACACATAGACTTGCTAGACACCAACTTAAGACATAGATCCTCTAGCAACAGATCTAGTCGAAGTTTGAGAACTCTAAAGAGAATTATGCAGAAGTACTTGCATAATCTCAAGAGATATCTCAGAAGAACAGAAGAAATGAAAAATTGAATTGAAAGTCTTCGTTCTTCAGTGTACTCCCTTGTAGAGACTTGAATTGGGAAGAAGAATGTGAAGCTTGAAGTCCAAGTCGATGCTCTGCAATCTGAGAAGTTGGATCTTCCTCGAGTTCTTCACCAAAGGAGTCTTCTACAGGATCTGCTTCCTTGGAATGCTTCGAAGGAATCTACAGGAATCAAACTCCAATTCCCACACCTTGAATGGGTGGGAATTAGTCTTCTGGAAGCAATTGGAGAGCAGAGGAGGAGACACGAGCTCTTCTGGCCGCCAGGAGCTTCTTGGAGGCTCTGAGAGAGTTGGTTTTTTTTTTCTCACTTGAAAACAGGCCGAAAAGAACCTTTTATACCCTTAGGATTCCAAAGATACCCTTTTGGGGTACAAGGGCACGCTTTCCTAGGAAGATTCTGATCGCCCTAGAAGGACACGTGGCAGCCATCAACTTTTAAGATGAAAAGTTTCCGTAGTGTGTCGACCTGCCCTGGTGGTTGTGTCGACACACTGTCCCAAAGATGGAAAAACCTGTTCTGGGAGGAAGGTCCCGTGTCGACCTGCTCTTGAGTGTGTCGACCTGCTGTCCCAATTCCTCAAACTGGCTGTTCTGGGAACTGGGTCTAGTGTCGACCTGCTCTGGGAGTGTGTCGACCTGGGTACCCTTGATCTCTGGAAAACTGCCACTCGTGTCGACACACTCTTGACATGTGTCGACACACTCTTGACATTTTTGCACAATTTCTCTTTGAGTCTGTGTTGATGTGTCGACACCATTGATGGGTGTGTCGACACATCTTTTGCATAAAAAGTTTGTACCTGAAAAATAAACACATATATCATTAGTTAAATGATTTATCATTACCATAAATGATAAATGTGGTTTGAAAAATGCTTTTTGAGCATGACTTTCAGGTATGATGCTTTTGACATGTTCCAATTAAATTGCTTTAAGAACACTTCTTGTCATCATCAAAATAGGAGGGAAATGATATGAATTAGACATTCAACCTAACAATCTAGACCTAAGGTCAATCTTGGAGAAATATTTAGCTCCAGATATCTAGTCAAAGAGCTCATCGACTCGAGGCAATGGGTACTTATTCTTAATTGTCAGATGGTTCAGTTGCCTGTAGTCGATGCATAACCTCATGGTCCCATCTTTCCTCCTGAGAAATAGAACAAGTGCTCCCCATGGGGAAGTACTTGGTCTAATGAACCCTTTTTCTAACAGCTCCATCAGTTGACGTGATGACATGATATATGGTTGGCATGATATTGGTGCAGCTCTAGGAATCAAATCGATAAAGAAATTTACATCTCGTTTAGGGGAATTCCTGACAGCTCCTCGAGGAAAACATCAAAATAGTCTTGTACTATGTGTATTTCTGCTACCTTGGTCTCTTTCTTTTCAACTACAACAGCGGCAAGCAATGCCATACATCCCTTCCTAATCATGCTTTGTGTACATATGGCAGAGATTAATGATATTCCTCTCCTATGTCTAATCTCAATAAATGATATCTTAGGGAATTCACTAGTATCAAACAAAACAAATGTTGATTGGGAGAAAACTGGTAATGTACCTTCTACCACTCCTCCTTCTTTAGTGGCTTCCTCATCTCGCAGGGCTTGCAGTCTACCTTGTTTCTTTGGTACATTATTGTGCTTCTCATGTTCCTTCAGTAACGGGCATTCGGGGATGCGATGCTCGTGGCTACCACAGTGTAAATAGGTGCCAACCGTTCTCCAGCACTCATCGGCAGTGTGACCAAGCTTGTCACAGTGTTTGCAGTTGCCTCTGCCTGGAATAGTGGGGACAGGTACCTTAGGCTTCCTCTCCTGACTTGACCCTTCGGTGATACTGAAAGGTTTCTTCTTGCCGTTCGTCGACTTAGCACTAGAAGAGCTAGGTGTTAGCTCCTTCTTGATAAACCTCCCCTTGATGCGTTCAGTGTAATCAGTAGCATCTTCTAAGAGTTGAGCCTTTTTAACCATCTCGACATAAGTTTGGATGTCGAGAGGTGCCAGTTGTGTTATGTACTTGAGTTTAAGGCCGTTAAGGAAACAGTTAGCCTTCATCCATTCTGTGTTAACGAGATTATTGGCGTAGCGAGTTAGTCCAGAGAACTGTGCCTCGTACTCAGCCACAGAGAGGCTTCTTTGTTTAAGGGCAGCGAATTCAACAGCCTTTCTTTCTTGGACGCACTCTGAGAAGTATTTGGAATTAAATGCTTCCTTGAACTCATTCCAAGTGAATTGACCATCAGCTCTGGTTGCTTCTACAGACTCCCACCAGGCCCAGGCGTCTCTCTCTAACTGGAAAGTGGCCAACAACAGCTTATCTCCTACCGTGCACTGCATGACATGGAAAATTCTTTCCATTTCTGTAAGCTAGTGTTTGGCTTCATCTGGGTTAGTGGTACTGCTGAATTTGGGTGGACTCATGCTTCTAAAATTGCGAAGCAGTTCTCCTACTCCGTGATTTCCTCTTCCTTGTGCAGCTTGCAGAAGGAGAAGGAAATTGGTGAGCTCCTAGATGGTCTATTGCATGCTTCTTAGTTGAGCACGTTCAGCAGCCATCTTAGTACTTATGTTCCTACAAAAGTAACCTTACCTTAATGTATCATGGTGGAACTAAGTTAGTGTGTGTGTAAGTATCTCTTAGTCTATGTCCATAGGTTCTACCCAATTCCTCACACAGGTAAGATAGATGATGCATAATTAATGTAGTCCATCCTAGAACATCCTAAACCTATGAGTTCCAATTAAGACATCCTAGGCTCTGATACCACAAAATTGTCACGTCTCGACATGGAATATCGAGATATGAGGCAGTTAATATAATGCAAGTACAGAGCGATATAAACATCAAATCAACGCATAGTTTTAAGTAGTATAAAACCAACTATATTTCCTGACGGCTTCTACCGTGTTTGTTACATTAGCTAGTTGAGAGACTTAACTATGAGCCCATAGAACTTCTTCATACTTAAATAAAAACACCTAACTAAACTAAACTAGACTCTAACAGTCTAGACGACACTGGGGTCACTCTTGGTTCTGCTCATCCCCATCCTCTTGTGTGTGGTCCTCATCTTCATTATATTCACCTGAAGACAATTCACAATTTCACAAGATGAGCGATAATTCTCAGTAGGACTTAATATCTCGTAAAATAAACATACTTTAAGTGATTAATATCTTGATAGCAGGATAACTAAAGAGAACGTTCAAGAGAAGAATGTAGCACATCTGGCATGTTAAAGGATTGGCCATATCACAAGATAGCATGATACGATAGCACACTAGACAAGATAGTGTAGACACGACAACATATTGAGTAAATTTCATGTTATACTACAATGCCTCAAAGTGGCTCTATTCAATTAACCATTTGAGTGATTTTTCTAATTTTCTAGATTTTTTTAGGATTTTTAAAAAATTTTATAGGGTTTTCAGGGGGTCCTCTGTGCACAGTTAGTTCGCGACAGACACAGTGGTTGTGGTTCAGGAATTTGATCTACGACGGGTTATGCCGTCGCATATTATCTTCCTATTCAGACTTGTATTCTATTTTGTATTCGTGTCCAATATAGTCATCGCGTTTAAGAATTTCCATATTCGATTTATGGCAATTTCCAAAATCATTTTTAGAAAGATTTTGTTGCTAAATAGAATCACATCCACTCAGGTCGTTGCATTTATGACCTTCCATTGTTTAAAAGATCGATTCCCAACAAAAGATCGATTCTTTCAAATATGCAACCACTCATGTCGTCGTGATTCAATATTTCCATTCATTAATTTGGCAAGAATCCGATCGATATTGGAAGTGTCAAAAACATGTCGGTCCATGTCGTCGCAATTTTAATACATGCTATAATCGATGTTTAGAAAGGCCCAAGTCGAAGTAAGGAATGCTTTTAAACACGACGTTTTGGTCGTTCGCGATTTAGGTAAGTATGCGTGTCCACTGTGTCCGTCGTAATTTACCAATTTTACCCCTATAAAAGGACCCCCGAGGCCATTGGTTTAAGAGAGAGTCCAAGTTCCAAGGCAAAGCCCTGCTGCGTTGGAGAGCCATACTTTAGAGCTTTGAAGAAGAACTTCTTCCCCTCAAGCAAGCTTCAAGTCTTCATCAATTGGAGGAAATTGTGCTTCAACCTCTCAAGCCAATTGAAGCAAGGAGGAGGAGACTTCTTCCTCTTCATCCACTGCAGCGCCAAGCTCTTCCTTAGGTTTTTATTACTCTCTATTTTTCTTTTTTTAATTCATCTTTAGTGCATTCATCACCATAGTCTCTCACACACATCACTTCATTCACTCCACACCTATATACTTAGGGGTTTTACACCATCTCTACAAGGTGTGTTCAAGCCCATGCATGCAAGTTCATCTCTTGTTTCTTTGGATTTGATATTGCACAACTTGGTCAAATAATCTCTTTCACTTATTTGTTTCTCTTTTGCAAGGTAAACAATCAACTAAAGTCTTCTTCGCCGGCCGTCCAGTTGGAGAAGTAAGAGTCAACCCACACATCACTCCCGCGATCTTGAGTGAAAGTAAGCAATCTCTGCCTTTCGCTCTCTCCTTCGGTACCCACGTGTATCTGGCGATCACACCTCCATCATAATGCAAGAACACACTCCTTTCTTCCTCTTTTCCTCATTTTTTCCTCCATTCACACACACATATATATATTCATTATTTCAATTTTAAAAAAATCTTTTTCTTTTTTAATTATTCTTTGTGGCGTGATTAAGCGCGTTCACAAATTCGCGATCACGGTGGAACTCTTTTTATTTTAGTTTTGGTTACAACTCCTTCGGCAACTACGTGTGCACCTCCCTTCGACACCCACGTGTGTCACTCCTTTCGTACCCCATGCGGTACAATTCCACTTCCCTGCACGCGGTACTCCTTTGAAACCCCCCGGGATTACCAAGTTGTGCTTGTGTTTTTCTTTTCCATAAAGTTTAATTTAAAAAAAACATCATCATCCTGCTCCCCTCCCCTATTACTTACTTTCACTTGAAGAAAGCATCATAATTTGACTCTTATTTCTCTAATTGGTTGGCCATATAGCATGCTTGTGTGATTTGCAGCTTTCGTTTGAACTCTCGGTTGTTGTTTAAATCACGACGTGTTTAGACGTCGCATTTTCGCCTTTTGTGCAACGATTTGACCTGTCGTATTTCTGAGATAGACGCACTGGAGGGAGTTGTTGCAGCTCTTACAGCTTCTGCGAGCTGTCAAATACGCGACCAACTGAACGGTTGTGATTCAGAGTGAAGCGCAACGACTGAACTCATCGCGTTTCTGTCTGTTCATAGAGTGCCAATTCTTCTGTCATTCTGCATTCTTACTTGCATTTATAGGGCATACACGGCCGAGGGACCTCCTTCCCTCCTTACCCTAGGATCCAAACACTTTTCTCGGTGAGGACGATCTCTCCATTGGGCACTCCTCTCATTGGACTAGAAAATCCTCATCGGGACCTCCGTAAGTCTTCGTACCCCGTGGATTCCCTCACAGTGGACCGAGCAGGTTGTACCATCCGAAGACCCATGCTAGAATATCCCACATTGTGAAGGAGAGTGCTTATTGAACCCGGAGTTCCCTTTATACCCATCTATGTTCCTACCCATATTAGAGTGAAACATTTCAATAAAATCCACATTGAATCATATTGAAATAATTAAATTGGACGTAAGCATCCCCTCAAGTGTTTGATTAAAAGCTATTAACTTCTTCTCTCAAACTTGTTTGAGTAGTTGGTTGTTAGTAGACCTTGTGTGCTTAATATCATGTTGCTACATTCAGACAAATCAATTGGAATGGCTGAATACGAAGATATGGGTTACCATGATGAGGTGTATAATGAAACTTATGATTCTAATGAACAACTTGCACAACTCCCAAATGAGCCTTATGTTGATCAATCCAATCTGCAAGTCTATGTGGTAGATTCTAATTAATCAAGTTGAGTCTCCGAGGCATGTCACTGGATATACCTCTACCTCCATTGATCTGTCCTAGCTAGTGGACCTTCTTAACAACCTCCAACCCTCCCAACTCCGGGAGGTTCAAAATGCTTTGAATGGGAAATCTGTCCCTGAACATGTTCAATCCCTCCACCCCAACACGAATGCCCTCCATTTTGAAACCACTCGTGACTTGATAGTCTGAGCATCCCCTACCCCCTTGCAGGCTAATTCTATCATACACTCTCGCCCCCATAGTCCTATTGGGAGGCCTTCCCTTGTAATGGCCCTTGATATTTATGCCCAATAAGGCTCCATATCCAAGTCCGCTTCCCGTGATCGGACCGAAGTCTTATAAGGGATATCTCATACAAGTGTTCAGTAAGAATATAAAAGACAACAACAACAGTATAAGACACAATAAAGTACATGTGCTCATATTGCTGCAATCCCTATCAGGAATAGTGGAGAAGATGCAATCATATGGAAGCATAATAATGGAAAATTCAATGTTACCTCAGCCTGGAATGAAATCAGAATCAAAGGCATTACTTGGCACTACAATAGATGGACCTGGGATCGGCCTACAGTTCAGAAATTCTCTTTATGCACTTGGCAGGCTTTGCATAACAAGCTTCCAACTATTGATAATCTGCAAAGGAAAGGTAGAATTTTGGCTAATCAATGTGTTCTTTGCTTGAATGATAATGAGAGTGCTGATCATTTGTATTTTACCTACACTTACACTAGCTGGATTTGGAAATGTATCTTGAGCAGATATGACTTGTCTAGAAAGCCTCACACTTCTCTTCATAATGAAATCTATGCTCTTCAGCAAGAGTTCCCTAAGAGTGGTATTCTATCTTTGATGGTGAAAGTGGCAATCAGAACAGCTATCTGGTGGATATGGAGAGAGAGATGCATTAGAATTTTTGAAGGGAAAAGAAAAGATAAAGTTCACATATTGCTTGAGATTCTGCATGATATCAGAAGTAGCATGGAAATGAAGGTTAAGAATGCCAAATTATCTCCTCGTGAGAAAGGGGTTTTAACTAGGTTCAACTTTACCATTCATTAGATTACATCATTAAAGCTTATTAGTCTACCTGGTTCTAGTATGTTTTGATTTAATTTATGATTCTACTTTGCAATTCTCTGCTTGGACTCCTTCTACTAACCTTACAGGTTCTTGGCTTGGCTGCTACTGCGAATCTATGGGTAGTCTTCTACCATTTTCCAGCATGGAGCTTAAAAGGATTTGGGTGAAAGCTTTGTTATGTATCTCCTTATTCCATAGTCTGGATTGTGTAGTCATGGAATAGCTTTATTGAAGTTTTCAGCTTTGTTTTACTAGATTGTAGTTTGGTGGAGTGAGAACATTCCTCCCCTTTGGGGTAGGGGTGCACTCTCCTGAATTCATCTAGTAGTTTTTGTACCTCTGGTCATGACTTGTATGATCAAAGGATCTGTAATTATTCATTATTAATACCATTTCTTACTTACCGAAAAAAAAAAGTACATGTGCTCATACCTGTATACCAAAATGTACAACTATCCCAATACATTATTATATGTTCAAGAAAAGAGTACAACTACTTGGGGCATACCCCGAGGGAGCACAAGCTCATACAACAAAACTAACTCTACTGCTGGTGGTACGAGTCTACCACAACACCTCCGCAAGTCACGTTGATGGCTAACACCTGAAAAGAGCTGTAAGGGAGTAAGCCTCAAAAAGTCACTGGCTCAGCAAGGACCTTCCTAAAAACAACACCTACAAATAGAAAGACTTCGACCCCAAAGGGTCTCACTGGCAACAACGATACCCAAACCATAACATGCTCACAAGAAACATGATTAAACTGCAACTAAAATATAATTACACCAGCTAACACCATCATCGAAAAGTAAGAAGAAACAATAGGACTAGCACAACACCGCTAGTTTTCCAACAACTGCAATGCCTGGGCCACATGCCTCATAGGCAAACCACTACAACAACTAGTCGCCTAAGCTATGAGCCTTACAGGCAAACCATTACCTAGGCTACAAGCTTTACAGGAAATAGACCCGTATAGGGTACAAGACTGGCATCAACAAGCCAATCAACCACACACTAAAACCATAATCAGAAGCTTACCCAAATAAGGGTAAAACTGTGATGGTCCTCGCCGTTCAGACCCGTTAACCTAATAACGAGCCTAACTCGAGTCCGCCTCCCACGAACGGGCTGAAGCCTCCCAAGGGATATCAAACCACAAGTCCATAGAAACATAAAGGAACCAGCTCAAATATATATAAGATCTGCCAATCTCACAAATATTTACATGAAATATACATAGCCATAGTACAACTGTAACCAAACTACAACAGAACCTGGGGCATACCCCAAGGTGTACAACAGGAAAGTAAAATTACACTGTTGGTGGTGCTGACCCTCCACTGGACGACGGGTGCAAAATCTCCTGATCTCCCTCACCTGGTAGGAGGTAGGGGTGAGCCTCTCGAGTCACTGGCTCAGTAGGAAAACTCCCTAGAAACCGAGCAAACCAACACAAGTAGTAAAGCAGGAAATGCTACGCTATCAATTTATAGAACTATCTAGCAGGATATAAATACCACTTACCATTTGCCGCTTAACAGGAACCAACGTAAATAAATAAACGGCAAAACCAAATAGGTGTACGAGCTACTGTAGAGAAATGCCACACTCAGGTCACGTCAACTGGTTCGCGACACCAATTACTGACCCGGACAAACCACACAGGATTACCTCACATTCTCGCAGCCACGGACGAAAGGTCCAGCTGCCGCTCCACTAAACAAGTACAAAGAACTGTGGAGTCCAACTAAACCACCACAACCTGCAGGTCACACACCCCGCAGGCCCATGCCTGACACCTTTAGGGACTCTGGCCCGAGCTCCCTAAAGTGAGGCACTAAAAAACAAGACTAGTTGGGGCCTAGTACGTCTACTGGTGTCCGTCTCCCCCAACTACGAGCGCGCTACAAGCGACAACACAACAAACTCTCTAGTCGCTGTCCCACTGCCGTCCTTCCCTCAGCCGGACGTACTACTCAGCACAGAAGTGAGGGTGTCCAGGAAGATGACAGGACCTCATCGGTACCCAGTACCAGGACAAGCGCCGAGCACACACGTGCCTGGCTCACACAAAACCTGAGGCTCCCAACTGAAGAGGTATCCACGGTAGGCATCTACTACCTACCACGTACACAAAAACCATGTGCACACCGCACAACTCACGTGAAACCTCCACGTGAACCACGTGAACACCACATAAATCACACACACTACACGCTCCTAAAGCGCTGCGAGTGCCAATGCACCGCTTACTATCGTCACATACCATAAATCATGATAATCAGTTAATCATACACTTACATACATTCTCGGACAACAGCTTTCGACTGCTATTGCGACGGGGTACTGCGTCGCCTACAGAACGCGACAGCCCGATAGGTCGCCTTCAGCTATCTGAATGCGACGTATCGCCCTAATCCGGATCACCCCAAAACTCATTAGAACCTATGGTTTTCATTCTGTTTTCATGCTTTAATGTATTCCTACTCATTCTATCTAAGATTTAGAAAACAGGAAACACATTATCCATATCATACGAGCAATCCACGAATCAAACCACGGGAAATCTCCCTACCTTCGCAAAGAACGCGAAGAACAAAGCCCGCACAACGTTTCCTCCACTCCACGCAACGTCCTCGCGGTGGAAACTTGTCAAACCGAGCTTTAGCAATCCGAATCACCCGCAAATCCCACAGCAAAAACCCCTTGGCTGAGCAGAGCTTCTGCGAGCTCTGTTCTGCCAGGGTTTCTTAAAAACACAGTACAGTTAAGAAAGCGACACCCTTCTAAGTCGCGACCTGAATGCGACGTAATAGGTCGTCGCCTTCAGCCTACTAACACCAGCATGCTTGCCCAGTGCGCGACATGCAGCGTGCATGCAAGCGTCAACTAAAACCGGCGGTGCCATGAACGCGACGCCCCTCACTGTCGCGTTCACAGTCTGTGAACCAGTGAGCACTTTGGGCCTAAACTTCCGGCCCATGAAGCCTCACAACCTGTGGAAAACACCTGCCACACACGTCATCGGCCACACACTGGCCTCCACAACCACACGAAGACGATCCGAATAGTCGGAACGTTACAAAAACACAATGTGCGGAAGGTCATACCACACGACCTACACAAAACACAAGCTTGCCTCAACACCTGGAGAGGCTGGTACACACGTACCACAACACAAAGCTACCCACGAAGGGTACAGGTACCTACTACCATGAGGTACCTCCACGGAACCACAACTATAACTGTAAAGCCCTCGAATTTTGGCCTCTTATATAGGTGTTTGGTTGTGTGAGGATTTGATGCTTGTGTGTGTACCTATATATATATATATTATTTTAGTATTGTTGTGCATATGATATATATATATATATATATATGTCTCTGTTGTGTATGTTATTTATATACATTGTATAAATAATATTTTAAAGTATACATTGTAATTTACATGTATTTGCATTATGTAACTATAGTTTTATGCATTTTTAAGTTCTGGCCGAAATGTTGAGTTGACGTTGAGTAGAGGTCAGCGGCCATATCGATTGACGCCAACCTCATATAGGCGGCCATTGATGTTGACGTCTAAAACCCAGATCTTGTTGTGCTTCAGATCTGAAAACGCCCGTGATCTTTTCGCCTCTTGTTTAGGAAACTGTTCTCCAACGGTCTTGAACACTACCTAAATGCGTACCCAACCCCTGGGAGCATAAGAAACTCCTTCTTTCGGCCGAAAAGAGTCTTTTTGGCTCTTGGGTCAAAAATCTAAAAACCCTAGCATTTTTTGTGCGAAAACCTGGAAGTTTGGACCCTTTGATCCGGCGATTTGAGGCTTCTTCCGGTGTTCTACCACGACTGGGAAAGAGTCTGAAGAACGAGGAAGGCTTCCTCGACTCCGGCGTACATCGAGAACCATCACAGAACCCGAATCGAGGGGATCTTGGAGGCTTCTTGGCACAAGCTGAGGAGAGCTTCTTCGACCCATATTTCCGTCTGTAGATTTTTATAAAGGCAAGTAACCCTTGACCATTGTCCATACATGCGTCTAGTAGGTCCCAGGCATTTTTACAGATTTTATTCGTGTCATGGAACTCCTGTTCTCCCTTATTTTTGTGAGATCTGTCTGCATTTCTGCAGACAGGAACTTAACGGCATCATTTGCTGCCATTAAGATCCAAAGTTAGCGGCATCCTTTGATGCCCTCTACCTAATTGGCAGCCACCAGTGTGCCGCTGAGTTCATCATACAGTGACAGTGTGCATGTTTACCCTATAAAATCTATTTTCCAGATTTTTTCGAACATGAGGATATATGGTAAAAATACTATATTGTTAAATATTGTTGATAGATCATATCTTGTGATTATGGTAAATTTTCATCCATTGTGTAAATTATTGAATTTTCTAAAATGAAATGATAGGCATGTATTAATCCTATAAATTACTGATTACATACTTTTATGTTGAACTGAGGCTTCATGAAATTTCTATGAGTAATATGCATGTATTAGGTTATGTTAGAAAAATTTGACAAATTTCTGATTTCTGTGTGAGTTATTAAAATTTCTAAAATTGAATTGAGAGCTATATATGACCATGTTTAAATTAGTATAATTATGTCGGTTGTGAGATTGAGCCTGACAATTTTTATAGAACTAAATAATGACTGCTTTCAGGCATTGGAACTATTAAGACCGACTGTGTACATGTAAACCCTTGTTAGACGAAATTTTGATGGAAATTACATGATAATGTTCCAATTATTATAATTAGTGTATAACTCTGAAAAATCTTAAAATTTGAGCATATGATGAAATGTATGTCTTTAATCTGTCATAAAAATTTCATAATGTTTGGGCAACAGTAAGTACTGTTTTAATTTGTAGATGAGAAATGACCATGTTAAAAACATATCGAATGTAATGGTGAATAATCCTATGATTGCAGCATGCGTAGGATCATGATGTGAACTAATTAATTGTTAAGAACAGTAGTACCATGCTAGGTAAAATTGAACCATATACACGTTTGTGAAATTGGATATTATTGTGTTAACGGTGTACAAACTATGTGTGATTAATAAGATTTATGTAGAACTTGTGCCATGGGTGACACTGCTACCTTAGAGGGCTGTGGAACTATACCGTAGTAAAGTCCCTATGGGAAGGTTCATGTGTGTGAAATCCTATGGGCAAATAGGATGAAATCCTGGAGGTGGACGAGTACCACTGGTTAGGGTGGAGAGTGCTTCTCCCGGTTCTGCGCAGTTAACCAAGATCTATCACTATTTTGCCTAGGTGATAGGTATGTGAATGTGATGTGTGTGTCCTTCTAGAGGTGGTTCGGACTATGTGTCATGGCAATTAAGTGAAAATAATGTGATGGTGTATAAGTGAAATGTGAAATTGTAGAATGTGCAAATGAAAATGTGAATATGTGAAACCAATGTGATAGCATGTGAAATTGTAAACCATTACATGAATGTGCTAAATCCATGTCAAAACAGCAAGCTAATCATGTTTATAATTGTGTTAAGTGTGAATATGTACATAGAATCCATGCTAGGAGTATCGCTTCCATTACGTGTAATTCCATGTTTAAGTTGCATATATATTATAGCATGAATGGAATGAGTTTTAATTTGATTTAACATGTTAAAGAAATGTGTAAAGAGCATGTGATAGGCTTTATTTTAGTGGTGAAAAGAAAACATAAAGCATGTATCATGTACCATAATGTGGTAGAAGTTTTATGCATAGAATGTAAGAATTATTCAAACCATGCTACATGTCTTGATTATTTTTAATTGAAAGTAAAATGTGCATATGATGTGTGTATGTATAATGTACCTGGAATTACTTGCTGAGTCTTTTAGACTCACTCTTGCATCAGCGTACAGGTGCAGGTGTCTCCACTTCTTCCGAAGAGATAGCCAAGAGTGACTCAGAGTGAGAGTAGGAGATTGTTGTGGAGATATAGCGTTGTATTTTCTTTTCATAAGTATGTAGTCAATAATGTTATGTAATTCAAATGTGGACAATGTAATTTGATTGGAATGTCAATTATGTGAATTTTAGTTTATTTCTTGTACTATATGGACTGTGGATAGAATGTGGATGGTGGAATAAAAGTTTACATTGAGTTCTTTTAATTCCGCTGTTCTATGTTTATATTTGTGTACATCTCAGCTTAATGTATTTATTGGGTCAATGTCCCACTGTAGCGATACTCATTATACCGACGTGGGTTGGTGTAACTGTACCGGTATAAGGAGGGTCGTTACAGAGATTGGTATCAGAGCCAGGTTGAGATTGTACATAAATATATCTATGCCATCATCTTCATTATATGCTAAGTCTCTATAGATTGTCCACATAGTTAAGAAAATGGTTAGGAATTAGATAACTTAGTTCCTAAACGTGGTTAATCTATTTTGCAGGCTATGGTTTCACGGGGTAGGCGTGGCATTCCTGCTCGTGATGGTGAGCAGAGGAGGGAGGAGAGGGATGAGCAGCAGGCCCCAGCACCCCAGGGTCCTGTGCTTCCTCCACCGCCACCAGTGGACTATGGAGTGTTCATGCAGGGTCTAGTTCAGGCCATGCAGACGCAGGCCCATACTCAGGCAGCACTCCAGGCTCAGGTTAGAATAATAAATAGAGTAGCCTGTTTACTTAAGTACATGTTTGTTCTGTTGTTATATTGTGTATGCGTTGCTTATATTGTTTGTTGTAGCAGGCTCAGGCGCCAGTTCCCCAGGCTCATGACCATGGTGGACCTTCCATCATAGAAAGGTTCAAGAGGATGGCTCCACCCTCTTTTAAGGGGGAGAGTGACCCATTGTTAGCGGAGAGCTGGTTGAGGGAGATCGAGAAGATCTTCCGAGCGATTAGGTGTGCTGAGGATGACAGGGTCACTTTGGCCACCTATATGCTACAGGTATGTGTTAATTGCTTATGCATTTATTTCTTAAGTCTAGATTATCTGAATTGGTCCTTATGGGTGGTTTAATGCAGGAGAGAGTCGATGTGTGGTGGTCCTCATTGCTTCGTACCCGGTTCGAGGACGGTGCTGTTGAGGTGGCTTGGGACGAGTTCGTGAGGCTCTTTCGGGCCAAGTTCATCCCCGAGCACATCCAGGACAAGATGGAGCAGGAGTTCCTTTCTTTGACTCAGGGCTCCATGACCGTACTGGAGTACGAGGCCAGGTTTGCTGAGTTATCAAAGTATGCACCTCATATCATTGCTAATGAGTGCAAGAAGGCAAAGAAGTTCGTGATGGGCTTGAAGCCATCACTGAGGATGAGGTTGGTGGCGTTTGACCATCGTACCTTCGAGGAGGCTCTCAGCAAGGCATGTCGGTAGGAATGTGAGATTGAGCAATACCTTGAGGAGAAGAAGGCTTCGCAGAAGAGACCTGCAGCTCCATTCCAGAGGCAGGATAAGTAGAAAGCGGCGTACCAATCACCGCAGCACCCAGTGGCAGCCAGCAGTCGTCAGGTACCTTCTCAACGTTCCCCTAGTGGCAAGAAGGAGTGTACTCATTGTGGAAGGTCACATGGTGGTACGGAATGTTGGAAAATGGCGGGAAAGTTCCTCAAGTGCGGGAGCAGTGAGCATCAGATTAGAGACTGCCCTAGACTTCAGCAGGGAATCCAGCGACCAGCACCAGCTCCAGCAGCGGCAGCGGCAGCAGCGCCAGCTACAGGACGACCAGGAAGGCCTCGAGCCCAAGCTCGAGTGTTCGCATTAGCTCGAGAGGACGCTGAGCAGGTGGAGCATGTCATCGAAGGTACGGTTCTTTTCTCAGGTGTGCACGCTCGGGTGCTATTTGATACGGGTGCCACTCACTCGTTCATTTCCGAGCGGTTTGCTAGGCAGTTACCTTTAGAGTCAGAATTAGAGTATGAGGAGTTAGAGGTTCCTTTGTCCTTGCACACACTTGCGGGAACAGTATCAACTAGGAGGTGTATTCCATCTTTACCGATGTGCATTGAGGATAGAGTTTTAGAGGGGTGTTTCTTCTTGCTAAAAATGAAGGACTATGATGCTATTCTTGGTCTCGATTGGCTAGAAGAGTACTATGCGTTAGTAGATTGTTGTGGGAAGAAGATTGTTTTCCGTATTCGTGGTGAGGATGAGTTTTCTCATCCATTGCCAAGGAACCTTGCGGGAAAGTTTGTCATCTCTGCCATGAAGGCGATGAGAATGATAGGCAAGGGTTGTGACACTTTTCTTGCCAATGTGGTATTAGAACCAAAGGCTGATGAGTCACCTACTCTTGAGGAGATAGATGTAGTGCGTGAGTTTTCAGACATATTTCCCGATGATTTGTCTGGATTGCCTCCAGTTAGAGAGATAGAGTTTACCTTAGAGTTGCTTCCATGCACCTCTCCTATCTCAAATGCTCCTTATCGAATGACATCTATGGAGTTAGCCGAGCTAAGGAAGCAGTTGCAAGAGTTGTTGGATAAGGGATTCATTCGCCCTAATGTTTCTCCTTGGGGCGCACCTTTCTTATTCGTAAAGAAGAAGGATGGGTCACTTAGTTTATGCATTGATTATAGAAGGCTAAACCAAGTGACTGTTAAGAACATGTATCCCTTACCCCGTATTGATGATCTGTTTGACCAGCTGCAGAATGCATCAGTCTTTTCTAAGATTGATCTGTGGTCTGGCTATCATTAGTTGAGAATTAGGAGTGAGGATGTGTCCAAGACGGCCTTTAGGACCCGTTATGGACATTATGAGTTTTTGGTTCTTCCGTTTGGTCTAACCAATGCCCCTGCAGCGTTCATGGATCTCATGAACAGGGTGTTTAGGCCTTATTTAGATAGCTTTGTCGTAGTGTTTATTGATGATGTGTTGGTCTATTCTCCGAATGAGGCCACACCGTCAGCATTTGAGGATAGTATTAGAAGTTCTTAGAGAGCACAAGTTGTATGCAAAATTTAGCAAGTGCGATTTCTGGATGCACGAGGTTGATTTCCTTGGGCATGTCATCTCCGGTGCTAGTGTAGTAGTTGATCCAGCAAAGGTCCAGGCTGTATTAGATTGGGAGATTCCCAGGACCCCGTCGGAGATTCGTAGTTTCCTTGGCTTAGCGGGTTATTATTGGCGATTTATTGAGGGATTTTTGTCCATCGCCACACATTTAACGAAGCTAACCAGGAAGGGTGAGAAGTTTGTGTGGTCCGAGGAGTGTGAGAGTAGCTTTCAATTATTGAAGGCTAAGCTTACTTCTGCACCGGTATTGGTTTTACCTAGTGGTGATGAGGGTTTTGCCATCTATATGAATGCATCTCGGATTGGCCTTGGCTGTGTATTGATGCAGCAAGGAAGGGTAGTAGCGTATGCTTCTCGCCAATTGAAGGAGCATAAGCGTAACTATCCGACTCATGATTTGGAGCTTGCGGCAATGGTTCATGCACTGAAGATCTGGAGGCACTATCTCTATGGTGTCAGATTTGAGGTGTTCACTGACAACAAGAGCTTAAGGTATCTTTTCTCCAAAAGGAATTAAACTTGAGGCAGAGAAGATGGATTGAGTTCCTGAAGGACTATGACTTCGACCTTCAGTATCATCCTGGAAGGGCGAATGTCGTAGCCGATGCCCTTAGTAGGAAGAGATCGTCACTTCAGCAGGATTGGAAGATGTTGGAGGATGCGGCGTGTGCGATGACTGAGTTAGAGCCATCTTTGTGTCAGGCTTTTGTAGCTCAATTGTCCATTAGGTCTTCGGTCTTGGATGAGGTGATCGAGCAACAGAAGGCCGACCCTAGACTCCAAGAGTTGGTGGGCAAGGCAGGCATTGCTCGAGATGAGGATGGTGTGATTAGGTTCCATCACCGTGTATGTGTTCCAGACATTGTAGATGTCCGTGAGCATGTTTTAGCAGAGGCTCATAGGTCGAGATTCTCTATTCATCCGGGTAACACTAAGATGTACCAGGATTTGAAGAGATCTTTTTGGTGGTCTGGCATGAAGAAGGATGTGGCAGCGTATGTGTCTAGGTGTTTAGTATGCCAGCAAGTGAAGGCCGAAAGGCAGCAACCATATGGTCTTATGCAGAAGATGGAAATCCCAGTATGGAAGTGGGCAGCTGTCACTATGAATTTTGTAATGGGTTTGCCCAGATCAAGGAGGGGCAATGACTCGATATGGGTAGTAGTAGATAGATTCTCAAAGACTGCGCATTTCTTGCCTATGAAGAAGAAGCAGTCAGTCGAGAGCTTAGCTAGATTGTATGTCGGTAACATAGTTAGATTGCATGGTGTGCCGAAGTCGATCATTTCGGATCGAGATCTGAGATTTACTTCGAGGTTTTGGAAGGGTCTTCAGGATGCTTTAGGTTCTGAACTAAATCTTAGTTCAGCGTTCCATCCCCAAACAGATGGACAGTCTGAGAGGACTATCCAAATGCTCGAGGATATGTTGAGAGCGTGTGTGCTGGATTGGAAGGATGATTATGAGCGTCATTTACCTCTTGTGGAGTTTGCATACAACAACAATTTTCATGCGAGTATTGGTATGGCTCCATTTGAGGCGTTGTATGGTAGGCCTTGTAGATCTCCTTTATGATGGGAGGAGACTGGCGATAGGCAGCTGATTGGTCCGGAGTTAGTTCAAGAGACTTCGGATAAGGTCCAGCTGATTAGCAAGAGGCTTGTTGCGGCACAGGATAGGCAGAAGAGTTATGCCGACAACAGGAGGAAGGATTTGGAGTTTGAGGTAGGTGAGCATGTCTTTTTGAAGATATCGCCTACTTGAGGTGTAGTTAGATTTGGTAGGCATAATAAGCTAAGTCCTAGATTCATTGGCCCGTATGAGATTCTGAGACGATTGGGCAACGTGGCATATGAGCTAGCTTTACCTCCGGCTTTGGCTAGTGTTCATCCTATTTTCCACGTATTTATACTCAGGAGGTATGTTTGAGATCCATCTCATGTGATTAGTCACGAGCCAATGGAGATCCAGCCAGATCTATCTTATGTGGAGCAACCGGTAGCTATTCTTGACCGGAAGGTTCAGCATCTCCAGAACAAGAGCATTGCATCGGTGAAAGTATTATGGCGCAACTTCTCAAGAGAGGAGGCTACTTGGGAGCTTGAGGATGCAATGAAGAAGAAGTATCCTCAGTTGTTTAAGTAGTGTCGGTCTAACTTCGAGGACGAAGTTTCTTTAAGGGGGAGAGGGTGTAAGGCCTTCGAATTTTGCCCTCTTATATAGGTGTTTGGTTGTGTGAGGATTTGATGCTTGTGTGTGCAGCTATATATATATATATATTATTTTAGTATTGTTGTGCATATGAATATATATATATATATAAATATATGTCTCTGTTGTGTATGTTATTTATTTACATTGTATAAATAATATTTTAAAGTATAAATTGTAATTTACATGTATTTGCATTGTGTAACTATAGTTTTATGCATTTTAAAGTTCTGGCCGAAATGTCATTTGGCATCAACATGAGTTGACGTTGAGTAGAGGTTAGCGGCCATATCGATGGACGCCAACCTCATATAGGCGGCCATTGATGTTGACGTCTAAAACCCAGATCTTGTTGTGCTTCAGATCCGGAAACGCCTGCGATCTTTTGCCTCTTGTTTAGGAAACCATTCTCCAACGGTCCTGAACCCTACCTAAACACGTACCCAACCCCTGGGAGCATAAAAAACTCCTTCTTTCGGCCGAATATAGTCCTTTTGGCTCTTAGGTAAAAAATCTAAAAACCCTAGCTTTTTCTGTGTGAAAACCTGGAAGTTTGGACCCTTTGATCCGGCAATTTGAGGCTTCTTCCGGCATTCTACCATGACTGGGAGGGAGTTTGAACAACGAAGAAGGCTTCTCCGACTCCGACGTACATCGAGAACCATCACAGAACCTGGATCGAGGGGATCTTGGAGGCTTCTTGGCACAGGCCGAGGAGAGCTTCTTCGACTCATATTTCCATCTATAGATTTTTATAAAGGCATGTAACCCTTGACCATTGTCTATACATGTGTCTAGTAGGTCCCAGGCATTTTTACGGATTTTATTCGTGTCCTGGAACCCCCGTTTGAAATATTGCGGAAAAATTGCTATGTAAAAATCTAGAAGGGGGGGGGGTTGAATATATTTCTCCAAATTTTATAAAATCACTTGATTCAGAATTTCACATGATTCAAAATAAAAAATTACCTTAAGGCCTTTGTCACAAAGTTGACTGATGCTCAAAAGATTATGATCAAGGCCTTCAACAAGCAAGACATTCTCAATGGAGCTTGAAGGATTCTTACCGATTTTTCCTATTCCAATGATTTGTCCTTTGTTCTTACCTCCAAAAATCACTTGTCCACCATCCTTTTCAATCAATGTGGAAAATTTTTCTTTATCTCCAGTCATATGTCTTGAACAGCCACTATCAAGGTACCACTTATCATTCTTGTGGGCTGTAAGACATTCCTGCAAAAAAGATTTAGAAAGAGAATTTTGGTACCCAAATTGCCTTGGGTCCCATCAGTTGTTTTAGCTCAACAACAAGATGTTTTGGAATCCAAATTTGCTTTATTTTTCTGGAATCTGTTTTTGATCTGCATTTTTCATCAGTGTGACCAGATTTTTTTTGCATATTGTGCACACCATGATTCTTTGTGGTGAGAAACTTTTATTCTTTTTGGTGTATAAGTTTGGTCTAACATTGGATTTCAAATTTTGTTGATTGTTACCTTGAACCTTTTCATTTTTAAGTTGTGTTTTGGAGTTTTTGACCTTACTTTGAATTTTTGTTTTTGAGTTTGCTTGTGATTTTTCTTTGATGTTCTTTTTAGAATTACCATAGGAAGTGTTTCCTTGAACAAATGAGGTTATCAAGGTTTGTCCAAATTTCTTATTATTTTCAGATTGATAACCTAGGCCATACTTGATAGGATTCATCCGAACTCCTAAAATAGCATCTAGGTTTTGTTTGCCTTTAACAAATTTTAACAAGGTTTCTTTCTTGTCATTCAGTTCTTTCTGGACAGTTTTCAGTTCCTCTTGAATTACTTCCTTTTCCTTTTTGAGTTTTTCATTTTCATCTAACAAGATTTGTTTTTCTTTTTCAGTGGACTGACATCTTTCGTTGATGACATCAATTTGTTCATTCAAACACTCTTGTTCTTTTTTCATGTTATTGATTTCATTATTCAGCAACTTTATTTACTCAGACTCTTGTAGACTTTGCACTATGCTGTTAATTTTTCTTCTCAATGTTTTATTTTCAGATTTTAGTTCACACAATTTTTCAAACAAAACAACATATGCTTCCTCCCAATCATCAATTGTAAAGTCTTCAAAAGAAGGACTTACCTCAGTATTTTCTTCATGTCTAGCCATGAGACATGTCACTTCTTCCTCATCAGATTCATTTTCTTCCTGTTCTTCTTCATCTTCATCAGACCATGTGGCCAGCATTGCCTTTGTCTTCTTGAACATTTGATTTTTCAATTTCTTCTTCAGATCAGGACACTCTCCTCTCATGTGTCCTGGTTTCCTGCATTCATAGCAAATAATGTCAGTCTTTTTATTGGTTTTCAGTTTTTTATTGAAATCATTTTTCTTTGAAACATCCTTTTTGATGAAAGGTTTGAACTTACCTTTCCCTTTCTTTCTCAGAAACTTTCTGAATTGCCTTGTCAGTAAGGTCAATTCTTCATCATTCTCTTCATCAGAAGACTCATCATTTTCATCAGATTGATCAGCAACAATTTTTGAACTAGATCAAGCTTTTAAAGCAATAGGATTCTTAGATGTAGTCATAGATGCATTTCTTTTCAGATTTATCTCATATGTCATGAGTGAACCTATTAGCTCATCTAGTTGCATGGTTGACAAATTTTTTGAATCCTCAATTACAGTGGCTTTTGTGTGCCAGGTTCATGGAAGTGATCTAAGGACTTTCCTAAGAAGATCACTATTAGAATAATCCTTTCCTAGACCTCTAAGACCATTTACCAAAAGCATGAATCTAGCAAACATCTCAGAAATAGTCTCATCACTCTTCATTCTAAACATCTCATATTCTGAGACTAAGATACTTGCCTTGGTCTCTCTTACCTCAGAAGTTCCCTCATAAATGAGCTATAGCTTGTCCCACATCTCCTTAGCAGATTTTCAAGAAGATACTCTTGAGTACTCCTTGGGATGAATGGCACACTGCATCATGTTCATTGCACTCCAGCTAAGTGTGGACTTCTTGATCTGGTCCTTGGTCCTAGACTTTCATCTTCAGGTAATTCATCAGGTCCTTTGTCGACAATCTTCCAGAGCTCATAATCCTGTGCTCTTAGGAACACTTGCATCCTATTTTTCCAATAAGCATAATCAGATCCATTGTAAAAAGGAGGCCTAGAAACTGAATGACCCTCAGTAATAAACCCCTTGGTGTTTTCCATAGCAGAAGACTCTTGATCGTTAGATCAAACACTTAAAGTGCAATGAGAACCTGCTCTGATACCAAATGAAATATTGCGGAAAAACTACTATGTAGAAATCTAGAAGGGGGGGGGGGGTTAAATAGAATTCTCCAAATTTTATAAAATCACTTGATCAAGATCTTAGAGAGATTGGATTGAGAGTGAAATCTAAATGTTAATGACAATTCTAAGCAAATTAGACAAGTTAGATGATGACATTCTAGCGAGCCTATCACGCATCTAACGCAAGAGACAAGCAAACCACAATGACAAAGAGATTTAGGGTGGTTCGGATTACACAATAGTGTATCCTACATCCACCATCCACACACACACACACACAATTGTGGGTTATCTTGCCAGTTCAAAAAGGTCACAAATGACCACACACACTCTGAGATATAGAAATCTCAAATCCAATCACACACACACGAAATTGGGCACAAGGATTGCACCAATTTCACAACACACACTTCAATAGAGTAAGTTTGAAATGAAGAACCAGGCAGAACAATTGAAACCCAAGTTGAAGAGGACTGGTTCGAAGGTCCTTGTTTCTGCTTCAAGAATAGAGACCAGCTCTTCTGCTTCAGCTCTAGGAAGAAGACTCTGATGGCTTGAAATTCTTCTTCAAATGGATCATCCAAGGTGCTCAAGACTTTTTGTTCCTTCAGATCTGGGAGCAATTCGCCAGGATGAAGACTTCTTCAGAAGTCGGCTGGAATACTCTGGAGTCTGAAAAAGCAGATAGGTGTTGCGATGATGCACCCAAGGCCAAGTGGATAAGGGGTATTTGTAGTCCCAAGGGTCCACAAAATATCTTGGGATCTGGGGGCATAGAAGTTCCCGCCCAAAAAGGCCTTTACCAAAAGTGTCCACGTCTCTTTGCCTTTTAGATTTAGCAAAAAGTCCAAAGTGTGTCGACACTACACATAGGTGTGTCGACACACCAAGCATCAGCCTCAAACCGGTCTTCTGGGACAGTGTACTAGTGTCGACACATAGGTGGGCTGTGTCGACACCACTGGGATGACTGCAAAATCATTCTTCTGGGACAGTGAACTAGTGTCGACACACAGGTGGGCTGTGTCGACACCACTGGGCATGTTTGTCCTTTTCTTTGAGCTACACATGAAAGAAACATTGTGAAATATAAATTCAAGCATGATAAACATGATTTCAATATATTAATGAATCATATTTAGGCATCATCAAAATAAGAGATCCAACAATCTCCCCCTTTTTGATGATGACAACTATGATTCATCAAGTTAACTTGATTTTCTCACAGATGTGATTTTAAAAGAATCCATTCACAATTTCATGGCATATAATAAGCATAACAATGACATCCACAATTTTCATCAATGACATCCAAAAGTTTTCATCCCTTTACAAACAAACATGTCATTCATTTGTCATTTTCAAAGAAAAATTAGACATACAAGCATCCAATAATTCAAACATCCATCAACCAAAAAGTTTAGCAACCCCATCAAAATGTGTATAGCCCAAAAAGTTTAGATAAACACATCAAAATGTAAATCCTTCTCCCCCTTTGACATCATCAAAACAAAAAAGAAATCATGCAGAAGGAGGTGGAGGAGGATGTGGGAGTAAGATGTTCTCTATGGTCTTCATCCTTGCTTCCAGAGCACTCAAATTTGTTCTCGACTGAGTTTGCATAGTAGAGAGTCTTGTGTGCAAAAGGTCTTCCATTATGTGATGATTTTCATACATGTTTTCTTGAAATACACCAAGACTGTGAGTTGCATGTTGAGAGGCAGAAGATGTACTGGGAACTATGCCATGTTGCCCGAAATTACTGATATTAGACCTGAGATTTGCTATTTTCTGATCAATGTGGGAAATAAGAGTCCTCATTCTTTCCATATCTTCAACCAAATGAGCAAAAGACAAGCGACTTTTAGATACTTGATTTACAGTCTCTTGACTAGAGAAAAGTCCTTGTTGAGTGTTGGCGAAAATTGAGTCTAGAACTCCTTGAGTCTTGAGCTGAAGTTCTTTAAGTTGGGTACAAGCATCACCCAATGTGCCAAATAACCTATTGAATCTTCTAGTGGCATGCTCAACTGCTTCATGCTGTCTTACAAATTGACCATTAACAGAATTTTCCAATCTCTGAATCCGAAGTTCAAATCTATCAGACATTTCTCTTATGGAGGAATTGAGATTATCAAACTGAACTTGGAGAAATTGAAATAACTCAGGTGGAACAAAAGATCCACCAGAAGAAGTGGAGGCTGAGCTATGATGTTGGGTGAAAAAGGTTGAAGGGACAAGCATATGTGAAGGAGGTGGAGATGCATGTGGTGCAGGTGCAGCTGATGGCGCAAAAGGAATCTCAAGCTTAACATGTGGCTGGTCCACTGGATCCATTTGAGGTGCAGCAGCTTCTGGAGCAATTTCTTCTTGTACATGTTCAATTGGTGGCTCTGGCTCTACAACTGGCCCTCTTAGCACTTGGTCTCCCTCAACTCTGAATCTCATGAACTTTTGCAGGTGATGCAAACAGTATATATTATTTTGAGGGATTTTCTGAATCTTTTCATTCACCAGAGAAACTCCAAAATGTTTGAATACAACTGTGAGATGTGCAGCATAGGGCAAGGATCTATGAAGATCTTTCCTTATTGTTTCAGACATGATTTGAGTCATTATCAAGTTCAGATTGACTTTCACATTTTTCTTCATGCTATACATCACAAATCATTGAATATCGATCAGTCTATTCCTACCACCACCCTGTGGTGTGATAATGGTGGTAAGGATGTGATGTACCAAACGAAGAACTGGAGGGAAGGTGTTGGTGTTGAACCTTGTGACATGAGTTTGTCTAGAATCCTTTGAATCATGTGGGAGACCAGTAAGAAGAGTGTAGGCTTCATGAAGATTGAACTCAAATTCACTCCAATCCTCACCATCATTTGGAAAGTGAAATAGTTTATAAGATAATTCAGGAGTGAAAAGAATAGACACACCCTTGACCTCAGACCTGAAACCCTCTGGATCATCCACCATGTTCAGATAGAACTCTTGGACTAAACGAGGATAAAAGGTTCTGAATTCTGAAATAAACTTCAACCATCCTTGAAATTTAAAGAAGAGTATAAATTCTGGAAATGCACTTGCAAAAGCTTCATCAGATAATTCTACAGCCCTAGGCTTGAGAATATATCTCCCCTTGGTTGCAGTCTGAGATGGGGTGACTGCTTTCGTCCCAGATGAATCAGAAGACTCTAAGGATGAGTCTTCTTCATCGGAATCACTTGAATCTGGGAGAAGCTTCCTCTTAGGGTATCGAGAGGGCATGGGAGACTTGCCTTTACTCAGAGGAGACGACCTTCCCCGCTTAGATGGAGTTATTAAAGGAGTAACCTCACCCTTTATTTTTGATGGATCATGCCGAAACTTGCTTCTTCTCTCAGGTTGAGGCTCTTCAATGACTATGCCCTTTGCAGCCACCCTGGTCTTTGCCCCTCTCCTGGGAGTCTGCTTGGGAGCCATGATGGAGGGAAAGATGAGAAGAGAAGAAGGGTGGATGGTTGGAGAAGAAGAGACGGGAACACAGGGGATCGGTTCCTTGGGAGTTGGAAGGAGGGAGGATTTCAAATGGGGTGGAAAGAGCAAGTGGTAGGGTCGACATGGGACATAGGGTATAGAAAAAGGGTTTCAACACCACAAGAAGGGTGATAAGATGAACCCTTGGTTCATTTACCCTAAACATGAGCCGGCGGTCAGATCCAAGTGTGTTGACACACAAGGAGAGTGTGTCGACCTGACAGACACTCTGGTGTCGACACAGGATGAAGGTGTGTCGACCTCACTTGATAAAAATTTAGAGATTTTTAAGATGAATGAGAAGGGAAACCTTTAATATGATGAGTCATATCTGAGATCAATTATTCCGGGATTTTTAATATGTTAAAGAGATCATTTCCAATTTTTCATCACAATCCCATCATTTATTCACTAAGTTAAAAAAAATATCTATCAAGAGATTGATCATTAAAAGTTCTGAAGGATTGGGATGAGTGCTTAATTGACATAAAATATTCTATGCAGTCAATTGTAATCTTTTACACTTTTCTAAACCAAAGTAATGTGATTTCTTTAGGATTAAGGCAATTTATATTGAAATTAAACACTCTTAAAAGATTTGATTCAGGTTTAAGTTGTTCATTTTCTTTGATTGAATTTTCTTTAACTTTTAAGCAATGAGCATTCAAATATAGTAAATCTTTTTCACTCAGGTACATATGCTTTTTACACACCAGAATCCCTGGTTACTGAAGATTTACTAATTATCTTGCTTCAAGGGGTGAATGAAAACCTTTTTACATGGAAATATACGTTTATCAGACGCCAATATTTCCAGTTACTCAGTTAACATTTGTTCTTTTCATTTTGATTTAACCCCTTAGAACAGAGATAACAAAACACCTCATGACATACATGGCTCTTCACTTTTTGTGAAGGTGTGTAGTTTCTCAGTATTATGCCATTGCTTTGTCAAAAAGACTTTTTGTAAATGAGCATTGAGATATTTGATACAACTTTACCTTTTATCAATCTTGAAAGAAGTGTGTAAAGTCAATATTCAATTGAGCATAATTCCATAAAAGAAATTAAAATACTTGAGGAATTCAGTGTATAAGAGAGTGTTGATTGAAAGAACATATTATGGCAATTAAGAAATCAATTCTTGTTTTCTTCAGAAGAATTAATGAACATTTCATGTATTAGATATTCATCAACACACTGAATCAATTTTGGTTTTGATGAGAGAAAATGGCAATGAAGTCTTTAGCTCCCCCTGAGTTATTGATCTCATCTATTTTTCATCAAAATTAAAGAAAATCCTTCTTCAATGAATGAATGGTTAAGGTGATCAAATGAATTGGATGAAACTCAAATTGAAAGATTGAGGACTCCAAGGATGAACATGTATTTGATAAAATTCAGTGAGAGATTTATTTACATCTCAGGAATTTCACAGAAACTTCCATCATCTCAGCATTTTTCCGACCAACCTTAGCAACTTGTTCTCAAAGGCTTTATGAGCAATTCTGATTCTCTTGACATCACATCTCTGAACCTTTACTTCTCAAGCAGCAATGCTCCCCCTCAATAAGTGCATCAATGAAACATTCAACATTCAAATCATGCAAACTGAATTTCAGCAAACAATCATTCAAGTATAAGCTTGTTTCAGAAAAGAATTATCCACAGCATAGAAAAGTAATCATTTTCCTTTCCTCTCCTCTTTTTTTTTTTAATTTAAAAAATTAATGATTCTTACACATGATAGATCATGGGTACTTGGCGGAGGATTTCCCCCAACACATAATGATAGTTTTCAAACAAGCATAACTTGTTCTTCCACTAATCACTATTTGATATAATCATTGCATAAGAAATCAGTTTTTTTTTTGTTAGTTTTTATTCCATGTTACATATTCCAAGTTCTCTTCTTAAAGATGTGAATCTATCTTCAGCCTATGATTTTGTGAAAATATCTACAATTTGTTTTTCAGTGGGGATGAATTCTAATTCAATGTTTTTGTTTGCAACTTCATCCCTTAGAAAATGATGCCTAATCTCAATGTGTTTTGTTCTAGAGTGTTGAATTGGGTTTTTGGAAAGATTGATTGCACTAGTATTGTCACACATGATAGATGAACATCCAATATCAATATTGTAGTCAAGAAATTGACTTTTAATCCACAACACTTGAGCTACACAACTTTCTGCAGCAACATATTCTGCTTCTGCAGTAGAAAGTGCAACCGAGTGTTGCTTTTTGGATGCCTATATTATCATGCAATTTCCTAGGAATTGACAATATCCACTAGTACTCTTTCTATCAAGCTTACATCCAGCATAATCAGCATCAGAGTATGAAATCAAATTAGCATGACATCCAACTGGATACCATAAACCCAAATCACAAGTTCCACAGAGATATCTAAAAATCCTCTTAACTGCAAGCAAGTGACTTTCCTTTGGACTAGACTGAAATCGAGCACAAAGGCATACACTAAATTGAATATCTGGTCTACTTGCAGTAAGATACAAAGGAGATCCAATCATACCTCTGTATTGCTTTGCATCAACCAATTTACCTTTTTTATCTTTGTCCAATTTGATGCTTGTACTCATGAGAGTTGATGCTGGTTTGGCTTGTTCAAAGTGAAATCTTTTGAGCAATTCTTTAACATATTTGGCTTGATTTATAAAGAATCTGTCCTCAAGTTGTTTGACCTGCAAACCAAGAAAGAGTTGTAATTCTCCCATAAGACTATTTCAAATTTACTGTGCATGTGATTGGAAAATTCTTTACACAGTGAAGGATTGGTGGAACCAAAGATGATATCATCCACATATACTTGAACTACAATGATATGATTGTGGACTGATTTTGTGAAAAGAATTTGATCCACTTTACCTCTTGAAAAATTCTTACTAACCAGAAAACTGCTCAATCTGTCATACCATGCTCTTGGAGCCTGTTTCAAACCATAAAGAGCTTTATGCAGTTTATACACATGGTTAGGTTTATCATGATCTTCAAATCCAAAAGGTTGAGCAACAAATACTTCTTCTTTTATGACACCATTCAAAAAGGCAATTTTCACATCCATTTGAAAAAATTTGAAATTTTGGAACATGCATATGCCAATAGAATTCTCACTGCTTCTAATCTAGCCACTGGTGCAAAGGACTCCTCAAAATCAACTCCAAATTCTTGATTATATCCTTTAGTAACCAGTCTAGCTTTATTTCTCACAACTTTTCCTTCTTCATTCAATTTATTCCTAAACACCCATCTAGTTCCAATTATTGAGTTTTCGGGATTTTTTGGAACTAGACTCCAAACATTATTTCTTTCGAATTGATTCAATTCATCATGCATTGCTTCTATCCAAGAATTATCTTTTAATGCTTCTTCAATGTTTTTGGGTTCTACTTGAGATATAAAAGCCATATGATCTTGTTCACTGATATTTCTGAAATGAGATCTTGTATGGACTCTGTCATGAACATTCCCAAGAACATTCTCAAGCAGATGGTCTTTAAAGTATTTGAAATTACCTCTTGTTACTGCACTTACCTACTCTGGTGTCGACTCAATGTCCTGTGGTGTCGACTCAGCTTCAGGTTCAACAACTTCTTCATTCTTCGCAGATTGATCTAATTCTTTTATAAGAATGTCAATATCTTCTTCTTGATTCCTGCACAAATCATGGTCAGTAGATTTTTTAATATTTTCATCAAATATGACATGAGGAGTTTCCTCCACAATTTTTCATTCATTATTAAAAACTCTATATGACCTTGAATTTTCAGAATATCCTAGAAAGATGCCTACATCACTTTTCTTTTCAAATTTATCTAGATCATGCTTGTCATTGTTATGAATGAAAACTTTACATCCAAAGACTCTAAAATATGCAATGTGAGATTTCTTACCTTTTAGGAGTTCATAGGAAGTTTTCTTAAGGACTGGTCTTACCATTACCCTGTTGAGGACATAACATGAAGTGTTGACAGCTTCTACCCAAAATTTCCTTGAAAGCTGACTTTCAATCAACAAAGTTCTTGCCATCTCTACTAGTGTCCTATTCTTCCTTTCAACAATTCCATTCTGTTCGGGGTCCTTGGAGAAGCAAACTTGTGATCAATTCTTTTATTCTTGCAAAAATCAAAAAATAAATTATTGTCAAATTCTCCTCTATGATCAGTAAGAATGGAGTGGATTTTATTTGTTTTTACATTTTCAATTTTATCAACAAATTCTTTGAAATTTTCTAAAGTGTCACTCTTATGAGATAGAAAATACACCCAAGTAAATCTAGAGAAATCATCCACTATTACAAACCCAAATCTATGTCCATGTGCAATAATTCAAAGGGTTTGGAAGTGATCAAGGGTGAAACAGATTTGAATGATTTCCTAGTTTGTTTACCTTGGGCACAAGCAACACATACAATTGCATTTTTCTTTTTCTTCATTTTTGGTAAACCATTCACAAGAGCATATCTTAACCATTTATTCAAAACATTTTCACTAGTATGACCTAACCTTCGATGCCACAATTGAAATAGATCATGTTGGTTGGCAACAAGACAATGATTTTCATGATGAAAATCAACCAAGTAAACATTATTAATTCTTTGACCAAGAAATTTTATTTTACCAGAATCTTTTTCAACAATTTCACATGATTCAGAATTAAAAATTACCTTAAGGCCTTTGACATAAAGTTGACTGATGCTCAAAAGATTATGATCAAGGCCTTCAACAAGCAAGACATTCTCAATGGAGCTTGAAGGATTCTTACCAATTTTTCCTGTTCCAATGATTTGTCCTTTGTTATTACATCCAAAAATCACTTGTCCACCATCCTTTTCAATCAATGTGGAAAATTTTTCTTTATCTCCAGTCATATGTCTTGAACAGCCACTATCAAGATACCACTTATCTTTCTTGTGAGCTGTAAGACATTCCTGCAAAAAGGATATAGAAATAGAATTTTGGTAACCAAATTGCCTTGGGTCCCATCAGTTGTTTCAGCTCAACAACAAGATGTTTTGGAATCCAAATTTGCTTTATTTTTCTAGAATCTATTTTTGATCTGCATTTTTCATCAGTGTGACCAGATTTTTTTGCATATTGTGCACACCATGATTCTTTGTGGTGAGAAACTTTTATTCTTTTTGGTGTATAAGTTTGGTCTAACATTGGATTTCAAATTTTGTTGATTGTTACCTTGAACCTTTTCATTTTTAAATTGTGTTTTGGAGTTTTTGACCTTACTTTAAATTTTTGTTTTTTGAGTTTGCTTGTGATTTTTCTTTGATGTTCTTTTTAGAATTACCATAGGAAGTGTTTCCTTGAACAAATGAAGTTATCAAGGTTTGTCCAAATTTCTTATTATTTTCATATTGATAACCTAGGCCATACTTGATAGGATTCATCCGAACTCCTAAAATAGCATCTAGGTTTTGTTTGCCTTTAACAAATTTTGACAAGGTTTCTTTCTTGTCATTCAGTTCTTTCTGGATAGTTTTCAATTCCTCTTGAATTACTTTTCCTTTTTGAGTTTTTCATTTTCATCTAACAAGATTTGTTTTTCTTTTTCAGTGGACTGACATCTTTCCTTGATGACATCAATTTGTTCATTCAAACAATCTTATTCTTTTTTCATGTTATTGATTTCATCATTCAGCAATTTTATTTGCTCAGACTCTTATGGACTTCGCACTAAGCTGTTAATTTTTCTTCTCAATGTTTTATTTTCAGATTTTAGTTCACACAATTTTTCAAACAAAACAACATATGCTTCCTCCCAATCATCAGTTGTAAAGTCTTCAATAGATGGACTTACCTTAGTATTTTCTTCATGTTCTTCTTCATCTTCATCAGACCATGTGGCCAGCATTACCATTGTCTTCTTGAACATTTGATTTTTCAATTTCTTCTTCAGATCAGGACACTCTCCTCTCATGTGTCCTGGTTTCCTACATTCATAGCAAATAATGTCAGTCTTTTTATTGGTTTCCAGTTTTTTATTGAAATTATTTTTCTTTGAAACATCCTTTTTGATGAAAGGTTTGAACTTACCTTTCCCTTTCTTTCTCAGAAACTTTCTGAATTGCCTTGTTAGTAAGGCCAATTCTTCATCATTCTCTTCATCAGAAGACTCATCATTTTCATCAGATTGATCAGCAACATTTTTGAACTAGATCAAGCTTTTAAAGCAATAGGTTTCTTAGATGTAGTCATAAATGCATTTCTTTTCAGATTTATCTCATATGTCATGAGTGAACCTATTAGCTCATCTAGTTGCATGGTTGACAAATTTTTTGAATCCTCAATTATAGTGGCTTTTGTGTGCCAGGTTGATGGAAGTGATCTAAGGACTTTCCTAACAAGATCACTATTAGAATAATCCTTTCCTAGACCTCTAAGACCATTTACCAAAAGCATGAATCTAGCAAACATCTCAGAAATAGTCTCATCACTCTTCATTCTGAACATCTCATATTCTGAGACTAAGATACTTGCCTTGGTCTCTCTTACCTCAGAAGTTCCCTCATAAATGAGCTATAGCTTGTCCCACATCTCCTTAGCAGATTTGCAAGAAGATACTCTTGAGTACTCCTTGGGATGAATGGCACACTGCATCATGTTCATTGCACTCCAGCTAAGTGTGGACTTCTTGATCTGGTCCTTGGTCCATAGACTTTCATCTTCAGGTAATTCATCAGGTCCTTTGTCGACAATCTTCCAGAGCTCATAATCCTGTGCTCTTAGGAACACTTGCATCCTATTTTTCCAATAAGCATAATCAGATCGATTGTAAAAAGGAGGCCTAGAAACTGAATGACCCTCAGCAATAAACCCCTTGGTGTTTTCCATAGTAGCAGACTCTTGATCGTTAGATCAAACACTTAAAGTGCAATGAGAACCTGCTCTGATACCAAATGAAATATTGCGGAAAAATTGCTATGTAGAAATCTAGAGGGGGGGGGGTTAAATAGATTTCTCCAAATTTTATAAAATCACTTGATCAAGATCTTAGAGAGATTGAATTGAGAGTGAAATCTAAATGTTAATGACAATTCTAAGCAAATTAGACAAGTTCGATGATGAAATTCTAGTGAGTCGAATACGCATCTAACGCAAGAGACAAGCAAACCACAATGACAAAGAGTTTTAGGGTGGTTCGGATTACACAACAGTGTATCCTATATCCACCATCCACACACACACACAATTGTGGGTTTCTTGCCAGTTCAAAAAGGTCAAAAATGACCATACACACTCTGAGATACAGAAATCTCAGATCCAATCACACACACACGAAATTGGGCACAAGGATTACACCAATTTCACAACACACACTTCAATAGAGTAAGTTTGAAATGAAGAACCAGACAGAACAATTGAAACCCAAGTTGAAGAGGATTGGTTCGAAGGTCCTTGTTTCTGCTTCAAGAATGGAGACCAGCTCTTCTGCTTCAGCTCCAGGAAGAAGACCCTAATGGCTCGAAATTCTTCTTCAAATGAATCATCCAAGGTGCTCAAGATTTTTTGTTCCTTCAGATCTTGGAGCAATTCGCCAGGATGAAGACTTCTTCAGAAGTCGGCTGGAATACTAGTCTGGAAAAGCAGATAGGTGTTGCGATGATGCACCCAAGGCCAAGTGGATAAGGGGCATTTATAGTCCCAAGGGTCCACAAAATATCTTGGGATCTAGGGGCATAGAAGTTCCCGCCCAAAAAGGCCTTTACCAAAAGTGTCCACGTGTCTTTGCCTTTTAGATTTAGCAAAAAGTCCAAAGTGTGTCGACACTACACATAGGTGTGTCGACACACCAAGCATCAACCTCAAACCGGTCTTCTGAGACAGTGTACTAGTGTCGACACACAGGTGGGCTGTGTCGACACCACTGGGATGACTGCAGAATCATTCTTCTAGGACAGTGAACTAGTGTCGACACACAGGTGGGCTGTGTCGACACCACTGGGCATGTTTGTCCTTTTCTTTGAGCTACACATGAAAGAAACATTGTGAAATATAAATTCAAGCATGATAAACATGATTTCAATATATTAATGAATCATATTTAGGCATCATCAAAATAAGAGATCCAACACTTTTCTCCCTTATTTTTGTAAGATCTGTCTGCATTTCTGCAGACAGGAACTTAACGGCATCAGCTGCTGCCATTAAGATCCAAAGTTAGCGACTTCCTTTGCTACTGTCCTGATTGGCGGCCACCAGTGTGCCACTGAGTTCATCATATAGTGACAGTGTGCATGTTTACCCTATAAAATCTATTTTCTGGATTTTTCCGAACATGAGGATATACAGTAAAAATACTATATTGTTAAATATTGTTGATAGATCATATCTTGTGATTATGGTAAAATTTTATCCATTGTGTAAATTATTGAATTTTCTGAAATGAAATGATAGGCATGTATTAATCCTATAAATTACTGATTACATACTTTTATGTTGAACTGAGGCTTCATGACATTTCTGTGAGTAATATGCATGTATTAGGTTATGTTATAAAAAATTGACAATTTCTGATTTCTGTGTGAGTTATTAAAATATCTGAAATTGAATTGAGAGCTATATATGACCATGTTTAAATTAGTATAAATATGTCGGTTGTGAGATTGAGCCTGACATCTTTTATAGAACTAAATAATGACTGTTTTTAGGCATTTGAACTATTAAGACTGACTGTGTACATGTAAACCCTTGTTAGACAAAATTTTGATGGAAATTGCATGATAATGTTCCAATTATTATAATTAGTGTATAACTCTGAAAAATCTGAAAATTTGAGCATATGATGAAATGTCTTTCTTTAATCTGTCATAAAAATTTCATACTGTTTGGGTGACAGTAAGTACTGTTTTAATTTGTAGATGAGAAATGACCATGTTAAAAACATATCGAATGTAATGGTAAATAATCCTATGATTGCAACATGCGTAGGATCATGATGTGAACTAATTAATTGTTAAGAACAGTAGTACCATGCTAGGTAAAACTGAACCATATGCATGTATGTGAAATTGGATATTATTGTGTTAACGGTGTACAAACTATGTGTGATTAATAAGATTTATGTAAAACTTGTGCCATGGGTGACACTGCTACCATAGAGGGCTGTGGAACTGTACCGTAATAAAGTCCCTACGGGAAGGTTCATGTGTGTGAAATCCTATGAGCAAATAGGATGAAATCCTAGAGGTGGACGAGTACCACTGGTTAGGGTGGAGAGTGCTTCTCCCGGTTCTACGTAGTTAACCAAGATCTATCATTATTTTGCCTAGGTGATAAGCATGTGAATGTGATGTGTGTGTCCTTCTAAAGGTGGTTCGGACTATGTGTCACGTTAATTAAGTGAAAATAATGTGATGGTGTATAAGTGAAATGTGAAATTGTAGAATGTGCAAATGAACATGTGAATATGTGAAAGCAATGTGATAGCATGTGAAATTGTAAACCATTACATGAATGTGCTAAATCCATGTCAAAACAGCAAGCTAATCATGTTTATAATTGTGTTAAGTGGGAATATGTACATAGAATCCATGCTAGGAGTATCGCTTCCGTTACGTGTAATTCCATGTTTAAGTTGCATATATATTATAGCATGAATGGAATGTGTTTTAATTTGATTTAACATGTTAAAGAACATAAAGCATGTATCATGTACCATAATGTGGTAGAAGTTTCATGCATAGAATGTAAGAATTATTCAAACCATGCTACATGTCTTGATTGTTTTTAATTGAAAGTAAAATGTGCATATGATGTGTGTATGTATAATATACCTGGAATTACTTGCTGAGTCTTTTAGACTCACTCTTGCTTCGGCGTACAGGTGCAGGTGTCTCCACTTCTTCCTAGGAGATAGCCAGGAGTGACTCGGAGCGAGAGTAGGAGATTGTTGTGGAGATATAGCGTTGTATTTTCTTTTCATAAGTATGTAGTCAATAATGTTATGTAATTCAAATGTGGACAATGTAATTTGATTGGAATGTCAATTATGTGAATTTTAGTTTATTTCTTGTACTATATGTACTATGGATAGAATGTGGATGATGGAATAAAAGTTTACATTGAGTTCTTTTAATTCCGTTGTTCTATGTTTATATTTGTGTACATCTCAGCTTAATGTATTTGTTGGGTCAATGTCCCACTGTAGCGATACTCATTATACCGACGTGGGTTGGTGTAACCATATCGGTATAAGGAGGGTCGTTACAATAACTGTGCCACCACCAAGGCACACCCCAACGGGTAAAACCACACTCGGTGAGTCAACACACACGAGCCACAACCAGTGGCAAAACACGAGTCGGAAAGGAACGACACCACCACACGGGAACGGACTACTGGTTCATGATACCAGTATACAACCTGGACATCACAGCACAAGAACCACCGCTCAGTCTCTTAGCCACAGACCACACAATCCAGCTACCGCTCCACAAACACACAAAGTAAGCCAACCAACTATGGAGACCAACCAACACCACACCTGTAGACCACACAGTTGTAGGCCCATGCCTGGCACCTTTAGGGACTCCGGCCCGAGCTCCCTAAAGTGAGGCACTGAACACAGGACTAGTTGGGGACCAGTACGTCTACTGGTGTCCCTCCCCCCAACCACGAGCGTGCTACAAGTGACTGCACACTCACAAACACAAGTCGCTGCCCCCAGTCGTCTTCCCCTCAGCCGGACGTACAACTCAAACATAGGAGTGAGGGTGTCCAGGAAGACGACTCAGACCTCAGTGGTACACACTGTATTGGGACATGCCCTGAGCACAACACACGTGCCTGGCTCACCAAGGAACCTGGGGTACTCGACTAAAGAGGTATTCCGGAATAGGCGCCGGACCACCAGACTCAGCAAACGCACAAACCACACTAATCACATGACATATCGATAAAACTTATACCACGATATACTTTACATAACTGGCTCGCCACTGGTCACCATGTGACCTCCAAGTAACTAGACACCAATACACACATGAACCACTTAACCGGCCTGTCATTGGTCACTTCATGACCTCCATAGCATCACACTTTTACGTACATAAATCACAACATTAACATAATTAACATAAATGACATAATCCACATAACTTACCAATTAATCGAGCCATTAAATTTATAACATACTTTACCAACATTAAACAACTTATAATACCTCAAAATAATGAAAAACAGCTAAGGCTAGGTCCACACCAGATCATCATGGCCCAACCACCACAAACACACCTCGGAAGCCGAATCGTGACGGACATAGACGTCGCCTTCAAAAACGTGACGACCTCAATGGTCGCAATTCTAAACTTAACGCGACAGAGCCCAGTGTCGTGATCAGAATGCAACGACTCGATACGTTGCCTTCAAACCAAACATTTCAAATGTTAGCAATCGAAGTGTAAATCGCGACGGCCCAAACTTTCGCGATTACACCAAACTAAACAAAATAGTAGAAACACGACGCCCTAGAGCGTCGCCTTTCAGGAAATCGATCCAAAAACGCGACAGACCTTCCGATCGCGTTTTAGACCACCGCACAAACTGAATAATCAGAAGAGAAATGCGACGGACTAACCCGTCATGTTCTCATTCAAAACGCGACGGTTCAAACCATCGCCTTACCAGGCGAATGGCTGAACCTTCTTCTCAACCCAAAACCCATTCCACTGGCCATTCCAACCACTGGCTAAATATTTAAAATATAAAACACCATCGCACACAACCATTGCATGGTTTATAAAGCTTTAAATCACTTAAATAATTAAAATAAAAGGGTAGTCTCCCTATCAAATCTTGAAGAGTTCGTAAAACATGAAAACCTCCACATCGCCGATGCACCCACGCTCGAGACACACTCCTCGTGTGGACCCCGCACCCCGCGAACCACCGAACGCCGGAAAACACCGCAACAACCTCCCCCATCGTTGGACAGAGCTCCTCTGCTCTGTCTAGCCGAAATAGAGAAATAAATGCACAGTCAAAATCAAGACAGAGGCAGTCATCATGTTTAAAGCACACTAAGCGCGACATACCTGGCTGTTGGCAATCGCGTCGTGCTATAGAAAGGTGGTTGGTGAATCGCGACGTAGGAAGCTGTCGCATTCAAAACGCGACGACATATCCCATCGCCTTTTTCACTAGGAAACTTCTGGGCTGTTTGGGCCTAAACCTCTGGCCCACATCATCCACAGACACACACGGAAGCCACAGTCAAGGCCCAATGACCCCACATTGGCCGAGGGCACCACACTGGACCCATTAAACATGGATCCGAAAAATCGCGACGTTACATCCCTTGTTTAGTCATGCCCCTCTGCGGCAAGGCCCACTTACCCTCTTCGAGCTCCGGCCCATCCTTCTACACCCATTGGTTCCCCTCCCTATCACCTCTCCATCTAGGTGAGTGCATCCCAACCTCATTCTTCCGGGGTACCTCACAAACAATCTTCCGATCAACTCACCCAAGCACTCTTGGAAAAGGTGAGTTGATTGGAACAAGATTTGAAACAAGGATTCTCTAGAACAGGCCCTACCTTCTATGACAGTCTTCCACCTTCCTCCCTCCGAGCTGCCTATCTACTGCCGCTACAACGCACCGACAATCCATTCCTTCATATTAAAGAGTTCATGTATGAATCGTCCTTCTGGAAGAATGATAACAGATCATTGGCATTCCTCTTCAGAAGATCTCTAGATGGTCCTGTCCTGGAGTGGTTCTATTGTTTGGAACCAGTTGATGCTGAAGATTTCGAAGCTGTGCAAAGAACATTTCTGCAAAGGTACAGAGACCGGGTTGGTCCTTCCTTGTCCATCATTGATCTCATGGCTGAAAAGATGAAGGCGGATGAGGACTTTTTGCATTATGTTGATAGGTGGAGAGCAATGGCTGAAAGGTTGAGGGATCCATTGTCAGAGTTTGAGCAGGTTAAAATGATCACTGCGAATGCTACACCTCAGTTCAGACACATCCTAGCTATGAACAAGCTGAATACTATGGAAGAGCTGTATGAGAGAGCTAGATACATCCAAACTCAATTGAAAGACTCTCCCATCATGGCTATGTTTGAGCTGAAAGCTAGAATAGTAAAGAAGAGTAGTGGCAATCCCCAAGCTGGTGGTCCCACAACTGAGGGTGTTATTAACAATGAGCAAGTGAGTGCTATGGGCAACCCCAACTCCACTCCATATCACCCAAACTCCAACCCAAGGCCTCAACAACCACACTATCAACAACAACAACCACAACCCCAGTTCAGGCCTAACAACCCTCCCATGTTGAGGACCCCAACTCCACAGTCTCAACAACCTACGTCGCCACAGCAATACCGTCAATATCAGCTAGCTCCACCACCTCAATACCGTCAAGCTCCACCTCAGTACCAACAACAGCCACCACCTCCTCAGCACCCCTAGCAATACAACCAAGTACCTCCTCCAGGCAATTATGATCCCCAGTAGCCTAGATGCCCCCTAGCCCAAGAAGAGCCCAATACCCTCCACTGCCAGAGACTACTGATATATTCAATGCTCTGATGGCCGCCAATGCACTCACTTTACCAAGGGAATGGCTACAATGGCCTCCCAATGTTGACACCTCTTGCTATTATGCATTTCACCGGGGACTGGGTCATACATTAGAGGCATGCTTCCATTTCAAGGATTATATTTATGATTTGAATGATAATGGAGGGATTGACTAGGAGCAGATGAGGAAGTACATTACGGAGATGAAGGCAAGGAGGCCACTTAGGCAGAATATGCAGCAACCGTAGCCATAGCAACAGCTGCACCCCCAGCAACCTGCACAACAGCCCCAAGCTCCCATGCAACAACCCAATATGGGCATTGTGCAAAACCCACTCCCGGAGCACCCTACTCCAAATCAACAAGTAAATGCATCAGGTTGTCTCCTAGTGAAGAAAGAAGGCTCAACAGGCATATTGAAGCACCCTCTACTGCTACCCCTCAATCCACCTACACATTACCTCCTTTTATCCGCACACCCACACCTTCTAATCCACTACCATCTTTTCTCCGCATCCCTACAACCCACGCACAATGTCCACCGCAATCAAGCCAACCACTCATCCGCCAGCCACCCACAACCTCCACACCATAGCACCCTAACCCACAAGCTCCATTTCTATGCAACCCAACCACTATACCACCACAACCCAGTCGTCCGCTCATACGCCAACCCTCCACCACTACTATCTCACAACCATCCCCGTCCATTCCCCCGCTGCTCCGCACACCACCAACCACTCCCATGATCATCCCTAACCCCCAATCTCCCTTCTTACGTACCACCACCCCTACACCAAATCCTATACCATCCACTTTCTCCATACCATCCCCAAACATGGTAAATATTCAATTGCCTCATCAAATGTTCAACACTGCACACTCCACCATCCATCCACCTTCCAATGCGCCAGCCAGACCCTTGGTCCGAGAAATACATACAATGGGAGATGAAACTGAGGAAACAATGGTGCTCCGAAGTGGGCACATTTTTAATAGAATATTCTCTCAGCAGTAGAATCAGGCACCCCAGCAGTAATAAGAAGAAGAAGCCCTAGCAAAAGAGTCTATCCCCGGGACTCAATATGATTTTCTCAAGCATCTAGATAAAATGCCGGCCAGGATCTCTATTCTAGAGTTGATCAAGAGGTCGCCGTACACCAAGAAGCCCTCATGCAATATTTACACAACATTATGGTGAATGAAGACCTGCCGGTCAATCAAGTTAGCTTTATTTTGACCCCCACAAGTCAGCATCCGGCCATAGAGTTCCACGAACATGAGCTAGCGCCCATGGAATCTCAACGGTATACTTTATGCTTAACCGTCAAAGTTAACGGAACCTGCGTGTCCCAATGCTTAGTGGACACCAGAGCTTCCATCAATGTCATGTATTTGGACACATTAAACTTGTGTAGGGTGACATATATAGTCAGTTAGACCCTCCTCCATCACTGTCACCACCTACGACAGCACCAGTAGGCCGCCAATAGGAGTGGTCACATTGAAGGTGGGTCTGGGCCCCTCTATTATGGAGGTTGATTTCCACATTCTTGACATGGACCCAAGCTTCCGAATGATACTGGGCATGCTGTTTATCCAAGCACTTGGCGTCGTCACCTCCACTATACATCAATGCCTCAAATTTCCATACAAGGGATGGGTCGTCAAAGTCACGAGCTAACCAATGATGTTAGAAGTGGACTCCATGACTGATAATTCTGTCCCTTCAATATGGCCAAGCAATCAGCCGCTGATGTCAGTGCTAGACATGTATGGCATGCAACAAAGTCCGGTACATTTAACATCAAATATTGCATAGAAAAGAGGCAAAATTATTGCTGATAAGGGCTGGCAGATCATGCTGAAGATGGGGTACCAGTCAGGCAAAGGGCTAGGTGCATATCTACAGGGTAGGACCAGGGCAATGCAAGATAGGAAGACAAGACCTAGGGTAGGACTGGGATACAAGCCAAGAAAAGAGGACCACGAGCAGAGGGCAGTGTCAGCCAAACCTTGGGCCACCATGATGTCAACTATGAAGACTGACAGATAGCCACTCACATGGTCCCTTTACCACCACTTTAAGAAGGGGCCACTGCTGCCAGGGGATGAACTACAAACCTTAGTCATCACTTCTGAGCTTTCATATCAAGATGTACATGCTCGCCAGTTTGCACGCCATATTGCCCCCTAGCTACATACAAAGCTTTGGAAAACCTCAGGCCCCATAAACAAAGAAAAATGGGTGATCCTGAATGTCAATGGTACCGTTGGTTCGACATGAACGACATTGCTATTTCCACTAAGTCGACTCTTCATGCCAACAGATCCTGAATGGCCGCCATGGATTCATGACCTTTTGGAGAAGCCAACAATAATCACGAGAAAGTGGCAACTGCTGAATGAATGGACAGATGAGGGGGAGTCAAACGTCCCCTATGAAGAAGGTTTCACAGTAGACAGGCTCTGGGCGGGCCTCTTCTCCTTAGGCATCGCGCCCACTTTGTTTCAAGCCACCACGTGGCCCCTCTTCCTCTCCCTCAGCATCCCTCGGGCACCAACACCCTATTTCACAATCTCCTTGCACTCCTCTGAGTAGACGCTCATCCTCCAAATCCCTCTTTCTAATGATCTTCCCCCAACTGAGCACACACTCATTTCCCAACTATCCAATCTTTCAATCTCACCTCATTCGCTTTTCATGATCAATAAAAACTATACAAATTTGAATAACACTGAAAACCAAAAAAAGCACCAACTTCCAAATGGCAGATTCAATCATCTCCATCGAGGAGACTTCTTACCTCTCCTCCGAGTGTGCCCCAACATACGGGCCACTCCTCCTTGGTTTAATGATCGATCTCCTCTTTCCCTCAATGCAGGGCTCCCATCTCCCTCCACAGAGGGATTTTCTTTTACTGCTTTCACTACTTCTCCACCTTCCCCAACACAGGGATCTTCTTTTACTGCTTTTCCTCTTCCTTCACCCCCTTCTGTAGATTCTAGTAGTTGTAGCATGAGTCTAGGATAGGATAGTGTTAGTTTGGGGGTAGTACTGAAGAAGAAGTCCAAGGGTAAGAGGGTTCCTCACCATTTTCTAGCCGATCTAGCCCGTAGGTGCAAGGCATGTCTAGCAACTTCGGAATTCATTGAAGAGCCTTTGTTGTTGCTAGATGTGGAATGTGAGCAGTCATTGTACGTTATTGATGATGGATTCGGCGTCTACGAGATCATGGATGACAATGACCCAATTGAAGAAGGGGATGACGAGTTTGAGGACTAGGCTGACGCATTCTCAAGTGGAGTCAGAAGATTCAACGAACCGTCAGCTGCAGTAGAAGAAACAACCAAGGAAGTTAATCTGGGAACCGAGGAAAACCCTAGGACCATCCTCATAAGCAATAACTTAACACCATCTAAAGTGGAGGCAATTATCGAGGTTCTCAAAGAATACAAGGACACGTTTTCTTGGAGCTACGAGGATATGCCAGGACTGGATCCCGCACTTTTTGAACATCACCTTACCCTTAAGCCGGGGTTTGTCACTATTAAGCAGTAGTGAAGACATTTCCACCCTCAAATGGCTTTGAAGATGAAAGATGAGGTTGACAAGCTCCACAAAGCTAAGTTTATTAGAGTCATACTTTATCCTAATTGGGTGGCAAACATTGTCCCAGTCATGAAGAAGGACAGAAGAGTTAGGATCTGCATTGACTTCCGGGACCTCAACTGCGCATGTCCTAAGATGATTTCCCCTTGCCTCACATTGATGTGCTTATTAATAACACAGACGGGTACGAAACCCTCTCCTTTATGGATGGCTTCTCAAAGTACAATCAGATGAAACTAGCTGAGGAGGACCCAGAGAAGACATCATTCACTACACTATGGGGCACATATTGCTATGTGGTTATGCCATTTAGACTGAAAAACGTTGAAGCTACTTACCAAAGAGCAATGATGGCCATATTTCATGACATGATTCACATTTATATTGAGGTGTATATGGATGACTTGGTGGTTAAATCTAGAACATTGGTTGAGCATCCTGGGGTTCTAACTAAAGTCTTGCAAAGGTCAAGGGAGTTTCAATTGAAAATGAACCCCAAGAAGTGCGTGTTTGGTGCGTCATCGGGTAAACTCCTAGTGTTCATCGTGAGAAAGAAGGGTATCGAGATCGATCCCAATAAGGAGAAGGCAATAAGAGAGATGCCACATCCCAAGAATTTGAAGGAAGTTCGAGGATTAATCGGGAGGTTGCAATTTATTCGCCAGTTTGTCTCCCAACATTCACAGAGGTGTAGACCCTTCTACGACCTCACTAAGTCAGGAGTCAAATTCCATTAGGATGAGAAGTGTTAGGCTGCCTTTGACAGATTAAAGGAGTATTTGGCTAATCCTCATGTCCTGAGGCTGCCGACTCAAGGCAAACCCTTAATTCTCTATGTATCTATCCTGGAAGACTCTGTAGGAGCCGTCCTTGCACAAGTGGATGAAGAAGGTAAGGAGAGGGCAGCTTACTACCTGTCTAACCTTCTCAACCCCTGTGAGCAGAGGTACACATCAATGGAGAAAACATGTGCCGCTCTGGTCTGGGTAGTGCAGAAATTGAAGCACTACTTCCTTACTCACAAAGTCCACCTTATTGCTCGCATGAATCCTATCAAGTTTCTCTTAGGAAAATCCATTCTTACTGATAGGCTAGCACGATGGCAGAGCTTTCTCTCTCAATTCGACATCACCTACATTAAACAAAAAACAATCAAAGGCTATGCCATAGCAGTGTTGGGTTCTCATGTGTGATGTTTGTGCTTACATATTTTTGATGATGAACAATATTAATTGATGTTGAATGAATGATTGAAACATGATGACAGTGACAAAGTCAAGCAAGTGATAATTATCAAAGAACATGCTTCTATTGATCATCTTTACATTCATTATATCTTACTTAGAATGTTTTTCAATGTGGGTGTGAATGTAGGCAAGACATGCAGCAAATTCAAGAGCAAAAGCCAAAGAAAAAGACATCAAGCCAGCACCTGTCGACAGCCCTGAAGGTACCTGTCGATAGCCAAGCACAGGGAAGACAAACAACTTTCAGAAAAACTGTGCCTGTCGACAGCCACACATAGGAAAGTCTTTTCCCAGAAGACCAGTGTTTAGAAAATTGGAAATCTATTAGCACCCGTCGACAGACACATTTCTAGCTATCGACAGACGAAGGGAAAACTCCATTACTAGATTTGGATATGTTCTGTATTTGGGTGTTTCCTTTTATCACGTTTCTCCAAACTTGGACACCCATATATATAGAACATATGGAGTTATTTTCGCAGCAAGAAGCCACCATACCAAAACCCTAAGCAAAACCCAAGAGAGAAAGCTTCTCCCTACTGCTCTACTTCAACCCTCCGTCCAGAGAGAAGAAGATCCATCGTCCGAGCAGAGTTGAAGTTGGTTCGTCCGTGGTTCAAGATTCTACGTCGTCTGAGGATCATCAAAGTGAAGCTTGGAGTTCTTCTGGACGACCAGCGACAAGAGTTCTTCAACTGGATTTGTTCTTTCATCTCAGAACTCTTGTCCTTTCATATTTCTCATATATCCATGTGTGTGGTTGTGATTCAAGCGTCCCTTGTGCTTGATTCATGTGTGGCTAGTTGTTCTGATTGAGTTTGCATCAGACAACTTGAGTGTGTGTGTTGTAAGAGTCGAACTCGCTTATAAGTATTGTTTCTACATGTGTGTGTGGACGGTGGACATAGGATACACAAGTTGTGTACTCCGAACCACCTTATATCATCATGTCTGTGGTTTGAACATTTTACGGTAGATGTTTGGTAGGCACATTGGTTTCTCACACGTTAGATGAGTTGTTTACTGTTCTACTCTTAATCAATACATACATCCTGGTTCGAATTCAATTCAAATCTGTTTGAGATCTTGATAAGTCTATGTTTCCATCGAAAAGAAGGTCATAGTGGTTTAATTAAAAGTAATCTATTCAACCCCCCCTTCTAGATTACCATAATAGATAATTCCACACATCTTTCAATTGGTATCAGAGCGAGGTTTCTCCGATTTACTACTTTTGTAGCTTGATCTTACAGTCAGGAGATTCTCGATCTCATGGAATCTAATAAGGGGTTTATGGCTGAGGGACATTCAGTGTCTAGGCCACCTTTCTTTGATGGCACTGATTATCCATATTGGAAAAATCGTATGCAGGTCTTTCTGAGAGCTCAAGACTTTGAGCTATGGAAGATCGTCAGCAAAGGAGCGTATGTGCTACCCGAAGATGAAGATACTTGGACAAAGGAACAGATTAAAAAGGGCACCTTGAATTGGAGCGCATTGAACATGATGCAATGAGTTGTGCATCCCAAGGAGTATTCAAGAGTCTCCACATGCTCTTCAGCAAAAGAAATGTGAGACAAGCTAGAACTCATCTATAAAGGTACGTCTGAGGTAAGGGAAACCAAAGCCAGCATGCTTATATCTGAGTATGAAATGTTTAAAATGAAAAATGATGAAACCATATCAGATATGTATGCAAGGTTCATGCTAATAATCAATGGGTTGAAAGGTCTTAAGAAAGAATACTCAGAAAGTGACTTAGTCAAGAAGATACTTTGGTCTCTTCCATCCTCTTGAAATACTAAGGCCACCGTCATTGAGGATTCTAAAGATCTTTCAAAAATAAAATTAGATGAGCTAATTGGTTCCTTGATGACCTATGAAATAAATGTAAAGAGGAAAGAAATTGAAGAAAATCCAAGAAAATCAATTGCTCTAAAAGCTTTCAAAAAAAATTCCTCTAGTTCCAAAAAGGATGTTCAACAGGAAAGTGATGACAATGAAATGTCTAGTGATAGTGAGCACGATGAAATGGCTATGCTCACTAGACAGTTCAAGAAATTCCTTAAGTTCAAAAGGAAAGGCTCAGGTAACTCCAAATCTTTTCAAAAGAAAGATTTTTCAAATAAATTTGAATCTAACAAGAAATCTGATATGATTGTGTGCTATGAGTGTAAGAAACCAGGGCATATGAGAGGAGAATGTCCGGAGCTCAAGAAGAAACTGAAGAAAGAAAAATTCACCTTCAAGAAAGCCAAGGCAATGTTGGCAACTTGGAGTGATGAAGATGAAGATGAGGACGCACAAGTAAGCTCAGGAGATGAAGAAATTCACTGCTTAATGGCAAGGAGTGAGGACTCCATTGAGGTAAACTCTTCCTTTGAGAACTATACAGTAGATGAATGGGAAGAAGCTTACACACTGCTCTTTGAGAAATTTTGTGAGTTCAAGTCTGAAAACAAAGCACTGAAAAAGAAAATCAACTCATTTGTTCATAGCACATCCAATGATGAACAAATTGCCATTCTAAATAAAGAAATTGAGATGATGAAAATTGATGAGGAAGCTCACAGTGAGGAAATGGATTGCATGAAAGAAAAATTGCAAGAAAGCGAAAAAGAAAAATAAAATCTAATAAATTCTCTTGAAAATCTTCAACATGAACATCAATAAATTAAGAAAAAGCTGGAACAAGCTGAAAAAGAATTAAAAGAAAAGACTGAAGATCTTACAAGATTTGTAAAAGGAAAGAAAAATCTTGATGCTGTTTTGGGTGCAATAATTAATGTAACAAGGCATGGACTTGGATATCAACCAGTAAAACAAAAGAAAATTGGAGAGACATTGATCACATCCTTTGTTGATTGTACTCCAAGCACAAGCAAACAAGTTCCTCCCAAAAGCAAGAAAACTCAAGCTAAGGATAAGCAACAACAATCAAATCAAAAAACTTCATCTTCTCAGCCAAATAAGAAGTCTGTCGACAGGCTCAGTGAGAGCTGTCGACAGGCCTGGAAGAATGCTGCCAAGGGAAACCCATCTAGGCAACAAAAGGGTAAAAAGGAAATAAATGTTCAACAAAATAACAAATCAACTGCTTTGAGAAATTCTCCTTCATGCAATGTTTGTAAGAAACTTGGCCATAATGAAAAACAATGCTGGAATAATTCAAACAAACTGAAACTCAAACAAGTTTGGATTCCAAAGCATTTACTTTCTGGTTTGAATTAAAAACTGGGACCCAAAGTAATTTGGGTACCAAAACCTCTTGTCTGATCCATCTATGCAGGAATGCCTAGCAGCCCAAAATCAAAACAAATGGTACTTGGATAGTGGCTGCTCAAGGCACATGACGGGAGACAAAGAAAAATTCTGTCTGCTAGTGGAGAAAGATGGAGGTCAAGTTGTCTTTGGAGGCAACAACAAGGGCCAAATCATTGGTACAGGTAAGGTAGGTAAGTATGCCTCCAACTCAATAGACAACGTATTGTTGGTTGATGGTCTTAATCACAATTTGCTTAGCATAAGCCAACTGTATGATAAAGGTCATAAAGTTATCTTTGAATCAAATGCACGCAAAATTGTTGATAAAGAAACAGGAAGTCTCAAGTTTTCTGGAAAAAGGGTGAATAACATCTATTTAGTTGATTTAGATGAACCAGAAAACAAAAATTTGTGTCTTGTTGCAAATAAACAGGATGAATTGACTTTGTGGCATCGTAGGCTTGGCCATGCGAGCTACAATGTTTTGCACAAGATCATGAGGATGAAATTTGTAAGTGGACTTCTTGAAATTTCTTTCAATAAAAATGAAAGTTTTTGTGATGCATGTGCACAGGGAAAACAAACCAGAAAGTCTTTCAAATCAAAAGCACCGGTAATCACCTCAAAACCCTATGAATTGTTGCATATGGACCTTTTTGGACCTACTAGAACATTGAGTCTCAATGGCAAACATTTTGGATTTGTCATTGTGGATGATTTTTCTAGGTTCACTTGGGTCAAATTTTTAGCTCACAAAAATGAAGCACGAAAAGTCTTTGAAGAGTTCTTTAATAAGATTGAGCATAGGAACGTTCATAAAATATGCTCAATCTACACGGATCATGGGGGAGAGTTTGACAATAACTCTTTTTCTGATTTTTGCAGGAACCAAGGGATAGATCACATGTTTTCCTCTCCAAGAACTCCGAAACAAAATGACGTAGTGGAAAGAAAAAACAGAACCTTGGTGGAAATGACTCGCACTCTTCTGGTTGAAAGCCAACTCACAAGAAGCTTTTGGGCAGAAGTAGTAAACACCTCTTGCTACATCCTCAACAGGGCCATGGTAAGACCTGTGATGAAGAAAACTCCCTATGAACTCTTAAAAGGTAAGAAACTCAGTATTGGGTATTTCAGGGTTTTTGGCTCCAAAGTCTTCATTCATAATAATGATAAAGTTGACTTAGATAAATTTGAAGCCAAAAGTGATCCAAGTATTTTCCTAGGATACTAAGAACACTCTAGAGCATATAGAGTGTTTAACAATAAAAATAGAAATGTGGAAGAAACTCCACAAGTTATTTTTGATGAGTATCATGCAAAGGCTAACAGTTCAAATCTTCGCAGGTATGGTAATGAAGATGAAGAAATAATACTTGGGAAACAACATGAGACAACAAAAAGCAATCCTCAAGTAGAAACAAAAACTAACAAGGCTTACTCTCGCAGGTACCATAATGATGATGAAGGAATACTCTTAAGAAAACAAGATGCTGAAAGTGAAGAAGATCCTCAAGAGGACAAGACTCAAGATGAAAATCTTCTAGATCCACTTCCTCCAGTCCAAGATCAATTTCCTCAAGTCCAATATCAACTTCCTCAAGTCCAAGATCAGCTGGGTCCTTCAACAATCACAAGTGTCAGGTACTCAAAAGATCACCCACTTGATAATGTAATTGGAAATGTAAATGATAAAGTTCAAACTAGGTCTCTGCTTAGACAAATAGTTGAACAAGATCATTTGGCTTTTGTCTCTTAAGTGGAACCTAAAAATGTTAAAGAGGCTCTAAAAGAAAATTCTTGGATAAATGCCATGCATGAGGAACTTGGTCAGTTTCAAAGAAGTAATGTCTGGAGTTTAGTTCCTAGAACCCCTGAAATTTCTGTCATTGGTACTAGATGGGTGTTTAGGAATAAACTAAATGAAGAGGGTACAGTGGTGAGAAACAAAGCTAGACTGGTAGCAAAAGGGTATAACCAAGAATTTGAGATAGCTTTTGAAGAATCTTTTGCACCTGTAGCTAGGCTTGAAGTAGTTAGGATCTTGTTAGCATATTCATGTTCAAACAAGTTCAAACTTTTTCAAATGGATGTTAAAACTACTTTCTTGAATGACTACATCAAAGAAGAAGTCTATGTTTCTCAACCACCTAGATTTAAGGATAATGAAAAGCCTAACCATGTTTATAAGTTGCACAAAGCTCTTTATGGTTTGAAACAGGCACCCCGAGCTTGGTACGACGGGCTAAGCAATTTTCTGGTAAGTAAAAACTACTCAAAAGGTAAAGTGGACCAAACCCTTTTTACTAAGAAGGTTTGCAATCATATCATGGTAGTTCAAGTTTATGTGGACGACATCATATTTGGTTCCACTAACCCTTCACTATGTGAAGAATTTTCTAAACACATGCACAGTGAATTTGAGAAGAGTTTAATGGGGGAGCTTCAATTCTTTCTTGGCTTGCAGGTAAAACAACATGAAGATGGCTTCTTCATTAATCAAGGAAAATATGTAAAGGAGCTACTGAAAAGATTTCAGTTCGAACAAGCCAAGCCTGCCTCAACACCAATCAACACAACCATTAAACTAGAAAATGATGAGAAAGGTAAAATGGTAGATGCAAAGCAATTTCGAGGTATGATTGGCTCTCTCCTTTATCTCACTGCAAGTAGGCTAGATATACAGTTCAGCGTTTGCCTTTGTGCTAGATACCAATCTAGCCCAAAGGAAAGCCATTTGGTTGCAGTCAAAAGGATTTTTCGATATCTCTCAGGTACAAAGGATTTGGGTTTATGGTATCCAGCAGGTAGTAATTTCAAATTGATTTCATATTCTGATGCTGATTATGCTGGGTGTAAAATTGATAGAAAAAGTACTAGTGCGTACTGTCAATTTTTTAGTGGTTGCATGGTTTCGTGAGCATCCAAGAAGCAACACTCGGTTGCACTCTCCACTGCAGAGGCAGAATATGTTGTTGTAGGGAGTTGTGCGGCTCAAGTGTTGTGGATCAAAAGTCAATTGTGTGATTACAACATTGACATCAGATGCACACCTATTTTATGTGACAATACTAGTGCTATCAACCTTTCCAAAAACCCAATTCAACACTCAAGGACCAAACACATTGAGATTATACATCATTTCTTGAGAGATGAGGTAGCCAACAAATCCTTGGAGCTTAGCTTCATACCCACTGAAAAGCAATTGGCTGATATTTTCACAAAACCCTTGTCTGAAGATAGGTTCACTTCATTGAGGAGAGAATTGGGCTTGTGTAAAATGCAATGAAACTCATACCCAATTTAGGAGTATATGCTCTTTGTGTGTAATGACTATGGGGTATATCAAATGGTGACATGTGGAAGAACAAGTCATGCTTGTTCGGAAACTATCATTATGCGTGAGAAAATATTCTCCTCCACGCATCCATAGTCAAGTTGCATATAAAGGTCATCTACTTCAAATGGGGTATTTAGTTTCTTTTAGGTTGGCCCATTTTCTTTTGAAACCAAATGACCATCTGTGCTCATATGCTTATGAATGTTCTCTTGTGTGCAAATGCTTGCTATGCATATGAATATCTTGTTTGACTTGCTTGAATGTTGAGTCATCACATGCACACACTATGGGGGAGTGAGTTCAGGTTTGGTGAGTGAAATTCACGCGGGAAAATTCCCCATTCTAAATGTGTCTTCAATTCCCAAGCATGTAGTTCAAAGTTCTCTCATTACTCAGCCTTAAACCTGTTTGTCCAGCTTCTGTCGACAGCCCCCAACACGCCTGTTGACAGTTATGCCTTCACAGATCCTAAGATTTGAAGCCTGTGTGCATCTGTCGACAGCCCATCCTCTGTTGTTGACAGCCAGACATAGTTTATGTCCTCCCTGAACTCCATATTTTCAGTCTGTGTGCATCTGTCGACACCCAGCAACCCAGCTGTCGACAGTCATGATCTGCCTGAACCCAGTGTTTCACAACTATTTGCATCTGTCGAAAGACTCAAATTTGCTGTCGACAGATACACATTTCGCTGAATTCTGCATCTTCTCTCAACATCCTTCATGAGCATGTTCATTCAACTAATGTAAGGTGAATATTGGGTACTTGTGTTATAATCTTTCATATCCACATAATACCAAAGATATTGTCTGAGTCACAATGATTTTGACATACTATTCTTGTATGAATCTAGGTTGTATCATTCCGTGTACATTGCACAAATCTAATGGGTTTGACCTAACTCACTTGAATAACTCCCTTGTGGATAATCATTTTTTCTCAAGTGACTTGATAAGTCCTAAGGTTATTGAACTTTATGTCTTGCATGGGCTTTTAACATTAAATACTCCTTGACCCTGATTTACAAAACACAAAAAAAGGGGAGAAAAGCTACTTATTTCTAATACTCAAAAAGTGTATCAACAAAATAATGTAATGGGGCAATGGCAGAGCACTGATGAGTATTCCTGAGTAACCAGAGACATGGGCATCAAAAATGTCTGTCTTCGCGTCAAAAAGCTTATTCATTATCTCTGTATAATGGTATGATGGTCACTCCCACTGAGTAACTGGGGATACGGGCACTTCACATGTCTATCCTCATGTTTAAAGGTGATCGTGATCCTAATTACCACCTTTCCCATTGAATTGCTACAAAATATAATTCAACGTAGAAATAGAGTGAAGCCTTCATGATTGTAATCCCTGGAAATTTGTTGTTTATGGTTAACTGCTCTTGTAGACATCTTTTTCATATACCAACTGACCATCACCCACTAAGAAATATGTTTTTCTACAATGGTTTTATTCAAAGGGGTTATCTTATTTTCATATGTGTTTGTACGATGTCTTCTTAATGCTATAACTTGAGACTAGTCGGGTATTATTTCATAAGTATTGTAGACTCTTGACGCATTTTAATATCAGTGGGTATGACATTTTATAATGTGTATGTACCCATTTTCAACCTTAAACACCATATGGACGCTCATGGCCCAGCCAATTCTGTCAAAAATTCAACTATGGCAAAACCTGTCTATGCCTGTCGACAGCTGCACAGTCACCTGTCGACAGCCGGCGGCCAGGGCAGTTCAGAAGCCCAACCGGCGCGCCTTTTTGGCCGGATTTTGTGGGTCCCCTTCCCTTTCAAACTCTTTCTAAAACTCTTTAAAAGGGAACCCATGTCTCCTCCTTTCCCCACTTCCAACACACTCTCTCCTTCCTCTCATAACCCCAACTTTCCCTCTCCAGGGCACCAAACCTAGATTTCGTCTTTCTTGGCTCTTCTTGTCTTCCTGTCTCTTTCTCTCTTCAGAGAACTTCTCCCCTCCAATCTCCTCTTTCTCATGGATCCCAAGGGAAAACGTCTTGCTTCCCGTTGCCGTCCCCTCTCTCCAGAAGCCGGCGAAGGCTCCGGGGTTCCTACTGAGCGCCGAAGCAAGCATCGGGATGACCGTCTACCAGAACTCATCGTCCCTTCAAGTTTGCAACTCATCAAAGTTCTCGGCACCTTCACCAAGTTTGTCCAACCCTGTTATGTGGATTTCATCTCTTTGGAATACATGTGCCCCGATCTGCAGTCCCTATTCGACATCCAGGGCTGGACCACTTTTTGTTACTCCCACAAGTAGTATTCTCCAACCGCTGTGACAATGTTGTACAACAACTTGGCGATCACAAATTCTGGTAATCTCTACACCACAGTGAAAGGCACTCCCTTCCAAATCACCCCTAATCTTCTCACTCGTGCCTTTCAAATTCCTAATTCTGGCATTGATGTTCTCCTTAATCATCCTTCTGCATCAGATTACTACACTCTCATCACTTTGCAGCCATACGATTCAACCAAAGATCGTATGAAGTTGAATGCTAATTCTTTCCCTCCTCTTCATCGTCTCATTCATCACATTTTCACCACCATTATTGTGCCAAAGCATGGCAGCCGGGAACTTGTGACCGAAGTTCACAAATCCCTTTTCTACTCTTTCCTTAATGGTGAGCAAGTTAATTTGCCTATTCTCATGATCGACCTTATCCGACAATGTTTCCGTAACTCCAAAAGGTCGATGCCCTATGCTTGTCCCATTACCTCTCTCCTTCTGTTCATTGGCATCCATATCCAAAAGGGGAGATGGATAATCTCAAATCCCGCAGTTCTTTTGATCTTACTGCAGCCCATCGGATAGGCTACAAGCTTATTGATGGGAAAGTCTCACGGGCTCTCAAGGGCAAGGAGTACGCTATTGAAGAAGATGATTTTGTGGATGAGGAATCAAGTGATGACGCCTCCCAAGTAGCGCCAGTGGATACTCAGGGAGATGCGGATGATGATGCTGAAGACCAAGCGCCTCCAGAGCAATCTCTTCGAGATTTCATATCTACTCAAATGGCCCAATTGCAGCAACAGATGACCACTGGATTTGCACAACTCAATGCTTGATTTGATCATGTTGATACAAGGATGGATGCATTAGCTGACACTCATGTGCACATTCAGCAAAGACTTACGAGGCTCTCTACTGAGGTTCATGGGTTCAGTCATCCCCCTGCTCCTGGGAATGACAATGTCTAGAGAGTCTAGGAGTCAGTTATCTAGTGTTTCCTTTCCTTTGGTTCGGGTCTTGTCATTGATGTCTTAGTTTGCTGTGTCAGTCCTGTCATTTCCCTTCTTTTGCATTTGTTTAAGTCATGCCATGATTTGTCTTTTTGGATGTTGCCAAAAGGGGGAGAAACATCAATTTGCATAAATTGAAATTTTGTCATCATCAAAAATGGGGAGAATATTGGGTTCTTATGTGTGATGTTTGTGCTTACATTGTTTTGATGATGAACAATATTAATTGATGTTCAATGAATGATTGAAACATGATGACAGTGACAAAGTCAAGTAAGTGATAATTATCAAAGAACATGCTTCTATTGATCATATTTACATTCATTATATCTTAATTAGAATGTTTTTCAATGTGGGTGTGAATGTAGGCAAGACATACAGCAAATTCAAGAGCAAAAGCCAAAGAAAAAGACATCAAGCCAACACCTATCGACAGCCCTGAAGGTACCTGTCAACAGCCAAGCACAGGGAAGACAGACAACTTTCAGGAAAACTGTGCCTGTTGACAGCAACATGTCGCTTGTCGACAACCACACACAGGAAAGTCTTTTCCCGGAAGACCAGTGTTCAGGAAATTGGAAATCTGTCAGCATCGGTCGACAGACACATTTCTAGCTGTCGACAGATGAAGGGAAAACTCCATTATGAGATTTGGATATGTTCTGTATTTGGGTGTTTCCTTTTATCACGTTTCTCCAAACTTGGACACCCATATATATAGAACATATGGAGTTATTTTTGCAGCAAGAAGCCACCATACCAAAACCCTAAGCAAAACCCAAGAGAGAAAGCTTCTCCTTGCTGCTCTGCTTCAACCCTCCATCCAAAGCAAAGAAGATCCATCTTCCAAGCGGAGTTGAAGTTGGTTCGTCCATGGTTCAAGCTTCTACATCATCTGAGGATCATTAAAGTGAAGCTTGGAGTTCTTCTGGACGACCAGCGACAAGAGTTCTTCAACTGGATTTGTTCTTTCATCTCAGAACTCTTGTCCTTTCATATTTCTCATATATCTGTGTGTGTGGTTGTGATTCAAGCGTCCCTTGTGGTTGATTCACGTGTGGCTAGTTGTTCTGATTGAGTTTGCATGAGACAACTTGAGTGTGTGTGTTGTAAGAGTCGAACTCGCTTATAAGCAGTGTTTCTGCGTGTGTGTGTGTGGACGGTGGACGTAGGATACACAAGTTGTGTACTCCGAACCACCTTAAATCATCGTGTCTGTGGTTTGAACATTTTACAGTAGATGTTTGGTAGGCATGTTGGTTTCTCACACGTTAGATAAGTTGTTTACTGTTCTACTCTTAATCAACACATACATCCTGGTTCAAATTCAAATCATATCTGTTTGAGATCTAGATAAGTCTGTGTTTCCATCGAAAAGAAGGTCATAGTGGTTTAATTTAAAGTAATCTATTCAATCCTCTTCTAGATTACCATAATAGATAATTCCCCACATCTTTCAAGCAGAACATCTCGCTCATCACCCTATCCCTTGATTTGATCCTATCCATTTGGAGTTTCCAGATGAAGAACTAATGTCCTGTAGCCAATATGATCCTATGTGGACATTACATTTTGATGGAGCTCTGAATTCTCATGGTAAGGGTATCGGGATTGCTCTCCTATCATCTGAAGGGGTCACCATTCCGTAGGCTTTTCAACTGGCATTCCCTGTCACCAACAATATAGCTGAATATGAAGCTCTGCTAGCCAGACTTGAGGTCGCACACTTCTATGGTGTTACCCATCTGCGGATTGTAGGTGATAGTCAACTGATCCTTCGCCAAGTTCTCACCAAATATCATACACGCGATTCCTAGATCAAGCCATACCAAGAACTCACCTCAACATATGCCAAGCTATTTTATAAACTTATCTTTGTCCATGTACCTCACCATCAAAATCTTCTAGCAGACACTCTTGCCACTCTTTCCTCCAAAACTTCCAAAACCGCAACCCACACTTCCTAGTCTTGTTAGGACTTGAAATAAACCCTAAACATATAAATAAACATCATAAGACTTGTTGTGAAGGTTTACCATCGAGTTGGGGTCGTGAGGAGGCAAGCTAGGGCACCAGAGGAGGAGGAGAGCGGCCAAGAACCGAAGCTTCCTCCCCAACTCCTCTCTGCTATGACCTGTGCTTTCACCCATCTTAGAACTACACCAAGGTAGGTGTTCTCAGGCTTAATCTAAACATTGCACATACATTTAGTTAGGGCATTGAGTCTAGTTTCATATCTCTGTGTTTCTCCCAATTTTTATGAACCATGTGAGTCATAATAAGCATTTTCTAAGAGTCGCACATGTTTAGAGCTTTATGTGTTCTTCCTGTTTTCATGGAAACCAATGCCAAATCATGTGAAACAAAAGCCATAGTTCTCTTCTTCTCCTTGTACCCAACAAGTTTCATGTTCATAGTTTCGTCCCAGGAGCCCTAGTTGTTGAGATATATGTGTTTTCCAAGAGTTGTGCAAGACTAAGGCTTATGTGTTCTTACTATGTTTCACACAAATTGAGGTCAATTTGGGTCAAACCAAAATGGTAGTTCTCTGCTACTTGATGTCCTAGACACTTTTTATGTTCAAAGTTTTGTTCAAAGATCACTATATTTCGAGTTATAAGTCCGGCATGAAAGATTGTAGCATATTTCTGGGTTTCGGGCAAGATCCAAGAACGCGACCACTCCAGACGTCGCGTTTCTGTGCCCACACTGATTTTGTGTCGTCGAGTCGATGACTATACCAACTGCCTTAAACGTGTCTAACATGACCGACACATTTCTGAGTTCACATCCATTCCAGTTCCACATCGACTTTGGAAGGAATCGATCTTACATCGACTCTTTTTGTGACCGTCACCACACTAATTCTGTCAATAATCATTTCCACATCGACTCTGACAGTAATCGATCCCACATCGATCATGGTGGCAATCGCTCTGACATTGATTCTGTTTGTAATTGTGCCTACATTGATTCCGGTAGAAATCAATCCGACATCGATTCAGGTTGCACATCAATTCTGTCAGTAATCGTTCCTGCATTGACTCTGTCAGCAATCGTTCCCACATCGACTTCCGGTTGTACATCGACTTTCTATTGTACATCAACTTCCTGTTGTACATTGACTTCCAGTTGTACATTGACTTCCTATTGTACATCAACTTCCTATTGTACAATGACTTACTATTGTACATCAACTTCCTGTTGTACATCGACTTCTTGTTGTACATCGACTTCCTGTTGTACATCGACTTCCTGTCGTACATCGACTTCCTGTTGTACATCGACTGCTACATCGACTTACTGGTGTACATCGACTCGTGTGTAATCATTCTCACATCGATTCAATTTGAAATTGTTCCGACATCGATTCACGTTTCTGTGTCTGCAAGCCGATGTCTGCATCGATTACCATGAAAGCGTCAGTATAAACCATCGTGTTTATGTTCCGAATCGATCTTTCATATCGACTGTCCATAAACGTGACCGGTAGGTCCGTCGCAATTTAGAAACTCTATACAAAGTCTTGTTTTGACATATACTGCTCTTTGTAGTGCGACAACTGAATCTGTCGCGCTTTGAAGGCCAACCCAAGACTGTTTTACTGAGTTATACAGTAAATCGTATGCATGCCCTATTGTCATATCATGTCATGCATTTAGCAAATGGCCTAAAAGTGATCAACCTACATGAAAGTCATAAGAATATGAATATCTATTCTAAGTGTTCTAATTGATTGTTTGAGTCCATCTACATGTGATTGATATGAGCTACAATCTGCCTTGTCCATAATTGAAAAGTGATTATATGCTAAAAGTATAGCAACCATGTGATAGATTGAACTGCATACATGTAATGCTTGATTATTATAAGTTTTCCGTCTTGTTTAAACTGATGGACTGTGGATTTGACACATTGAAACCAAACCATTAAAGGTAAAGATTAAACTAATGTAATTAAGCCGTTATATTGTGGAAAGTTACTCTGGATCTTGTCCAATTGCCTTGTTTCTTATAATCATTGACATGATCTTTAGTCATAATTGTCCATTACTTGGAAATCTTGTTGGCCATAAATGAATGAATGGAATTACCAAAATTTATTGGAACTTTGGTTCATAACCATGCCTGTGCAAATAGGGCCCAGTCTGGTCCTGGGAGGAGCATCCTAAATACTTGTAAATCGCGAGAGTATATGATCCATTGAGGTGTCTAGCAATCACCTAATTGAATGCAAGATTGATCTGGGTAATTTCCAATTTATTATTGAATGAGTAATTGAATGATTGATTGATTGAACTGTTATATGTGAAATGGCCAAATCTATTGTACATGTCATTATTCATGGAATCCAATATGTCATTTTCCATTGAATTCTACAGAATTCAACTTACGATATCTATTGTACATGGTACATGCTATTGAATCTCCTTTATATGTCAAGTGATCGTACTGTCATCTATCTCATTGATAATCGTTCCGTCCTACATGAGAATTGTCATGAATTGTTACTAAACCATCCTCGTACATGTTATAGCTTGAAACAATTTCCATTTTTATCGACATGAGTATTGCATGATAGTATTGCCACTGTTAACATGTTAATTACGTAAAGTATGCCCGCACCATGAGATGTAAATCCTACGGGGCGCTAGTGTGCTCACACCTGCTTCCTTCATATTTCAGGTGATGATTATGAAGAGGTAGAACTTGATGGGACTGGGGATGAGTGATGAGTTGCTCAGATGTACCCGTCTATAGTTCGTTAGCCAAAGAGTAGAGAAAAGAGAGTGTAATAGTTAGGTTATTTTTCTTGATGTTATAAGTACTAGAGATACACTATTGGGCCCTGTTAATGGCTCTGATTATGTAAGGTTTTAAATTAGCTGAATGGAAATGAAATAAAGAGTATCGGGATGGCAATATTATTGTCTTGTCTATTATTATACTTAGTTGTTACTTTGAATTACTCGACTGTGATACTCATACTTGTATCATTCACGCTCACGACATTTATTTTCCGCTGCTAAATGTCGGGGCGTGATAGTTGGTATTAGAGCCTAGGCTTTCCCTTAAGTCCTAGGAAAATAGAATATTGTTAGACTTAGCCAAAATTAAACCCATGTGTAGACTTGTCAGAAAATCAACAATGAGATTGGGGTAGAAACCTGAGGCTGAGACAAATAGTTAGAATTATGTGAGATAAGGTTAATACTTATTGATAAGGATGTTGTTATCTTGAAGGACTTCAATGGCCGCTGCACGTGAAAGAGATATGTAGAGGATGATTGAGACTTTGACTCAAGCACTACTGCAAGCCACCCAGGGTAGAGCTAAAAACTAGGGAGACCTCCACAAGAATTTTCGGAGTATGAACCCACCCAGGTTCGGGGGTAGCACTGATCCAGATGAGGCTGAGCACTGGCTCAAGGAAATGGCACGTGCGTTCCGTGTAATGGGATTCACAGACGTAAACAAAGTTACTCTGGCAACATATTAGCTAGAGAGGGAGGCCAGTGCCTGGTGGGAGTCAATTGAGGCTACACTTACTATCTTATCCCATTCTGCATTCATACTATTTGATACGAAAGCTACTCATTTCTTCATATCACAAACATTTTCTGAAACCCTACTTGTAAAACCTATTCCAATGAAATCTGGGATAGTCGTGTCAACCCCTATTGGTCCTGGCACCAAACTTAGGAACCACTATCCATCTAGTGAGGTGTTAATTGGCACCCAAAATTTTCCTGCAAATTTAATATGCATGGACATGAAGGGTTATGATGTGATACTAGGAGCAGACTGGTTGTCTGAACATAGGGCCAGTGTCAACTATAAGAAAAGCCGGGTAACATTTAGTCAGCATCCAAAGCTAGTGTTCTCGGGAGATAGAAACCGCAGGAGACTATCCCTCATCTCCGTGCTACAAGCTAAGAGGATGATTAGGAAAGGTTGTATAGACTTTCTAGCTGCTGTTATCACTACAAAGAAGGATGTCCAGATTGAGAACATCCCTATCGTCAGCGAATACGCTGATATTTTTCTCGGAGACTTGCCAGGTATTCCTCCTAAGCGAGAGGTTGACTTTACCATTGAGTTGATCCCTAGAGCAGCACTAGTATCTACGACACCTTATAGAATGTCCCCCACGGAACTGAAGGAATTAAAGGAGAAATTGATGGAACTATTGGAGAAAGGGTTTATTCGACCAAGCACTTCACCATGGGGTGTACCAGTTCACTTTGTCAAAAAGAAGGATGGGCCGATGAGGTTGTGCATAGACTATGGACAGTTGAACTAGTTAACAATCAAGAACAAGTATCCCTTGCCAAGGATTAATGAATTATTTGATCAACTGTCTGGAGCTCAATATTTCTCTAAGATAGATCTCAGATCCAGCTATCATCAATTTTAGATCAAAGGAGAAGACATACACAAGACAACCTTCTGAAGTAGGTACGGGCATTACGAATTCATTATTATGCCTTTTGGACTAACAAATGCTCCTGCAGTTTTCATGTAGCTGATGAATAGTATATATCGCCCATACCTCGATAAATTTGTTGTAGTGTTTATATGTAATGACCCCGAGAACCCGACCCTCGGCCCAAGCCGAGGACCCAATTTTCGCGGTCGCCGCCCACGGATCTGGGGACCCGGAAGGGCTATAACACAAGTCTAACAGAATATGTAAAGGAAATAAACGTCAACTGTGAACTAGGAGCACACACGTGGAAGAAAAAAGAAGAGCGAGACCGCTGCATATCGCTCTAGGTACAGTCCCAACACCCGCAACTAGTACAAGTAAAGATAGGGGAAGAACAAGTCCCTTAGGGGCATACCCCGAGGGTGACATACAACTGAAAGGGGGAACCACTGCTAGATATGGGGACGACGACTATCGCTGTAAGGCCCTCCAACTTAGTTCTCATTATGCGGACTCTGTCATATGGTGTTTATTTACTTTTGTGAATATTGTTTATATATATATATATATATGTGTGTGTGTGTGTGTGTGTGTTTATTTATGTACATATTATGTTTAAATGGTGTTGTGTATAGGTACATACGTATATACATGTCTATTTATATACATATTGTCTTTATTTAGGTTGTACATATTGTATTTAAATAAATGATGTATAGTGTATGTAATTTATAAGGTGAATGCATGTTTATTTGATTTCTGTGTTCTGGCCGAAATGCCAATTAACGTTAATATCCCTTGACGTTAAGGGGAAGTCGACATCCAGATCGATGGCCATTTATTTCCTGTTAACGGCACCAATATGGTCGTTTACTTCTCAGTTTTTGTTGCGATTTCAAATCTGGAAACGGTCACGTTCTCTCCGGTTCTGGATTAGGAAACCCACCTCCAATGGTAGGATCCTATCCTTAACTCGTTCTCCGAAGCCTTAAGCCTATAAAACACCTCGCCTTGGGCGAGATTAGGCCTTTTGGACTTTGAGAAACCCTAGGGCTTTCTGTGTGAAAACCCGAACTTTGTGCACTTTGATCTGACGATTTGGTGCGTCTTCCGGAGATCTTCATTGACTAGGAGATACTCTAGTCATTGGTGAAGCTTCTTCGACTCCGGTGTGCGACCTACATCGACACAAAGATCAGATCTGGGAGGATTTTGGGCGACTTCTTGGCTTGGCCGAGGAGAGCATCTTTGACAAAATAATCTTATTAGCAATTTTATTCTAGGCAAGTAATCTAGGGATTTCATCCCTACCCATGTCCTTTAGGTCCTAGGATTTTATTAGATTTTTTCTCGTGTCTTGGAACCCCTAATTCGTCAAGTTTGTGTGATCAGTCTGCACTTCTGCAGACAGGAACTTGACGGCAATATTGCTGCCATCAAGATCTTGAGTTGGCGGCAACATCGTGTGCCGTTAACCCCGGTTGGTGGCAACCCCCGTGCCGCCAAGTTCTTCAGGTTTTACAAATGGTTGTTTTGATCTATGTGGTGTGTTTGTCGGATTTCTGGGAATATGTGCATACTGTGAGAATTTTATTTGGTTAGGTACACTCATTAGGTCATGTCATGAGGGTAGATCGAATTTCTGTGCATAGTATTATTTATTAATGTTTCTGTAAATGAATAATAGGCATGATTTGACCATGATAAATCCTGAATAAATAGATCCATGGCATATTAGGGTTTCATGAATTTTCCATGATCATATGTTGACTGTTTCCGGGTTTTGAAACTGTTAAGCACGACTGTTTTACTATGGATCATATTTAAAGGAATTTCTTAATAAATCTACATGTAATCTGTTTTAAATGTTAAAATTTGTTTACTATTCCAAAAAATCTGAAAATTTGGATATGTGATATATAACCTGTGTACATCCTGTGATAAAGATTTCATGCTATATTGACATCAGTAGGTGCTGTGATCAGTCTAGCAAGTGAAATTGACCATATTAATCATGTTAGTTCTAATTGTGTGAAATTCAGTGATTAGCAACATTATTAGGTTTAGGTTGTGAGTTAATTTTTACTGTGAAACAGAAGTACCATGTTCTGTAAACTGATGCATATGTGATTAGTTAAAAGTACATGTAAGTGTGTGAAATAGTGCATGTGAACAATGTGAATAAATATGAATGTGTAAAATTGTGCCGACATTGACACTGCTACCATAGAGGGCTGTGGAGCTGTACTATAGTAAAGTCCCTACGGGAAGACTCATTGTGTTGTGATATCCTATGGGCATTAGGATGAAATCCTGGAGGTGGACAAGTACCACTGGTTAGGGTGGAGAGGGCTTCTCCCAGTTCTGCGCAGTTAACCAAGATCTATCACTATGTTGCCTAGGTGATGGGTATGTGTATGTGCATGTGTGTCTTTCTAATGGTGGCTAGGACTATGTGTCACGGAAACTAAGTGTAAAAAGTGTAAATATGTGATTGTGAACATGTGAATTGTGCAAATGTGAAAGATGAACATGTGAAAGTGTTAAATGAATGTGTTAGCATGCAAATAGATGTGAACTTGTGTACATGTGATTTATTTATATAAAAATAGCAAGCTAAATGTGTAAATAAGTGTGATAATTGCATATGGAAATGAGCGGATAACATGCTAGGTATGTTATTTATCATGTACATAGTTCCATGCTCTAGTTGTGCATAATTGTGAAATGAATTGAATAAGATTTGAGCTTTTGAATCATGTTGGTTACAATGTGTAGAAAGCATGCTATAGGTTCTCATATTTATTTAGTTAAGTGATATGAAGCATGTACCATGTTTATTCCTAAATGTTTAAAAGGTTAGCATGTGTATGTGATATGTGTATGGATGCCATCTTTGGATTGCTTGCTGGGTCTTTTTAGACTCATACTTGCTTCGGCGTATAGGTGAGATAGGTGCCTCCATTCCTGAGGAGGACATAGCGAGGAGCGACTCCGAGCGCGAGGAGTAGCTCTACTTGTGGACGTGTTACATAGTTACTTCCTTTTTCATTAGTATGTAAACTTTGAAATTGTATAATTCATATGGACAATGTATTTTATTTGAAGTTGTAATAATGTGGACATTAGCATTCCTTTTATTGCTATATAGACTGTGGATATGTGATAATGATGGAATGAGAATGAGAATGAGAATTGTTCTTTTATGTCCGCTGTACTCTACTGTTATTCATGTACATATCAACCTATCGTTTAGTGTTGGATAAATGTCCCACTGTGATGGCATTCTTTGTACCGACGTAGATTGGTATAATCGTACCGGTATAAGGAGGGTCGTTACAAACGTCCAGTCTCCTCCGCCCGGCGTGCGCCCTTCCGCTGCTGAGAAGTCTCACCTGGAAAAAGGAAGGGATGAGCTTCACAACAGAAGCTCAGTAGGGACTACCAATCTCCTACTGGCTCTAACAGGTAAAAGAACACATATATATAAATATACAATTAATTAAATAACAACAATTATATATTTTACCTACACAGGAAAGTGCGGAAATAAGCTGCTAACTAACGCGGCATGGAAAAACACTATGGTCGGAAACTCTGTACGACTGCACGTTGTGACCACCACACGGCTGGCAACATAGGCAGAGTGAACCCTGCCTAGACAAGAGACACTAGCTACGGAAAACACTACCACTAGTCAACCGGCCAGGTGCGTCGATTGACGTCTTATCCTCGACCCAGGTCCAAACCTCCACTTCTCGTCAGAGTGAGGCAGGAACACAAAGTAGCACAACAGTAACCGCCACAGTTTGGACGGACTACGGTCCCACGCCTGGCCTCTCTAAGTAGTTTCGGGGCCACAAAGAGCGAGGCAGTGAGAAAAGGACTGACTGGCCTACGTCGGGAACTAGCACTGGTGCCACGGGTATAGTAAGAAGTAAAAATAGTGAAGACTCTATAGAAAACGGGACTCCACAAGACTTTACCTATCTTTGCTGAGGTCGCAACGCACTGGGCCATCGCGACACCCAGGGCTATCCCGACACTGTCGCGGTAGTCCAAGCCGTCGTGACCATGTGGCGACACTCAAGAGCGTCGCGATGATGTCGTGACAGCTATAGAGGTCGCGTTCTCAGCCGAGGGGCGTCGCGGTATAGTCCTCCCAAGGATCGCCCCAAAGCTGGTACAACACACCACAAGGGGAAGGGGGAGCATGCTAAACATGTTGGAAAGCCTTTAATCATGCCAAACCACCCTCAAAACCCCATAAAACATGGATTGCAAGAAATCTACGTTCGATGGAAACCTCACTCAACACGAGCATGATTCTCACACCCCCACAACCCCAAACCATGAGAAACCACAATCTCAAGGGGGAAGGGAGCATGCTGGGCAAGAGGAGTCAAGGGTCCCTACCTCCAAGAGTAGAGCTGACCCGTTGGGGCCTTCACGTCAGAATGGCCACCTCCTCCTCGCTCCAGGCTCCACGATCACACCGCCTGCACAAATGGGGAATCACCTCCCACCACGAGCACCTCAAGGACACCGAGAAACCACCAGTGAAGAGAGAGCTCAGAGGAGGAAGAAGAAGAAGGAAGGAGGGGAAGGAAAGGGAGAGAGGGGGAAATGGGGTGCCGGCCTCGGTTTTAAGCCGATGGGCCCCAAGACGTGACGGGTCTACCTGGAGCGACAACGAGCATGTTGCGACAACCCTAGGCATCGTGACCATGTCATGACAGCCACCCCCAGTGCAACACCAAAAGCGGTCAAACCTCGAAGACCGAGAAACAAGAATGCGACGACTGACCAGGTCGCGTCAACGCTGTATGCACCTGACACCCGACAAGGCTGTTCTGACAGATAGGATAGCAGCCAAGTCTATCAGAAAAGAAGTCGCGTCGCAAGCAGACAGTGTGACAAGAACGTGACGGCCACCCCCGTCGCGACCAAAACACGACGGCCAGGTGAGTCGCCATACAAACCCTGTCACGACGGGCTCTCTCGTCGCGACCCTGAGGACAAGGCCAAGTGCCCATGAGGGCCGGGTCTTACATCCTACCCCCCTTAAAGAAATTTCATCCTCGAAATTAGAGAGAAACTCGGTTTCAATAGGAAGCAATGCAAAAGAGAAAACAACATACCGATCAATCAAACAAATACGGGAATTGCTCTCTCATCTCATCGTCGTGCTCCCACGTGGCCACGCCACCAACGCGGTTCTCCCAGACAACCATGAGCAGTGGAATCTGCTTCCTACGCAACTGCTGCACTCTTTGGTCCACAACTCTGACTGGGTACTCTGGCACTGACAAGTCCGGATCTACCTCAAGCTACGAGTAATCCAACATGTGCGATGGATCTACTACGTACCTCCTAAGCTACGACACGTCAAAAACCTCGTGCACCCCTACCATCTCTGCCGGAAGACGTAATCTGTACGTGATCTCGTTGATCCTCTCTGTGATAGGGAAAGGCCCAATATACATGGGACTGAGCTTTCCCTTCTTGCCAAATCTCATGACACCCTTGGTCGGCGAAACCCGCAAGAACACAAGGTCACCCACGCTGAACTGCAACAGCCTCCTGCGGACGTCTGCATAGCTCTTCTACTCTGTGCTGCCTGAAGCCTCTGCCTGACTAAACTGACTGTGTCTGCACACTGTTGTACCATCTCTGGTCCAAAAAGCTGCCTCTCGCCGACCTCGAACCAGTGAAGTGGCGTCCTGCACGGCCGACCATACAAAGCCTCATATGGTGTCATTCCAATGCTTGAGTGATAACTGTTGTATGCAAACTCTACCATTGGAAGGTGCGACTCCCAGGTGCCACTCTAGTCCAAACAACACGCTCTCAGCATATCCTCCAAAGTCTGAATCATCCTCTCTGATTGCCCATCTGACTGCGGGTGATACGCTGAACTCAGCCTCAACTTTGTACCAAGAGCTCTCTGCAAACTGTGCCAAAACCCAGAAGTGAACCTCGGATCTCTGTCGGAAATAATCGAAATTGGGGTTCCATGCAACGGAACAACTCGGTCCACGTATAGTTTGGCGAGCCTATCCACTGACCAAGACATCCTGACTGGAAGAAAGTGCGCTGACTTGATTAACCGATCCACAATCACCTAAATACCATCATACCTCTGCGGAGTACGGGGCAAACCAACCACAAAGTCCATGGTGATGTCGTCCTACTTCCACTCTGGAATGGGTAACGACTACAGCTCACCACCAGGACGCTGACGCTCAGCCTTCACCTGCTAATAGGTAAGGTAATGAGTGACAAACTCTGCCATGCCCCTCTTCATCCCTGGCCACCAGAAGAACTTCCTCAGGTTGTGATACATCTTGGTGGAACCAAGATGAATAGCATACCTCGATCGGTGTGTCTCTGACAACAGCGCCTGGCGTGCATCATAGGGAACGTACAATCTGCCTCTGAACCTGACCTCACTGTCCTCGTCTAGCTCAACATCTGGCATCTGCAAGATATCTACCAACTCCGAGTCTGTCTGCTGTGCCTCCAACACCTGACGGTACACTGATGGACGAACTGACAAACTGGTCATCACTGGACGGTCTCTATGCCTCAAAGGGTAGAAAACTCCTTGAGACAAGTCCTCAAATAGCCTCCACTCTTTGACCATCAATGAACTCAAGCGAACACGCCTGCTCAAAGCATCTGCCATGACGTTAGCCCTTCCCGAGTGATAGGAGAGGGTAAGGTCATAGTCGTTCAGGCACTCTATCCATCTGTGCTGCCTCAAGTTCAAATCCTTCTGAGTGAAGATGTACTGCAAACTCTGATGGTCGGTGAAGATCTCGAATGCCTCGCTGTATAAATAGTGCCTCCACAACTTCAGAGCGAACACCATTGCTGCCTGCTCTAAGTCATGGGTAGGGTAGTTCTCCTCATGCTTCTTTAGAGTAGACCCCACCATGCTGCATCAGCACTGCACCCAAACTTGACCTCGACGCGTCGGTGTAGACCACAAAACCTCCGCTACTTGATGGCAAGACCAACACTGGTGCTGAAGTCAACCTCGTCTTCAACTCCTAGAAACTCCACTCGCAGTCCTTAGTCGACACAAATCTGGCCTCAAGTCTGGTCAATCTGGTCAACGGCTCTGCAATCCTGGAAAAATCCTAGATGAATCTTCTGTAATAGCCTGCTAAACCTAGAAAGCTGCGAACCTCTAACATTGAAGTGGGCTGCTCCCAAGACAACACTACCTCAACCTTGGCATGGTCCACTGCCACACCAGAACCGGAGATCACGTGCTCGAGAAAGTGCACCTCCCTCAGCCAAAATTCGCACTTGTCGAACTTGGCATAAAGTTGGTGACTCCGCCATGTCTCTAGCACGATCCTCAGATGCTCCTCGTGCTCCTCCTCCGAAGCCGAGTAGACCAAAATGTCATCTACAAGGATGACCACAAACTTGTCCAGGTACTCACTGAACACCCTATGCATCAAATCCATAAAAGCTGCGGGTGCGTTCGTGAGCCCAAACGGCATCACGACAAACTCAAAGTGGTCGTACCTCAAACGGAAAGTTGTCATGCCAATATCTAACTCTCTGATCCTCAACTAGTAGTACCCCGATCTCAAGTCAATCTTCAAGAACACCCTGGCTAGCTGCAACTAATCAAACAAGTCATCAATCCTCAGCAACGAATACTTGTTCTTCACTGTTACCTAGTTCAGCTGCCTATAATCGATGCATAACCTCAAGCTGCCATCCTTCTTCCTCACGAACAGCACTGGTGCTCCCCACGGCGAATGACTTGGACGGATGAAACCCAACTCAAGCAACTCCTGCAACTGGCGCTTCAGCTCGCGCAACTCAGCCGGAGCCATCTGGTAAGGTGCCTTAGACAAAGGCATTGTAGTAGGCAAAAGCTCAATGGAGAAGTCGACCTCCCACTCAGGCGGTAACCCAGTAGATCCTCCAGAAAAACATCAGAGAACTCACAAACAATAGGCACATCAAAAACTGACGACCCGCTAGGCTCCAAGGAACAAATAGAAGCAAGATATGCCACACAACCATCGCCGATAAAACGACGAGCCCTACAGAAGGAAATAAAAGGTCGACAGGCAGACTGGATACCTCATAAGCAGAGAACAGGCGCTCCAGGTATCTCAAACCAAATGGTCTTCTACTGACAATCCACCACAGCTGAGTGAGCCTCTAACCAGTCCATGCCCAGGATGACGTCAAAGTCACAAAGCTACAACACATACAACTTGGCCGGCAACTGGTGTCCCTGGACCTCAATTGCAACGCCCTCCAGGTAACCAAAGGAATGCATGTAATCACCAGACGGAAGATCGACCATCACATCACACTGCCTCTCAGGGCTGTGACGAACCAGAGACTCGTAAAACTCCTCGGAAGCAAAACAAAGGGAAGCACCGAGATCAACCAAAACACTAGCAGCTCTACCAAGGATAGGCAAGGTACCTATAACCAAGTTTGACTCCTCAGCCTGCTCCCTGGTAAGAGCCATCACACGACCACGAACATGCCGACGCTGCGGCACCTGCTGGGGCGGTGGCTGCTGGTGCTGCGAAAACTGCTGCTGGTATGCCTGGAACTACTGAGGCTCCTGATGTTACTGAAAATGCTGAGGTTGCAAATGATACTGCCCTTCCTGCTGCTGACGAGGTTCCTGCTACTGGGGAGGGAACTGGTACTGTGGTATCTACTGTGTGTACTACACTGGCTACTGGACTTGCCCCATCGGGCAATCCCTCCTGAAGTGGCCCGGCAAGTCACAAGTGTAACAGACTACCTCCTTCCTACCCTGCTCAGCTCTCTGCCGGACTAACTACTTCGAAAACCTCGACTGACGCTTCTACTGTTGACTCCATCCACCCCCGCGAGTAGTCATCTGCCTGAACTTCGAGCACAGACTGGAACTGCCCGAACTGCCCGAGCCCGAAGAAGAAGAAGTCGCACTGTCTCGACTACCTGTGGGATGCTGGTACGATGAGGACCTAGAAGAGGCTCCTCTCTGCTGCTGCTGGGGCTGCCAGGTTTCTCTCTCCAAGGCGGTGGCCTTAGCCACAACCTCTCCCAAAGTGGCACACATATGAGCAGTCACGCCCCACCTCAAATCCGGCCTCAGTCCTGCAATAAACCTCTCTGCACAAGCCTGCTCGCTGCCAGCAACATGGGGAACATGCTTCAGCAACTGGACAAACCTCTGATGGTACAGAATAATTGTGAGATCGCCCTGAACCAACTCGTGAAACTGATCTCGTCTCTCACATCGAGCATAGTCAGGGAAATACTCGCTGTGAACGACCCCCCAAAACCGCTGCCACGTAATCTGATCCAAATGTTGCTCTGGAAAGTGGGTCTGCCGCTGAACCCTCCACCACTGATGGCCTAGTCCTTTGAGCTGATACACTGCCAGTCTGACCTGCTCCTCCTCGACGCACTCCATGGTCTCAAACGTATGCTCCAACTCGTGCGTCCAACTCTCTGCCTTGTCTGGATCATACTCAGCATAGAACATCGGTGGTCAGAGACGCAAGAACCTCTCCAAGAGGGCAGTCCTATCCTCAGTGACATCTGTCCTCCTCCGACCGGCCCGGTACTCCCAGTACCCGACACCTGCTGAACTGCTGGCTACTCCACCTTCGGATCTGCCTGCTGCTTCGGTACTGGAGGCTGATCACCTGCTACTGCCTGCCCAGGCTACCATGATCCCTGGTACAGGGTCTTGAAGAACTGCTCGGCCAAAGGAAACCAATCCACATGCTGCTATGGCTGAGACTGGTACCACTACTGTTTCTACCCGCCTGCTGCTGCTGGTGCTGCTCCCTAAGGCCACCACAGACTCCGCCACTGACACATCCTCCTGAACTTGCCCCTGCACGGGCATATTTGACTCATTCTGCTGCTCCATCAGCTCTCTGGCCTGCCTACGCCTGCGTGGAGCCATATCCTGCACGACACACAACCAACAAGGTTAACAATACCAACTCGGGCGGCTAGCAGTGTGGTTGTACTACTGTTGGGACTTTCTGTTGCAGTTTAAATCCGCTACAAGTCCTGTTAGACTCTCGCTCTGATACCAACTCTAACGACCCCGAGAACCCGACCCTCGGCCTAAGCCGAGGACCTAATTTTCACGGTCGCCGCCCACGGATCCAGGGACCCTGAAGGGCTATAACACAAGTCTAACAGAATATGTAAAGGAAACAAACGTCAACTGTGAACTAGGAGCACACACACACAGAAGCAAAAAGAAGAGCGAGACCGCTGCGTATCGCTCTATCCCAACACCTGCAACTAGTACAAGTAAAGACAGGGGAAGAACAAGTCCCTTAGGGGCATACCTCGAGGGTGATGTACAACTAAAAGGGGGAACCACTGCTAGCTATGGGGACGATGACTACCGCCCTATCTCCTCCACCCGGCGCGCGCCTTGCCGCTGCTGAGAAGTGTTACCTGGAAAAAGGAAGGGATGAGCTTCACAACAGAAGCTCAGTAGGGACTACCAATCTAATACTAGCTCTAACAGACAGAAGAACACATATATATATATACAATTAATTAAATAACAACAGTTATATCTTCTACCTACACAAGAAAGTGTACAAGCAAGCTACTAATTAACGCGGTATGGAAAAACACTATGATCGGAAACTCCGTACGACTGCACGTCGTGACCACCACACGGCTGGCAACACAGGCAGAGTGAACCCTGCTTGGACAAGAGACACTAGCTATGGAAAACACTACCACTAGTCAACTGGTCAGGTGCGTCCACTGACGCCTTATCCCCGACCCAAGTCCAAACCTCCACGTCTCGTCAGAGTGAGGCAGGAACACAAAGTAGCACAATAGTAAACGCAGTAGTTTGGCCAGACTACGGTCCTACGTCTGGCCTCTCTAAGCGGTTCCGAGGCCACAAAGAGTGAGGCAGTGAGAAAAGGACTGACTGGCTTGCGCAGGGAAGGACTCCAAACGACCTCGGCGTCCCAGACCAACCACAAGGGCTCTATAAACGACTCAACGTCGCTGTCCTAACCACCATTTTCCCCTCCACTCCAGAGTCCGCGACTCGAGCACGCCTGCCGCCCGGAGTACTCCCTCAACAGGCGCGCGGGGACGGGGGTCCCAAGCAACAGTAACAACCTCTCTCACGGGACAAGCCCTCAAGTGCCGAACACTGGGTGAATGACTAGTGTAGGACCGTACTAGGCAACTAGCACTGGTGCCATGGGTATAGTAAGAAGTGGAAACGGCGAAGACTCTACAGAAAACGGGACTTCGCAAGACTTTACCTATCTCTGCTGAGGTCACGACACACCGGGCCGTCGCGACACCCAGGGCTGTCGCAGCGGCCCAAGCCATCGTGACCATGTCGTGACACTTAAGAGCGTCGAGGGCGTCCTGGTATAGTCCTCCCAAGGACCGCCCCAAAACTGGTACAACACACCACAAGGGGGAGGGGGAGCATGCTAAACATGTAGGAAAGCCCTTAATCATGACAAACCACCCTCAAAACCCCATAAAACATGGATTACAAGGAATCTACGCTCGATGGAAATCTCACTCAACACGAGCATGATTCTCACACCCCCACAACCCCAACCACGAGAAACCACAATCTCAAGGGGGAAGGGAGCATGCTAGGGCGAGAGGAGTCAAAGGTCCCTACCACCAAGAGGAGAGCCGACCCGTTGGGGCCTTCACATCGGAATGATCACCTCCTCCTCGCTCCAAGCTCCACGATCACACCGCCTGCACGAACAGGGCATCACCTCCCACCATGAGCACCTCAAGGACGCCGAGAAACCATCGGAGAAGAGAGAGCTCGGAGGAGGAAGAAGAAGAAGGAAGGAGAGGAAGGAAAGGGAGAGAGGGGGAAATGGGGCGTCGGCCTCGGTTTAAAACCGATGGGCCCCAAGACGCGACGGGTCGACCTGGCGTGACACGCGACAGCCCTAGGTGTCGTGACCATGTCGTGACAGCCACCCCCGATGCGACACCAAAATCGGTCAAACCTCAAAGAGTGGGAAACAAGAACGCGACGGCTGACGAGGTCACGTCAACGCTGTATGCACCTGACACCCGACAAGGCCATTCTGACAGACAGGACAACGATCAAGTCTATAAGAAAAGTAGTCGCGTCGCCTGCAGACGGTGCGACAAGAACGCGACAGCCATGTGAGTCACAACATAAACCCTGCCGCGACGAGCACTCCCATCGCGACCCTGAGGACAAGGCCAAGTGCCCATGAGGGTCAGGTCTTACATTATCAATGATATATTAATCTATTCCAAAACAAAAGAAGAGTGTGAGGAACATTTGAGGAATGCATTGCAAATCTTGAGGTATAATCAGTTGTACGCCAAGATGAGCATGTGTGAATTTTGGGTAGAAGAAGTATCCTTCTTGGGACATGTAGTAACCAAGGATGATATTGCTGTGGATCCATCAAAAGTAGAGGTCGTATTGAAGTGGGAAAGACCAACAAGCGTCACGGAGATCCGAAGCTTTCTGGGATTAGCAGGGTATTATAGAATGATTCATAAAGGATTTCTCAAAGATCACAGTGCCATTAACCAAACTGACCCAAAAGGAAAATCCATTTGTATGGACCGATAAATGTGACGAGAGCTTTAATAGCTTGAAGAAGTGTCTGACTTCTGCTCCTGTCCTCGCCTTACCCACTGAAGAGGGAGGATTTGAAATCTATTCAGATGCTTCTGGAACAGGTCTAGGATGTGTCCTAATGCAACAAGGAAGGGTAATAGCATATGCCTCAAGACAGCTGAAAACCCATGAAGCAAATTATCTCGTACACGACCTGGAATTAGCAACCGTGGTGTTCGTCCTAAAAATATGGAGGCATTACATCTATGGGGAACAATTTAAAGTCTTTTCTCACCACAAGAGCTTGAAATATCTATTTCACAGAAGGAACTCAACATGAGGCGAAGAAGGTGGTTAGAGTACCTTAAAGACTTTGACTTTTCTATCCAATATCACCCAAGAAAAGCTAATGTGGTGGCAGACGCTCTAAGTAGACAACCTGGAGCTATGCTAGCCAGTATGATGCTGGGTGAATGGAAGTTGTTGGAACAATTTGCAAGTCTGAATTTAGACATGGGAAAGAAGGAAAAACAGGTGATAATCTCTAATATCAAAATACAGTCCGATCTGCTCACTAAAATCAAAGAGAAGCAAGGAGAAGATCCCTTCCTAGTTGATATTAAGGAGATGTTAAATCAAAGGCCAGATTTTTCTCTGGCACAAGATGGAAGGATGCTATTCCTAGGCAAAACCTGTGTACCAGATCATGCAGAACTCAAGTTGAAGCTGCTACGTGAAGCCCATCAGTCAAAATACACAATTCACCCTGGATCGACAAAAATGTACCAAGACTTGAAGAGGTCTTATTGGTGGCCGAATATGAAGAGGGAAGTGGCCAACTTTGTGGCACAATGTTTAACATGCCAGAAAGTCAAAGTTGAGCATTTTAGACTTGTGGGTTATTTACAACCACTGGAAATCCCAGAATGGAAGTGCGATAGTATGGTATGGACTTTATCATGGGACTGCCCAGGTCTAGAGGTGGTTTAGATGCAATATGGATAATAGTAGACTGGTTGACTAAGTCAGCTCATTTCTTGCCAAAGAAAAGCACGTGGACAGTAGATGTGTTGGCTGCACTATATGTCAAAGAAGTAGTTCGACTGCATGGGGTTTCGTCCACCATAATATCTGATCAGGACCCTAGATTCACTTCACACTTTTGGAAGAGTTTACAAGCAACATTGGGCACCAAACTAAATTTTAGCACTGCCTTTCATCTCCAGACGGATGGACAAACCAAAAGAACCAATCAAATAGTGGAAGACATGCTTTGTGCCTTGTGCTTGATTTTAGGGGACGCTGGGATGACCTTGTATCTAATGGAGTTTGCATATAACAATAGTTATCAGGCAAGCATCAAAATGGCACTATTTGAGGCCTTATATGGCAGGAGTTGTAGATCACCTCTTTGTTGGGAGGAGGTTGGAGAAAACCAATGGGTTGGACCCGACTTAGTCGAAGCAACTGTCAGAAAGGTTCAGATTGTCAGGAAACGTTTGAAGATAGCACAGTCAAGGCAAAAAAGTTATGCAGACAAAAGGAGAAGAGAGCTGGAATTCCAAGTGGGTGACCATGTTTTCTTGAAGGTCTCACCTTCAAGGGGAATTCAAAGATTTGGGATCAAGGGAAGTTGAGTCCCAGATTTATCGGCCCTTTTAAAATTCTTGAAAGGGTTGGTCAGGTAGCTTACAGACTTGCACTACCTCCACAACTGGCAAATGTGCACAACGTATTCCACATATCCATGCTGAGAAAATATCTGTTCAATGCTGACCATGTGATTCATCATGAAAATCTAGAGATTCGAGAAGACTTGACTTATGAGGAGAAACTGGTCAAGCTATTGGATAGGAAACTACAACGACTCAAGAATCGTACTATAACAGCCCTGGATATTTATGCCCAATAAGGCTCCATATCCAAGTCCGCCTCTCGCGATCGGACCGAAGTCTCGCAAGGGATAACGCACACAAGTGTTCAGTAGGAATATAAAAGACAACAACAACAGTATAAGATACAAGAAAGTACATGTGCTCATACATGTATATAACAATGTACAACTGTCCCAATACATTATTACATGTCCAATAAAAGAGTACAACTACCTGGGGCATACCCCGAGGGAGAAAAGCGCACACACAGACACATCTAACTCTACTGCTGGTGGTACAAGTCTGTCACAGTGCCACTGCAAGCCTCACTCACGGCTAACACCTGAAAAGTCTGTAAGGGAGTGAGCGTCAACAAGTCACTGGCTTTGCAGGGACCTCCCAAAAACAACACCTGAAGCTGAAGAGACCTCAACCCTAAAGGGTCTCACTGGCCACACCACTAGCCAAACCACAACATGCTCACATAAGACATAATTAAATGGCAATTAAATATAAACACACCAACTAACGTAATCACCGGAAAGTAAGAGGTAGCAACATGACTAGCATAGCATCACTAGTCCGCCCAACCATTGGGACACCTCAACTACAAGCCTTACCGGCAGACCACTGCCTAGGCTACCAGTCTTACAGGCAAACCATCGCCTAAGCTGTGAGCCTCACTGGCAAACTACCCACGCAGGGTAACAAGATTGGCATCAACCCGCCAATCCTCATAAACCAAAACCATAATCGAACGCTTACCCTAAATAGGGTAACACACAACATGTGGAAGGTCATACCACAAGACCTCCACAAAACACAAATCCACCTCAACACAAAGCTACTCACGAAGGGTACAGGTACCTACTACCATGAGATACCACCACGGAAGCACAACCACAACGGGTAAAACCACACCTGGTGAGTCAACACTCACGAGCAACAACTACTGGCAAAGCACAAGTCAAAAAGGAATGACGCCACCACATGGGAACGGATTACTGGTTCATGATGCCAGTATCCAACCAGGACAACACAGCACAAGAACCACCTCTAAGTGTCGCAGTCATGGATGAAAGGTCCAACTGCCACTCCACAACCACAAACCAAAGAACAATGGAGACCAACTAACACCACACCTACAGACCACACAGCTGCAGGCCCAAGCCTGGCAACTTTAGGGACACCGGCCCGAGCTCCCTAAAGTGTGGCACTGCAAACACAGGACTAGCTGGGGACCATTACGTCAACTGGTGTCCGTCCCCCAACCACGAGCGTGCTACAAGCGACTGCACACCCACAAACACAAGTCGCTGCCCACTGTCATCTTTCCCTCAGCCAGGCGTACAACTAAAACACAGGAGTGAGGGTGTTCAGGAAGATGACACAGACCTCTATTGTAGCGGCCCTGGATATTTATGCCTAATAAGGCTCCATATCCAGATCCGCCCCCCGCGAACGGACCGAAATCTCGCAAGGGATAGCTCGAACATGTGTCCAGTAAGAATATAAAAGACAACCACAACAGTATAAGACACAAGAAAGTACATGTGCTCATATCTGTATATAACATTTTACAATTGTCCCAATACATTATTACATGTCCAATTAAAAGTATAACTACCTGGGGCATACCCCGAGGGAACACAAGCTCACATAACACAACTAACGCTACTGCTGGTGGTACAAGTCTGCCACAACGCCTTTGCAAGCCATATAAATGGTAAACCCTGAAAAGAACTGTAGGGGAGTGAGCATCAACAAGTCACAGGCTTAGTAAGGACCACCCAAAACCACACACGAAACTAACGAGACCTCAACCCCAAAGGGTCTCACTGGCAATGCCGATAGCCAAACCATGTCATGCTCACAACAATACATGATTAACAACAATTAAATATAATCTTATCAGCTAATACAAATCTCAAAAGGGAAGAGAAACAACAGGACTAGCACAACACCACTAGTCCGCCCAACAACTGAAATGCCTAGGCCACAAGCCTCACAGGAAAACCATTACAATAACGGGTCGCCTAAGCTACAAGCTTCACTGGCAACCTACCCACAAAGGGTAACAAGGCTGGAAACAGCAAGCCAATTAGTCACACACTTAAACCACAAACGGAAGCTTACTCGAAAAAGGTAAAACACAACAGGTGAAAGGCCTCACCACACGACCTCTACGGAGCACAGCTCCACCTCAACACCTGAAAAGGCTGGTACACAACGTACCATGAGAAACGGATAGCTACAAAAGGTACAGGTACCTACTGCCATGAGGTACCACCACAAAGCCTGAACATAACTATGCCTCCTACAAGGCACACCACAACGGGTCAAACCTCAACTAACCAGTCACTATACACAGGCCACAACCATTGGAAAAGCACGAGTCGGAAAGAACGACGCCACCACACGGGAACGGACTACTGGTTCATGATGCCAGTATCCAACCCGGACAACACAACACAACAACTACCTCTCAGTCTCGCAGTCATGGACGAAAGGTCCAACTGCCGCTCCACAAGCACACAGTAAAGCCAAAGAATAGTGGAGACCAACAAACACCACACCTGCAGACCACACAGCTGCAGGCCCATGCCTGGCACCCTTAGGGACTCCGGCCCGAGGTCCCTAAAGTGAGGCACTAGAAACACAGGACTAGGTGGGGCCCAATATGTCTACTGTGTCCGTACCTCCAACCACGAGAGCGCTACAAGCGATTGCACACCCACAAACTCAAGTCGCTGCCCTCTGTCGTCTTTCCCTCAGCCGGACATACAACTCAAACACAGGAGTGAGGATGTCCAGGAAGACGACACAGACCTCGACGGTACACATAGTACCGGGACAAACCTCGAGCACTAACGTGCCTGGCTCACACAAAACCTGGGGTACCCAACTAGAGAGGTATTTCAGAATAGGCGTCAGACAACCACACTCGGCTAGCACACAAACCACGTTAGTCACTTAACACCTCGGTAAAACTTATATCACGATATATTAAATATAATTGGCTCGTCACTGGTCACCATGTGACCTCCAAGTTAACCGACACCAACACATACTTAAATCACAATAACATACAATAATCTTGCATGTCATTGGTCACCCCATGACCTCCATTGCCATATTAATACAATATAATAACCACTTAATAACCATGCAAAAGACACTAAAGGGCCGAGGCTAGGTTCACACTGGAACCTCACTGCCCAACCACCACAAACTAACCACAATAGTTATATTGCAATAAACACAACGTCAAAACACTTGCCGTGCACACACAAACCACATGCACGGCACTCAAACCACGTAAACACCATGTGTACAACACACTAACTGTGTGCACAACATGCCAACCACGTAAACACACGCTCACTTCATGAACAACACACTTACCACGTAAACAACATCCAAACGATGCACTCCACAAGCGCTACAAGTGCATTGGCACCACTTATCCATGCCATGCATAACACTTTAATGATAATCGGATAATCATATCAGTAAAACAGACACAACCAATTCTCTCGGCTGTGATCGCGACATAGGCAACTGTCGCCTTCTGATCGCGACACCTCGACATGTCACGATCCAAAAGCATAACGCGGCGGGTCGGCCTGTCGCGTTTAGGACGCGACAGAGGGCTCTGTCGCCTTCACAGGCCGGAACCCTAATCTGGGTTCCCATCTTTGTATCACCCCCACAAACCATACAAACCATGTTTAATTTCCATTTTTCATGCTTTACTCAATGCCCTAGCTTGATATCTACTATTCTTTAAGCGATTAACAAACCAAACATGCGTCACATGCAATTCACAACATAAAAATAGGCAGAATCACCCTACCTTCGCAAAGAACATGAAGACCGATCACAACCCGGCGTTTACCCTGCTCCGTGCGACATCCTCGCGGTGAGACCACACCAAAAACTCCTCCAAAACCCCGAATCACCCGAAAACCTGCATTGAAACGTCTCCCTAGCCGAGCAGAGCTTGCTAAGCTCTGTTCGGCCGACCATGCATAAAAACACATCGTATTTGGGAACGCGACGTAGCCCTCCATCGCTACCTGAATGCGACGTAAGAGACCGTCGCCTTCCCAAGGCCGACGTCAACAAGTCACCCAATGCGCGGCACGCGGCGTGCATGCAGACGACGACTGCCAAATAGTGGTTTCAAGAACACGATTCCCAGGGCCGTCGCATTTAGAACATGACGCCCAACACTATCGCGTTCACAGGTAGTGAACCAGTGAGTGCTTTGGGCCCAATCTACTGGCCCACGAAGCCTCACAATCTACGAGAACACCTAAAACACAGACTAATGGGCCACACACATTGGCCACCAAACCTGCTAAGTAAGGATCCACGAAGATCCGAAAAATGCGCGATGTTATATTACTATCACCTAAAAAGGAATGTCGTCCTCGACATTCAAAATAAACCTCAGTAAACCAAACTATCACCTAAAAAGAAACAAAGCCTTACACAGAACAAGTAGGATACACTTTCTCTGCACTTGCTTTTCAAACCATCCGTGCTGACTGATTTATCTGTTCATTTCCACTCTTGTTCTACTTTCCCTTTTCTTTAATTCATTTCATAGCTACACTGCCCGATTATTACATTCTGCTCTTTCTTTAGCCTTTAGCTGTAAGCAATTCTACCTTGCCGTTGGCGTTTTATCTTTTTGGACTCAACCTACTTCCACAATTTCCCAGTTGTGTTTGCAATATTTCTTTCTGGACCGCTTTTTTTTTTTTGAATTTCTGTATCATAAACTGCCACTCTTAAATGCTCTGCCATGTAAAACCATCTGTAAATTCTTCAAATTTCTCAGTGCCTTCCATTATCTACTTTTCAATACCAACAGTTATTTTGCCTCAACTTTATTCACATTGCTACCTGCCAGCTTCTCATCAAAAATCACACTGCCATAACTGAATTCCCTGCTTCTCTATACCATTTTGTCCACACTATCTTTATTCCTTTCTGACTAAAAACCACTGTCTCTTTACCCAACTATGCAAAAATCTCAAATTTTCCTTTAAACATTCAATCTCGGATAACCTGTGAATATCAAACCTCTCGTGCTTCCACTGCGCCACTCTGATTACACTAAATACCTAACAAAATATTCCATAAATTCTGCTCCCACATTATTCACAATTACTTCACACTTTTATTATTACTCTGACTCTAGATGGATTCAATACTAACTTTTCTCGCTTCTTAAATCCCTTTACTCAATCAATCAACACTGGAAGAAAATATCGAAATTTCTGGACTGCTTTCTCTAATACTTCAATTCTGATTGTGCCACATACTTTAGTTTTGAATCCTGCCATACCACTACTAACATACCTTGCTATTTACATTCCTTTCTTACTTAAACAACATTCTCTGACTGATCCAGTCAATTTATTATATAACCCTTCAAAATAACTACTCTCATTACTGTGATACTATATTCTCTTATTGGAAAAATTAAACTGCTCAACTAATTCTGCACATATTCTACCTTCAACTTTATTAAACTCTCTCTCAATCAGGTGCCATCTGACCTTAAACTGTTCACTATTTAACTGATCACATCTTTTCCTTTTGTACTTAACAATTTCAAATTTCCATTCATTTCTTGCTCTCTTTTCTTTTCTTTCTTTCTCTTTTTTTTTATTCAAGTCTGCCATACTCTGATCTGCACACTATTCCTTAACTGTTCTACCTTTTATTCTTACATCAAACTCTAAAGTACTTTCTCGAGAAAATACCTATGCTCGATCTGAACCACTTTCTGTGTGCTTCCATGCAAACTCTTGCTGAACATTTCCCAAACCTTTTAATTATATCCGTTTCATAATCTGCTATACTCTTTCTTTCCCTGATCAATAACCTGCTAACTGCATTAACCATAATATCATTTCTACAAAACATTTCTCTTAATTGTTCTGTTGTCTGGCTTATCACACTTTACCCTTCACACTACAATTCTTTCTATCACACAAACGTCCTTTACTGACAACTGCCAAGGCTATGTCCTGAAACCGATCTCTTTAAATATTATAATCTACTCTGTCTGATTTCTCTATTCTACTTTACTGCTCTACTTTCTAATGCCGAAATCATGCTGCTACATCATACTTACTTCTATCCTTTTCATTCAAACCTTTACTTTAATTCCTCTCAAAGTTTACCTTGCTGTTCCACTTTACCTAATACTGCTTAACAGCTTCTTAGCTAATCCATTTATTTCTATTCTGACCCTCATAACTCTATCTTGCTCCAAACATTCTTAACCTTAGCCCTAATCTTTCCCAAACTATACATATCTACTAAATCTCATTGATCTTATCTGTTGCACTACAATCTTCAATAACTTATTCTATGGAATCTTCACAATCTGCTACTTGCCAATTAAATATCTTTCCTCTGAAATTCTCAGAAAATCCATTGTACACTGATCTTCCTTTATTCTTTCTTTATCGAATTGATTACCTCGACACATACTTACACTAATCTTTCCATCAAACTTCTTATTACCACCATTATTCACAACAGCACTATTCTCAAGCTTGTTACTACAACCATCTCTAATCATGAATACTTTTAATCTGACTGCCACACATTGCTGCTCCTCTGTTTACCAGTACCTTATCTCAAGCTAAACTGTCTCACATCATTATTCCAAACCTCCCATAATGCTAATCATATTATTATTCACACTGCCTCCTTAACGCTGATTAACAAAGATCTCAAATACTATAATTATTTCTGCTAATGTCCTCGACTATAATTTACATACTTAACAATCCCCATCACATACTGATTTATTCCTCATTAATAACATTATTCCACTGCTTCATTATCATATCATTACCCTATACCTGTCTCTGCCAACTCTGTATCTTACCAAAATACCTCAGACACGCCTTTTCCAAAATACTATTTTCCCCTTTCTGATTATCATAGCCAAATTCACCAATCTCTTTAATTCTTATAACTGACATTCTTTAAATAATTATACTTTTACTGCAGACTAACACACTGGTATAACCTCTCAACTTATACCACTAATCACATCATTTCTCTACCATTACTAACAACTGCCATGCTGACCAACCATACACACAATTCAAATACCAGAAACTCACGTGAAAACCATACTAAAAATCACACAAAACCACAGACTTACTACCAGCAGTGGACATTAAACCATGTCTTGGGACATTGTAACTTCAATGTCTTTTCATATTATAACTGGACCATTGCTCTGATACCAACTATAGCGGCCCTGGATATTTATGCCCAATAAGGCTCCATATCCAGATCCGCCTCCCACAAACGGACCGAAGTCTCGCAAGGGATAGCTCGGACACGTGTCCAGTAAGAATATAAAAGACAACCACAACAGTATAAGACACAAGAAAGTACATGTACTCATATCTGTATATAACAATTTACAATTGTCCCAATATATTATTACATGTCCAATTAAAAGTACAACTACCTGGGGCATACCCCGAGGGAGCACAAGCTCACATAACACAACTAACGCTACTGCTGGTGGTACAAGTCTACCACAATGCCTTGGCAAGCCATATAAATGGTAAGCCCTGAAACGAACTGTAGGAGAGTGAGCCTCAACAAGTCATAGGCTCAATAGGGACCACCCAAAACCACACACAAAACTAAAGAGACCTCAACCCCAAAGGGTCTCACTGGAAACGCCGATAGCCAAACCATGTCATGCTCACAACAATACATGATTAACAATAATTAAATATAATCTTATCAGCTAATACAAATCTCAAAAGGGAAGAGGAACAACAGGACTAGCACAACACCACTAGTCCGCCCAACAACTGAAATGCCTATGCCATAAGCCTCATAGGCAAACCATTACAATAACGGGTCGCCTAAGCTACAAGTTTCACATACAATGTAACGACCCAACCTCCCGGACCCCCTCCAGGGACCCCCGAAGGTCGCACCGCCACCCACGGATCCGAAGACCTGGAAGGTTTAGAATTTAGTCCTGTGAGATAAGCAATGAATTTAAATAACTATAACAAGAAAGATTGTACATTAATGAAGAATTTAATTACAACATGTCCCAAATAAAAGTATAGGTACAGAAAGAAGGCGCAGTCCTTAAGGGGCATACCCCGAGGACTTGCAAAACGGCCACTCTCAACTCACGCTACAAGAGCACTCACGCTCACAACTCACACTGCTGGCAACGCACGACGAAACAAACCGCCACCACGACTGTCCGGCAACGAACTCCTGCGACAGTGAGTCCCTACCTGAAGAGTGTAGGGGGGTGAGCTTCGCAAACAAGGCTCAGTAGGGATTACTAGTCCCTTACCAGCCAGAGCAGCAGGAACTCCAACAAGTGGAAGCAAAACTACTCTACAAAGTAGTAAAGCAAGAAACACCTACTACAGAGTGCTACTAAGTAGCGGAAACAGAGAAACACCTCGACCACAACCCAGGTCAGGCCAAACGCGACTCCCGTAGAACCAGCGGAGTCAAACACATGTGGAAACAACTAGAGCAACGCTACGACCCGCAACCGGGGTCGGGCCAGAGCAACACAATGCGGAAGCAAACCCTCGGCATACACTCTCCGAGACCAAGAAGCTCACGGAACACTGGAGCGACCACGTGAGACCAGAGTCTCATGACACAAGTACCCAACATCCCAGACCTTCACGAGGTCGGGAAGGAACAACCAAGTGTCACCATGAGAGACACCGAACAACCATGTGAGAAGCAACATCTCACCACAGGCACGGCCACCTCAGACCTCCACAAGGTCGAGGGTCCACAAGCAGAACCAACCTGCACCTCGGACACTCCACGAGGTCAGGGAACTACACCTACCGGTGCCACCACGAACAGCACTAAGGAACGGGTTACCAAACAGCAGTTGGGTGTCTACACAAGACACCCCGAGAGAACTCGCAAAACGGAAACCTCTAAACACAGCCCACAAGGCCAACCGACAAAGCCCGAGGAAGCGAGACATGGATAGGCTATAACCACCGTGTAAATCAGGGCAACGAGAAACCATTTCTTGGAAACAGTGTGAGAAACACCGTCACAACAAGAGCAACTAAGCCACCACCACAGGCAGCTAAGAGAGGGACACACAGTCCACCCCTCTTGCACGCCGGCCGCCGACTCCCGCCTACAACCTCCCTGGTAGAGTGAGGCTAGCGAGCCACAAACAAGAACACAACCACAAACCACCGCAGCCTGGCCGAGCTGCGGCCCCACGTCGGACCACCCTACGCGGCTCCGGAACCAACGCAGAGCGAGGCTGTGAAAAGGACTAGCTGGTCCACACCGAAAGAGCGCCACAACAACCTCGGAGACGAGACTCAGCTAAGAGAGCTCTACAAATGACAGAAGCCGCTGTCCCCACCGTTTTCCCCTCCGCTCCGAGTCTGTAACTCGAGCACGCCCGCCACCTGGAGCAACACCCTCTGACACAGGCGCGCGGGGATGGGGGTCCCAGGAAACGGTAACAACCTATCTTGCGGACAAGCCCTCAAGTGCCTAGCACTGGGCAAACAGAGAACTGGCGTGGCAACTACCAACAGAAACAGCACGGCTGGCTTGTATCCAAGACAAGCCCAACAGGCACAAGCATGCATGGCACCCCTTCCGGGAACCCCCAGAAAGGCCGTCGGCCAACGCCGACACACAAGGCACGGCCTGAGAAACTGGAACACCACAGACAGAATAGAAACCGCCGCTCTTCTAATAATCGATTGACAGACAGACAATCGATTATTAGACAAACGCGAGCCTCCTAGCACAGCCGCTAGGACACGGCCACGAAGGTGTCACCTTCGATCAGTGAAAGCAGGGAGGCAACCTGCCGTGTTCCCACCAGAAGGTCCTAAGGGCACACCCTGCTCTGGGGCACATGCCGACATACCAACCATGACCACAGAAACACTCGAGGCAGACCAAGTCTTGTTGTGCCCGCCTAAGCCATCGCGATACCATCGCGATAGTCAGGGCCACCGCGACAGGACCCAGGTTGCGTCAGGGAAGCAGGTTGCGACAAAGCTCTTTTCGCGACAGAAAACCAAGTCACGACGACCTTGTCGCGGCAAGGCAGCACGTCGCGACAAGAACCTTGTCGCGACGGGCAGCCCGGTCGCAACACCTTATCGCGACGGCCTCCTGGGCCGCAATAAGGTCGTGCTCGACTGGGGCGATGCCTCCTCTGGTGTTGAGACGTGCTCGGTGGTCGCGACACTAGCAGAAAGGCCGACCACCGGGATGCCACATTCCGAGGTCCCCCACATAACTACAAACACACAAACAAGGGGAGGGGAACATGGAGAAAGTAGTAAAAGCATGCATTCCACAATTTAAACCCCCGATCCACCCAAACAAGCAAGGGTACAAGAATCCCTACCGTGAACGAAGAACCAACCCACAATGGGGCCTTCACGACGAGCTCAGCTGCCACCTCCTCGCCTCCACGACGCCACGCCACGCTCCGTATGAGCCGCCGACCGCCACTGAGCACCAAACACCGGAGGGAGAATAGAGGGGAGCCTTCTCCTCCTCGGAGAGGAGAAGGAAAAGGGGAGGAAAAGCCCAAAAGGAGGGGAAGGGAGAGCCGACCAAGGCTTTTAGCCTACGGCTCTCAAAACGCAACGGGGCGGGGCGTCGCGTTACCAACCATAACACGATGGCCGCCCCCACCGCGACTAGAACGTGCCCTACCGGGGCACCGCGATAGCCTGACAGGTCGCTCTGACACGCCTGCCACCCTGACATATGGCAGACACTTGTCAGAAGACCAAAAGAAGAACCCTGTCGCGACAGGAACGCGACACACCTAGTGGTCGCATCAGGGATGACTGTCGCGACAGGCACCTCCGTCGCGACATGGCCAGTCATCCCACACAAACTGAAAGCCAGAAACCCGAGATGTTACAGGCAACCTACCCACAAAGGGTAACAAGGCTGGCATCAGCAAGCCAATTAGTCACACACTTAAACCATAAATGGAAGCTTACTAGAAAAGGGTAAAACACAACGGGTGAAAGGTCTCACCACACGACCTCTACGGAGCACAGATCCACCTCAACACCTAAAAAGGCTGGTACACAACGTACAACGAGAAATGGATAGCTACAAAGGGTATAGGTACCTACTGCCATGAGGTACGACCACAAAGCCTCAACACAATTGTGCCTCCTACAAGGCACACCACAACGGGTCAAACCTCAACCAACTAGTCACTATACACAGGCCACAACCATTGGCAAAGCACGGGTCGGAAAGAACGACGCCACCACACGGGAACGGCCTACTAGTTCATGATGCCAGTATCCAACCCGGACAACACAACACAAGAACTACCTCTCAGTCTCACAGTCACAGACGAAAGGTCCAACTTCCGCTCCACAAGCACACAGTAAAGCCAAAGAATAGTGGAGACCAACCAACACCAAACCTGTAGACCACACAGCTGCAGGCCCATGCCTGGCACCCTTAGGGACTCCGGACCAAGCTCCCTAAAGTGAGGCACTGGAAACATAGGACTAGCTGGGGCCCAGTACGTCTACTGGTGTCCGTACACCCAACCACGAGTGTGCTACAAGAGACCACACACCCATAAACACAAGTCGCTGCCCTCTGTCATCTTTCCCTCAGCCGGACGTACAACTCAAACATAGGAGTGAGGGTGTTTAGGAAGACGACACAGACCTCAACGGTACACACAGTACCCGGACAAACCTCGAGCACTAACGTGCCTGGCGTGAATAAAACCTGGGGTACCCGACTAGAGAGGTATTCTGGAATAGGCATCGGACCACCACACTCGGCTAGCACACAAACCACGTCAGTCACTTAACACCTCGGTGAAACTTATATCAGGATATATCAAATATAATTGGGTCATCACTGGTCACCATGTGACCTCCAAGCTAACCGACACCAACACATACTTAAATCACAATAACATACAATAATCTTGCCTGTCATTGGTCACCCCGTGACCTCCATTGCCATATTAATACAATATAATAACCACTTAATAATCATGCAAAAGACACTAAAGGGTCGAGGCTAGGTTCACACTGAAACCTCACTTCCCAGCCACCACAAACTAACCATAATAGTTATATTACAATAAACACAATGTCAAAACACTTGCCGTGCACACACAAACCACATGCACGGCACTCAAACCACGTAAACACCATGTGTACAGCACACTAACTGTGTGTACAACACACCAACCATGTAAACACACGCTCACTTCGTGAACAACACACTTACCACGTAAACAACATGCAAACGACAAACTCCACGAGCGCTACAAGTGCATTAGCACCACTTATCCATGCTATGCACAACACTTGAACGATAATCGGATAATCGTATCAGTAAAACAGACACAACCAATTTCTCGACTGTGATCGCGACATAGGCAACTGTTGCCTTCTAATCGCAACACCTCGACATGTCACGATCCAAAAGCCTAACGCGATGGGCCGGCCTGTCACGTTCAGAACGCGACAAAGGGCTCCGTCGCCTTCACAGGCCGGAACCCTAATACGGGTTCCCATGTCACGTCCCGAGAATTATGCAGCGGATTATAATTCAGATACTTCAAGTCGACATTTCGAGATGTGAACAGTCGGAAAATAAGCCTCTAGCTAGCACGCACTAGATGTGTATCAACACAACATCATAATAGGGCCCAAATATTGAACTCAAATGAAATTGTATTCATATCTCATCTCAATGTATCAATGGTAACTAATACAGGACCAAGACTCAATAAAAGGAAAAGTACATTTATTCCTCGCTACCTACTATATGAATCTAACACTCAAAGCAAACTAACTATAGATAGACTCAAGTGTTGGGATGCTCATCACTCGGATGCATTCCCATCCTTGACTTGCTCCTCTTCTTGTATTTAATAATCACCTAGAATGGTTAAAAGTAGGGGATGAGCAAACTAGCATAGTAGGATTTATATCTCAATGTGGGGGCAATGATATAAGTGATTAGCAATGTAGAACTAGGTAAGCACGATGAATGTCATGATATGCAAGTACGAATAAAACTCATTAAAACATGAAACAAACTAGATAGAGTGATCATGATAGAGCAAGATTTAGAATGATATAACAAGATAGAACTAGCAATAGATTATTTTGTACAAGCACGCAAGATTTCACTTGATTTCAATAGCTTTCAAAAATACAAGATATCACTAATTGCAATAAATGCAGGATGGCCATATCACGCAAGCAAGCAAGAATGCACGAGTACGATCATGTAACACTAATTAGGCACGAGACACTAATATACACCAAGGAAAGATCCACCTTGAAATGCACACTAGGACACGTGTATGTGGTTATTGTATCTAGCATTCAACACGCAAGTACTCCCAGCGTAGATGCAACGCCAGTAATCATTATACCCCATAGTTTCCAGTATATTTATGACTCTCCATCATTGGGGCTAGACTGGAGCCCTTGGACACTCGCCATGCCCAGTCAGCACCTCATTTCAATTTTAAATGTAGATACCCACAGTCATTAATAATGGCCAATAAGAGTTTCAATATGTAAGCATGTGTAATGTTGTGTTCATGATGATGATGAGAACAAGTAATAAGTAATTTGAACATGATTTCAAGATAATAATGGTCAAGAGATAAATTCGGCAGCATAACGACACAATTCATACTTTAGTTCAATATTTACATTAATGGTTTGCGTCTAGATTATGAATCACACTCACAAGAACAAGATGAGAAAGGAAGTGCACGCTATCTCTAGGGAACTTCAACGGTACAACCAACTCGGTCTTCTTGAGGGAATCCATGAAGTATAGAGATTTACGGAGGTCTTATAGAAAAGGTCGCTTGTCTACCGATACAGAATGGCCGATAGAGAGCTTCCAAATCCCCAAGAGAGGGCTGCCTAGATGTGCAAGTGTGTAGTGAACACGTGTCTCAATCCACAATCCATCAATTTCAAACTTGCGGAAAGCACTTAACAATATAACATGGGATAAAACTATGCACTTTAACTAATCATGGTTTGCAAGATTTTAAGATAACAATTATTATTTGAACATGGTAGAACAGTAGGAAGAGTGAATCACAAGTTACATGAATGGTCACACCATTAAGAAAGCAATTAGAATAACGTTCGTATAATTATAGCTTTTAAATGGGTTAATAAATTTTAAGCCATTAAACCGACATCATGTAATGATCAGACCCAAGATAAGCCAATTACACACTGGATACCATGTTAAACAGACCTCGGTTAAGCCTTGAAATATGCGTCTTACATAGTAGATGCACTTCAAAACGCAGTGCATAGTGAAAACAAGCGAAACAGTAAAGACTCAAAATCGCATCCACCTTGGTGGTCGCGTTCATGCTTGAATCGTGTCGGGGGATCCGGATGCATTTAAGGAAAATCATTTAATAAAACTTTGGGGGGGAAAACCGCCTGAAATGCGTCAGGGCATACCGCTGTGGTTTAGACAGGCTCCGACTCCCAGGCGGCGCAAAGACCCACGCACGCCGTTGACTGGTCAGCACGAGAATCGCATCATACCAGACAGTCGTGATTCACTTAATCACGTCGGCCATGAGCGACGTGATTCTAGGTGCTTAAAATGCGTCGTCTGAATCGGACGCGGTTCAGAGATCAGACCGAAACTCAGAAAAATGCAGGAACACCGGGGTTCGATCCATGCAACACTTATATCTACTAAACTAGGGCTTTTCGGACAAAAGTGTCAACATGAAAGTTGTTGGGAACATGGAATAGAAGAGGAGTATGGTTTTAAATAATTTAAAATGACCTGGGGATGCGCGATAAATCAACATGAACTTAAAAAGTCCCTATCATGCGCGACTATGGCAAAATGACTATAACTCAAGATGTACTCATTGGAATTCGAAGAAACCAATTGGAAATGAAACTAGACTTCATGATCTACACATTGGTATAAGATTTTTTAAAGTTTGGCCCAAGAAAATCTACCTTTTGGGTTGAGGAAGTTTCATTCTTCAGAAAACCGTTGCTCTAACCACTAGTTGAAGAACGCCTAATACTCCGAATATACTGCATGAAAGTTGTGCATTCTAGTTGGGTTAGGAAGTAGACTAGACCCTCTTTCCAGAGGTATAAGTCTTGCACAATGGGATTTAGGTTTGACCTACCTTTAGTTGATTCCAAGTGGACGGTTTGCACAGGTCGAAGCAGACGCGATGGAGAAGAAGATGAGCTTGTTATGGCCGTTCCACAGCTCCCCAGCCCCCAGGAACTCCTCCACATGACCCCAGAAAGTTGTAAAACTCGTCCCTAGGGTTTGGTGGAGAGTATTTAAACAATTATGCCTTTTAGGAGTCCTATTGCAACAAGGAAGGCAAAGTTGCGGTTTCAGCATATTACCTTCCATATTTTGAAGATTTCTACCTCCATTGGAGTGCCTTGGCCATCAAGCAATCCCCAAGGATGGCTAGGCACGAATTTGGGTTGCCAAGAGTGCATGATTGCATCCAATTTTTACCCTAATTTCCTCTTTCTACTTTCAGCTTATTTATGGTTACAAATTTCCATGCATTTTCTTGCTTCATTTGATTTTTGGGTCAAATGTTGTCCATTGGCCCAATTATGATAATGGGTCATCAATATATAATGTTGGACGTCTCTCCAACATTTTTATTTAATTTATGATCCCGTCGTATTTCCGTGTTCATGGTTTTTCGACTTGTTTCCTTATTTGGATAATCGATCACCGTGTGATGTGCACTTGGTCAATCAGATTTTTCGTTGCACGAATTTCTTCGTGAAACACTTAGGAATAATGTGTGGGGTTGATTTTTACTTTTTACGAAATTTTCTGATGTGTTCTTGCACAAACGATAATGGTACGTATGTTTTAATACTTCGATATTATAGAAATTATTTATTTCCATTTATTTGAATTTTTATGTAATTAAATTTTCCGGGGTGCTACATCCCATCTTCGGATCACCCCCACAAACCATACAAACCACATTTAATTTCCATTTTTCATGCTTTACTCACTGCCCTATCATGATATCTACTGTTCTTTAAGCGATTAACAAACCAAACATGCATCACATGTGATTCACAACATGAAAATGGGCAGAATCACCCTACCTTCGCGAAGAACACGAACACCAATCACAACTCGGTGTTTCCCCCGCTCCGTACGACATCCTCGCAGTGAGACCACGCCGAAAACTCCTCCAAAACCCTAAATTGCCCGAAAACCTGCACAGAAACGTCTCCCTGGCCGAGCAGAGCTTGCTAAGCTCTGTTCGACCGACCTTGCATAAAAAGGCATCGCAGTTGGGAACGCGATGTAGCCCTCCGTCGCGACCTGAACGCGACGTAAGAGACCATTGCCTTCCCAAGGGTGACGTCAGCAAGTCGCCCAACGCACGACACGAGGCGTGCATGCAGATGACGACTGCCAAACAACAGTTTCAAGAACGCGACACCCAGGGCCGTCGTGTTCAGAACGTCGCACCCAACACTGTCGTGTTCACAGATAGTGAACCAGTGAGTGCTTTGGGTCCAATCTACTGGCCCACGAAGCCTCACAATCTATGAGAACACCTAAAACACAGACTAATGGGCCACACACATTGGCCACCAAACCCGCGAAGAAAGGATCTGTGAAGATCCGAAAAACGCACGACGTTACATCTATGGTACACACTGTACCGGGACACGCCCCGAGCACAACACACGTGCCTGGCTCACCAAGAAACCTGGGGTACCCGACTGAAGAGGTATTCTGGAATACGCGCCGGACCACCAGACTCGGCAATCACACAAACCATGATACACCAATAACATAGTTAGCTCATCACTGGTCACCATGTGACCTCCAAGCCAACCTACACCGATATATATATAACCTTATAATAATCGTGCCTGTCATTGGTCATCTCATGACCTCCATAGCAACATAAAACACAATGGATGTTAACCATAACCAACATAACCACTAACTAACCATACACTAACTTATGCCACTACACATGCTTTACTAACATTTAATGATTCAAACCACGTTAACTAATAACAAAAAACCAAGGCTATGTTCACACTAGAACCCCACTGCCCAACCACTAAAACAGACCACCGAAGCTGAAACACGACGAACACAGGCATTGCCTTTCAAATCACGACGGCCTGCCCAGACACGATTCAAAGCCTAATGCGTCAAGGCCCAATGTCGCGACCGAATCACGACGGCCCGATACATCGCCTTCAGGCCCAACCGGTCAACACCATAGTCAACATCCAAATCGCAACAGAACGATACATCGTGATCAGGATCACACAAAACCTAACACAGAAACACGACGGACCACACCATCGCATGCAACAATAACGCGACGGGTCAAGTGGTCACGTCCAAACCACAGCCACAGCACACCGAACAAAAATAGAAACACGACGATGGATGGAGTCGCATTCATACCATGAACGTGACGGTGCATCACGTCGCATTTCGAACGCGACTGTGAGTCCAGCCCTCAGGCTGAACCCACCTTCTTCATAGGAAATCCCCGCATATCCGATACAATTATCAAACTAAGGCAATAAACATGATATCCATGACATGGTAAACCACCCATACATGCTTTCCACCCTTTAAACCATTTAAATCAAACTAAAATAGAAGGGTAGTCTCCCTACCATCTAAACAAGCCCGAAGAATGCAGAAACCACCATATTGCCGGCGCATCCACGCTCCCGACACGCTCCTCGCATGGCGCCGAATGAACCACCGAACGCCGGAAAACAGCATAGAAGGTGCCGCAGTAATCTTCCTTTCACCTAGACAAAGCTCCTCTACTCTGTCTGGGCGAAACAAAACAATTAAAATTCATTTCAAAATCGCAACGTAGGCAGACGTCACGTTTAACTCTTAAATGCGACGTCCCTAACTGTCACCATTCGAAGCCCAAAGTGCCGCTAAAACACAAAGGCGGTTCTGTGAATCGTGACGGGAGAGACTGTCATGTTTAAAATCACGACGACTGCCTCTATCACATTTCACAAATAGTGAACCAACGGGCTATTTGGGCTACAACTTCTGGCCCACAATGCCCACACAACGCACGGAACTACATCTAAGGCCCAATGACCACCTCTTGGTCAAGAGCGCCACACATATAACCCGTTAAACTAGATCCGAACGATCGTGCTATTACACATACCATACCTATGGTAAAGGTCCAACGGAGTCGAGAAGGAGTTACCAATGCTACCTGGGAATCAGAAAAAAGAATGAAGAAAAATCCCTGGAATTATTCTCAAGTATGATGTTATACCATCGTGTATAAATTTGGGGACCAAATTTTCTTAAGTGAGGGAGGATGTAACGCACGAAAATTTAAATGATTTAAAATATAAGAAAAATTGCAATAAATAAAAATGGTGAATAGAAATAAAATAAAAGTCATGGTCAGACTCCCAAAGAAAAGAATCAACTAGTTAAATTATTTTGAGCAATGACAACTCTATTTGGGCCAAAGAAACAAAACCCACTGACATTAAACCCCAAAAATATGTACCCATAATTATACAAAAATTAGGAAAGGGAAAATTAGGGTTAAAACAAAGGTGATTAGCCAAGGATGGCAACCCAATTCATACCCAGCCATGATGAGTGGTTTCCTAATGGCATTCCTACTCCAAATGGGAGGAGAATCCCTAAAACTTAGAAGGGGCCAAGCCAAAACCGCAACCGACACTTCCTAGTCTTGTTAGCACTTGAAATAAACCCTAAACATATAAATAAATGTCATAAGACTTGTTGGGAAGGTTTACAATCAAGTTGGGGTCGTGAGGAGGCGAGCTAGGGCACCAGAGGAGGAGGAAAGCGGCCAAGAATAAGAGCTTCTTGCCCAACTCCTCTCTGCTACGACCTGTGCCTTCACCCATCTTAGAACTACACCAAGGTAGGTTTTCTCAGGCTTAATCTAAACATTACACATGCCTTTAGTAAGGGCATTGAGTCTAGTTTCATATGCATGTGTTTCTCCCAATTTTTATGAACCATGTGAGTCGTAATAAGCGTTTTCTAAGAGTCGCACATGTTTAGAGCTTTATGTGTTCTTCCTATTTTCACACAAACCAAGGCCAAATCATGTGAAACCAAAGCCATAGTTCTCTTCTTCTCCTCATACCCAACAAGTTTCATGTTCATAGTTTCGTCCCAGGAGCCCTAGTTGTTGAGATATATGTGTTTTCCAAGAGTTGTGCAAGACTAAGGCTTATGTGTTCTTACAGTGTTTCACGCAAACTGAGGCCAATTTGGGTCAAACCAAAATGGCAGTTTTCTGTTACTCGATGTCGTAGACACTTTGTATGTTCAAAGTTTTGTTCAAAGATCATTGTATTTCGAGTTATAAGTCTGGCATGAAAGATTATGGCATATTTCTGGGTTTCGGGCAAGATCTAAGAACGCGACCACTCCAGACGTCGTGTTTCTAGGCCCACACCGATTCTATGTCGTCAAGTCGATGTCTGTATCGTCTGCCTTAAACGCATCCAACGTGACCGATGTGTTTTTGAGTCCACATCAATTCTAGTTCCCCATCGACTCTGGAAGGAATCGATCTCACATCGACTCTGTTTGTGACCATCACCACACTGATTCTGTCAGTAATCATTTCCACATCGACTCTGATAGTAATCGATCCCACATCGATTCTAGTGGTAATCACTCTGACACCGATTCTATTTGTAATCGTACCCACATTGATTCCGGTAGAAATCGATCCCACATCGATTCAGGTTGCACATCGATTCTATCAGTAATCGTTCCTCCATCGATTATGTTAGTAATCGTTCTTGCATCGATTCTATCAGCAATTGTTCCCACATCGACTTCTGGTTGTACATCGACTTTCTATTATACATCGACTTCCTGTTGTACATCGACTTCCTATTGTACATCGACTTCCTATTGTACATCAACTTCTTGTCGTACATCGACTTTCTGTTGTACATCGACTTATAGTACATCGACTCCATGTGTAATCATTTTCACATCGATTCTGTTTGAAATCGTTCCGACATCGATTCGCGTTTCTGTGTTTGCAAGCCGATGTTTGCATCGATTACCATGAAAGTGTCAGTATAAACCATCGCGTTTATGTTCTGAATCGATCTTTCATATTGACTGTCCATAAACGTGACCGGTAGCTCTGTCGCGATTTAGAAACTTTGTACAGAGTCATGTTTTGACCCAATGCTGCTCTTTGAAGTGCATCGCGATTTAAAGGCCAACCCGAGACTGTTTTACTGAGTTATACAGTAAATCGCATGCATGCCCTATTGTCATATCATGTCATGCATTTAGCTAATGGCCTAAAAGTGATCAACCTACATGAAAGTCATAAGAATATGAATATCTATTCTAAGTGTTCTAATTGATTGTTTGAGTTCATCTACATGTGATTGATATGAGCTACAATCAGCCTTGTCCATAATTGGAAAATGATTATATGCTAAAAGTACAGCAACCATGTGATAGATTGAATTGAATACATGTCATGCTTGATTATTATAAGTTTTCCATCTTGTTTAAACCGATGGACTGTGGATTTGACACATTGAAACCAAACCATTACAGGTAAAGATTAAACTAAAGTAATTAAGCCGTTATGCTACTAAAAGTTACTCCAAATCATGTCCACTTGCCTTGTTTCTTATAATCATTGACATGATCTTTAGTCATAATTGTCCATTACTTGGAAATCATGTTGGCCATAAATGAATGAATGGAATTACCAGAATTTATTGGAACTTCGGTTCACAACCATGACTGTGCAAATAGGGCCCAGTCTCGTCTTGGGAGGAGCACCCGAAATACTTGTAAATCGCGAGAGCATATGATCCATTGAGGTGTCTGGAAATCACCTAATTGAATGCAAGATTGATCTGGGTAATTTCCAATTTGTTATTGAATGAGTGATTGAATGATTGATTGATGGAACTGTTATATGTGAAAGGGCCAAATCTATTGTACACATCATTATTCATGGAATCCAATATGTCATTATCCATTGGAATTCTATGAAATTCAACTTGTGATATCTATTGTACATGCTACATGCTATTGAATCTCCTCTATATGTCAAGTGATTGTACTGTCATCTATCTCATTGATAATCGTTCCGTCCTACATGAGAATTGTCATGAATTGTTACTGAACCTTCCTCATACATGTTATAGCTTGAAACCGTTTCCATTATTATCGACATGAGTATTGCATGATAGTATTGCCACTGTTAACATGTTAATTATGTAAAGTATGCCCGCACCATGAGATGTAAATCCTACTGGGCGCTAGTGCACTCACACCTGCTTCCTTAATATTTCAGGTGAAGATTATGAAGAGGTAGAGCTTGATGGGACTGGGGATGAGTGATGAGCTGCTCAGATGTACCCATCTATAGTTCGTCAGCTGAAAAGTAGAGAAAAGAGAGTGTAATAGTTAGGTTATTTTTCTTGATGTTATAAGTACTGGAGATACACTATTGGGCCCTGTTAATGGCTCTGATTATGTACGGTTTTAAATTAGCTGAATGGAAATGAAATAAAGAGTATTTGGCTGGCAATATTATTGTCTCAAGTATGTTGTTATACTTAGTTGTTACTCTGAATTACTCAACTGTGATACTCATACTTGTATCGTTCATGCTCTCGACGTTTATTTTCCGCTGCTAAATGTCAGAGTGTGACAATGAACCCTAAAATGAAAAATATCATCATTTCTAATTCATTTCTTATTCTGGGTGAGTTAACCATAGGTGTCAACACTCACACACACTTACACGCCCACCCTTGGGAACTAGAAGCGCAAAATCTAAGGGAGATCAATGCTCAGCCAAGAGTCTAGGACACCACTGTTTCTCTTCCTTTCGGTCTTCCAATGGGGATGGGAACCTGTGGGATTGACCTTTGAATCTGTCCAACGCTTAATGGGTAGATGTCATGGCCCAATAAGAGGATAGAAGAAAGAAAATAAGACAAATCCAAATGAAAAGAGCCAAAATAAGGCAAATCATAAGTAAAGAGCACGACAATAGTGTTAAAGACCCCGCAGAGATTCAAATGAACCTGATCGTAAGCGTACTAATAAAAAACCCCATAAGCCAAAGATTGAACCCCAATGAGTATAGGGTAGAGGAACGAGTGTCTCCTCGGTCACCCAAACCTTTAGCAAACCTCCTAAATATCATCTTCCCTTCTCCCTTATCGGTATGTCCCAGGTTCAAGGCAGGGCAACAATCAACTAAAGAGGACGTCGCCTACAGCTACCTTGGGTGAAGGTAACAATTAAGCACGTCTAACCCATGTTTAACACACCTAAGAATCATTAATGGACTTTTAATGATGATTGTGTAATTGAAGGGTCCAAGTATTACATTTTTCCCATCTAGAGCGGATCCCCTTCGTTCCGTGCGTCTTTCAAGGAGGAACCACGTCGGGTTACGACCTATTTCCAAAATAAAAAAAAAGTTGAATATTTTTAAAAGCCAAAAACACCAAATATGTCAACATACAAAAAAATTTGAATATGTCAAAATACAAAAAAAATGAATACTTTTAAAATAAAAAAAAAGAGTGAATACTTTCAAAACCCAAAAAAAAAATTGAATATTCCAAAATTAAAAAAAAAATGAATAGGCCACAAAAGTAAAAAATGATGAACTACTCTCATCTCATTTGTATGAATTCATTGCTTGTATGCTCATCCTTTAATTTCCTATTAGTGTTTGCCTGATTGCTTGTCGCATTTTAATTATGTCATTTCTTTATTTTATGCCTTATTTGAATAAAGGCTCAGCCCCTTGACAAACCACGAAGTCTGACTCACTTAGTAGCAAGGGGCTGAGTCAGAACAATTAACTAATCTGTTTGCTAAGTGACTCTCAGGCACAGGTAGAAGAAAGGCAAAGCATTCCATTATATATCACTGCCAAAAGGGCATACCATATCATGTACATCATACAAAAGGGTACCCCACTGGGTACATATCATCATAAGAAAGCAAAAATACAAGTGATGGTGGCCTAGCTCTCCCCACTGATGATCAGTCTGTCCCCATGCAATTTTAATTAATTGTATATATATACATATTTTGATGATTAACAAAACCAAACAAGAATTTATCAAGTATATCTGCTGAATATCTCATAAGTCTTAAGTACAGGAAACATTACCGAAGTCAAACAAGCCAATAAAGGTATGCATTAATACTCTGAAGCTTTAATCTTTTCAACATGAGATTTCTCTGAGTCCATATCAATTTCTGTTGAAGTTCATAATGATTCTCTTATAAGACTGAAAAGTCATGTCGTTTCAATCAAGTCGATGTCACAACGACTTGCTTGTTGTAACGACTTCATAAGTGATCATAACGATTTCTTTAGAACTCGCAACGACTTGCTTGTTGTAACGACTTCATAAGTTATCATAACGATTTCTTTAGAACTCGCAACGACTTACTTGTTGTAACGACTTCATAAGTTATCATAACGATTTCTTTAGAACTCGCAACGACTTGCTTGTTGTAACGACTTCATAAGTTATCATAACGATTTCTTTAGAACTCGCAACGACTTGCTTGTTGTAACGACTTCATAAGTTATCATAACGATTTCTTTAGAACTCGCAACGACTTACTTGTTGTAACGACTTCATAAGTTATCATAACGATTTCTTTAGAACTCGCAACGACTTGCTTGTTGTAACGACTTCATAAGTTATCACAACGATTTCTTTGAAGTTCGTAACGACTTGATAGCCACAACGACTTCTTTAGTTCTCGTAACGATTTCTTTGATACTCGTAACGACTTGCTAGCTGCAACGATTTCTTTAGTTCTCGTAACGATTTCTTTGATACTCGTAACGACTTGCTAGCTGCAACGATTTATTTAGTTCTCGTAACGATTCCTTTTGAAACTCGTAACGACTTGCTAGCCGCAACGATTTCTTTAGAGTTCATAACGACTTGATAAGTGTTCATGACTCACAACGATTTCTTTAGGATTCATAACGACTTGCTTTGTGTAACGATTTGTTAAGTGTTTCACATCGATTTCTTTTAGAATCAAAATGACTTGCCATAATTCATAACGATTTCTTATATCCTCTGTTATAGAACGATTTGCTATAACTCATAACGATTTCATAAGTCATATAGTCTTCAACTTCATATTTTGATATCTTATTCATCTTAAAGCATTGACCAGTCAAAATCCACGTAGACATCTCTCTGACGCTTTTGCATTTATGAGATCTGAACGTATCTCTGCATGCATGCAGACTATATCTTCCTTTATCGTGCTTATTCTGATAACGTCCTTTAGACTTAAGCCAGTTGGTATTACTATTTTCTTGACTATTGCTACTGACGTTGACTGATATCAGAGACAGCCTATCTGTCTGCTGTTTGAGCTTGACATCTGTGCAGACCTTTGATGTAGCTTCATTGTACAACGTTAGACAAATAGAAGCCAACGGATCTCTGTGAAGATCTCATCTCTTTGCGTGCTCAAGTGATCAAAAGACTGTGACAGGAAGCTTCCAAGACTCCAGATGTCATTCAGTCTAACGGCTACTCAAGAGAGAGACAACGATCTCTTCAACGACTAGATTTCAAATTGAAGATATATATACAAGACAGAAGAATAGAAGTACATATGATCGTGAGACTATTTTGAAATTCTTCTGAAGAAAATCAAGAGCCAAGATCCTTCACTCCGTTTTTGCTCTCTTGCTCTCCGCTAGTTCTTGTGAAAATCTTGAGAGAGCCTGTACAGTTCTGAGAGTGTGAATAGTTCTTAATCTCTTCGCTCTCAGTTCTAGTTGCTTCAGATCCTCTCTTATCAAAAGCTGGATCTAGGGGCGTGAAAGTCTTTTTCATTCTTCTCTGTGCTGTTCCCTTCGGGTGTGAAGGAAGACCTGGTGGTATCCAGGGTGTTGCTCCCTTTGGTTGTAAAGGAAGACCTGGTGGCATCCAGGGTGTTGTTCCCTTCGTGTGTGAAGGAAGACCAGCTGAGCTGGGTGTTGTAGCGTCCTTAGGGGGACTGTACCCTAGTTAGTGCAATCCTGAGTTGTTGCTCAGGGACTGGACGTAGGACTCCTAAGAAAAGGAAGTCCGAACCAGGATAATCCTTGTGTTGTGTGATTGTCTTCATTGCGTAATTGTTATTTAAACTAACAAGTAACTAACGTAGTTCGAAGATCGTTTGTGTGATTGTTTTTGGTTACAGGTATCTCCTAGATTGAATTTATAAAAACCCATTCACCCCCCCTCTGGGCTTGTCAACAGGGCAACAAGTGGTATCAGAGCAGTCTCTTCGACAAAGAAAGGATCCAACGATCTGAAGAGTAAAGATCCATGGCAGCCCAAGGTAATTTTGAAGGTCAGTCAGTCAACCGACCCTCTCTTCGATGGTGAAGATTACCCTTACTGGAAGACCAGAATGGAATACTTTTTACAAGGACTTGACTATCAAATTTGGTCCATAGTAGAAGAAGGTGATCTGTTAGTCACAAATGAGAAAGCACAATGGACAGATGATGACAGAAAGAAGATTTCCCTGAATTGCAAAGCAAAAAGTATCCTATGCTGTGCTCTAAGTAAGAAGGAATTCAACAGAGTTTCAGCCTGCAAATCATCAATGGAAATGTGGGAAAAGCTCAGGATTACTTATGAAGGCACAGACAAAGTGAAGGAAACAAGAATTGATATTCTTGTCACTCAATATGAAAGATTTCAGATGCAATCAAGTGAGTCCATAACCCAAATGTTCAGCCGGTTCACTGACATCACAAATGGACTGGCTAGCCTGGGGAAAGTATATGAAATGGGAGATATGGTAAGAAAGATACTTAGATCCTTACCGTCCTCATGGACTCCAAAAGTCACAGCAATAGAAGAAGCTAATGATCTGAAGAGAATGTCTGTAGAAAAACTCATTGGGTCCCTTATGGCCCATGAAATCAATATGGAAAGGCTAGGAGAGTCCTCTAGCAGAAAGAAGCACTCCAACGCCTTAAAAGCTGAAGAAGATTCACCAGAAGCAAGCTCAGCTGAAAGTGAAAGTAATGCAGACAGCGAAAATGAAGAAGCTATGTTATCCAGAAGGTTACAGCGAATCTTGGCTAAAAAGAAAAAGTCTCAATCTGGTAGAAAGTATTTCAAAAGGAATAAGGACTTCAAGAAACCAGATGGAAAAGAAGTGAAGAAAGGAGAACCCATTTGCTACGAATGTAAGAAGCCAGGACACATTAAGACTGAGTGTCCTAAGTTAAAGAAATCAGAATTCAGGAAGAAGGACAGTTCCAAGAAGTTTAGAAAGTTCAAAAAGAAAGCAATGGCAGCAGCATGGGAAAACAGTAGCGACTCAGATAGTGAGTCGAGCTCCTGCAGTGATGAAGAAAAAGCCCACTTGGCTTTCATGGCAAACACTGAAGAAAAGGTAACTTCTGACTCATCTTTTGATTCATGCAATGGTTCAGACTCCGATAGTTTAGAAGAGGCTTTCAATGAACTTTATGAAAAGTATAAAGAAGTAACTAAACTATTAAAAGTAAGTAAGAAAAACATAGTCTGTATAGAAAATACAAACTCAGATCTAAAATCAGAAAATGAACAATTAGAAAGTCAAATAATTGAACTTAAACGAAGAAATGAACTGTTATGTGAAGACCTAAAAGTTAAAAATGAACAAATAACTAAACTAGAAAAACATGAAAGTACTGATGAATTAAGGAAAGAAATTGAAAACTTAAATGAAGAAAATGATAAACTATCAAGCACACTAGAAAAATTTACTAATGGTAAAAACTCTCTAATATTAAAAGGTGCGAGGAGATCAGGTAAGAAGAAAAATGGATTAGGATATACACCCCCAGATAATGAAGAAACCAAGGTCTATCCTAAAACATATCCAACACCAAAATTTGTACCCGAACAAGATATAGCATACAAAGCTGATTTTAAATACATAGAAAAAGTGACTAAGTTATCCTGCTGTAGTCACTGCAATAAGTTAGGACATATTAAAACTACATGCCCAACAAGACACAAAAAATGGATATTAAAAGATAAAGTTAATGATACTAACCAATCAGGACCCAAAAGAATTTGGGTACCTAAAGCTTGATGTCTTTATTTCAGGATAACCCTCGAGCATCCAAATGGTATTTGGATAGTGGGTGCTCAAGACACATGTCAGGAAACCAGAAGTTGTTCTCTCATCTCCAAGCTGAAGATGGAACAGTTACCTATGGAGATAATGGGAAAGGAATTGTAATAGGCAGTGGCTCTGTGGAAAACAAAGGAAAAACAGTCATAGAAGATGTGCTACTAGTCAAGGATTGAAGCACAATCTCATTAGCATTAGCCAGCTGTGCGACAGAGGCCATCAGATCAAATTTCAAGAGTCAAAGTGCAGTATACTAAAGGATGGAACAGTCATCTTCGAAGCTAATAGAGAAAAGAATTTGTATGTGCTCTATCTTGAAGAACTCAAGGTTCAAAATGTTTGCCTGGCGGCAAATAAAAATAAATCCACAGAATTATGGCACAGACGACTTGGACACTGCAGCATAGATGGCATGAGAAAATTACTAAAGAAGAATCTTGTGCAAGGTCTACCTAAGGTCAGTACAAAGTTGGAAAGTGTATGTAAACCTTGTGCTAAGGGTAAGCACACCAAGGTCTCCTTCAAGTCAAAGACGGTGGTGACCACCTCAAAACCCTTGGAGCTCCTTCATATGGATCTATTTGGGCCAATGAGGACTACCAGTCTTGGAGGAAAGAATTTTGGATTTGTCATAGTTGATGACTACTCAAGATTTACATGGGTATCATTCCTAGAGCATAAAGATGATACTTTTGAAAGTTTTGTAAGCTTCAGTAAGAAAGTTCAGAAAGATCAGAAGTTCAGCATTGTGTCTATCAGATCAGATCATGGTGGTGAATTTCAAAATGAGAAATTTTCTAGATTTTGTGATGATCAGGGAATTGAGCACAATTTCTCAGCACCAAGGACACCTCAACAGAATGGCATCGCTGAGAGGAAGAACAGAACCCTATTGGACATGGCAAGAACTATGCTCTCAGAATATGATCTGCCTAGATACTTTTGGGCTGAAGCAGTCAATACAGCAAGCTATATTATCAACCGTGTAATGATCAGGCCAATCCTGAAGAAGACTGCATATGAACTATTCAAAGGGAAAAAGCCTCAGATCAGTCACTTCAGAACCTTTGGGTGCCCTTGCTTCATTCACAACAATGGAAAAAGAGATATCGGTAAGTTGGATGCCAAATCAGATGAAGGCATCTTCATGGGGTATACGTCTAAACCTAAAGGCTATAGAGTGTTTAATAAACGTACCTTGTTGATTGAACAATCTGTGCACATTATTTTTGATGAAACTAACCCTTCCTTGAGAAAGGAAGTAGATAGTGACGATGATGATGCAGAAGAACTATCCAAGAAACTAAAGGATGCATCAATTGAGGACAAGGATGATCCACCTCTGGAAGAATTACAACAAGAAGAAGTTACTCATGAAAACCTTCCAAAGGAGTGGAGATACAAGAAAGATCACCCACTTGAAAATATCATTGGTGATCCATCCATTGGGGTAAGAACAAGAGGTAATGTTATTCCTTGTGATTATTTAGCTTTTGTTTCTCAGATAGAGCCTAGGACAGTCAATGAAGCTCTCTCTGATGAATCTTGGATAGTAGCCATGCAAGATGAATTAAATCAATTCAAGAGAAACCAAGTATGGTCTCTTGTTCCTAGACCATCAGACCATCCAGTCATTGGCACCAAATGGGTGTTCAGAAATAAACTGGATGAAACTGGTGCAATCTTAAGAAACAAGGCCAGGTTGGTAGCTCAAGGCTATTCTCAAGAGGAAGGCATAGATTTCGATGAAACCTATGCACCTGTAGCTAGACTTGAGGCCATTAGAATATTACTTGCATATGCATCTGCTTTGAACTTGACACTATTTCAAATGGACGTTAAATCCGCTTTCTTAAATGGTTTCATAAAAGAGGAAGTTTATGTGGAACAACCTCCGGGCTTTGATGACACAGAATTTCCTAATCATGTTTTCAAACTTCACAAGGCATTATATGGTTTAAAGCAAGCTCCTAGAGCCTGGTATGAAAGGCTTAGCTCTTTCCTTCTAAACAATGGTTTCAGCAGAGGTCAGGTAGATAGTACACTTTTTATAAAGTCAAAAGTCAAACAAATCCTACTGGTTCAAATCTATGTAGATGATATCATTTTTGGTTCTACTGATGAGTCTCTTTGCAAGTACTTTGAAAAGTTAATGCAGGGAGAATTTGAAATGAGTATGATGGGAGAACTCAACTATTTCCTTGGACTACAAATCAAACAAGGAAAGGAAGGAACTCACATCAGTCAAGCTAAGTACACAAAAGAACTATTGAAGAAATTCGGATTCGAAAATACCAAGCCACTGTCAACACCAATGAGTACATCAACAAGAATGGACAGTGACAAAGATGGTAAGAAAGTAGATCAAAAGATCTACAGAGGTATGATAGGTTCACTCCTTTATTTAACAGCTAGTAGACCTGATATTTTATTTAGTGTATGCATGTGTGCTCGATATCAGGCAGATCCTAAAGAATCGCATTTAATTTCTGTGAAAAGAATATTTAGATATCTAGCAAGATCTCATGACTTAGGTCTATGGTATCCAAAACAATGTGAAATTAGCCTAGTAGGTTACTCTGATGCTGACTATGCTGGATGTAAATTAGATAGAAAGAGCACCAGTGGTTGTTGCCAGTTCCTTGCAGGGTGTTTGATATCTTGGTCCTCAAAGAAACAAAATTCAGTAGCACTCTCTACAGCTGAAGCTGAGTACGTGGCTGCTGGAAGCTGCTGCACACAACTCTTATGGATAAAGCAACAGCTTGAGGACTTTGGATTAAATATCAAATCGATCCCGTTGCTATGTGACAACACCAGTGCCATTAATCTCACCAAGAATCCAGTCCAGCACTCAAGGACCAAACATATTGAGGTTAGATATCATTTTATTCGTGATCATGTTGCAAATGGAAATATTGAAATATCTTTTATTGATACAAATGGCCAATTAGCAGACATTTTCACAAAAGCCTTACCTGAAGAGAGATTTACATCTCTTAGAAGGGAATTAGGCATGTGTAATTTGTGATAAAAGTTTGCTTACAAGTGGCATATTAAAGTTTAGAATTAAAGCAATTTTTCCCTCCTTGGCGATAAGCAAAAAAAAAATCAAATTATATTGCAATAAACTCTCTCTCATTGAAGTCCAGTTGAACGGTCAAAACCTTTTGTCGTTTTCTCCGCCGCTTGGCGCCTCACTTTCCACGTAGCATTAATTTATTCATAAAATCGATGTCAGAACGATTCGTGCCTCATCGTCTACCTCTTTCCCCTCTTTTAGCCTGCCGCTCGAGCCGATGCCCTAACAACTCCATCTCAATCCTCTGCAAATTCGAATCTTCCTCCTACTTCCCGCAAAATTTCTTGAGGATTCTTTCTCCTCACCTTCCGTCTCCACCCTCCGTTATCTTTCCCACCTGAATCTATGGCCGCTCCTATCATCGCCGGCAGTTTGGGTGGCTACAGCGCCGAGTTCCTCACTCCTGAGGAGCAGGAGAGGTTCACATTTGTGAAGACGAAGCTCTGTGGCAACAAAGCAGTAGATGTAGCTAATCTGCGGAAAAGTGGAATGAGCAGCTTAGTAGAGTTGATCAATCAGATGCAGTGGACAGAAATTTCCACCTTTTCAGAGGTCAGTTATCCGGACTTGGTAAAAGCCTTTTTTGTGTGTATGCGAACAGAGGAAGATGGGTCTCTGGTTTCGTCAGTAAAGGGAACTTTGATTAGAATAGACCCTGAGTTGCTGAAAGTGTTGTTCAATGTAAAGACTTCCGGATTTAGTGGGATTCACTCTGAGGATGCCCAAGTGAAAGGTCTGGGAATTATAGGGCCAGGATTCAAGCTGAGAGACGGCAAGATCGACATAAATCAACTATCAGCCTTCAATCGTCTTCTCCATTTTATTGTCTGTCAAATCCTAGTTCCCAGAAGTGCAACGTTTTCATCTTGCACAAAGGCCGATTCGGACATGATGTACTGGGCCATTCAGAATAAGGAAATAAATATGGCCGCAGTGATAATGGAAAGAATGAAGTTTGCAAGAGATCAGATTTGGGACACCAAGAGTAAGTTAAATGTGTCCCTGCCTTATGCCCATCTACTCACCAAAATTTTCAAACACTTCGGTGTTGATTTCTCTGGGGCAGTTGTAGAGAAAATGGGCCAAGCAATCAGGTCCAGGAATTTGAAGAAGAGTGGTTTCTCTGTGGAGAATGGTATTTGGTTCAAGGCTTCAGTGGCCGAAGGCGAGGCCATCATTATCGACACTGCAGTTGTTCATCCGGAGATGGAATCAGCAAATATGGATCCAGAATTGCCAGTGGAGTCAATTTTAGCTCCAGCAGTTGAAGCAGCAGAATCTTCAGGACCCTCCATTGCAGAAGTTCAGTATGAAAGTGCAGTAGAAGAAGAAAGGGCGTCTGCAGAAGCTTCAGGATTTCCAGAAGAACCAGTTCAAACCTTTGCAGAAAGGCGCATTGAGGATCTCCTCCCAGAGGACATTATTCCTGTTGAGGACCCACATCCCTCAATTGTAGTTGCATCGATTCTGGCAGACATCATAGATTCCATTCCTTTTATTTCCAGTGCTCCAGAAGCAAGTAGCAGTGTTGCTAAAGAGACTGTGGCACCAGGCCACATTGATGAGCAGATGGAAGATGTTCCAGTCGAGGTCGAGCACCAAGCTGCCCAAGGTGACTCACAAGTGGAACCTGCTCCCAGTCAGGGGGAGCAAGTATCAGATGAAGAAAATGCTCCTATTGAGGGGGAGCTATCAAAAGAAGGTCATGAAGGTGCATCTCCAGATGTTGAGAAGGTTGAAGAGCAAAGAGATTTTTCCAATCTGGATGACAGAGAAGGAGTGACTGCAAGCTCTTCGAGCTCAGATGATGATGTCCCTCCCCCAGAAAATAAAAGTAAGAAGAAAGGAAAAGCGGTTGCCTCTGGAGTTCCTCTCCTGGCTGATTCTCCATTTCAGAGGAAGGCTAAGAAGAAAATTGTCATACATTTGAAGCCAGTAATTGAAAGGTTAAATGTTCAAGGTGAACTACTATGTTCTCTCCAGTCAGATGTCAACTCTATTTTTCTGAGTCAAGCTTCGGCTAACAAAGAGTTGGCCCAAATCAGAAATGCTATGACTTGGTTCAACCAGGAAATGAGCAGCATGAAAGGGATGCTCTCAGATATTATCAAGGTAGTTGGAGCTCATGCTCCTCCTCCTCAAGAAGAAGCAGTTTCACCAGGAGCAGCAGCAGCATCAGAAAATGCAGGGCCAACAGGGCCAGATGTTCAAGATGCAGGGCCAACAGGGCCAGATGTTCAGGATGCAGGGCCAACAGGGCCAGATGTTCAGGATGCAGGGCCATCAGGGCCATCTGTGCAAGATTCCAGACCATTGGAGAGTGAGTCTGTGCAGTTAGAGGCAGAAGAGATCTTGGCACCCAAGCCCCCAGCTCCCTCTTCCCCCTCTCACACACCTATTCCTCCCACTCCACCATCAGCTCCTACAGCACCTCCTGCTCCTCAAACATTCAAGAAGCCTCAATCTAGACCAATTTCATCTCCTACTCCATTTCAGTCCACCATTCCTTCTCCTTCATTTGAGGCCCCTCCTGGATCCTCAGCTGGAGCATCATCCTCCTCCTCCGGTCCCTCCCTTGGACCCACTGATGCTCCTCACACTACTTCACATTTTTTCTTCATCCTACTCCTCCACCATCTTTCATCACTATCATACCTGTACATGCTCAACTCAGTTCTCCCTTTATTGAAAAGATAAAGGATGAATTTGAGGAAGGGATCCTCAGGTCTGTGTTGAAAGTGGGAGACCATATTCACAGGACAGATCCTTCTGTTCCTGCCTCCAAGAAGAGGAAACTTACTTCTACCTCTTCCTCTTCCTCTGAACCCAAATACCCTCCTTTGTGGTTTTCTCTCACAGTGGCCAACCACCATAACCCACTGTATAGGGAATACCTTTCTAAAGTTGCTTATGCCACCATCATCAACCTTCCTTTTCAAAACCTTACAGATTATCTGCACACTATTTTTCCTTATACTTCTCTTTCAAAAACCGAAAAATCCAAAATTTTCTCTCTTGCTCACTCCAAATCTGAAGAGCAGTGGGGCAAAGGTCACAAGGATCTTCTCAAGAAGTTCACTCTTGCCAGATCTGCCAGATTTCCTCCAAGGGACCACTCCTTGACTCTCTCTGAATGGTTCAGGATGTATCACAAAGAACTCTGGGCACCCTTCATTCAATCAGAAATCAAGATGATCAGGCATTTCATGCTCTTCAACAACTTCAGATACATTAATAAACTTCCAGAAGTTCAGCTCTGTCAGTTCAAGAAGGCCATTTCAGCCTTGTCTCCAGTTCCAGCTCACTCTTCAGATATTAAGGTAGACTTTGCTACTCTTCAAATACCTGAGGAGATAGCCCTGCCTCAAATTCACTTTCTAGTTATGGAATCCTCTGTAGGATCCATCATCTTTGAGCGTTATGCCAGGGTTTTGGGCAGAATTAAAGTACAGAAAGGATGCATGGTTTCCTTTTCTAGATTCCTCTTCAGGGAATATCACCAGGGCCATGTCAAGGCTGAAGTTCTCTCCCCTATCTTGTCTGAATGTGAAAGGCTCACATCTTCTGATTGGTCCACATTCTACCCTCTGTCAGCTCAGCAGTTGTCGCACTCAATGAAGCTCAGGCCAGGGAAGGCAAACCAGCTATTTCTCCAGCCACTTTTTTAGATATGAACTCCATCAATCTTGTTGATGACCCCTTCAGGGTCTGGGAAGAAAGATACAAAGTGTATGTGGCTTTGCACCAAGCTCTCAGAGCTAACCACAATCACTACCCGGTCACCATGGACCAGTTCCTCTCCTGTGCCAGCTTTGGCACTTCTCGGTTTCTCAAGTTCAACATGGACAAAGATGCCTATGCTGATCTTCTCTATAGGCATTTAGATCTTCATATCAAACGGATGGCTTCCACCATGGGACCATCTTACTCTGTGTCTTTTGGCGCTTTTAAGACTTTTTTTGAAGAGCAGGAAGTTCAGGCATGGGAAACCATCTCCCATTTTGCCTCTTTGTTGTCTCCTGCCTTCTATTTGCCTGTACCTCCGCAATGAATGCCATGACTCTATGTGTATTCTCTCTTTCTCTCTTCTTTCTTTGTCAAAGTGTTTCTTTTTGCTTAATGACAAAAAGGGGGAGAAAAAGTACAAAAAATTCAGACATTTTTTATGCTTATTGTTCAGTTTTGTCATCACCAAAAAGGGGGAGATTGATGATCAGTCTGTCCCCATGCAATTTTAATTAATTGTATATATATACATATTTTGATGATTAACAAAACCAAACAAGAATTTATCAAGTATATCTGCTGAATATCTCATAAGTCTTAAGTACAGGAAACATTACCGAAGTCAAACAAGCCAATAAAGGTATGCATTACTACTCTGAAGCTTTAATCTTTTCAACATGAGATTTATCTAAGTCTATATCGATTTCTGTTGAAGTTCATAACGATTCTCTTATAAGACTGAAAAGTCATGTCGTTTCAATCAAGTCGATGTCACAACGACTTGCTTGTTGTAACGACTTCATAAGTGATCATAACTATTTCTTTAGAACTCGCAACGACTTTCTTGTTGTAACGACTTCATAAGTTATCATAACGATTTCTTTAGAACTCGCAACGACTTACTTGTTGTAACGACTTCATAAGTTATCATAACGATTTCTTTAGAACTCGCAACGACTTACTTGTTGTAACGACTTCATAAGTTATCATAACGATTTCTTTAGAACTCGCAACGACTTGCTTGTTGTAACGACTTCATAAGTTATCATAACGATTTCTTTAGAACTCGCAACGACTTGCTTGTTGTAACGACTTCATAAGTTATCATAACGATTTCTTTAGAACTCGCAACGACTTACTTGTTGTAACGACTTCATAAGTTATCATAACGATTTCTTTAGAACTCGCAACGACTTGCTTATTGTAACGACTTCATAAGTTATCACAACGATTTCTTTGAAGTTCGTAACGACTTGATAGCCGCAACGACTTCTTTAGTTCTCGTAACGATTTCTTTGATACTCGTAACGACTTGCTAGCTGCAACGATTTCTTTAGTTCTCGTAACGATTTCTTTGATACTCGTAACGACTTGCTAGCCGCAACGATTTCTTTAGTTCTCGTAACGATTTCTTTGAAACTCGTAACGACTTGCTAGCCGCAACGATTTCTTTAGAGTTCATAACGACTTGATAAGTGTTCATGACTCACAACGATTTCTTTAGGATTCATAACGACTTGCTTTGTGTAACGATTTGTTAAGTGTTTCACATCGATTTCTTTAGAATCAAAATGACTTGCCATAATTCATAACGATTTCTTATATCCTCTGTTATAGAACGATTTGCTATAACTCATAACGATTTCATAAGTCATATAGTCTTCAACTTCATATTTTGATATCTTATTCATCTTAAAGCATTGACCAGTCAAAATCCACGTAGACATCTCTCTGACGCTTTTGCATTTATGAGATCTGAACGTATCTCTGCATGCATGCAGACTATATCTTCCTTTATCGTGCTTATTCTGATAACGTCCTTTAGACTTAAGCCAGTTGGTATTACTATTTTCTTGACTATTGCTACTGACGTTGACTGATATCAGAGACAGCCTATCTGTCTGCTGTTTGAGCTTGACATCTGTGCAGACCTTTGATGTAGCTTCATTGTACAACGTTAGACAAATAGAAGCCAACGGATCTCTGTGAAGATCTCATCTCTTTGCGTGCTCAAGTGATCAAAAGACTGTGACAGGAAGCTTCCAAGACTCCAGATGTCATTCAGTCTAACGGCTACTCAAGAGAGAGACAACGATCTCTTCAACGACTAGATTTCAAATTGAAGATATATATACAAGACAGAAGAATAGAAGTACATATGATCGTGAGACTATTTTGAAATTCTTCTGAAGAAAATCAAGAGCCAAGATCCTTCACTCCGTTTTTGCTCTCTTGCTCTCCGCTAGTTCTTGTGAAAATCTTGAGAGAGCCTGTACAGTTCTGAGAGTGTGAATAGTTCTTAATCTCTTCGCTCTCAGTTCTAGTTGCTTCAGATCCTCTCTTATCAAAAGCTGGATCTAGGGGCGTGAAAGTCTTTTTCATTCTTCTCTGTGCTGTTCCCTTCGGGTGTGAAGGAAGACCTGGTGGTATCCAGGGTGTTGCTCCCTTTGGTTGTAAAGGAAGACCTGGTGGCATCCAGGGTGTTGTTCCCTTCGTGTGTGAAGGAAGACCAGCTGAGCTGGGTGTTGTAGCGTCCTTAGGGGGACTGTACCCTAGTTAGTGCAATCCTGAGTTGTTGCTCAGGGACTGGACGTAGGACTCCTAAGAAAAGGAAGTCTGAACCAGGATAATCCGTGTGTTGTGTGATTGTCTTCATTGCGTAATTGTTATTTAAACCAACAAGTAACTAACGTAGTTCGAAGATCGTTTGTGTGATTGTTTTTGGTTACAGGTATCTCCAAGATTGAATTTATAAAAACCCATTCACCCCCCCTCTGGGCTTGTCAACAGGGCAACACCCACCACTCTTGACTGGTCGGGGGTGCCGACTGCTCTCGGGCTTGCCCGGGTCTGCTGTCGAGAGAGGAGGCGGAGGCCTCATGGAGGTGTAAGAGTCGGTCGACTGCTGAGCACCGCACTCCTACTAGATGTTCCTCTAGTACTTAGAGGAAGTCACTATGAAGCTAGCAGAGTACGTGTTGGCTCGCCCCTCCCTCATAGTGCGCTCCCTGCCGCGACGGTACTAGTCCTCTACCTCTCGCAGCAGCCGCTCGGAGACCCCTAAGTTGGTGAGTTTGTCCAGCACCTGCTGGGAGAGACGATCCTGATCCTCCTCCCATCGTTTGCGCTCATGCTCACGCTCCCTCCACTCCACAGTGAGCATCACTTGTAACTCCACAGCCTCGTGAGGAAGGTCGGGGTCGCGCTAGGAGGCCTGGGTACGCAGCTCGGACAGCTGCTCTGTCAGCTCTGCCACCTCTGCCCCTGCCAGCATCACCTGGGTGATGGCACCCTGAAGCTCGACGGTCTACACAAAGGAGAACGCATGTAAGTCACAAATCATTCAATTTTGTATGCATATTATTGTGGAAAGCTTACCCATGTAGCGAGCTTGCGCTCCGCATCCTCCGCCCGAGCCACCGCCACAGCCAATTGCTCCTGGAGGGAGGCCACTCGCGGGTCGGGTACACTCGCAGTCATGGAGGCACCCGCAGCATTGGTGCACTCCACAGAAGCTTGCTCCACACACTACACACAATGAATGTAAAGTCAACTCACGCCAAGGTAAGAAAGCAAAGGTAAAGCCATTCAAACTTACCAAAGTCACCAGGGCCTCCCGTGCCTCGGCCAACTGTGCCTCTGTACCTGCCAGCTGGGTGTGGAGGGTCATCATGGGCATCCTGCACATGCACTCATTTGTCAGTTCAATCATTCATATCATAATGAGCAAATATAGTTTAGAAGTGCATACCCTAGCTGGCCTTATGAAGTCCTGATCGCCGTATACCTCCTTGTAGTGTTGGAGGTACGCATAGCTGTCCGCGGCGTCGGGCTCTACTACAGTACCCCCACGCCGCCAGTCGGTGTACTACTCGGGGAAGTGAAGGTGCCAGTCCACCTTGTTCTCCTTCCCTCAGATCTTCCTCCCAACTCCCCTCGGCTCCGTCTCCTCAGACCACACCTGGTGCAACCCTAGCATCCTCATGGCGAGCCTCAAGCGGAGAGGCTAAATCTCGTTCAGGCAGTGGACCCAAACATCCCTCCCGAAATGAGGTAGCCCATCTCCACCTAGGGTTGTCCCTCGTTCGTCATGCCCGCGCAGGGCTGCCATACCACCTGCATCTATGTGCATACAATATCACATATCATATCATATTACATAAAGAAATGCACGAAATAAGTCAGAGTACGTACCAAGAGGGCTGAGAAGTCCTGATTGTCATGGCAGAGGGTGTCTAACTGCAAGGAGAAGGAGGCCGCTGTCACCACCGGCAGCCACCGCCTGGCAAGGGGAAGTGCGTCGGGTCGCACCTCCGTAGCCGTCCCCAGGGGAATGTAGTAATAACTCCATACCTGCATACATAAGTATGTTGATTATTTGGCTAATGAATTTAATGCAAGAACAATTAAGAAAGCTTAAAGAAAATCATGTACCTGGAAAAAAAGGGGTGAACCCGTCCACGGTGGTCTCTCGACCGGTGCCGCTGAAGTGATCTGCAAAAGTGTGGGCCAGAAAGGCCGCTCCCCACACGTACTCACCAACTCTCTCCAAATCCTCCAAAATCTCTAGGAATCGGAAATGGATGCTGTCTCCCTTTGTCCCCAGCAACATCTTCCCCAGAAATAATACCAAGAACCTCCTCAAGTCCTGGTCTACCCTCTCCTCGTCTTGGGGGTCCTGGCCGTATACCTCCCTGGCCAGCCCCGCTGCTCGCTGCACGAACTTGTGTAGCGACTCCTCGCCTGTTTGCCTCACCCCTCGCAGACCTAGGCTCTCCAAAAACTCCACTCGGTTGACCATCCTTTGATCGACAAGGTCTTCCACCCCCGCTGGCTCTAGACTCAGCATGTCCTATGCATACTCCATGTAATCGGCATACGTCACTCCAGTCACTGCCTCCCCGTCCACTCGGAGGCTGGTGATCCCCGCTACGTCCTCTAAGCTCGGCACCATGTACCCTCAAGGCATCAGAAATGCCCTTCTTGCCCTGTCCCACCTCTCTCTCAATGCCTAGACAAGGGGGTTGTCCACGTAAAAGGGCTCGATCTCCAAGATCGACCCGAACCCCATCACCCTCACCCTCTCGTGCTGGAAGTCGGGGAGCCCCTAGTACGCTGCTATCACTAGCGGCCAATGGATCTGGGGCCTCAAGATCCTCTGCACATAAGAAGATCAAAAGTCTGGTCAGCACAAGGTGAATATACTTAAAATAGTTAAAACTGCCCAAATAAGGCCAAAATCCAAGCCTCGGATGGGTCATCTGAAACACGACCAGTTCAGTGGTCGTACTTCAGCTTTGAATCGCGATGGCCAATGTAACATCCCCCTCTTAATTGGTTAGCCACCTTCTTCTGAAGGTCGCGATGCATCGGGTCGTCGCCTTCTGAAGGTGACAAGGTGGCTGTCGCATTCTTGTTGTGAATGAGACAGACATGTTGTCGCGTTCAGCCTCTGACCACAGCATGTGATTTGTCGTCTTGCTGTCGAAACAGATCGGCCAAGTGTCAACCCCTGACAACATGAAGGCGGCATGTCAGGTGTCACATTCAGGTTGTCAGGACTACGAGCTTGACACATGGCGGTTCCAGTGGTCAAGTCTGACCAGGGCTTTGAGATAGCGACAGGTTGGCCGTCGCGTTCAGTAAGTGAACGCGACAGGCAAGCTATCGCGTTCTCAACTCCGAGGCTTAAGTGTGCTTAGGCTGCAGAACACCCCCTTCTTCTTTCCCATTCTACCTGTTCTCTCTCCTTCTACCCTCTATTGATGGTGCCTCCATGGGTTGTGTTTGAGAGGTGTTGGGCGTGTGTGTTGGTGATTCTTCTTCCCAGCGTGGTGTTCTTCCCCGGCGTGGCTCCCTCTTCGTGTTGGTGACCCTTCTTCGGCGTGTAGGACGATCCTTGCTCATGGACGGCATTCCCGTGGAGCTTGGATCGAGGAGGAGGGGTGCATGCCTACGAGAAGACCCCATTGGTGTGGTTCTTCATTTTGACTCCTTGCTTTCCCCCTAGTTCTACCATGCTAGGGCCTCCAACCCCTTCTTCAAGCCCTTAGAATCCATGCTACGATGTGCATGTGTATGTTGTGGTTCATGTGAAATGCTTGCATGGTTTGATGTGTGCTTGGAATGGGTCATGGTTGTTGAGAGTTCCATGCTTACATGTGAGATGATTTAGTGTAGTTCATCTTCCTTGCATGCATGGGGGTTTACAAGGGTGGTTTGAGCCTATTTGATCAGTTTACATCGTTCTCCATGCTCCCCTCCCCTTGTAGTTTCCGGATTTGAGGTGCATGGTATGAAGGAGATGCTCTCGGGTGTGTATGTCTGTGGTCACGACACGAGTGTGTCGCGACACGTTTGGTGTCGCGACCCAGATCGCAACAGCCCGATACGTTGCCTTCTTGTGGGGGAAAGCGACACCCACCCTGTCGCATTCTGGTTGTGACAGGGTGGCTGTCGCCTTCTTCCCAGTTTTCTCTGTGTGTTGTGGGAAGTCTCAGGTGGTCACCTAGACCTCTGTATGTGGTCGCGACAATGCCCTTGTCGCGACCGGATCCAGGTCACGACAGATAGGGTGTCACCTTTAGGTGGCGATAGCCTGTGTGTCGCCTTCTCAGACAGAGAAGGGCTTGGTGACCTGTTCGGAGTTTTACTTCCGCTGCGACTCTGTTTCTCAGCACCTATGTTGTTTCCTAGCACTGTCCTACTCTAGTCTTTCTCCCGGTGCTAGGCACTTGTGGGCTTGTCCGTTGACAGGTTGTTACATTACCTAGACCCCCGGTCCCCACGCGCCGGTTTGAGGGAGTTCTCCGAGCGGCAGGCGAGCTCGAGTCTATGGACTCTGGTAGCAGAGGGGAAAACGGTGGGGACAGTGGTGTAGAGTCGTTTGTAGAGATCTCTAAGCTGAGTCTAGGACGCCGAGGTGGTTTGGTGCTTCTCCGACGCAGATCAGCTAGTCCTTTTCTCACTGCCTCACTCTACTTGGTTCCGGAACCACTTAGATGGGCCAGGCATGGGACCGTAGTCCGGCCAGACTACAGCAGTTGTGGTTACTTTAGTTCCACATCTCACTCTGATGGGAGGTGCTAGACATGGACTGGAAGTCGAGGATAAGGCACGTGGAGCACCTGATCAGTTTGAATATTGTAGTTGTTAGTGGCTAGTGTCTCTGTCCAGGCAGTTGTTCACTGTCTGTGTTTGCAGCCTTGGGTTCTTCCCAGTGTCGTGGTTTACTTGGGTTTCCGGTTCCGACATTTAGCTTAGACTGACGACCGTGTAGTTTCTTTACACTTTCGCACTTACTCTGTTAGTAGAATAGATTTACTCACTTTAAATTAGTTATGCTTATCCAGATCTATTTTGCTATTAGAACCAGTGGGAGATTGATAGTCCCTACTGGGCTTCTTCGTGAAGCTCACTCCCTTCTTTTCAGGTGAGACTTCACAGCAGTGCCACCCGCGGCGTACTGAGGAGACTGGGCCGTAGTAGACAGTGCCCTCGCTGAGCAGTGTCTCCCCCTTCTAGTTGGTACTTCACCCTCGGGGTATGCCCCTAAGGGATCTGTTATCCCCTTTACTTCTGCACTTGTACTTTGCAACTTTGGGACTGTACTAGACTTGCACAATGTGTTGGACTCTTTTCCTTCACTTGTTGGTACTTTTAATGCGTGTTGTTGTTACTTACTCCCGTTACATATCTTGTTAAACTGATCCGTTAGCCCTTTCGGATCTCCGGGCTCGTGGGCGGTGGCACCGGTGGTCGGATTCTTGATGGAAGCCGGAGGTCCAAGTGTCGGGGTCGTTACAGTGGTATTAGAGCAAGGGGTCTATCAAGACTTGTATTGGAACTAAGTGACAATGCAAAGTCTAATTGGAAGTACAAGCAACACTACTAGCCACCGGGTTTTTCTGTTAACTTGAATGTTAGTCTGTGTCACAGGACATGCCTCCGCGTAGATGCAGGCAGGTTCGAGAGTTGATGGAGCATCAGGACGATGCACCGGACGGGTCGGTTGCAGCCGAGCACGCACCAGTGGTGTAACGGCCCTCTTTATACCAGTATGATTATACCAATCCACATTGATATAAACGGCGCCATCACAGTGGGACATGTACCCAACACAACACAGTAGGTCAAGATGTACATAAATAACAAAAGAAAGTACAACGGAAATAAAAGATACTCTTATTGTTACGCCCTGACGCGGAGTATCGAAACGCGAGGCAGTTGCAAATAAACGGGTACAGAGCGAGTACTAGACATCATACCATTGAACAAGAAATAAACACTAAAGCAAATTCTTCTCATTAATAACTTCCAAATGTCTAGTTACAACCACTAATATCAGAGCCATTCTATAGGGCCCAATTATATTGAAATAAAAGCAAAAGACTGAACTTAAGACTCTAACATAATACTAAGACACTAGGGTACTCTTTGTTGGGTTGAATGCATATTCATATCATTTCCCTCCTATTTTGATGATGACAAGAGGTAATTTTAAAGCAATTTAAATGAAACATGTCAAAAACATCATACCTGAACATTTATCATTTGTACTCATAATAAAACATTTTACTAATGATATATGTGTTTAATTTTCAGGTACAAACACCTTTTTACAAAATAAGTGTCGACACACCCCTCAATGGTGTCGACACATCACCTCAGTCTCAAAGGCAAAAAGCTGAAGAATTGCCTAGACTGTGTCGACACATGTCAAAGAGTGTGTCGACACGAGTTGCAGATTCCAGGAATAAGTGTACCCAGATTGACACACTCTCAGAGCAGGTCGACACTGGACCCAGTTCCCAGAACAACCAGTTTGCAGAATTGGGACAGCAGGTCGACACACTCTCAGAGCAGGTCGACACTGGACCCAGTTCCCAGAACAGCTAGTTTGCAGATTTGGGACAGCAGGTCGACACACTCTCAGAGCAGGTCGACACGGGACCTTCTTCCCAGAACATCAGTTCTCATATTTGGGACAGTGTGTCGACACCACCACCAGGGCAGGTCGACACACTACGGAAAGTTTGCAACTTAAAGTGGATGGCTGCCACGTGTCAGCCCAGGCCGATGGGGAATCAACCTAGGATCGTGTGCCCTTATACCTAAAGGGTATCTTTGGACTCTTTTGGGTATAAAAGGCCCTCTATTGGCCATCCATCCATAAGAGAGACCCAACAAAGCTCTTAGAGCCTCCTGGAAGTTTCCTGGCGGCTACAAGAGGTTGTCTCCCTCCTTGCTCTACGAGTGCTTCCAGAAGACCAATTCTCACCAATTCAAGTGTGAGAATTGGAGTGTGATTCTTGAAGAAACCTCTGAAGCATCCCAAGGAAGCAGATCCTGTAGAAGCCTTCGTTGGAGAAGAACTCAAGGAAGATCCAACAACTCCAAAGTGCAGAGCATCGGTTTTGGACTTCAAGACTGCAAGCCTCTTCCCAATCCAAGCTTCTACAAGGGAGTACACTTGAAGAACGAAGCTATTTAATACAATTCACTGTACTTCTGTTCTTCTGAGATATCTTTTGAGATTATGCAAGTGCTTCTGCATAGCTCTCATTAGTGCTCTCATTTTCGACTAGATCTGTGCTAGAAGGTCTATGTCTTGAGTTGGTGTCTAGCAACCATTGTGTGAGCATTGTGCTCAAGTTGTGTGAGCATTGTGCTCAGGTTGTTGTGAGCCGTCGTGCTCAGTTTGAGTTGTCTAACTCAAGGTTGTGTTGAGCAGTCTTGCTCAGTGGTTCTAGAGTAGTCTTGCTCTAGAAGTTGTGTGAGTTGTAAGCTCTCAAGTGTTGGAGTTGTCAGGCTCCAGTGGGTGTGTACCCGGTTGTTTTAGTGAATCCTCACAGGGTGTGAGGGGTGGATGTAGGAATCACTTGGGTGATTTCCGAACCACCTAAAAATCCTTGTGCACTTGTCTATCTGTGGTTTGATTTCATTATCCGTTAGATGCTTGCATAGGATCATTTAAAGTTCACTTAATCAACTGATTTCATATCTATTTTTACCAACTCACTCAAATCTCATCAGATCTGTGGTTTTTCACTGATAAAATTGCCTCTGATTCAAAAGTGTTTTTAAACTGTTTAAGCTTCCGCAGAAAGTGGCATAGATCTATTCATCCCCCCCCCTTCTAGATCTTATCCACACCTTTTCCTCGATCCTTCAATTGGTATCAGAGAGGGTTTACCTTGATCTGATTTGATCTGAGTAGTTTTTGTTTCTGAGTGCTGTGTGTTTGAGTGTTTGCTTGTTTGTTTGCTAAGCATTTTCTGCCTGCTTTAGAGTCATGGATTCCAAAGGTTTCATAGCTGAGGGTCATTCCATAAATAGGCCACCATTCTTTAATGGGACGGACTATTCTTATTGGAAAAACAGAATGCAAGTATTCTTAAGGGCCCAGAACTATGAGATCTGGAAAGTAGTAGAAGTGGGTCCCTATGAAAACCAGGGAGAAGAAGACACCTGGACTAGGGAACAAATAAGGAAAGCTACATTGAATTATAGTGCCATGAACATGATTCAATGTGTTGTCCATCCCAAGGAGTATTCGAGAATCTCAATGTGCAAATCTGCCAAAGAGATGTGGGATAAACTCGAATTACTCTATGAGGGAACATCTCAAGTAAAGGAGACTAAGGCAAATATTTTAGTTTCAGAATATGAACTTTTCATGATGAAGTCTAACGAAAATATTTCTGAAATGTTTGCCAGGTTCATGGTGATTGTGAATGGATTGAAGGCCTTGGGTAAGGAATATACAGATGCAGACTTGGTAAGAAAAATTTTACGTTCACTTTCTTCAATTTGGCATACAAAGGCCACTGTCATTGAAGATTCAAAATCTGTCCAAAATCTCTTTGGATGAATTGATTGGATCCTTAATGACATATGAAATCAACTTAAAAAGAAATGAAGAACACATAATTAAGACCAAGCCTATGGCACTTAAGGCCTCTTCAAGCAATAAAGATAAAAGTCAGGAGAAAACAAGTTCTGAGGAGTCTGAGTCAAATGAGGATGAAATTGCCCTCATGACTAGGCAATTCAGAAAATTCTTGAAATACAGAAAAGGAAAATGTCTGGGAAAAAGAAGTCTTTCTCAGGTAAGAAAAACACTTCCTTTTCTAATTTCAACAAGAATCACAAAACTGACGAAAATATTGTCTGTTACAGGTGCAACAAACCAGGACACATGAAGGGAGAGTGTCCTGAGAACAAGAAGGATAAGCACAAGAAATTCCAGAAGTACAAGAAGCCAAAGGCCATGGTGGCCACTTGGTCTGACGAAGACTCAAGTGAGGAAGAAGAAGAGAAGAAATCCTCAAGCTCTGAAAGTGAGGAGGTTTGCTTCATGGCCAACAGCACAGATGAAAAGGTAAATACTTCCTTTGAAGACTTTACTGTTGAAGATTGGCAGGATGTGTATGCAGAACTGGTTGAAAGATATTCTGAAATGAGAAAAGAAAACAAACACATCAAAAAGAAATTGAAAATCTTTACCATAACCAATCTTCAAACCATAGAACTTGTGAACTGGAAACTGAAGTAACAGAATTGCTTGAAGAAAAAGAAAATCTCCTAAACCTTATTGATGAACTAAAACTTGCCTCTCAAAAGGCCTCCCAAGAATTCAGAAACTTAACTGAAAAGCTGGAAATTGAAAAACGAGAAAAACAACAGAAAATTGAAGAAATTGAAGCTCTTAAAAACCAGCTAAAAGAAAGGGATGAAGGTATCCAAACCTTCACAAAAGGTAAAGATAACTTAGAGGCATTGCTAGGAACCACCATGACAACCACCTCTCATGGATTAGGATTCAACAAAAAGAAACCCATCAAAGACAAATCTGGTGAGAAAAAGAACAAAGCACCACTAAATAAATTTGTCAAGGGTCCTAATCTTGAAAACACAGAAATTCAACAAACAGCAAACAAAACCTTAAACAAAACATCAAAAAATTCAAAAACTCAAAAACAAAAGAAGACAACCAGGTCGACTCAGTCTCCTGACAGGTCGACACCAGTCCACAAGAAGAAGGCTTCTGTGGCTGTTGTGTCGACACCAGTCAAAGACAGGTCGACCTGCTCAACATCAAAAAATTCAAACAACTCAAATAAAAATTTGAAAAACAAGAAAAAGTCAAAGAAAATCATTGGTAAAGAACCTTGGACCTCCAAGACAACATTTCAAAATGATTGGATCAGTCCTTGGAGCCAATGGTATAACAACCCCTGTTGGTATAATCCTCAATTCTTTCATCCAAATCTTTGGATGTACCAACAAAATCCCTGGATTCCACCTCCTTATCTAAACTCCAATTTTCAAATGAAAAACTCCCCTCCCACTAAAAACAAAAATGTTGGTGCTTTCATTTCTAAGAAAAAGAACAAATCTAAAAAGACTGAAACCACCAATTTAACAAAACAGAAATCAAAAGCAAGTCAAATATGGGTGAGAAAGGATTTACTAACAATATCCAAACATTCTGATGGTCCCAACTCTGTTTGGGTACCAAAATCTTCTCTCCACTGATCTTGTTGCAGGAAGGTCGTGCACCCAACTCCAATGTATGGTTCCTTGACAGTGGGTGTTCACGACACATGACTGGAGATAGAGCCAAATTCTCATTCCTGCTTGAAAAGGAGGGAGGGTCAGTTACATTCGGAGGTAAAAATAAAGGAATGATCTTAGGATCTGGAAAGGTTGGTCAAACTTCTTCAAACTCAATAGATAATGTTTTATTAGTTGATGGTCTTGATTATAATCTGCTCAGTATCATCCAACTATGTGACAAAGGTCACAAAGTTGTGTTTGAATCTGATTTTTGTAAGATAATTGACTCATCATCTGATAAAATCAAATTCTTTGGAAAAAGAGAAAATAATGTCTACATGATCAACCTAAATAAAAACTTTTCTGAAAATCTTTGTTTTGTTGCAAATAAAGATGAAATTGCATAGACTTGGCACAAAAGACTTGGCCATGCAAGTTCAGAACAATGGATAAGTTATTAAGATTGAATTTGGTTAAGGGTCTTCCTGAATCCTTCTCTAAAGTTGAAAATCAAGTTTGTGGGATATGTGCTAAAGGAAAACAAACTAGGAAATCTTTTAAAACCTTCAATGAGGTACTTACATCTAGGCCACTAGAACTTCTTCACATGGACCTTTTTGGGCCAACAAGAGTTCTAAGCTTAAGTGGCAAAAGATATGGGTTTGTAATCATTGATGATTTTACTAGATTTACTTGGGTTATCTTTCTATCCCACAAAAGTGATACTTGCCTTGAATTCAGGAATTTCTATACCACTATCTTAACAACTTATCCATATAAAATCAAAAACATTTTAACTGATCATGGGGGTGAATTTGATAACACATCATTTTCTGATCTATGTGCTGAATTTCAAATATTTCACAAGTTTTCTTCACCTAGAACTCCAGAACAAAATGGAGTTGTGCAAAGAAAGAATAGAACTCTTGTGGAAATGGCTAGATCCATGCTCATAGGAAGTAATCTGCCCAAATCCTTCTGGGCTGAAGCTGTTAACACAGCCAATCATATCCTAAATAGAGCTTTGATCAGACCAAAGATCAGAAAAACCCCCTATGAACTATTGAGAAACAAAAAGCCAATTGTTTCTTATTTCAAAACTTTTGGGTGCAAATGCTTTGTACACAATAATAACAAAGAAAACCTTGACATGTTTGATGCTAAGAGTCAGGAAGCTATCTTCCTTGGCTATTCTGAAGTGTCAAGGGCTTTCAAAGTGTACATTCTAAAATTCAAAACTGTTGAAGAATCTCCACATGTTATTTTTGATGAAAATTCCTTTTCCACTAATGATTCTAAATCTTGCAGGGAAAGATAAGACAATGAAGAGGATGACCTCATTGTGGATTCTTCACCAACTGTTGAGGAGCTTGTCAATAATGAAGAGAACCTGAACAACAACTCACCATTTCAAGTGGGTCAGGTAACATTGCTCCAGAAGTGGGCACTTCTCAACAGGTAATTTCTGAACCTCGATATCTGAGAGATCACCCATTAGATAGTGTAGTTGGCAATTTAAATGATAGAGTAAGGACCAGATCATCCTTCTTGCAAAATATTGAAGAAGACTCACTAGCTCTAATTTCCCAAATTGAACCCAAGTCAATTGATGAAGCCTTATCCAGTTCTGATTGGATTAATGCCATGTATGATGAGCTTCATCAATTCGAAAGAAATCAAGTATGGGAATTAGTACCTAGGCCTAGTGACCAAGCAGTGATTGGCACTAGATAGGTCTTCAGAAACAAATTGAATGAATCTGGTCAGGTAATTAGAAATAAAGCTAGGCTAGTTGCAAAGGGGTACAATCAAGAGTTTGGAATTGATTTTGAAGAGTCATATGCCCCTGTAGCTAGACTAGAAGCAGTCAGAATTTTCCTTGCTTTTGCATCCTCCGTGAAATTTAAAGTCTATCAAATGGATGTCAAAAGTGCATTCTTAAATGGATATATAAAGGAAAATGTTTTTATTGAACAACCTCCTGGATATGAAAATGAAAAATATCCTAACCATATTTTCAAGCTTAATAAGGCTCTTATGGTCTTAACCAAGCTCCAAGAGCTTGGTATGACCGGTTGAGTTCCTTTTTACTTGAAAAAGGATACTCTAGAGGTAATGTTGATCAAACTTTGTTCAAAAACAGTAAAAAATCAAATAATTGTGGTCCAAATTTATGTTGATGACATAATTTTTGGCTCCACCAATAAAGGCCTTTGCACAGAATTTTCAAATCAAATGAAGAATGAATTTGAAATGAGCTTAATAGGAGATTTAACATTCTTTTTGGGATTGCAGGTGAACCAAACAACTGAAGGAATCTTCATCAGTCAAACCAAATACGTCAAGGAGCTATTAAAGAGGTTTGACTTTCAGAACCTTAAGCACTCAAGCACACCAATTGCAATTAATGCTAAACTAGAAGAAGATCCATCTGGTAAGTCATAGATCCAAAGACCTACAGAGGTATGATTGGCTCTCTGCTCTATCTTACAACTTCTAGACCTGATATTCAGTTTTGTGTGTGTTTATGTGCTAGATTCCAATCTAATCCTAAAGAAAGTCACATGCTTGCTGTTAAACGAATCTTCAAATATCTTGTTGGAACATGTGACTTAGGTATTTGGTATCCTGCTGGTTGCAAGTTAGATCTGTTTGCCTATTGTGATGCTGATTATGCTGGGTGCAAATTAGATAGAAAAAGCACAAGTGGCTTGTGTCTATTTCTAGGTGGGTGCCTTATTTCTTGGGCTTTTAAGAAGCAACATTCAGTTGCTCTGTCAACTGCAGAGGCTGAGTATGTTGCTGCTGGTAGATGTGGAACTCAGATTCTCTGGGTGAAACATCAACTTCTTGATTACAACCAAGATTTAGGGTGTGTACCCATCCTATGTGATAACACAAGTGCAATAAATCTGTCTAAAAACCCCATTCAGCATTCTAGAACAAAACACATTGAAATTAGGCATCATTTCTTGAGAGATGAGGTTGCAAAGAAATCTTTTGAACTCCATTTTATTGAAACTGAAAAACAAATTACAGACATATTCACTAAACCTCTTCCTGAAAACAGATTTTCATCTTTAAGGAGAGAACTTGGTCTTTGTAAATGTCCACCTTCTTGATCTCTCTCAAGGTGTGGGTTGAGTGTTATGCATGGTCTAAGGGGGAGTTCTTTGCATTTCATAATTCTTTGCTTCCTTGAGTTACTTTGTTCATATCTCTCTCACTTTCAATTCTATTCCTTTTTACAATAAACTCTCCAACTCTCATTGTGTTGAAATTTCTTGGTATATCAAATGGTGATTTGGAGAATGACAAGTTATGCTTGTCTGGACACTTTCACTATGCGAGAGTATATGTCTCCACCAAGTACTAAGAAATTGATATGCAATTGTTAAAGGGGAGCTTTTACTGTTCAAAGAGGATACCTTTTCTGATTTCAAAAACTTGCTTATTTTCACTTCCATTTCTTTTTGATAATGAATTCTTCAACTCTTATTGTATTAAAACTTCTTGGTATATCAAATGGTGACTTGGAGAAGGACAGGTTATGCCTGTCTGGACACTTTCACTATGCGAGAGTATGTGTCTCCGCCAAGTACCAAGAAATAGATATGCAATTGTTGAGGGGGAGTCTTTGTTGTCTAAGAAGAAAACTTTTCTGATTTCCAAAATCTATGTATCTTTATTTTGATGAAAAGTGGTTGAAATCTTCATCTCAAGGGGAGCTAGAAAATTCACAAGTCATAACTTTGCAAAATTCAACTTTTCTTGAATCTCATCAATTTCTTGCATGATGTCATCATTTAGAAGTCTAGAGTCTCAAAATGAACCATTGAGTGATCTATTATATTTTTTTTTAATCAACTTTCAACTATATCTCTCAACCCACAGAAATCCAGATCTCTTCCTAGACTAAACATCAACTTGTGCTTTGAACTTAAAACATTTCCTTGTTTGTAACTGATGATTGAATGTATTTGATTTCTATCTCACAAACTCTCCAAAATTATTAAAATCCAACAGAGCAATGACACTTGTGCTGAGAAACTGCACACCTTCACAATGAATGAAGTGCCATGTATGTCATGAGGCACTATTGCTAACTCTGTTCAAAGGGGGAACAAAGTAAAAATAAATTCAAAACAAAAGCAAAATGTGCTATGCTTTTTGATGATGACTGAGTAACTGGAAATATTGGCGTCTAAAAAACGTATATTTTCATGTCAAAATGCCATCATTTACCCCTTTGAGACTTGACAATGACTAAATCTTCAGTATCCAGGGACTATAGTGTGTAAAAAACACTAGTACTTGAGTGAAAGAGATTTGTATCATTTGATAGTTTGTTAAAAGAACAAAATGTGAACATTATTGGAGATATGTCTAGAAAGAATCATTTTCATTCCTCATCAAGTTGTTCTTTGAGATTGTGTTTTATTTTCACACAATTGCATTTAGTCTAGATGACATCTTTAATTCTTTAAAGTTGAGAAATATGGTAGTTTATAGTTGATTGTTAGATATATTATATCCCTCAATTTCTCATTTTGTTGATTCAAGTCTTGGAATGCTAATATCCTGTTGGAAATTGTTTGAAAAACTTGAATTGTGATGATTTTTTTGCAAAATATAACAATGAATTTTTAAGCCTCTTAAAAATCCTTGAAATGATAATTCCTCTCATTGTTCATCATTCTAAAGATGTTCCAAATTTCTGAAAAATCTCCTCTCAAAAATTCAACTTTTTCTTCTAACGCCGTGTCGACACCGTCCCATCCTGTGTCGACACACTTTCGGTCAGGTCGACACAACCTTCATCCTGTGTCGACACTAACCCCTTGCCTGATTATTTTTCAAACCGTTTGGTACATGATAAGCCATCCTTGTTCCTGCGGGGCAGTACACCACTGCACCCCTTTTAGGCATCAGGTCGACCCGACGGCCAAATTCTCATCGTTTCCGGCAAGAAATCTTCACCATTTCTCTCCAACTCTCATCCTCTTTCCATCACCTCTCCAATCTTCCATCTCCTCTCCGAATTCCACTCTTCTTTGCACCATGGTCAGGAAGTTGGGTCCCCGCCGTGGCGCAAGGTCCAGTGCCTCTTCAAGGCCAATTCCGGCAGTCAGAACCCATGCCCAATCTGAAAGAAGATCTAAGAGAAGGAATGATATTGCCGAGCAACCAGGATCCTCTTCAGCATCTCAAAGGGCAGCCAAGAGAGGTAGAGCCTCATCTTCAGGCAGAGGTAGTAGTCCTCCAAACCCTAGAACAGAAATTCCGGGCGATTCTTCTGAAAACCCTGAGGAATCATCTTCCTCTTCTTCTGAGTCTTCTGAGTCTCAAGAGGATATTCCCTCAGAGTCAGTCAGTGCAGCCAAGTTAATTCTGAAGCCCCGAATTCTAGACCTATCAGATATTCAGCTAGCAGACTCTTTTCCAGAAGTTCAAACCTATTTCTCCTTTCAATCTTGGATACCGTTTATCTCTGAGTTTCAAGTCTGTTATCCAAGACTAGTTAGAGAATTCTACAAGAACCTCACCTGCACAGATGAAGGGTATGCATCCAAAGTTAAAGGAATAGCCATAGATATGCCAACTGAAAAAGCAGCCTCCATTTTCAAAGTGCCAGATGAGGGGGCAGATTATCATGAATTTGAATTTGATCTTCATGAAGCCTATTCCATCTTGACAGGCCTTCCTGCAGATGCATCAGATCCCAAACAGACCTATGTAACCAGGTTCAATGCCAATTCATTTCCTCCTGTGTTAAGGGTCATCCACCACATATTGACCACCATAATTACTCCTCAAGGTGGTGGAAGGGATAGGTTGACAGACATTCAGAGGTTCATCCTTTATTGCATGGTGAAAGACATAAAAATCAACCTCCATGTAATTCTCTATCAAATCATATATGAAACAACAAGGAAAGACCTAAAGAGATCACTTCCTTATGGAGCACATCTGACTTCAGTGTTCCAGCACTTTGGTGTGCTCTTGGAGAAGGAGAAGTTCCAATCTATTCCCAAGTCCAACATCTACACCTTTAAGAATATCCAGAAGTTTATGGGATTTAGATTGGAGGGCAATCAAATTAGAAGAGGGCCAGTTGTGGTTGAGGCCCCTCAAGCTCAGGAGGAACAGCCTCAAGATCAAGGGGAACAGCCCCAAGCTCAGGAGGATCAGCCTCAGGTTCAAGGGGATCAGCCCCAAGCACAAGAGGAACAGCCTCTAGCTGAAGGGGACCAGCCCCTAGGTGTAGCAACCTGAATTTTTACGAAAAATAAAAATTTAAATAAAGAATTTAAAACCTGGCTAAATGGATATTTAAACAGAGCATTAAATAAAACCCATTAGATGGAAAAGAGTAATGGGCTTTGCTTAATGGATCTTCTAGAAATTATTGGGTCAAAAATAAGAATTTATAAAAGAGAATAATAGGAAAATACCCTAAATTCGTAACTAAATTATTACCTAAATAGAAAAGAGGTATTTAATGCATTAAATAGGAAGTTTGAGTAGGAGTTGGATTCCTAAACCTACCCCATATGGATTAGCACGAATTTGGATCTCTTCCAAGTCTAAATAGGGATTGGAAAGCTTGGAAGGGGTTAGGAAAGAGGAAATTCGGAATTTAATAGGAGTTAGAGTCCTATTAGGAAATAGAAAGAGGAGAAGCTTAAATACTCTCCTAAAACCCTCATGGCCGACCCAAGCTCGTGCCAAAGGATTCCTGGACAGGAGGAGAGGCCAAGGAGGAGGAGATTTCGTGGGAAGAAGAAGCTTTCAAGCTCTCAACCCCGTTCTTCAAGTTCTAGCCCTAGAAGATAAATTGAGTCAAAGGTAGGCATTCTCACAAGCATAAACCATGAAACTTTTTCTGTAGGATGTATCATCTATCAGGAACGAAACCCTCAAGTTTCATAATTTTCCATCGAGTATATCTTTAGTTCTTGATTTTTCATGTTCTGCAACTCTTATGACCCCGAACCTTCATGCTTAATTCATATCTCCTTGCATACTCTATCTCATGCCTCCATATTTTTATGGGAGATACTGATGCATGATAGGCATCTTTTGCCCCTAAAAGCCCTAAATTCTGTTGAGCATGTTACTCGAATTAAATCGATCTTACTCCCTGTAGCATGTTCTATGTTACTTGTTCTTGTTCGTCCTCAAACCATGTTCAAACCATGCTCTCTCTCGAATTCCTATTTACTGGAAGTACTCTCGCATGTCTAGTTTCATTTGCCCCTGATTTCATGATTTTTCATCATGTATACAATTAGTTATGATTTTCTGAACTACCCTATGTCAAAAAGGCAAGTTTCTGGACCGCAATCCAAGACAGAGCAGAACTCTGTCAGACCCAGGCCACGGACCTGAGAAAGCGACTGCCCGACACGTCGCCTTCTCAAGCCCGTCGCGACGCCCTTCTTGTCGCGTTCTCAACGCGACAGGACACCCGTCGCGTTCTGGCCGCCTGAGCAAGACAGCTCTGTCGCCTTCTGTGTAACCCCCTGTCGCGATCTGCTCTGCTCCTGTCGCCTTCTATACAGGCCTATGTCGCCTTCTCAGAGTTTTGCCTGAAAACCCATGAAAAATATTTTTGTCACTTTCTAAATAATCCTTACGCCTTCTTACCGTTATACCCCTAGTAAAAACCCTACTTAAAAATGGTGCTATATTGAATGATTTAAAATACATGTTCACGACTTATTTCTATCTATGATTTCTCTTGCACTTGCACACACTTGAACCATCCATTTATGGCTGAAATCTTGCAGAAAATATCTCATAATGTATCTGGTAAATTACCGAAATAAAGTATAGTAATTGCCCTATTTTAAAGGACTTGTATTCGTTTCTTGCGTTGTTTATATACCGATATCGACGCTCCACTGTTCTAGAATTCCTCTAGAACGTCGAGCACATGTTTTATATACACACTTTACTTGGCTTGTGGTGAACTCTCCGTCGGATATTCCTTTCGCCGGACTAGTGAACTCTTGCACAAGGCCTCCATAAGTCTCCTCTGATCATGGATTCCCACATGGTCGACGAGCCGGTTGTACCCTAATACCTACGATACCCTTTAGGGATCTATATGATCCAAACGGCTATTAGAGATTCACTCTCGTCTTAAATCACGCCGGACCTCTGGACCTGTGCATAACAAGGCCAGTGGTAGGGTCGTGAGTTCCACCTGACTGCCAACACCAAGTGCGCGTGTTGTGCAACTGTTACTATCGCCTGATTACTCGACGTATTACGTGCAATGTCCATTATCTCTCATCTATACTCTACTCGCTCACCTATTCACGTTCACTCCACTATCTCGTCTATTCATCTAGTGCTCTTATCTATTTCTTGGTACTCTATACTGGCCATTGACTGATTGTCTAAAGATAAACAATATAACCAATGCCTGGCAATAAATAAAGGGCCCGATCTGGTCCTGGGATGTGCGCCCGAAAGTGCTAGTGCCCATGGGAGTTAAATGATCAGAGTGTTTGGCATTACACTCAAGTGCTATCTATCTCGACTATCTATATGACAATCAAAAACACAAACGTGCTATACTCTCTCGATGTCTAGAATGACAAACAAGTGCTATATTCGTCGTGCTATTACTATACTTGTGCTAGTTGTGCTATGGCCATTCTGCTATTCGTGCTATACTCGGTACTTGTGCTATTTTGGAAACTATACGCGATCTCGTGCTATTGTGCTATCTTGTTACCTGTTGTGCTATCTCTTACTATATTTGACTCTCTTGTACCTGCTATCTCTAGACACTCTGCCATTAAATGCGTTAATTATTTAAAGCCTGCTTGAGCCTGAGATTTAAGTCCTACTGGGCGTTATCGCTCACCCTACGTTATTTGATGTTGTGTTCTCAGGTGAGACCGAGGATGACACATACACTCACGAGGAAGGGAATGACCAAGAGTGAAGCCAGGAGTACCCTTGAGTCATTATGTTATCTTAGAGTTCTAGTTAGTTATTTTCTTTTATTGCAATGTAATTGGGCCCTGTAGAATGGCTCTGATATTAGTGGTTGTAACTAGACACAGAAAAGTTATTAATGAGAAAGATTTACTTTAGCATTATTCAATGTGCAATGGTTTGATGTCTAGTACTTGCTCTATACCTTTTCTTGCAACTGCCTTCGCGCTCCGATATTCCGCGTTGGGGCGTGACAGTTTTGTGGTATCAGAGACTAGGTTATCTTAAGTATAGGGTGATCTAGGTTGACCAGCCTCGACTAAGAGTCAGTAATCCTACCTATGAGAGATGTGGGTAGAACCATGGGTAATCAGCTAAAATAAACTCACACACACGCACAAATTAAACTTTTAATCAGCGTTATAACCTTTAAATTATTTTAGGAACTAAACAGCTACAATGACTGCAGAACGTGCCCAGATGAGAGGCATGCAACAATCCCTCCAGGAACTGACTCGTGCCATACTACAAGCCACCCAGCAAGGCGGTGGTAACCGTGGAGGAAACCAACCAGGTGCAGGCGAGCTGCATCACAATTTCAGGGGTCTGAACCCGCCTAGGTTCAGTGGGTCTACGGATCCAGATGAAGCAGAGCACTGGCTAAAGGAAACGGAAAGGATTTTCCGTGTAATGCAATGTGCGGACGGAGACAAGCTTCTATTAGCAACACTCCAACTGGAGAAGGATGCCCGCGCATGGTGGGAGTCGGTGGAAGCCACAAGGGATAACGGCCAATTTACTTGGACCGAATTTAAGGAAGCTTATAATGCTAAGTACTTCTCTGAACGAGTACAAGAAAAGAAAGCTGCTGAATTCGCTGCTCTTAAACAGCGGAGTTTGACAGTAGCCGAATACGAAGCCCAGTTTTCTAGACTGGCAAAATATGCTGCACATCTAACCAACACTGAGAGAATGAAGGCTAAGCGCTTTCTAAATGGCCTTAAGCCTCAGTACATTACCCAACTGGCGCCACTCGAGATACAAACTTATGCCGAGATGGTTAGGAAGGCCCAGGTACTAGAAGATGCTACGGACTTCACCGACCGTATCAAGGGGAAGTTCGTAAAGAAAGAAATGACATCGGGACCAGCATCTGCCAAGCCGACCATCGGCAAAAAGCGTCCCTTCAACATCACGGAGGGATCTAGCCAAGAACGGAAACCCAAGGTTTTCGTACCCAACACTCCAACAAAGAGCCACTGCAAACACTGTGACAAGCCTGGTCACACCGTTGATGAGTGCTGGAGAAAAGCCGGAGCGTGTCTGCGCTGCGGAAGTCGTGAGCATCGCATACCCGAGTGCCCGATGCTGAAAGAAAATGAGAAGCGCACCGCTATGCCTAAGAAACAGGGCAGGCTGCAAGCCCTACACAATGAAGAAACCATCGAGGAAGGTGGCGTGGTGGAAGGTACCCTGCAAGTCTTTTCCTTGCCAGCATTTGTGTTATTTGATACTGGAGCTACTCATTCATTTATATCTCAACACTTTGCTGATACCCTGACTGCAAAACCTACAACCATGGGTGGTGAATTCTCTGTCACGACACCCTTGGGGGAGAAGGAGAAATTAAGCCAATATTTTCCATCTTCTGATGTAATGATCGGAGACCATAACCTAAAGGCCGACCTGGTATGTATGTCCATGGAAGGGTATGATGTCATATTAGGAGCCGACTGGCTGTCCACATATGGGGCAAGCGTCGATTGTAAGAAAGGAAGGGTAACGTTTAGTGACTTTCCTAAATTAGAATTTACTGGGATTAGACATAAGAAGCGGATGTCTCTAGTCTCCGCCTTAAAAGCCCATAACATGATAAGGAAAGGATGTTTTGCTTTCCTTGCTGCCGTCATAGTCGAAAAGAAGGGTTCAAAAATAGAAGACATCCACATAGTCCAGGACTACCCAGATGTATTCCCTGAAGACTTACCCGGAGTTCCCCCTGAACGTGACGTCAACTTCGCCATCGAGTTGACTCCTGGAGCTGCCCCGGTGTCGCGTCAACCGTACCGGATGTCGCCTGCCGAATTGAAAGAACTAAAAGCACAACTGATGGAGCTGCTAGAAAAGGGGTTCATCAGACCAAGTACCTCCCCTTGGGGAGCACCTGTGCTATTCGTCAAGAAGAAAGATGGATCGATGAGGCTGTGCATCGACTATCGACAACTCAATCAGCTTACCATCAAGAACAAATATCCATTGCCTAGGATCGACGAACTATTCGACCAAATTTCTGGAGCGCAATATTTCTCCAAGATTGATCTTCGATCTGGCTATCACCAAATGAGGATCAAGGATGACGATATCTTCAAAACAGCTTTCAGGAGCAGGTATGGACATTACGAATTTGTTGTTATGCTTTTTGGTCTAACCAATGCTCCTGCAGCCTTTATGCAACTCATGAACAACATATATCGGCCATACCTTGACAAATTTGTGGTCGTCTTCATCGACGATATCCTCATATATTCCAAGACCAAGGAAGATCATGAAGAACACTTGAGGACTGCACTGCAAGTCTTACGAGACAACAAACTATATGCAAAATTAAGCAAGTGCGAGTTCTGGCTCGAAGAAGTGTCCTTCTTGGGCCATGTCATAACAAAGGACGGCATCTCCGTTGATCCCTCCAAAGTCGAAGCTGTACTCAACTGGGAGAGACCAACCAACATCACCGAGATAAGAAGCTTTCTAGGACTGGCTGGTTATTACAGGCGGTTCATCAAGGACTTCTCTAAGATCGCCATACCACTCACGCGTCTGACACGAAAGGAGAATCCCTACTCCTGGAATAAAGAGTGTGAGAAGAGTTTTCAAACTCTCAAAGACTGCCTTACCTCAGCACCCGTTCTCGCTTTACCAGTAGTGTAAGACCCCGGATTTTTTTTATTCTCCTTATAAATATACGTATGTATATGAATGGTGTGTTGAGTATCCGCTTATTGTGTGCTTAGTGTGCGTAGTTCATTGTGCCTACTATAAATTTTGTTCTTCTCTTCAACATGAGCATGTGCGTATATCTGTATTTATATGTATATGTATAGATACGAGTATATGATAATTAATGTGGAAGTGAACAACTAGACAACTAGAGGTGTATTGTGAATACCAAGAGTCTTTGACTTAGGATACGTGAGTAACACTATGCATGTGATATCTAAATAATGAGGAATATCCTATACTACCTGTTTTGTGGAACCTTGTATGAAAGTGTATGGAGTACATATGTATATTTGGTTGTAAACGTTGTTATTGCATGGTTTAGTTAATGTGTACATTGTACTTCGTGCATTTCATGTACGTAAAGAGTTCAAGCATAGTAGGTGTAATTAGTGGTCATATTGGGATTCTATACTCCTCATGAATAACATGCATATATCTTCATGATGATTAGGTGAGAATAGTCAATTGGATGAATTATGCATATAGTATATATATTAAGAAATCCTATACATGTAATGCTTAAGCAATGTTAGGTAAAGTTGTGTAAGTTAACCAAATTACCGGTGCGCATGTTGTATCCACCTATTCCAAGCATGATGTACATAAGTATGCTACACCCGTGTGTGTATACTATATATATGTCAAATCAAGTGTGTGTGTGTGCAAGGATTATTTTATCGAATAGATTATTCCTAGCTAACATAATTCATATCACCTCCTAATGATTTGCGAAGCCCTCATAATTCTTGTCATTCATCTCGCCGTGTGTTGAGTCGCACTTATGTAAAACGTCGTGTACGCATAGGTAGATATCTACGTACATCTATCTTAGTGTATTTATGTATGCTTGTGTATGCCTAGGTATGAATGATATTGATTGCCTGGTATGGTAATATACATGTTACACCTTATACATTGTATGTATATATGTATATAGTAAGCATAGTTTCTGCATGTTTTGAGTTCTAGCCGAAGGGCCAATTAGCGTTAATATGTTTATATTAAATATAAATAAGGTATGTATTGCATGGTGATGGTATAGATATAATACCGTATACATGATGCATGTATATAAGCTTGGTATGCGTGGTTTTCCGCATAATTTAGGGTTCTGGCCGAAGGCACCTTGGCGTCAAGCCCAGGCCGTTGATCCAGTGTTAGCGTCCAGACATGGACGCCAACACTAAATCCGGCGTCCAGCGATATGGACGCCAATTTCTCTGACCTGCATGCGTTGTAGAGCCAGAAAATCCGGGAGCAAGGCATGGCCACCATTGGGGGATGTCCCCCAACGGCTCTCAGCCTGTCAAATCGGTATGGTGAGTGGGTGAGGGGCTCTTCTAAGTCCTGAACCCGAATGGGACTCTCCCATTCCTTCCCTTCACCCTTGCAAGAGGAGAAAAAGAGAGAAAAACCCTAGGTGAGCTGTGAGAAAAACCCCATTTTAGAACCCCCAAATCCGACCCCTTGGAGCTGGATCTGGAGATCTTCTGCAACAAGGAGGAAGCTGAAGCAAAGGGGAAGGCTTCCCCATCATCCCCTCGGCGTGGAGATCACCCAGGAGCCCGGAGGAAGGCGATCTAGAGGGAGGTTCTGCAACTTCTTGGGACTGCCCAAGGAGGTCTTCACCAAGCCTTTAAATCCCTTAGAAGAAATTTTGAAAGGCAAGTGACCTATCTATGGTGTCCCCGTATGAGTCTAGGATGTTTCTATCATTTTTATGGAATTTATTTCGAGTCCTAGACCCTCCATTTCACCCGAATTTCAGAGCTCGGGTCTGTGTTTCTGCACAGACCTGAGTAAACGGCAAGGTCCCTGGACGCCTGTGATGAGCTCGGCGTCCATCGACCATGCCGCTGACCCTGAGTCAGCGGCCAGAGACCGCCGTTTAGTTCTTCTGGACAGAACAGTGAGCTGTTCTGTCCCACTTATACATTTAATTTCGATATGTTTGTGCGATGAGGATATATGGTAATTCTATAAGCTATGTACATTATGCATTGTGGTTGTGGATGTGTGTGAGTTGTGTGATGAATGTGGTTAATGATGTCTTGTAAGCATGTGAGCATGACTTGTAGACCATTTTGCAAAGTCCATGATTCATGATTTAGATTAATGTGAATGCCTTGATTTCGGTCTAATCATGAAGAGTTGTGGGTCATGTGTGTATGTTCTGAAATTTAGGTAATCCATGCATGCTTGTGGAATTGTTAATAAGTGTGGTTCGGTAAAATGAAACCATGTAAAAATAGTTGTGGCAAATGATTTATAGATGTATGAATTAGGATGATGTTGCAATCTAAAATCATGCATATAGTAGTAGTTTATGTGCAAAACAGTAAGTGGATAAATTGCCAATTTATGTTAGACCCATGTCAGTTAAGTTGTGAATAATATGCTAAACAGGTGTTTGATTTTCTGTAAATCCTTGTTCATGATTTGAATTAGTGTGAACGATTTGGTTTGAGTCTAATCATGAAGGTCAGTGGGTCAGCATATGGGATTGAAAATTTTAGAAAGTTATCCATGCTTGTGTCATTTATAAATAAGCTCGGTTCGGTAATAATGAAGGCATGTAAGCATGGTCGTGGTAATTGATCCTTAGATGTATAAATTAGGGTAAATTTTGTATCCTAAATTCCTACATATTGTTAACAGTGTGTATTTAAACAGCAAGTGGTTAAATTACAAGATGTGTTAACCCCATGTTAACTTAAGTTGTTAATAGCATGCTAATTAGACGTTTTATTTTCTGTAAATTCTACATGGCTCAGAAAAATCTGAAAAACTGAGGGTATCATCATGAACCCGAAACCAGCATGTGGTTAAAATTTCAGGTCACTTGGATCAGTAAATAAGAAGTTATATATTTTCATGTGAAATGTGATAATTCGTACATATGATCGTAATGTGATTGTTATGGTCTAAAACCAACATGATTAGTCTGTTTACTATGTGTTAAATTCTTGAAATTCTGTAGTACCATGTTAGGGAAAAACAGGAGTGTTTATGTGAGTGAGAAAGTGAATGAAATGGGAAGAGTTATGTATAAAACCAGGAGTAAAACGGTAATGTGTAAAAGTGTAAAAGTTGTGCCTATGTGACACTGCTACCCTAGAGGCATCGGGAGCCGTATATAGAAAAGTCCCTATAGAAGGCTCCATGTGATATAAGTTTGTCCCAAAGGCATTGGGAAAATCCTGGAGGTGGACAAGTACCACTGGATAGGGTGGAGAGGGCTTCTCCCGGTCTGCGCAGTTACCAAGATTCACCGCTATATTGCCTAGGTGGTGAGTATGTGTATGAGTCGTGTAAGTGTTGTGTTATGAGTTGTGTTGAGAGCCGTGCTAAGTGATGAGCACGAGCTATGAGATATTGTTAGTGTCCTCTACTGGTGGTTAGGACTATGTGTCATGGCAAATTGTTTAAGTAATGAAAAATGAGTAAAATGTGAAATATGTGAATATGGCACGTGGTAAGTGCCCAAGATGCACGTGGTAAGTGCAATCGATGTGTTATGTGTTAAGTGAAAGTGTAAGAGAAAATGATGTGAAAATGAGTCAATTTTGTAAGTGTGAATATGTGTACGTGTCAAATGTGTAAAAGGGAACAATGTGAATGAGTAAGTATGAAATCATGTGAAACCGAAAATGTGAGAATGGGTTATTGGAAACCATGTGAAATCAGTAAACTCTTGTTGTCATTATCATGCTTATGTGTGCATAAATGCCTAGAATCCATGTTAGAAACAACTAATGAATGTGTGTGCAAAATGGCATGAGGGACTGTTCATATTTTATGTTTTAAGCAACGTTGTAGCTCTCATGTGTAGATTTATAGCCATTGAATCATATGAAATCAGCAATCTAAGGCATGTGAAAAGGTTCGTGTATGTGTTTAAAACTACGTGAAATCCATGCTAGTTGTATTTCCCTTCACGTATGTAAATTGTTCATGTTGATAGCATTCATGTTTTAGCTCTTTGAAAGATTAAAGTTCCTGAGTAAATTGAATAGAGACCATGTGATAGGTGAATTTTATTTTAGAAATCTGAAAGCACGAGTTATGTATAAAATTGTAGAACAATCATGATATGTTGACAACTTGAATTGACTAGCATGCTATGTGTTGTTAATTGTAAAAGTGCATGTAGAAACTACTAAGACTTGTATGTGTATATCATGAGTAGTGTCGCTTGCTGAGTCTTTGGACTCACTCTTGCTTCGGCGTACAGGTTGACAGGTATCGTGCACTAGAAGGTAGCGTGGCGAGGATCATCACTAGAAGACTATTTTGTGGAGCTGTTATCAGTTGTACTTTTCTTTTGCACAAAAGGATTAATGTAAGGACTATATTTGGACATTGTAACTCTCTTTATTTTGTATTAATGCGGACATTGTCCTTCTATCTCGCTATTTAGATTATGGAATGTGTGTTGGTGACGGATCATGAATTGAGTTGTTTACTTTATTCCGCTGAACTCTATTGCTATCCAGGTACATATCAACCTATTGACCAGTGTTGGGTAAATGTCCTACTGTGACGACGCCCTTTATACCGATGGGGATTGGTATAATCGTACCGGTATGAAGAGGGTCGTTACAAGTAGAGGGAGAAAGTTTCTCTGTCTACACTGATGCCTCAGGAATTGGGCTAGGCTGTGTACTAATGCAAAAGGAGAAGGTCATTGCTTATTCCTCAAGGCAATTGAAGACGCATGAAGTCAACTACCCTGTGCATGACTTGGAGTTGGCTGCCGTGGTCTTCGCATTAAAAATTTGGAGACACTATCTATATGGTGAGCAATTCACTGTATACTCAGACCATAAAAGTCTGAAGTACTTATTCTCTCAGAAAGAACTCAACATGAGGCAGAGAAGATGGTTAGAATATCTAAAGGACTTCGATTTCAACATCCAGTACCATCCAGGTAAGGGAAACGCCGTGGCTGATGCTCTTAGTAGGAAGCCAATGGCATCTATCTCAAGTCTGGTCCTTGGCGAGATGCAATTACTTGAACAATTCGCGAGGCTAGACTTAAATATTGAACATAGGGATGATCATGTTTTGATTGCCAATCTCAAGATCCAATCCGATATGTTGAAGGAAATGAAGATGCAACAGGACAACGATCCATTCTTGGTTCGTGTCAAGGAAACCTTAGCAGACAGACTGGATTTTGCCATGACTGAAGATGGAAGGTTAGTATTCCAAGGGAGAACTTGTGTCCCAGACAACGAAGCCCTAAAAAGGAAACTAATGGATGAAGCTCATCAAACAAAGTACACTATTCATCCAGGAGGTACCAAAATGTATCAAGACATGAAAAGAACATTTTGGTGGCCGAATATGAAGAGGGAAGTAGCCGAGCATGTAGCTCATTGCCTTACATGTCAGCAAGTAAAAGCGGAACACCTGCGCCCTGCCGGTGTACTCAGACCGCTAGATATTCCGAAATGGAAATGGGAAAGCATTGGCATGGACTTCATCATGGGTTTACCTAAGACTCGTGGTGGGCTCGACGCCATATGGGTCATTGTTGACCGGTTGACCAAATCGGCGCACTTCTTACCCATAAAGAGTACATGGTCTGTGGAGGTGCTAGCTGCATTATATGTCAAGGAGATCGTGCGGTTGCACGATATTCCGTCATCTATCATCTCAGATCGAGATCCAAGGTTCACCTCTCATTTTTGGAAAGGCCTGCAAATTGCCCTTGGTACGAAGCTTAATTTTAGTACTGCCTTTCACCCGCAGACTGATGGGCAAACTGAGAGGACAAATCAAATTGTAGAAGACATGTTAAGAGCCTGCATTATAGATTTCAAGGGTCATTGGAATGAACACTTACCCTTGATTGAGTTCGCCTATAACAACAGTTACCAGGCGAGTATTAAAATGGCACCATTTGAAGCACTTTATGGCAGAAATTGTAGATCTCCTGTGTGCTGGAATGAAGTGGGAGAACAGCAATGGTTAGGACCTGACATGGTACAAAGTACAACCCGGGATATACAGATGATACGAGATCGACTCAAGATTGCTCAGTCTAGACAGAAGAGCTATGCTGATAAGAGAAGACGGGATCTGGAATTTCAAATAGGAGATCATGTGCTATTAAAGGTATCTCCTACCCGTGGTATTCAAAGATTCGGAGTAAAAGGAAAACTTAGTCCAAGATTCATTGGTCCTTTCGAAGTGCTTGAAAAGATTGGTGAAGTTGCTTACAGACTGGCCTTGCCACCCAATTTGGCAAGTGTGCACAATGTCTTCCATGTCTCCATGCTTAGAAAGTATGTGTACGATCCTACACATGTCATTCGCCATGATGATCTGATGTTAAACAAGGACATGACGTATGAAGAGAAGCCGATCAAGATATTGGACAGGAAGGTACAACAACTCAGAAATCGTCCCATTCACGTGGTGAAAGTCTTATGGAATAACCGCGGAGTGGAAGAAGCCACATGGGAACCCGAAGGAATTATCAGACGCGACTACCCGGATCTATTCGGTAAGTCATTCTCTCCTGTAAGGTCATATGAATTTGGGGACCAAATTCTTTTAAGAGGGGGAGGATGTAGCAACCTGAATTTTTACGAAAAATAAAAATTTAAATAAAGAATTTAAAACCTGGCTAAATGGATATTTAAACAGAGCATTAAATAAAACCCATTAGATGGAAAAGAGTAATGGGCTTTGCTTAATGGATCTTCTAGAAATTATTGGGTCAAAAATAAGAATTTATAAAAGAGAATAATAGGAAAATACCCTAAATTCGTAACTAAATTATTATCTAAATAGAAAAGAGGTATTTAATGCATTAAATAGGAAGTTTGAGTAGGAGTTGGATTCCTAAACCTACCCCATATGGATTAGCACGAATTTGGATCTCTTCCAAGTCTAAATAGGGATTGGAAAGCTTGGAAGGGGTTAGGAAAGAGGAAATTCGGAATTTAATAGGAGTTAGAGTCCTATTAGGAAATAGAAAGAGGAGAAGCTTAAATACTCTCCTAAAACCCTCATGGCCGACCCAAGCTCGTGCCAAAGGATTCCTGGACCAGGAGGAGAGGCCAAGGAGGAGGAGATTTCGTGGGAAGAAGAAGCTTTCAAGCTCTCAACCCCGTTCTTCAAGTTCTAGCCCTAGAAGATAAATTGAGTCAAAGGTAGGCATTCTCACAAGCATAAACCATGAAACTTTTTCTGTAGGATGTATCATCTATCAGGAACGAAACCCTCAAGTTTCATAATTTTCCATCGAGTATATCTTTAGTTCTTGATTTTTCATGTTCTGCAACTCTTATGACCCCGAACCTTCATGCTTAATTCATATCTCCTTGCATACTCTATCTCATGCCTCCATATTTTTATGGGAGATACTGATGCATGATAGGCATCTTTTGCCCCTAAAAGCCCTAAATTCTGTTGAGCATGTTACTCGAATTAAATCGATCTTACTCCCTGTAGCATGATCTATGTTACTTGTTCTTGTTCGTCCTCAAACCATGTTCAAACCATGCTCTCTCTCGAATTCCTATTTACTGGAAGTACTCTCGCATGTCTAGTTTCATTTGCCCCTAATTTCATGATTTTTCATCATGTATACAATTAGTTATGATTTTCTGAACTACCCTATGTCAAAAAGGCAAGTTTCTGGACTGCAATCCAAGACAGAGCAGAACTCTGTCAGACCCAGGCCACGGACCTGAGAAAGCGACTGCCCGACACGTCGCCTTCTCAAGCCCGTCGCGACGCCCTTCTTGTCGCGTTCTCAACGCGACAGGACACCCGTCGCGTTCTGGCCGCCTGAGCAAGACAGCTCTGTCGCCTTCTGTGTAACCCCCTGTCGCGATCTGCTCTGCTCCTGTCGCCTTCTATACAGGCCTATGTCGCCTTCTCAGAGTTTTCCTGAAAACCCATGAAAAATATTTTTGTCACTTTCTAAATAATCCTTACGCCGTCTTACCGTTATACCCCCAGTAAAAACCCTACTTAAAAATGGTGCTATATTGAATGATTTAAAATACATGTTCACGACTTATTTCTATCTATGATTTCTCTTGCACTTGCACACACTTGAACCATCCATTTATGGCTGAAATCTTGCAGAAAATATCTCATAATGTATCTGGTAAATTACCGAAATAAAGTATAGTAATTGCCCTATTTTAAAGGACTTGTATTCGTTTCTTGCGTTGTTTATATACCGATATCGACGCTCCACTGTTCTAGAATTCCTCTAGAACGTCGAGCACATGTTTTATATACACACTTTACTTGGCTTGTGGTGAACTCTCCGTCGGATATTCCTTTCGCCGGACTAGTGAACTCTTGCACAAGGCCTCCATAAGTCTCCTCTGATCATGGATTCCCACATGGTCGACGAGCCGGTTGTACCCTAATACCTACGATACCCTTTAGGGATCTATATGATCCAAACGGCTATTAGAGATTCACTCTCGTCTTAAATCACGCCGGACCTCTGGACCTGTGCATAACAAGGCCAGTGGTAGGGTCGTGAGTTCCACCTGACTGCCAACACCAAGTGCGTGTTGTGCAACTGTTACTATCGCCTGATTACTCGACGTATTACGTGCAATGTCCATTATCTCTCATCTATACTCTACTCGCTCACCTATTCACGTTCACTCCACTATCTCGTCTATTCATCTAGTGCTCTTATCTATTTCTTGGTACTCTATACTGGCCATTGACTGATTGTCTAAAGATAAACAATATAACCAATGCCTGGCAATAAATAAAGGGCCCGATCTGGTCCTGGGATGTGCGCCCGAAAGTGCTAGTGCCCATGGGAGTTAAATGATCAGAGTGTTTGGCATTACATTCAAGTGCTATCTATCTCGACTATCTATATGACAATCAAAAACACAAACGTGCTATACTCTCTCGATGTCTAGAATGACAAACAAGTGCTATATTCGTCGTGCTATTACTATACTTGTGCTAGTTGTGCTATGGCCATTCTGCTATTCGTGCTATACTCGGTACTTGTGCTATTTTGGAAACTATACGCGATCTCGTGCTATTGTGCTATCTTGTTACCTATTGTGCTATCTCTTACTATATTTGACTCTCTTGTACCTGCTATCTCTAGACACTCTGCCATTAAATGCGTTAATTATTTAAAGCCTGCTTGAGCCTGAGATTTAAGTCCTACTGGGCGTTATCGCTCACCCTACGTTATTTGATGTTGTGTTCTCAGGTGAGACCGAGGATGACACATACACTCACGAGGAAGGGAATGACCAAGAGTGAAGCCAGGAGTACCCTTGAGTCATTATGTTATCTTAGAGTTCTAGTTAGTTATTTTCTTTTATTGCAATGTAATTGGGCCCTGTAGAATGGCTCTGATATTAGTGGTTGTAACTAGACACAGAAAAGTTATTAATGAGAAAGATTTACTTTAGCATTATTCAATGTGCAATGGTTTGATGTCTAGTACTTGCTCTATACCTTTTCTTGCAACTGCCTTCGCGCTCCGATATTCCGCGTTGGGGCGTGACACTAGGTCAGGAGGATCAGCCTCCTGTGAATGAGGATCAGCCTCAAGTTCCTACTGAAGGTGAAATTCCAGTTCATGCCCCTCTCTCACCTCAATTTCAACCCTCCTTCATTCACTCTGAATCTCCACAACCCTCATTCCAACCATCCACATCCTCTGGTGGGCCTTCTGTTCCACCAGAGTTGTTCTCCTTCCTCAATGAAAAATTTGAAACCTTAAACTCCTCCATTCAAACCATGTCCACATCATTTGAGTTGAGGATTCAAAGACTGGAGAACACAGTATCTGCCAAGTTCATAGAACAGAAAGCTGCTTCAGACTATGCAGCTCAAAGGTTCAATAGATTGATTGGAACAATGGCAGATGCCTCACTAGAGCTGAAGGAGCACCAGCAGAAGCTAGAAAAAATACTTCAGGGAATTTTGGCAAATTCCCAAGCAGATGTCTTCAACACTACTCAGACATTGCATGAGATTTCCAGCACAAGACTGTCCTTTACTCATTTTGTGGATGATCTGGAAAGTATGAGGAACTTCAATGAGCACATTGACAAGCAGTTATCTGATTTGACAAAGGAATTCAAGATAATGCAAAGACCTGGTTGGTCGGCTGGATCTTCATCATCTTCACAACCCATTGCAGCTGATCTAGCCAGAATTCAGGCCACCTTGATAGAAAACTCAGATAGAATGGAGCACTACTTGCATACAAGACTGACATCCATTCAAGAGCAAATGAAGTCCAACATGACTTCAATGGAGAAGTGATTGTCAGACATAGAGACCATTCTTGTTCCAATTCCTCCTCCTCCTCCTCCATCTTCTACTTAATGTAAATCTTGCTTTGATGATGTCAAAGGGGGAGAAGAAAGAAAGAACAAATGTTTGTAATCTTTTGGAATGATTGTAATGGTTCTCTTGTTGAATGAAATGAAATGTTTTGCTTGGCTTGAATGATTTTCTCAATTGTGTATTTAATGTGATTGAAAATCTTTTTGTGAATGTGATTGAATGATTACTTGTCAAGTTGCTTGACTTCTGTGTACAAAAATTCTCATTTCAAGTAACATTGTGTTCCACAAGTACATCATCATCTGTTACTAAAACATATCAAAAGGTCTTTGACAAGTTTAAAACAAAAAGAAAATAAAAATGTGAATAACAAAAATTGCTTAAAAAATCACACTTCATCAAAACCTCATTGTCATATGGATTTAATGTTGCCATCATCAAAAAGGGGGAGATTGTTGGGTTGAATACATATTCATATCATTTCCCTCCTATTTTGATGATGACAAGAGGTAATTTTAAAGCAATTTAAATGAAACATGTCAAAAACATCATACCTGAACATTTATCATTTGTACTCATAATAAAACATTTTACTAATGATATATGTGTTTAATTTTCAGGTACAAACACCTTTTTACAAAAGAAGTGTCGACACACCCCTCAATGGTGTCGACACATCACCTCAGTCTCAAAGGCAAAAAGCTGAAGAATTGCCTAGACTGTGTCGACACATGTCAAAGAGTGTGTCGACACGAGTTGCAGATTCCAGGAATAAGTGTACCCAGGTCGACACACTCTCAGAGCAGGTCGACACTGGACCCAGTTCCCAGAACAGCCAGTTTGCAGAATTGGGACAGCAGGTCGACACACTCTCAGAGCAGGTCGACACTGGACCCAGTTCCCAGAACATCTAGTTTGCAGATTTGGGACAGTAGGTCGACACACTCTCAGAGCAGGTCGACACGGGACCTTCTTCCCAGAACATCAGTTCTCATATTTGGGACAGTGTGTCGACACCACCACCAGGGCAAGTCGACACACTACGAAAAGTTTGCAACTTAAAGTGGATGGCTGCCATGTGTCAGCCCAGGCCGATGGGGAATCAACCTAGGATCGTGTGCCCTTATACCTAAAGGGTATCTTTGGACTCTTTGGGTATAAAAGGCCCTCTATTGGCCATCCATCCATAAGAGAGACCCAACAAAGCTCTTAGAGCCTCCTGGAAGTTTCCTGGCGGCTATAAGAGGTTGTCTCCCTCCTCTGCTCTACGAGTGCTTCTAGAAGACCAATTCTCACCAATTCAAGTGTGAGAATTGGAGTGTGTTTCTTGAAGAAACCTCTGAAGCATCCCAAGGAAGCAGATCCTGTAGAAGCCTTCGTTGGAGAAGAACTCAAGGAAGATCCAACAACTCCAAAGTGCAGAGCATCGGTTTTGGACTTCAAGACTGCAAGCCTCTTCCCAATCCAAGCTTCTACAAGGGAGTGCACTTGAAGAACGAAGCTATTTAATACAATTCACTGTACTTCTGTTCTTCTGAGATATCTTTTGAGATTATGCAAGTGCTTCTGCATAGCTCTCATTAGTGCTCTCATTTTTGACTAGATCTGTGCTAGAAGGTCTATGTCTTGAGTTGGTGCCTAGCAACCATTGTGTGAGCATTGTGCTCAAGTTGTGTGAGCATTGTGCTCAGGTTGTTGTGAGCCGTCGTGCTCGGCTTGAGTTGTCTAACTCAAGGTTGTGTTGAGCAGTCTTGCTCAGTGGTTCTAGAGTAGTCTTGCTCTAGAAGTTGTGTGAGTTGTAAGCTCTCAAGTGTTGGAGTTGTCAGGCTCCAGTGGGTGTGTACCCGGTTGTTTTAGTGAATCCTCACAGGGTGTGAGGGGTGGATGTAGGAATCACTTGGGTGATTTCCGAACCACCTAAAAATCCTTGTGCACTTGTCTATCAGTGGTTTGATTTCATTATCCGTTAGATGCTTGCATAGGATCGTTTAAAGTTCACTTAATCAACTGATTTCATATCTATTTTTACCAACTCACTCAAATCTCATCAAATATGTGGTTTTTCACTGATAAAATTGCCTCTGATTCAAAAGTGTTTTTAAACTGTTTAAGCTTCCGCAGAAAGTGGCATAGATCTATTCATCCCCCCCCCTTCTAGATCTTATCCACACCTTTTCCTCGATCCTTCACTCTTGACTTCACTCTTGGTCATTCCCGTCCTCTTGTGTATAAGTTTCTTTCTCGGTCCCACCTGAGAACACACAACCAAAATGCATGGTGAGCGATAATGCCCAGTAGGACTTAAATCTCACGATCAAGCAGGCTTTAAATGATTAATGTATTAAAAGGTAGAGCAACTAGTGATAGAGCGAGAAAGTCAAGTAATTTAAGACATAGCATGATAGAATGTGATTGAAATAGCACAAGTTTCCAAATATAGCACAAGCGTCGAGTATAGCACAAATAGCAGGATGACCATAGCACAAGGTATAACAATAGCACAACGTATATGGTATAGCACTTTGTTGTCAATAGACAACGAGAGAACATAGAACTTTTGATTGTCATTTAGATAGTCGACATAGATAGCACTCGAGTGTAATGCCAAACACTCTAGTCATTTAACTCCCATGGGCAAATAGCACTTTCGGGTGCATATCCCAGGACCAGACCGGGCCCTTTATATATTGCCAGGCATTGGTTATATTGTTTATCTTTAGACAATCAGTCAATGGCCAATAGAGAGTACCAAGAAATAGATGAGAGTACTAGATGAATAGACGAGACAGTAGAGAGAGTGTGAATAGATGAGCGAGTAGACCATAGATGAGAACGACAGGTTATAGCACATAAAATGTCGAGTAACGGGCGATAGTAACAGTTGCACAACACGCGCGATTGATGTTGGCAGTCAGGTGGAATTCACTACCTTCCACTGGCCATGTTAAGCACAGATCCATAGGTACGGCGTGATTTAAGATAAGAGCGAATTTCTAATAGTCGTTTGGATCTTACTGATCCCTAAAGGGTATCATAGGTGTTAGGGTACAACCAGCTCGTCGACCATGTAGGAACCCATGGACAGAGGAGACTTACGGAGGCCTTGAGCAAGGATTCACTAGTCCGACAGAAGGAGTATCCGACGGAGAGTTCATCCAAGTCAAGAGTAAAGTGTGTATATAGAAACAAGTGCCCGACGTTCTAGAGGAATTCTTGAACAGTGGAGCGTCAGTAACAGTATTTCAAACATCACAAGAAAACGATGACAAGTTCATTAAAAATATGGCAATTTAATTATACAATTGGAAATAAATTTACCAGATGTATTATGAGATATTTTCATGCCAAGTTAAGCCATATTGGATGGTTCAAAGTGTGTGAACATGTGACAAGAGAATCATGGAGATGTAATTATCACGTGAATGACTTTTAATTAACTTAATAATTTATTCAAATTTAACCACTTTTTTTACTGGTCTTTAAGACAATTAACAAGGGTAAGAGATTACTGTAGAAGGTCAAGACTTGCAAAATTTCAAGATTTTGAAGCAAAAAGCCAGAACGCGACGTACTCTCGTAAGGGTTGCGACAGGTCAAGTACAGAACGCGACATGGCCGTTCATGGGTCGCGACAGGGCTGTTAGGTCAGGAATCCAGATCGCAACAGTACTGCTTGTTGTGTTCAAAATGCGATAGAGACTGCATCGCGACGGGCGCTGAGAACACGACCCATCGGGCCGTCACGTTCTCAGGTCCTGTGCCTGAGGTCGAGCGGGAAAAGAACAGGTCTTGGATTACGGTCCAAACCTTCCTTAGTTTGACACAGGGTGCTTCAGAAATTCATAACTAATTAGGGTACTCTTGCATGTCATAACCTATTTCCTGGAAGTACTCTTGCATGTCTAGATTCGTTTAGAACTAGTTTCAAGAATTTCCATCGCTTGTGCATGAAGTAGGGTGGATGAAAATTAGGGCTTTCAGTGGGAAAAGACTCCTAACAATTATTAGTATCCCCAATAAAACTTTTGTGGCATGGGGATGAGTATGCATGAAGATCTAGAATTAATAAGAAGGGTCGGGTTCATGAAAGTTACAGAACTTCAAAAATAAAGAACAAAAGATTGGCTCGATGGAAAATTATGAAACGAGAGGGGTTTTGTTCCTAATGGTTGGAACAATCTACAGACGAGTTTAATTGGATTTTGCTTGTAAGAACGCCTACCTTTGGCTCATTTAATCTTCTAGGGCTTAGAACTTGAAGAACAGGGGTTGGTGACTTGAGTAGCCTCCTTCCCACAAGATCTCCTCCTCCTTGGCCTCTCCTCCAGGTCTAGCAAGCCCCAGCAATGTGTTAGGGCCGGCCATGGAGAGATTGGAGAGTATTTATGTCTCCTTTGTTTCTATTTCCTAATAGGACTCTAACCCCTATTAAATTCTGAGTTTTCTTTATTTAATTCCACTTTCCAAACTTTCCACTTCCTATTTGGGTTAGGATGGGAGCTAAATTCGTGGCCAAGCCATTAGGGTAGAGTTACGAATCCAATTCCAACTCAAACTACTTATTTTAATGCTTTATTACCCTTTTTCTCATTTAAGTAATATTTAAGTTACGAATTTAGGATATTTTCCTATTATTCCACCTTTTAAAATCCCTATTTTGGCCCACTAAATTTTAGAGGGTCCATTTAACAAAGCTCAATACTTATTTTCATTTAGTGGGTTTTAATTAATTCTCTTTCCTTTGATTTTCCAATTGACTTAATTTTTTAATATTATTAATTTTTTATTTTTTTGAAAAATTCAGGTTGCTACATCCTCCCCCTCTTAAAAGAATTTAGTCCCCAAATTCATAAGATCATAATGGAGAGAATGTCTTACCGAAAAGATTGGGGTAGTTCCGTCTTTGATTCCTTCAGGTTCCTATCTGGCTTCTTCCACTACACGATTATTCCATAGAACTTTAACCACATGGATGGGATGGTTCCTGAGTTGTTACACCTTTTGTTCTAGGATCTTGATCGGCTTCTCTTCGCATGTCATGTCCTTGTTCAGCACCAACTTCTCATGGCGAATGATATGTGTAGGATCATATACATATTTCCTAAGAATGGAGACATGGAACACATTGTGTACACATCCCAAGTTTGGTGGCAATGCCAGTCAGTATGCAACCTCACTGACCCTTTCGAGCACTTCAAAAGGACCGATGAATCTAGGATTGAGCTTCCCTTTTACTCCAAATCTTTGGATACCTCGAGTAGGCGATACTTTTAAGAGCACATGGTCACCCACTTGAAATTCCAAAACTCGTCTTCTCCGATCAGCGTAGCTCTTCTACCTGGATTGAGCAATCTTGAGTCGGTCTCTGATCACCTGAATGTCTCTTGTTGTATTTTGCACCATGTCTGGGCCTAGCCATTACTGTTCTCCAACCTCATTCCAGCATGCAGGAGATCTACAGTTTCTGCCATATAGTGCTTCGAACGGTGCCATTTTAATACTCGCATGGTAACTGTTGTTATAGGCGAACTCTATTAGAGATAGGTGCTCATTCCAATAACCTTGTAAGTCTATGGTGCAGGCTCTCAACATGTCTTCTACAATTTGGTTGGTTCTTTCGGTCTGCCCATCAGTTTGTGGATGAAAAGCAGTACTAAAATTGAGTTTAGCACCGAGTGCACCTTGCAGTCCTTTCCAGAAGTGGGACGTAAATCTCGGATCTCGATCCGAGACAATAGATGATGGAACTCCGTGCAATCTCACTATCTCCTTGACATATAAAGCAGCTAGTACCTCTACCGACCACTTACTCTTTATAGGGAAGAAGTGAGCGGATTTGGTTAATCAGTCGACAATGACCCATATGGCATCGAGTCCACCACGAGTCTTGGGTAAACCCATGATGAAGTCCATGCCAATGCTTTCCCATTTCCATTCTGGAATATCTAAGGGTCTGAGTACGCCAGCAGGGCGCAGGTGTTCCGCCTTTACCTGTTGGCAAGTCAGGCAATGAGCGGCATGCTCGGCTACTTCTCTCTTCATGTTTGGCCACCAAAATGTCTTTTTCATGTCTTGGTACATTTTGGTACCCCCAGGATGAATAGTGTACTTTATCTTGTGAGCTTCATCCATTAATTTCCTCTTCAATTCTTCATTGTCGGGGATGCATGTCCTTCCTTGGAATACTAGCCTTCCATCTTCGGTCATAGCAAAGTAAGGTCTTTCAGCTAGAGTTTCCTTGATGCAAACCAAGAATGGATCGCTATCTTGTTGAGATTTAATCTCTTACAGCATGTCGGATTGAATCATGATATTGGCAATTAAGACTCGATCATCCCTATGTTCAATATTCAAGTCTAACCTTGCGAATTGCTCTAGTAGTTGAATCTCGCCAAGAACTAGACTCGAAATAGATACCATCGGTTTTCTACTAAGAGCATCAGCCACGGTGTTTCCCTTGCCTGGACGGTATTGGATGTTGAAGTCGAAATCTTTTAGGTATTCTAACCATCTTTTCTGTCTCATGTTGAGTTCCTTCTGGGAGAATAAATACTTCAAGCTCTTATGGTCTGAGTAGACAGTGAATTGCTCTCCATATAGATAATATCTCCAGATTTTTAAGGCGAAGACCACGGCAGCCAACTCTAAATCATGCACAGGGTAGTTGACCTCATGCGTCTTCAGTTGTCTTGATGAATAGGCAATGACCTTCTCCTTTTGCATCAATACATAACCTAGCCCAACTTCTAAGGCACCAGTATAGATAGAGAAACCTTCTCCCTCTATTGGAAGAGCGAGAATAGGTGCTGAGGTCAAACATTCTTTGAGAGTTTGAAAACTCTTCTCACACTCTTTACTCCAGAAGTAGGGATTCTCCTTTCGTGATAGTCGCATGAGAGGAACGACGATCTTGGAGAAGTCCTTAATGAACTGCCTATAGTAGCCAGCCAGTCCTAAGAAGCTTATGATTTCTGTGATGTTGGTTGGTCTCTCCCAATTGAGTACAGCTTCAACTTTGGAGGGATCAACAGATATGTCTTCCTTCGAGATGACATGGCCCAAGAAGGACACTTCTTCGAGCCAGAATTCGCACTTGCTCAGCTTTGCGTACAGTTTGTTGTCTCGCAAGACTTGCAGTCTACCTTCAGATGTTCTTCATGTTCTTCTTTGGTTTTTGAATATATAAGGATATCATCGATGAAAACGACCACGAACTTGCCAAGGTATGGCCGATATATGCTGTTCATGAGTTGCATAAAGGCTACAGAGCATTGGTTAGACCAAAAGGCATAACAACGAATTCATAGTTGTAGATGCGAGATTTGGCCCATCTCCCGCAAGGCTATTTGGCCCATTAAGCCTTGTTTGACCATGTGTTGACCAGCCTCGGATCCCATGTAGACGGCAGCATCGACTGCCGCCGACTACAGGTTGGCGGCAATGCCCCTGGACGTTGACCCATGTTGGCGTCCACCTCCATGGACGTCTGCATGAGGTTGGCGGCCTGATCCCTGGACGTCATGAGCGTTTACCTGGTCTGTGCAACTAACCTGAGATTCCAGCCCACTAGCGCCCTTGTCTCGGCCATGCAACGCACATAGCCGTTCCCAACGAGTATATGGGCCACCTTGGCAGTCCCTTGACCCAGTAAAAATCCCATTTGGCCTCTCCCTATTGGTTGGAGCTTAAACACATAGATTGCCACATGTGCAAGTGTGTTTCTTCACACTTGAGCATCCAATGCTCTCAACCCCGAGCTCACTGTCTATATAACTCCCCCTTGGTCCCTCTGAACAAAGGGGGAGAGGCTGGACATCCATATGCTCAAGCTTTGAGAGAGGAGAGAGAAAATCACACTCAAGCTTCACCAAGTCTTCCTCTACTTCCTCTCAACCTGTGGGATGTCCAAGGAGGCTTCTAAGGAGCTGAAGGAGCCTTTGGAAGGAGCTTGCAACAACAACAACGAGGATCACCTCCCCCCTCTTCCTCCCCTTCTCTATTCTCTCTTAGATACTTGCATGTCACACACTCTTTCCCACACACTCTAGGCACGTAGGTCACCTTCCTACACACCTAGAAAGGGGTTTCCCAACCAAAAACGGAGGGAAGAAGGGTGGTCACAACATTTGGCCACCCCTCTTCTCAAGTCCGCAACCGGTACGGGATTCTCCTTTTGGGCCTTCCACCTTTCGTTTTGAATATTTGCTGCACTATTTAGGGTCTAATTGAGTCTTGTTATGTGGCAGGAACGATCCAAAGAAGACCGTGGAGCTCTCTTCCTTTGGCCGGCTGAAGGAGGAGAAGTTGGAGCTTCACCATCACCCGCGACGCGAGGCTACTACTCCGGCGTGATCACACAACTCCTTGGGCACAGGTAAGGCCCTGGCGATCATTAAAATCTCCCATCCCCTTCCGGTTCTCCTTGTTTTCCTTCAGTCAACTTGGTCAAACGAGGAGTCAACGAGGTCAACCGGTCCGTCATTCATCGCCAACAAAGGAGCGGCACGTTCGTGAACCACCGTCGGAGAAGGTCACATCAGTCGGCATTCGAAGACGGAGGCGGAACGAGACGTCCATAGTCTCTTTTCTGGCGATCACGGTGGGACAACAGTGCTACTGCAGTCTGAGTGCATCCAGGTAGATGGCAAGAGATCTTGCCGCCTACCCAGGTAAACATCCAGTCTTCCTGCCGTTGAACTCTTATTAGCGTCCATCTAGGGTGCCGTTTACTGTCGGTTAGCGTCCGTCGATATTGTCGTCTACTTATATCTGATAAACTTGGCGTCAACTTGTTTGCCGTTTAGTTTTACAGAAACCTGTTTTTTCTCTGTTTTCTGTTTGTTTTGCCTTGTTTTTATTTTTTGTTTGCTTACTGTTTGTCACTAACAGTTCTCAGTCTCCAGGGGGTCTTCTTCTCCTCTTTTCTAGCCTCCCCTCACATTTCTAGGATCACCATTCTTCGGTTTACAACCTTTTACTCGGGGATTCCCGCTCGGGTAAATCGGGTTGGCTCCGAAGAAAACTCTATAAGTCCCTAAATTCCGTGGATTCCCTCACGGTACGGGGCAAGAGGACCTTTACCTACCTTGTCTAGTCACCTACTTACCGGGATTCGAGTGAACTTTGAGAGGACGGTCTTACCAATCAACTTAACTCAACACACAACTTTGGTAATTTTTAAAATTTTTGGGGACGTTGATTGCTAACATTGTTTGGTAGAAACCCACATTTCTGGCTAAACAGTAAAGTTAATCAACTTTGACCACTTTAAAATCCATAGGTTGTGTGCTAATGGACACTTGGTTGGATCCTGTTGACATGGCTAATAAACCGGCTTTTGAATATGATGATAATATCAATGAAATGGTCGGTATGATTAACACCAATGTCTAGCCTGAGGAGTCAGTCCAATCATCCTCTCAGGCTGATAATGAAGAAGTGAGTTTAAGGGTCAATCCCACTCATGATCAAGACAGTCAAGAAGACCCCGAGTTTGCTAAACTCATGTCCCGGTACTCGCCCGAGGATATCATTTCTATGCTTTCAAAGCATACTGTCCAGGCAGCTACCTCCCCTTCCACTCCATCTTTATCCCCATTCAATGCCTCCACATCTAGGCCCACTCCTAAACCAGCCACCCCATCCCGAGTTCCCGTCTCTGCTCTCATTCCTCCTGTCACTCCCGCTCCTTTGCATACTCCAATTCCCACTCCTCCTTCCGCCTATTTGCCACCTATCCAAGTCGCACCCCCCATTCAATCTAAATCTGTTCCCCTTTCAGAGGTTGAAGGTCTCGTTAGCAAGCTTGTAGCGGATTCCTTATCCCACTCTAAACCTCATTCGCTACTAAACTACTGCAAGCTCCCCAACGCTTACTTTCCCCCCGACTTCAAGGCCCCAAAGTACCGCAAGTATGATGGGGTCTCCGACCCCCAATTTCATCTTGCCGGCTTCACCATGGATTCCCATCGGTGGTTATATGATCGGGTCCTCTTAGTTCACCTTTTCCAACAGTCATTGGAAGGGGAAGCTTTGAGGTGGTTCACCTCTCTACCCGCATCTGACCTTGTTAATTTTGACATAGTCTCCGAGCGATTCATCTCGCACTTTTCATACATGGCCACTCAAGTCCCCACACTTTCCGACTTGATGGCAGAAAAGATGAAATCGAACGAAGACTTTGTAACTTATGCCAACCGATGGAGATCCATGGCTTCAAGAGCCGACATTCCTATCCCAGAGTCTCAAGCCATAACCCTCTTGGTTACTAACACTACTCCTGTGCTCCGTTCTGTCTTAATGCTAAGTGAGTTCCACTCCTTCTCACATCTTTATAACAGAGCCAGGGTAGTTGAAAATCAAATCAAGGACTCCTCTCTCCCACACTTCTTTGAAGGAAAGCCAAAAGCACGCAAGGCTCCCGCGGCACCTACCACCGAGGGGGTGACCGTCAATGAGTCTGTAAATGCTTGCAGCCAGCCTTTGAGGCCTCCCAACAAATCCTCTATCCCTCCGTCCAATCCTCCCTCTAATCCTCACCAATTCCCGTCACATCCCTCCAAGCCTTACTCTGCTGTTCCTCCCCCTTCTTCCGGCTACACCCGACCTGGCCCCAAAAGGTCGCACTATCCTCCCCTCCCGGAGACTCTTGAGGACGTGTTCTTCGCCCTCATGTCATGTGATGCCGTCCAACTCCCCCCACAAAGGGAGAATAACAACCCGAGGATTGACACCTCCAAATATTGTCCATACCATAGAGCCCATGGTCATTTTATCACCAATTGCTTTACCTTTCGTGACTGGGTCTATGATATGAATGACCAGGGTAGAATCAACTGGGAGGATGTCAAGGTGGCCATAGCCAAATCTAGGTACACCAAAAAGGACCTCGGCATCTTTAGCAACCCTCTCCCCAACCACCAAAGTAACAATCCCTCCTCCTCCAAGGCCCAAGAGAATGTCCACACCATGATACATTTAGGACCCCGGGTCGTGAGGAGAGAGCAACAATGGGGAGTAGAAGGTTTTGAGGAGTGGTATCCATGTCCTACTGTAGAATCTCAGGAGCCTTCCATCTCGGTAGATGCCATCCTTGAGGAGAGACCCTTAGTGCTGATCCGCCCCCCTCAAGATGCCTACACTACCATCCTCACCCCCTCTGCCTCTGAGTCATCTACTAGACCCCTTCAGCTTATCCGCCCTCAGTCTCAGGAGGCCGTCCATGTCACACTTCGGAATCGGATTGTTCCTCCACCTCCGCGGCCTTCCCAGGATGAGGAGGATAATGTTCCTCCGCCCCCGGCTGGCACCGAATATGATATTCTCCAACATCTTGATAAGACGCCCGCGAGGGTGTCTATTTTAGAGTTGATTCGGAGGTCGCCGTCGCATCAATCCACTCTTCTCCAATTTCTTCAGAAAATCATGGTTAATGATGACCTCCCTCCTAGTGGGGTCACCAATGCCATCCTTTCCCTCACCCAAGGACCTTCGATCTCCTTCTCGGACAAAGATCTTGCCACTCCCGAATGTCGTTCGCTTCCTCTTTGTCTCACTATTAACCTCAACGGGGTTTCGGTGGACTCCACTCTAATCGACACCGGGGCATCAATCAATGTCTGTCCGATGAAGACCCTTAAGCAATTGGGTTTAGGGGAGGAAAACCTGGAGAGAAGCTGCTCCACTATCGCCGCCTATGACAATTCCAAAAGAGTTGCCAAAGGCAAAATTGCTCTTAAGCTGGGAGTAGGACCGGTTACTATGACCACTGAATTCTTAGTTCTCGACGTCGACCCGGCCTACAAGGCCATCCTCGGTCGACCGTGGCTAGAGCAAACTTTAGGGGTCCCTTCCACCGCCCACCAGTGCTTCAAATTCCCCTTCAATGGGCGGGTCATTAAGATCAAGAGCATTCCAATCCTGGAGACCCTTAATGCTGTCACTACCGAGCAGATGCCCTATCTCTTCGTTCCGGATAAGGGGAAGAAGCCGGTCATGTCTCTCTTTGACTTCCCCACACCCTCTGAGCTTAGCCAACCTCCCCGGTCTATTGTAGAACCTCATGTTCCATGTCTCCTGGGAAAAGGTTGGGAAGTAATGGCGAACATTGGCTATGTCCATGGCCGCGGGTTGGGTGCGGATGAAAAAGGAGAAACCCAGAGCGTTCAGGCAATCAGGAGGTTGTTACCCAAGGCTGGTCTAGGCTTCCACCCAGACCCCGTCCATCCAGATCCATTCATACCGTATCAACCCCTTACCTGGACACTAAGGGAGCATTTTGTCCAGGGGCCTACCCAGATGGAGACCAGGGAACCTGTAATTGAAGAAATTCCTTGCTCTGAGAGTGAGGATGTCACGTCCCGAGAATTACGCAGCGGATATTAATTCAAAGAATTCGAGTCGATATTCCGAGACGTGAACAGTCGGAAAATAAGCCTCTAGCTAGCGCGCACTAAATGTATATCAACACAACATCACAATAGGGCCCATATGTTGAACTCAATATAAATTGTATTCGAATCTCAACTCATTGTATTTCAAATAGAAACTATTACAGGACTAAGACTCAATAAAAACAAAAGTACATAATGCCTCACTTCCTACTACATTGATCTAACACTCAAAATAAACTAACTATAGATAGACTCATGTTTGGGACGCTCTTCACTCGGACGCATTCCCATCCTCGACTTGCTCTTCCTCTTGCACTTCATAGTCACCTAGATTGGGTAAAAGTAGGGAATGAGCAAACTAGCCCAGTAGGATTTATATCTCAATGTGCGGGCAATGATATAAGTGATTAACATTTTAGAACTAGGCAAGTACGATGAATGATATGCATGTACGAATAAAAACTCGTTAAAACATGATATAAAAACAAGCTAGAGAGAGAGATCATGATAGAATAAGATTGATGAACAAGATGACAAGAGAGAACTAGAAATAGATCACTTTGTACAAGCACACAAGATTTCACTTGATGTTAATAGCTTTCAAGAACGCAAGATATCACTAATTGCATTAAATGCAGGATGGCCATATCACGCAAGCAAGCAAGCAAGATTTCACAAGCACGATCAAGTAACACTAATCAGGCACGTAGACACCAATGTACACCAAGAAAAGATCCATCAAGAATGTACATCAGGACACGTGTATGTGGTTATGTATCTATCATTCAACACGCACGCACGATTTTCCCAGCGCAGATGCAATGCCAGTAATCATTATACCCCATGGTTAACAGTATATCTATGACTCGCCGTCATTGGGGCTAGATTGGAGCCCTTGGACACACGCCGTGCCCTGTCAGCATCTCACTTAAATTTTTAAATGTAGATACCCACAGTCATTAATAATGGCCAATGAGAGTTTCAAAACGTAGCATGTGTAATGTCATGTTCATGATGATGATGAGAAGAAGTAATAATTAAATTGAACATGATTTCATGAGAACAATGGTCAAGAGATAAATTCGGCAGCATAACGGTACAATTTATACTTTCGTTCAATCTTTACATTAATGGCTTTAGTCTAGTTTGTAAGTCACACTCACGAGATTAAGAAGAGAAAGGAAGTGCACGCTATCTCCAGGGAACTTCAATGGTACAACCAACTCGTCGGCCATGTGGGAATCCATGGTCAGAGGAGATTTACGGAGGCCTTGGTGAAAAGATCGCTAGTCTACCGATTCGGAATGACCGGTAGAGAGTTTCCAATTTCCCAAGAAAAGGCTACCTAACAGTGCTAGTGTGTAGTGCGGTACGCGTGTCTCAATTCTCAAACCATCGGTCTCAAACTCGCAGGAAGCACTTGACAATATAACATGGAATAAAACTATGCACTTTAACTTATCATGGTTTGCAAGATTTTATGATAACTCTTATCATTTAAACATGGAAGAACAGTAGGAAGATTAAATCACAAGTAGCACGAATGGATCATAATATTTAAGGAGCACTTAGAATAGCATTCATGTAATTAAAGCTTTTTAAATGGGTTAATCGCTTTTAAGCCATTAAACAACAATCATGTAAGGATTAGACCCAAGACATGCAACTTACACAGTAAATATCATATTTAAACAGATCTTGGGTATATGCAAAAAACTATGCAGGAAAACACGTGGTTTCAGGTAAAGTTCTGAGATCGCGACATATCCCTATAAGGAAGGCGACAGGTAGTTGTGAAGAACGCGACTGGGGCGGTCCGATTCAGGCAGCATGATCGCGACAACGGTCTTGTCGCAATCAGGTCGCGACATGTCGGGCTATCGCGACGAGACCTCGGAAGGCGACACATCGAGCCGTCGCATTCACAGGATCTGCGCCTGAGTCCGACTGGGATCTGACATGCTCTTGGTTCAGACTTACCATGTTTTGACACAGGAGCGATATTCATGAAATGCCTATATCTCTCTATATGATGACCTTTGGACAAAACGTTCAACATAGATAATGTCGAGGACATCTATTGGAAGAACTTTTATGTTGGGGGTTTTACCTAATTTGGTCTTTGCCCTTGTGAAAAACATGAAGAACTTAAAGTTAAATGCAACCAGAAAAACGCAGTATCATGCATGACTCTATTACGAAGTTTATAACTCTCAAACTAATGACATTTACACAAAACCTTTAACATGAAAGATGACCCTAACGACTAATAAAAGAACTTTCATGTTGGAGTCTTGACATACTTCGGTCTTAAATATCAAGAAAAACAGGATTAACCTAAGGCTAACTGCAAACCCGAAAACACAGTATTATGCATGACTCTCTTACAGGCTTCATAACTCTCTAACTAATGAGATTTAGACAAAACGTTCAACATGAAAGATGATCGTGACATCAATTAGAATAACTTCCATGTTAATATTTTACTCTAATTCGGTCTTGAATCACGTCAAACATATTAAGAACGGGAAAAGCCCTGACAGTGCGCGACTTTTGCAAAACGCTTATAAATCAAGATCTACTAAATGAAATTCGATGAAACCAGTGGGAAATGAAAGCTAACTTGATTCTCTACACATTGGTATAGGATATGTTAAGGTTTGGCCCGAGAAAACCTACCTTTGGTCGACTTCAAGAGAGTGGTTTGTGCAGGTCGCAGCAGACGAGAAGAGGAAGAAGAGCGGCTTCTCGTGGACGTTCCACAGCCCCTCAGCCACCAAGAGCTCCTCCACACGACCCTAGCAAGTTCTAAATTCGTTCCTAGGGTTTAGGTGAAGAGTATTTAAGTAACCATGGTGTTTAGGAGTCCTATTATAACTAGGAAAAGAGGATTTCGGGATTGGCATGCTTGGTTTCCTATTTTTGATGATTTCCTCCTCCCTTTGAGTGTGTGAGGCATTAGGAAACCTCCCCTCATAGTTAGACACGAATTTGGGTTGCCATGAATGCATGATTGCATCCCAATTCAACTCTAATTGCCTCTTTTTAATTTCAGCTTATTTATGGTTACGAATTTCTACGTATTTTCTAGCTTTATTTGATTTTTGGGCCAAATGTTGTCCATTGGCCCAATTATGATAATGGGTCATCAATATATAATGTTGGAAGTCTCCCCAACATTTTTATTTAATTTTTGATTGCGTCGTATTTCCGTGTTAACGGTTTTCCGACTTGTTTCCTTATTTAGATAATCAGTCGCAATAACTCTTAAACCTAGCCCAAATGATTTTTATTGAACCAAATTTTTGATGGGTCATTAGAGGATATTATTTGAAGTCCATATATGATTTTTATTTAATTTTCTGACTCATCCACGTACGTGTGATAATGATGTTACGACTTATTCATGAATTACGATAATAAGTCGCGAAACACTTTAAACTTTGCTAATGTGATTTTTCTTGGCACAAATTTCTTTGTGAAACATTTAGTAATAATATTTAGGGTTGATTTATAATTTTTACGGAATTTTCCGATGTGTTTTAGCACATACGATAATGATACGTATGTTTTAAATACTCTGATATTATGAAAATTATTTATTTCCATTTATTTGAATTTTATGTAATTAAAATTTTCGGGGTGCTACAGAGGATGAAGAAGAGGAAGAGGATGCCCAAACAGAGGACATTTCTGACAATTTTGGCCTCCTCTCCCTCTTTGGCTCTGATTTCCCTTCTCCCCCATCTTCCCCTTCTCCATCTCCTTCTATTTCCGCATCTACTCCACTCCTATTACCATCTCTATCTCTCACCCATCCAGTCGAGGCCACCTTGAGTCAGCAACTCATGGTTTTGGGCCTTGATTTCCAAAAAAAAATGCCAATTATCAAAGTTGGAAATGCGAGATCTCCATTGAGCACCCTTCCTCTTTGGAATCTCTTCCGCTCGGCCAAGGGCCGACTCTCTCCCCGTTAGATTTTCACCCCTCTGGGAGCACTTCCCTTGTACATAGTTGTCCTGTACATAGCAGTCTAGATCCTAGTTTAGATTTGGGTTTAGAGTCAGGTTTAGGGTCCAGTCTAGAGTCAGGATTAGGAGAGTCTGGTCCCTCTCAACCATGCATTCGCAAAGAGAAAGGTAGGCAAGTTCCTGCCCGGTATGTCATGGCCTTGGCCGAGAGGTGTGCCAAGTTGAGTCAAGTCCCGTAATTTCTTGAGGAACCTGCCTTAGTAGAAACCATTTCTGATTTTGAAGAAGGTGATTCTGTAGATGACGGTCTAGGGGTCTATCTGCTAGATTTCAGTGAGAAAGATGGGTTAGGAGAATCTGGGTCAGAAGAAGAGGAAGACCCAGTGAGCTCCTATGTGGATGGCACAAAAAGGTTCGACGAGCCCACCACGGTTGCAGATGAACCTACTAAGGAAGTCAATCTTGGCACCAAGGAATCCCCGAAGACAGTGTTAGTCAGTGCCAACTTGAGTGAAGAAGAAGATCATGCGTTGGTAGCTATCCTTAAAGAATTCTCCGACGGTTTTGCTTGGTCCTACGAGGACATGCCGGGACTCGACACCTCTTTGGTCGAACACCGGTTAGTCCTAAAAGCCGATGCAACCGCCGTCAAACAAAAGCTAAGGAGGCTACATCCCAAGCTAGCACTCAAGATCAAAGAGGAGATTGACAAATTGCACAAAGCTAAGTTCATCAGGGTTGTGTTATATCCACATTGGGTAGCTAATATCGTCCCCGTAATGAAGAAGGACGGTAAGGTTAGGATCTGTATAGATTTCCGAGACCTTAATCGTGCTTGCCCAAAGGACGATTTCCCTCTCCCACACATAGATGTCCTAGTGGACAACACTGCCGGGTTTGAAATGTTATCTTTCATGGATGGTTTCTCGGGGTACAACCAGATCCGTCTGGCGGAGGAAGACCAGGAGAAAACCTCTTTCACAACACCCTGGGGGACTTACCATGTGCACATGGAGGTCTATGTGGACGATGTCTTGGTGAAATCGAAGACTCGACATGGCCATGCTGAGGTCCTCCGGGCGGTTCTCCAAAGGTCTAGAGAGCATAAGCTTAAAATGAACCCCAAGAAGTGTGTCTTTGGAGTCTCCTCGGGGAAATTGCTTGGGTTCATAGTTAGCAAAAGGGGGATTGAGATTGATCCCAACAAGGCCAAAGCAATAATCGAAATGCCGCCTCCTAGGAACATCAGAGAAGTTAGAGGGCTGATTGGCAGACTTCAATTCATTAGGAGATTCATTTCCCAGCATTCAATCCGTTGTAAGCCCTTCTACGAGATGCTAAAAGGAGAGGCAAAATTTGATTGGAACGATAAATGTCAAAAGGCCTTTGATGAGTTGAAGAGTTACCTATTCAATCCCCCTGTTCTCGCTCCTCCGGTCCCGGGTCGGCCTTTATTGCTCTATGTATCAACTACTGAAGATTCAACTGGAGCAGTTTTGGCCCAATACGACGACGAGAAGAAGGAGAGAGCGGTGTACTACTTATCCAAATTGTTCAATGAAGCTGAAAAGAGGTACACCGCCATGGAAAGAACATGTGCAGCCGTCGTCTGGGTGGTCCAGAAGTTGAAGCATTATTTCCTGGCGCATGAAGTGAAACTTCTGGCACGAATGGATCCAATTCGGTTCTTGCTAGAGAAGCCCGTCCTAACTGAGCGGTTGATGCGGTGGCAAAGTTTTCTCAATCAGTTTGATATCACCTACGTCAACCAGAAGTCAATCAAGGGGCATGCCATAGCTGAGCACCTAGCCCATCACCCCTTACCTTCGTATTCTCCTGTCGACGAAACCTTTCCCGATGAAGAGTTAGGAGCCATCATCCATGGTGAGCCTTCATGGGTGCTTTACTTCGACGGGGCTTTAAATTCCAAAGGGAGTGGAATAGGGGCAGTCCTCCTCTCACCGGAAGGGGTAGTCATCCCGCACGCCTACCAATTAACCTTCCATGCCACGAACAATGTGGCTGAGTATGAGGCTCTCTTAGTTGGGTTGAAGATGGCGTTGTTGCTCGGAGTCAAGGAATTAAGGATTATTGGAGATTCGCAGTTGATACTCTGGCAATCTCTCAGCAAGTACCAAACCCGGGACCCCAAGTTGAAACCATATCAAGAGTTGGTAGCAAAGGTAATCCGGCAGTTTAGGAAACTCACACTTGTCCACACTCCTGGGGCCCAAAACATCCTAGCAGATTCCCTCGCCTCTCTGGCCTCTTCCATTCCCATCCCTTTAGAAAGGTCCTCCGAAACCATCTCTGTTCAAAGGCTAAGAATCCCGTCTCATGCTGATCCATGGTTTGTTCAACTTCAATCTCCCTCCCATCAAATCAATGCACTCTCAAAAGAGCCTGAAATCGACCTCGATGATGGCCATCCCTGGTATTTTGACATCGAGAACTACCTCAAAGATGGATCCTTCCCGGATTACGCCACTTCTGCCGATAGACGGGCTATTCGTCGTGTCTCCGAACGGTACAAGATTATAGGTGGCGTTCTCTACAAGAAATCCCTCAGTGGGGTCTATCTCCGTTGCCTCGATGAAATCGAATCTGAAAGCATTGTTGAAGCTGCTCACTCTAGTGAATGTGGTGGCCATGTCAATGGTAGAGCAATTGCCCAGAAGTTGCTAAGACACTATTACTGGCCTACTATGGAAGAAGATTGCACCCATTTTGTCCGTCACTGTGCTAAATGCCAATTGCACGGTGATAAAATTCATGCTCCTTCTTCCTCTCTTCATCCCCTTATTGCTCCATGGCCTTTCGCCATGTGGGCATTCGATGTGGTCGGTCCTCTCGCGGATAGAACCGGAGAAGTCCGGAAGAAATCCTTCATTCTGACCGCCACAGAGTACTTCACAAAGTGGGCTGAAGCGGAAGCGTTCATAGAAGTCAAAGCATCAACGGTTGTCAAGTTCATCAAGCGCAACATCCTTGCAAGGTTTGGCGTGCCTCGGGACATCATCACCGACAACGGACCACAGTTCACTTCACAGGAGCTTCGCGACATGTGTGGTAAATATGGTATCAATTTGCATCATTCATCACCATACTATCCACAAGGTAACGGACAAGCGGAAGCTACTAATAAAACTCTCATCAAAATCATAAAGAAAACATGCAAGTCTCACAACAATGCTGACTGGCCAGATCGCTTGGTTGAAGCTCTTTGGGCTTATCGCACCTCGGTCCGAACTCCTACGGGGCAAACCCCCTATGCTTTGACATACGGATCGGATGTGATACTACCATACGAGATCTTCGTCCCCTCACTTAGAGTTCAATTGGATTCCGAACTTGATCCTGATCGACGTCGGGAAGCCTTATTGGCACAACTTGAACTCTTAGATGAGAGACGAATGATAGCGGCTGACCATGCTCAAGTCTATCGTCAGAGAATTGCACGTTTTTATGCCAAAAGAGTTCTTGAGAGAAAGTTCGAAGTGGGTGAGATGGTCCTTAAGCGTAAAATCATAAAGGCACCAGGTCCCAGGAGCAAATTGCAAGAAAATTGGGAAGGTCCGTTCGTTGTCAAAGAGGTTTACTCAGGGAATGCTTATGGATTAGTGGATGCTGAGGGAGTTGAGTTAACCCATCCATGGAATGCAGTCTATCTCAAGAAGTTCTATTCCTAGCTAGTCAGTCAGATCGGTCGTTCATCACATGTCAAAGTTGCGGGTTGAGCACCCTACTCCTCCACTAGGTCATTAATGAGGTTGGACTCACCACACACCACACGATGTTGAGATATTGCCCTTTGGCTAGAAAATCACTAGTACACTCGGGTGGTCTAATTCAGTCAATAAGTTCCCCTAATTCTCTTCCCACTCGGTCGTGTCCGGAAGCGGAACAAACTACGAGTAGGGGACCACCCACTCTCTTTTAAAAGGACAAGGTCGCCATAAAACAGGGGCAACTAATAAAAGCAAGGGGCAAAATGTCAAAATTAAGCCTCAAAAGGGGAAAAGAAAAGCCAGAAGGTCAAAAAAAGGGTAGCAAAAAGTACGTACCCAGAAAAAGGCTGACCAACTCAAGGAGGTAGCAAAAAGTACGTGCCTCCACCCCAAAAATCAGAAAAAAAAAAAAAAATCCCCCTGAAAACAATGGTTGACCAAGTGTGCTAGATATGAGATGTCGGTTTGGAAACAAAAAGTAGTTTGAACCAAAAGCCCTACATGACTTCCTATACATTTCTTCCGATTTCTCCCACTAGGGGTAATTTGATTGTATAAGATCCTCCGTAGTGGAAGATATCAAGAAGGCTAGGGGCAATGTCCAACATCAAGGATTTTATGCACGTCCCTCCTTATTCGTGACCTTTGTGGTTTAGTGGATTGTGTAAACCCTATACCCCGACATGTGATGAATATGTGTCTTAGAGTCCAAAAATCCAAAAAAAAAAAAAGAGTCTTTTGATGTATATATCTCACATTGTACATATTTTCTCCCAAATTTTCTCCCTTATTTTCAAAAGAAAAATATAGAAATAGAAAAAATCAAAAACCCAAAAAAATTAGTGGTACCATGTATATATGTTAACATTCTCTTTATTTTCCTATCAAAAACAACAACAAAAATCAAGAAAACAACAAAACACAAAAAAAAAAATGCATGTACATATTTCCCTTCGGTCATTTAAATTCGTGTTTACATCTTTAATTAGATATTAGCCCCTTGACCAGATCTCAAGAAAGGTACATCATTGAGGCAAGGGGCTAAAGCAGATCTACACTAACATTTTTCCTTCAAGTGTTGTGAACGCAGGTATCAAAGCACAAAGGAAAGCACAAAAGTGACAAAAGTCTGCGAATGGTTCCACTATAAAGATCAAATCCATGTACATCTCATAAACAGGGGCATACTCCTGGTGGTGCAAACTAGGAGCCTCGCTCCTCTCTCTCTCTCTGCTCCCCCTCTGTAGGCCTCTGCCTACGGGAGCTGCTCACCTCCTCCTCTTCCCTCTCCCGACGCCGGTCAGGAGAGGGGGTCTCGAAGTCGTAGAAGCCTCCGGCCGCGGCAGCCCTCCTCGCACTACGGAGGGGTCCCCTAGTGACACGATGTTATCTAGGGAGGCGAATGCCGACGCGGTCCTCGCCGGGGCCTCCTGCTGGGCTGTCCTCTGCTGCTCCCGGCGCCTCCGAAGGACCCGATCCTTCAAGATCTCGTAATCCCTCGCGATGTCCGCCCGAGCCCTGTCCGCGTCTCGCTCGCGGTCTCTCGCCTCCCTCTCCCGCTCCCGTGCCTCGAGCAGGCGACCCTCCACCCTCACCAACTCCAGCCGCAGGCTCTCCATCTGCGACTGGAGGGTCGCCACCCCTCTATCTGCCCGCTGCAAACAAACAAGAGAAACGAACAAGTCAGTGCAAGTCTAATCAAATCATATGCAAAGGGTTTGGTTCAAATGTCTTACCTCAGTCTCGAGCTCTCGAACTCGGGCCTCCGCCCGATCTAAGGCCTCCTGCAGACGGGTGGCCAAATCTCCTCTCGCTGACTGGGCGGACGAGCTCGCCCCAGCGTCGCGGCTAGCATGGGCCCTCGCTAGCTCCTCCCTCTGCATTCACAGAACCTTGGTCAATTCAGTTCAAAATCAAAACAAATCAAGGTTTAATGGTACTCACCAGGGTCCTGACCTCAGTGCGGAGCCTCGTCAGCTCCATTTCCTGCTCGGCCAGCCTCCCCTCCAGGAGGCGGACCGCCTGTGACTCGGGCATCTGCCATTCACATTTCAAGGTTGGGAGCAATTCAAAGCAATTCAAATGTCAAGGGTTCAAAAGTTCAAAAGTTACTTACCGCTCGCCGGTCGAGCCGAAGACGGCCAGCGTACCGCGTCCTGTAGTCCTCCAGGTACGCTGAACTGTCCTAGAGGCCCTCGTGGCGGAGCACCTGCTCACCGCCCGCCCGCCAGTAGGCGACGGTGCTCCCATGGTCAGCTCCCCAGTCGCGGTCCTCCGTGAAGAACCGCCGACGTGAGTGCCCTTCTCTCCCGAGGGAAGGCACCTCGATGGCCGGCTGGTGCCAGCCCAATGTCCGCACTACCAACTCCAAATACAGTACCTTGCATGTCCCGAGGCACAGCAAGAGGAGGTGGCGGTCGAACAAGGGGCGACCCGCCGCCACCGCCGAGTGCGAGGCATCCGTCTCCCCTGCATAGGGGGTCCACACCACCTGCAAACAAAGAAAAACATCTGGTCAGTCACAATCCATGGCAGTAATTGAAGGAAATAAATGCACAAGTTTAAGTTCAAATTTCATACCTGCTCGTGGGGGAAGTGGTCCAGGGCTAGACGCACGTCCTCCGCCCGTCGATCGGCAACCCGTGGGTCCGGGGTCACCTCCCACCTCGCCATGAGGGGGACCATGGTCTGGCTCTCCTCCCTCAGTGACCCGCGTCCCATCGGGAAGCGGGTATCTCCCCAGATCTGCACCAAGTCAGTCAATCAATCAATCAAGCAGTCAATCAAAATGAAATTCAAGTGACGTGCATTTAATGAAAAGTTGCGTACCTGAAGAAAGGGGGTGAAGCCCCCAGTGCTCTGGGAACGCCGCGAGCTGCTAGGAAGAAGCGAGAAGAGGTGTCCTAGCATCGCGGCGCCCCATGCGTAGCGCCCGGCCTGCTCTAGATCCTGCAACAACAACACGAACTTGCAGTTCATCTGGGATGACTGCGTCGCGAACAGCAGGCGCCCGAACAAGTAGCTGACAAAGATCCGGATGCAGCGCTCCTCGCTCCGTCCTCCCAGGTCAAGTAGACCTCTCACTCGGGCAGCAAACTCCTCTAGGGTCTCCAGTGGACCCCTCCGGCCTCCCCTCAGCCCCACAGCCTCAGATAACGATCCGAGCAGAATGCTCCGGATCGGTCTCCTCCTCCCAGCCACGAACTCTGGCCCCAGCAACTCTACGACATCGTCGTAGTAATCCCTCCTCTCCAGCCCGACTACCGGCTCTCCCTGAACCGGCAGTCCCGTGAGATACGCCACGTCCTCCAACGTGGGTATCATGTGACCCCAAGGCATGATGAATGCCTTGCAGTCCTCCTCCCACCTCTCTCGCAGGGCCTCTAAGTACGGAACATCTAAATGAAAGGGGCGTACCGAGAATAGATGTCCGAACCCCATCCCCGCGATCCGCGTCTGTTGGGCCTCCGGAAGAGCCCGATACCATGCCCAGCAAAGGTCCCAGGTCACCCTGCTCCTCATTCGGCCTTTGCCCTGCAAAAGAACACAGAAATATTAACGTCAGTATCGATGGCCGTTTACCCAAAGTTGGCGGCAAGGGGTGGCCGTTTACTTAGAGTCGGCGTCCAGAGGTGGCCGTTTAGTTCCTGTGTAGACGTCCGGACCATTGCCGTCAAGTCCCCTTGACGACAAAGGGTTGGACGTCAGCAAGAACTCGACGGCAACAGATGTTGCCGTCAAGTTCCTGCCTGACCCGACGACGCCTCCCCTGTTTTCCCCGTTTTTTCACCAAATCCAAATGCATCCACAGAGGGTTTAGGGTACTCACCCGGGGTCGTCGAGGTGCCTCTGCCTCCGTCTCATCTCCTCCCTCGGTCTCGTCCCCCTCCGGTACATCCTCCGCTGCAACTTCTTCCTCTTCCTCCGTCGTAGCCACCTCTTCTTCTTCCTCCTCCGGTTGGTGGCGCCCCCGGATGATTCCTCTTTTCTCCCTTGTCCTCATTGTGATCTTGACCAAAGTGAGCAAAAGTTCAGTTTTCCTTTTTCTTTTCCTTCTCCCGGCGCTTGGGAAGATGGAATGGCGCTGGGAGAAGGCCTCGGTTCAAAAAAAAGGGCGTTTTCTGGGTTAACGTCAAGAGGTATGGACGTTTAAACTCTTCTTGACGTCCACCTCTGGTCACGGACGAACCATTGACGTCCAATGGTGGACGTCAACGTCTCCTCAATGTCAGACTTCAAAGTTTGTTCAACGTCAAGGCTTGGACGTCAAATTTAAACTTCACGGCAACCTTTCTGGACGTCTACTGTCTGTCTCAAGTGATTGGCGGCCATCGATGTGGACGCCAATTACCCCGCACTGATTCCTCACAGCACAGTCTTTTGAACTTTCTTAAGGCCATTTCACAACCAATTCAGCTCACACCATTCCACACATCAAGCAATTCAAGTCAATTCAACACAATGCAACTCACTCTTATTCAGCAATGTTTGTGTTACACTTATTCAAATCAACAGAGATACATCATTTTGCCCTGCGGGCCATAAAGAAATCACATGAGACGGGACAAATGGTGTCTGTGAAGTCCTCGTACTGCCAAATGTCTTCCGGCGTTTCCTGCACTGCCAATCCCACTTTCTTACTCGCTGTGTACTTCTTCCATGTCTTCAAAGCTTTCTTCATCATCTTCTCATTTCTCCCAGTAACAATCACATCAGTACCGTTGAATGAAGTTGGGATTCCCCGTGGAATCCCAAGCTGACAATGGCACCGATGTGGCTGATACACCACCATCTGATCTGCTCCTATTAGCCACAGATCTCTGTCCTCCCTGGTCCTTGCTCTGAACTCGATTGTCCTCATGAAAAGCGGCCTCGCAATGAAGTCATCCATTACCAGAAATGCCAGGTGGTCTCTCCATGCATCTCTGCCCTTCAAGTGTGCTGTCAAACACTTGATCCCATCCTTTGGCTCGTACCATGCCCTGCTGCAATGCACTGAACTCCGAAGGAAAACTCTGGAGGGGGTAGGTTGTGCATCAGCGAAGTCAAACTTTAGATGAGCTTCCATCCATACCTAGAGCAGAAACAAGCTCTCGCATGTGCGTCCGCCTAGGCTCATGGTGGTGAGCGAACTGTAAAGGTGGGCCAGCACTGCAGGGGCAAGTGACTGCCCGCGCCATAGCAGAGACAGAATCCCCACATGCTCATAGAGGATGAGGTCACCGCTCGTGGGGAACAGGAAAACACCAGCCAGGCAGAGTGTCAGTCCCCGGGTTGCCCTCTCTCCGCCAATCTCCCTCACATGTTGGATCAACCACCAGGCCAGCCGGTCCAGGAAGATCCCGTTCTTGTTCGTCATCCGCAGCACCTCCTTCTTGTCTCGCACGATGTCTGCGAGGATCTCCTCCCATGGAAGGAGAGGAGTCGCTGCATCATACTCCAGGCACCGCTGCCATCCCAAGAACAGCTCCACCTCTTCCAGCAGCACGCTCGCCTCGAATCCCTGGAACACGAAGGTGTGCGTGTGCGGATGCCATCTCTCCACCAACGCCCCTAGAGCGTCGAATCCCCACCACATCTCTTTCATGTTCTTGGCTAAGACTACCATGAAGTTCAAGTGCCACATGCCAATGAAGCTCCGCATATCTAGGGTTATCGCATTAACCAGATTCACGAGCCAAGAAAAGGCCCGTACCTGGCCTTGACTCGGAAATGCAAGAACTTCCTGTATGTAGGAATACTATAAGAGTGCTGTTTGGGGCATTTTCAGCCCGGGCAAAAGCAAAGAGTCAATCATCACTTACCTCTCCATTGGCTAGACGTGCGCTTAAGTGACCCGGAACTTCACTCAGAACTCCGGGATTCGCACCTGTGGATTGTCCAGTCGATGAAGAGGCCATGCTGCTCTGTTTCTCTATCTCTCAGCTCTCTGGTTCGCAGCAGGAGCAGAGAGGGACGGAGGTAGGAGATGGTAGAATCCTTATGGACTCCCATCACCTATATTATCGGTCTGATCCGCTGTCAGGTAGACGTCCAGATCTGTGGACGTCAGTTCCATGTTAGCGGCAACATATGTGGACGTTAATCCTATGACTGGCGGCCATCGATGTGGACGTTTACTGACCGGAAGTTTTTAAATGTCTTATTCTTTATATGGCCATTATCCATTACCTTGTGCTTCGAGTTGTTTTGCAGATATTTTAAGCACAAGCCGCGCTTCAACTTCAGAACGCTCATGCGACCTTGAGCGTCACAGGTATGTCTAACATAGGACCCCACCAGAGGCGAATAACTTGGCAACCCTGAACCCTGAGTTCCCCTTTACCAAAAACCGTGACGGGTTTGCGATCTCTCAGTTATTCGTATGGCCTTTAGAATTTCCTCTGGTGCTAACTTGCATTTTAGATAGGCAACCCACACTAGCATGCATCTTCACTGCTAACATTCTCTTACTAACACTCAAAAAAAAAAAATGGTGATTTTCCTCGATTATATGATTGCTCCATGGCTCCCCAGCTCAGGTAGCCTACTGGGTTCGTCCTTCATGACTATCCAGGTTGATATCGGGTCTTTGTTGCCCCCTTCTCCACTTGTCCCACCGTGCTTTCAACAAATGATCATTCCAGCCTTATTGAGTTCATTTGAGCCTTCGCCAGCCGCGAGTTTAATTCCGGATTTCAGGCTTTCCAGGCATGTGATTCCAGTTAGAATCTTTTGATAAACCTTTGAGAGATCAACCAACTCCTTGTCTTCGTGATCTCCTAAATTCGGGACCGACGTCCTGATTAGGCCAGCGAGCCCACGGCTCCGGTTACGAGACCCTCCTGATTCAACCGTCATATTACAACTCCTTTGACTCAGACACGCCGGAAACTAGTCAAAGTCCAACACGGCCATGCCAGGGACCCTGCCATTGGGTCGCAGTTGTAGTTACATGGGTAGATCATCCTCTTCCTACCCCTATTTGTCTCTCAGACGATTCGTCATTTGTTTCTAGCTTGTCTCTTTTGTTTGGTTCGCTAGAATTCCTATCCTCGGAGATGGCCCTCTGCGTCCTTTGTTTACCGAGACACCAACCTTTCAGTCCGCTCTGCTCCCTTGCAAGGCCGGACGTCTCGGAGGGGCATTTGTAGACACGAGATTTGCCCCATCTCCCGCAAGGCTATTTGGCCCATTAAGCCTCGTTTGACCATGTGTTGACCAGCCTCGGATCCCATGTAGACGGCAGCATCGACTGCCACCGACTACAGGTTGGCGGCAATGCCCCTGGACGTTGACCCATGTTGGCGTCCACCTCCATGGACGTCTGCATGAGGTTGGCGGCCTGATCCCTGGACGTCAAGAGCGTTTACCTGGTCTGCGCAACTAACCCGAGATTCCAGCCCACTAGCGCCCTTGTCTCGGCCATGCAACGCACATAGCCGTTCCCAACGGGTATATGGGCCACCTTGGCAGTCCCTTGACCCAGTAAAAATCCCATTTGGCCTCTCCCTATTGGTTGGAGCTTAAACACATAGATTGCCACATGTGCAAGTGTGTTTCTTCACACTTGAGCATCCAATGCTCTCAACCCCGAGCTCACTGTCTATATAACTCCCCCTTGGTCCCTCTAAACAAAGGGGGAGAGGCTGGACGTCCATATGCTCAAGCTTTGAGAGAGGAGAGAGAAAATCACACTCAAGCTTCACCAAGTCTTCCTCTACTTCCTCTCAACCTGTGGGACGTCCAAGGAGGCTTCTAAGGAGCAGAAGGAGCCTTTGGAAGGAGCTTGCAACAACAACAACGAGGATCACCTCCCCCCTCTTCCTCCCCTTCTATATTCTCTCTTAGATACTTGCATGTCACACACTCTTTCCCACACACTCTAGGCACATAGGTCACCTTCCTACACACCTAGAAAGGGGTTTCCCAACCAAAAACGGAGGGAAGAAGGGTGGTCACAACATTTGGCCACCCCTCTTCTCAAGTCCGCAACCGGTACGGAATTCTCCTTTTGGGCCTTCCACCTTTCGTTTTGAATATTTGCTACACTATTTAGGGTCTAATTGAGTCTTGTTCTGTGGCAGGAACGATCCAAAGAAGACCGTGGAGCTCTCTTCCTTTGGCCGGCTGAAGGAGGAGAAGTTGGAGCTTCACCATCACCCGCGACGCGAGGCTACTACTCCGGCGTGATCACACAACTCCTTGGGCACAGGTAAGGCCCTGGCGATCATTAAAATCTCCCATCCCCTTCCGGTTCTCCTTGTTTTCCTTCAGTCAACTTGGTCAAACGAGGAGTCAACGAGGTCAACCGGTTCGTCATTCATCGCCAACGAAGGAGCGGCACGTCCGTGAACCACCGTCGGAGAAGGTCACATCAGTCGGCATTCGAAGACGGAGGCGGAACGAGACGTCCACAATAGTGTCTGTACCTGCTCCTGAAAGCCGTTTTAAAGATATCGTCATCCTTGATCCTCATTTGATGATAGCCAGATCGAAAGTCGATCTTGGAGAAATATTGAGCTCTAGATATTTGGTCGAAAAGTTCATCGACCCGAGGCAATGGATACATGTTCTTGATGGTTAGCTGATTGAGTTGACGATAGTCGTTGCATAGCCTCATCGATCCATCTTTCTTCTTAACGAATAGCACAGGTGCTCCCCATGGGAAAGTACTTGGTCTGATGAACCCTTTCTCTAATAGCTGCATCAGTTGTGCCTTCAATTCCTTTAGCTCGGTAGGTGACATCTGGTACGGTTGACATGATACCGGGGCAGCTCTAGGGATCAACTCTATGGTGAAGTTGACATCTCGTTCCGGGGGAATCCCTGGCAAATCTTCGGGAAACACATCTGGGAAATCCTGGACTATGCGGATGTCTTCTATCTTGGAACCCTTCTTTTCCACTATTACGGCCACGAGGAAGGCAATGCAACATTTCCTTATCATATTGTGGGCCTTTATGGCAGAGACTAGAGACATTCATCTCCTATGTCTAATCCCAGTGAATGACAACTTAGGGAACTCACTAAAGGTAACCTTCCCTTTCTTACAGTCAACACTTGCCCCATAAGTGGACAACCAGTCGGCTCCCAAAATTACATCATAGCCTTCCATGGGCATACACACCAGGTCGGCTTTTAAGTTATGTTCTTCGATCATTACATCGACAGATGGGAAGTATTTGTTCAATTTTTCTTTTTCTCCTAGTGGTGTGGTGACAGAGAATTCACATCCCATGGGTGTAGGTTTAGCAGTCAGAGTATCAGCAAAGTTTTGAGATATGAATGAATGTGTTGCTCCAGTATCAAATAAAACAAACGCTGATAAGGAGAAGACTTGTAGGGTACCTTCCACCATGCCACCTTCCTCAGTGGGCTCTTCATCATGCAGGGCTTGCACTCTACCCTGTTTCTTAGGCACACTGGTGCGCCTCTCATTCTCCTTCAGTAGCGGGCACTCAGAAATGCGGTGCTCGCGGCTTCCACAGCGCAGACATGCGCCGACTTTCCTCCAGCATTCGTCAGCTGTGTGACCTGGCTTGTCACAATGCTTGCAGTTACTTTTCGTCGGAGTGTTGGGGACAATAGTCTTGGGTTTCCTTTCTTGACTGGGTCCCTTCGTGATGTTGAAGGGACGCTTTTTGCCATTGTTTGGCTTAGCAGATTGTAGCAACCTAAAATTTTAAGGAAAATAAAATAATAAATAAAGAATTAAAACCTAGCTAAATGGATATTTAAATGAAAAGAGCATTAAATAAAACCCATTAATCGGAAAAGAGTAATGGGCTTTGCTTAATAGACCATCTAGAATTTATTGGGTCAAAATATGAATTTACAAAGGGAGTATAATAAGAAAATACCCTAAATTCGGAGTTTAATTATATCATAATTGGAAAGGGGTTATTAAAGCAATAAAAGTGGCAATTAGAGTTGGAATTGGATTCGTAAACCTACCCCATATGGTTTAGCACGAATTTGGATCTCTTCCTAGCCTAAATAGAGATAGGAAAGCAAGGAAGGAAGGTTGGAGTTAGGAAATCTCGTAATTAAGAGCAATTAGAGTAGTAGTAGGAATAGGAACTTGTATTTATATAAATACACCTCTTAAACCCTCTTGGCCGACCCTAGCTCGTTGCCAAAGGTTGTTGGACATGGAGAAGAGGCCAAGGAGGAGAGAATCTCGTGGGAAGAAGGAGTTCTTGGAGCTTCTTCCTCGTTCTTCAAGTTCTAGCCCTAGAAGAGGAAATCGAGTCAAGGTAGGCATTCTCACAAGCAAAAATCCTAATATTTCTTCTGTAGATTGTTCCATGCATCAGGAACAAAACCCTCAAATTTCATAATTTTCCATCAAGCCAGTATTTTCTTCTTGAATTTTGAAGTTCTCCAACTCTCTTGACCCCGAACCCTCTTCATAATTCTTATTCTCCATGATTACTAAATCCCATGCCTTGAAATTTTTATGGGAGATACTGATGATCATTAGGGAACTTTCTCCCCTAAAAGCCCTAATTTTTATCAAGCATGTTGCTCGAATTAAATCAATCTTGCTCTCTATATCATGTTTTGTGTTACTCGTTCTTGTTCATTCTCAAACCATATTCAAACCATGCTCTCTCTCGAATTATTTACTGGAAGTACTCTCCCATGTCTAGTTTCATTTGCTACTAATTTCGTGAATTTTCATCATGTATATAATTAGTTATGATTTTCTAAACGACCCTATATCAAAATTTGAATGTTCTGGTCCGTAATCCAATGTCTGGTCTGACTCCTGTCAGAGTCAGGCGCAGACCACCAGATCGCGACTGCCTGATATGTCGCTTTATGGGCTCCGATTGCGACAGCCTACTTGTCGCGATCATGAAGGAGACATGTGAACCGTCGCATTCTCAGAACCCGATCTGTAAGCCATGTCGCAACCCTTTTTAGGCCCTGTCGCGTTCTGCCCTGACCCTGTCGCGACCCGTTCAGGGGTACGTCGCCTTCAGAAGAATTTTGATGAAAAACCCATATATATATATATATATATATATTTCTGTCACTTTTTTTTCTAAGTAATTCTTACGCCTTTTTACCGTTATACCCCCAGTAAACACCCTGCTTAAAATGGAGCTATATTGAATGTTTAAAATACATATTCACGACTTATTTCTATCTATGATTTCTCTTACACATGCACACACATGAACCATCCATATATGGCTGAAATCTGGCACAAAATATCTCATAATGTATCTGGAAATTTATTGCAATAAAGTATATAAATTGCCCTATTTTAAAGGACTTGTATTCGTTTCTTGCGCCGTTTATATATCGATATCGACGCTCCACTGTTCTAGAATTCCTCTAGAACGTCGAGCACCTGTTTTATAAACACACTTTACTTGGCTTGTGGTGAACTCTCCGTCGGATATTCCTTTCGCTGGACTAGTGAACCCTTGCACAAGGCCTCCATAAGTCTCCTCTGATCATGGATTCCGACATGGTCGACGAGCCGGTTGTACCCTAACACCCATTACATCTTTAGGGATCGATATGATCCAAACGGCTATTAGAAGTTCGCTCTTACCTTGAATCATGTCGGACCTCTGGACTTGTGCATAACATGGCCAGCGGGAAGATCGTGAATTCCACCTGACTGCCAATACGACGTGTGCGTGTTGTGCAACTGTTACTATCGCTTGTTTACTCGACGTGTTACGTGCAATGTCCATTAGCTCTCATCTGTACTCTACTCGCTCGTCTATTCACGATTCACTCTACTATTTCGTCTATTCATCTAGTGCTCTCATCTACTTCTTGGTACTCTATATTGGCCATTGACTGATTGTCTAAAGATAAACAATATAACCAATGCCTGGCAATATATAAAGGGCCCGATCTGGTCCTGGGATGTGCGCCCAAAAGTGCTAGTGCCCATGGGAGTTAAATGATCAGAGTGTTTGGCATTACACTCAAGTGCTATCTATCTCGACTATCTATATGACAATCAAAACACAAAACGTGCTATACTCTCTCGATGTCTAGAATGACAAACAAGTGCTATACTCGTCGTGCTATTACTATACTTGTGCTAGTTGTGCTATGGCCATCCTGCTATTCGTGTTATACTCGATACTTGTGCTATTTTTGGAAACTATACTCGATCTCGTGCTATTGCGTTATCTCTTGCTATATTTTGACTCTCTTGTACCTGCTATCTTTAGACACTCTACCATTAAATGTGTTAATTATTTAAAGCCTGCTTGAGCCTGAGATTTATGTCCTACTGGGCGTTATCGCTCACCCTACGTTATTTGATGTTGTGTTCTCAGGTGAGACCGAGGATGACACATACACTCAAGAGGAAGGGAATGACCAAGAGTGAAGCCAAGAGTACCCTCGAGTCATTATGTTATCTTATAGGATTAGTCAGTTATTTTCTTCTATTGCAATGTAATTGGGCCCTATAGAATGGCTCTGATATTAGTGGTTGCAACTAGACATTTGAAAAATTATTAATGAGAAAGATTTGCTTTAGTACAATGTGCAATGGTTTGATGTCTAGTATTTGCTCTATACCTTTTTCTTGCAACTGCCTTCGCGCTCCAATATTTCGTGTCGGGGCGTGACACAGATGATTGACCAGATGTCATTTCCTTTTTCACGAACTTCCCTTTGATACGGTCAATGAAGTCCATAGCATCTTCTAGTAGTTGAGCTTTCTTTACCATCTCGGCATAGGTTTGGATGTCGAGAGGGGCCAGTTGAGTGATGTATTGTGGCTTAAGGCCATTGAGAAAGTGCTTAGCCTTCATCCTTTCAGTATTCACCAGATGTTCAGCATAACGTGCCATCTTGAAAATTGGGCTTCATACTCGGCCACCGTCAAGCTCATCTATTTAAGAGCAGCAAACTCCGCGGCCTTCTTCTCTTGGACGCGCTCTGAGAAATACTTGGATTTAAAAGCCTCCTTGAATTCGGCCCAAGTAAAGTGACCATTAGCTCTGGTCGCTTCGACTAACTCTCACCACGCGCGGGCGTCCTTCACCAGTTGGAATGTAGCTAGTAGCAGCTTATCCCTTGCTGCGCATTGCATAACATGGAAAATTCTTTCCGTCTCCTTTAGCCAGTGTTCGGCCTCATCCGGATCTGTGGATCCACTGAACCTAGGTGGGTTTAGGCTCCTGAAGTTACGATGCAGCTCGCCTACACCACCGCGGTTTCCACCTCCTTGGGTAGCTTACATAATGACACGGGTAAGTTCTTGGATGATCTGTTGCATTCCCCTCATTTGAGCACGTTCGGCAGTCATCTTGGTTACTTAATTCCTACAAAAGTAACTTGTTGTTAGGATCTCAATGTGGAGTTTAATTTGTGCGTGTGTGAGTTCAGTTTTAGCTAGTTACCCATGGTTCTTACCACATCTCACATAGGTAGGATAATTGACTCTAGTCAAGGCAGGTCGACCTAGATCATCCTATACTTAAGAACAACCTAAGCTCTGATAGCACAAACCTGTCACGCCCCGACATGGAATATCAGAACGTGAGGCAGTTGCAAATAAACGGGTACAAAGCGAGTACTAGACATCATACCATTGAACAAGAAATAAACACTAAAACAAATTCTTCTCATTAATAACTTCCAAATGTCTAGTTACAACCACTAATATCAGAGCCATTCTATAGGGTCTAATTACATTGAAATAAAAGTAAAAGACTGAACTTAAGACTCTAACATAATACTAAGACACTAAGGTACTCTTGACTTCACTCTTGGTCATTCCCGTCCTCTTGTGTGTAAGTTTCTTCCTCAGTACCACCTGAGAACACATAACCAAAACGCAGGGTGAGAGATAACGCCCAGTAGGACTTATATCTCAGGATCAAGCAGGCTTTAAATGATTAATGTATTAGAAAGGCAGAGCAACTAGTGATAGAGTGAGAGAGTCAAGTAATGTAAGAGATAGCATGATAGCATGTGATTGAAATAGCACAAGTTTCCAAATATAGCACAAGCGTCGAGTATAGCACAAATAGCAGGATAGCCATCGCACAAATAGCACAAGGTATAGCAATAGCACAACGTATATGGTATAGCACTTTGTTGTCAATAGACAACGAGAGAACATAGCACTTTTGATTGTCATTTAGATAGTCAAGATAGATAGCACTCGAGTGTAATGCTAAACACTCTAGTCATTTAACTCCTATGGGCAAATAGCACTTTCGGGCGCACATCCCAGGACTAGATCGGGCCCTTTATATATTGCCAGTCATTAGTTATATTGTTTATCTTTAGACAATCAGTCAATGGCCAATAGAGAGTACCAAGAAATAGATGAGAGTACTAGATGAATAGATGAGACAGTAGAGAGAGTGTGAATAGATGAGCGAGTAGAGTATAGATGAGAACTACAGGTTATAGCACATAAAACGTCGAGTAACGGGCGATAGTAACAGTTGCACAACACGCGCGATTGGTGTTGGCAGTCAGGTGGAATTCACTACCTTCCACTGGCCATGTTAAGCACAGGTTCAGAGGTGCGGCATGATTTAAGATAAGAGCGAATTTCTAATAGCCGTTTGGATCTTACTGATCCCTAAAGGGCATCATAGGTGTTAGGGTACAACCAGCTCGTCGACCATGTGGGAACCCATGGACAGAGGAGACTTACGGAGGCCTTGAATAAGGATTCACTAGTCTGACAGAAGGAGTATCTGACGGAGAGTTCATCCAAGTCAAGAGTAAAGTGTGTATATAGAAACAAGTGCCGACGTTCTAGAGGAATTCTAGAACAGTGGAGCGTCAGTAATGGTATTCCAAACATCGCAAGAAAACGATGACAAGTTCATTAAAAATATGGCAATTTAATTATACAATTGGAAATAAATTTACCAGATGTATTATGAGATATTTTCATGCCAAGTTAAGCCATATTGGATGGTTCAAAGTGTGTGCACATGTGACAAGAGAATCATGGAGATGTAATTATCACGTGGATGACTTTTAATTAACTTAATAATTTATTCAAATTTAACTACTTCATTTACTGATCTTTAAGACAATTAACAAGGGTAAGAGATTACTGTAGAAGGTCAAGACTTGCAAAATTTTAGGATTTTGATGTAAAAAGCTAGAACGCAATGTACTCTTGTAAGGGTCGTGATAGGTCAAGTACAGAACGCGACATGGCCTTTCATGGGTCACGATAGGGCTGTCAGGTCAGGAATCCAGATCGCGACAGTACTGCCTGTCGCGTTCAGAACGTGATAGAGACTGAGTCGTGACAGGCCCTGAGAACACAACCCATCGGGCCATCGCGTTCTCAGGTCATGTGCCTGAGGCCAAGTGGAAAAAGGACAGGTCTTGGATTGCGGTCCAAACCTTCCTTGTTTTGACATAGGGTGCTTCAAAAATTCATAACTAATTGCACAAGCGATGAAAATTCTTGAAAGTAGTTCTAAACGAATCTAGACATGCAAGAGTACTTCCAGTAAATAGGAATTTGAAAACTATCATGGTCTCGACATGGTTCTAACAAGTTAAACATGAAGTAACATGAATCTATGTACAGTAGAGATGAACGATTTAATTCACGAAGTAGGGTGGATGAAAATTAGGGCTTTCAGGGGCAAAAGACTCCTAACAATCATCAGTATCCCCAGTAAAAATTTTGTGGCATGGGGATGAGTATGCATGAAGATCTAGAATTAATAAGAAGGGTCGGGTTCATGAAAGTTACAGAACTTCAAATGTCACGCCCCTCCAATTTAGCAGCAGAATAAATCGGAGGGAGACGCGAGCAACGAGTATGGTAACGATAATTGCACATACATTCGCAAACATCAGAGCATCCAATGAACAATAATTGAGGTAAACTCTTTATTCCATTATAAAATCACTAAGACTATTACAACCACTAATTCGGAGCTAATACATATGGCTCAATGACATCAGTACATTGGAAAGAAATCTATAGCAACAACTACTAGACTCCAATTGTGCTAGGGTAACTTTGTCATTTGACTCCGGGTCACTCATCACTCTGGTCCTGTCCCATTGATACGTATAACGTCATTGTCTGACTTACCTGAGACATAAATAACAAATAACGAAGGGTGAACGATAATGCCTAGTAGGTCTTAAATCTCAATAGTCAAGCAGACTTAAAATAATTAATGTTTTAAAAGGCAGAGTTACTAATGATAGAGAGAGTCATGTAAAGTCGAGAAAGTAATAGCACAAGTAACATGGTCCAAATAGTAGATGAATCAGGTATAGCACGATGATTAAAGTCAAGTCACGCAATAGAAACGATAACAATAATAGCAAGTAACGTCATGGTCAAGAAATAGCAAGCGACATGTATAGAAAGGAAAGAAAAAGTAGATGGTCATGTAAAGAGTAAATTGCACTTTGATTGATTCTCATCAATCAAAATAGTATAGCACTTTTGATTAACTTTTGTCAATCGAAATAGTAATGGCACTTTAGTTATCCGTAGATAGCCAAGAGATAGCATAGCACTTTTATTGTCAAGTGACAACGAGAGAGTATAGCACTTTGAATGTGATCAAGTCGCGATAGCACGCAATAACTCAAGAGAACGAGTATCAAGTAGAGCAAGTAGAGAGTACGACAGTAGTCTCTCAATAACAGTTCAATAATAGTCAGTGGCAGTATGGTAACAGTACAGTATGTTTGAGTCACAGACTAACAGTAACAGTGTAACAGTCAGATGTCTAGCTAATTCAGAATAGTCAGTCAGAATCGGTGCAATGCAGCACACCGTCTATAGCCCCTGCAGGTATTTTTGGGTGGCTCTCTGCCCCCAGGACTAGATTGGAGCCCCTCAAACACTCTCCGTGCCCTGAACAATATGCATTCAAGTCAGTAGAGTCACAAGACCCTTTTTAGTGCTAGACAGTCATGAACAGTACAAAACAGTAGAAGCCACAATAGCTCAAGGGTAACAAGAGAGTACGAGATAGACGAGATAGTAGAGTGAACGAGAGTATAGAGACAGTAGATGAGATCTTATGGTCATTGCACATGAAACGTCGAGTAACGAGTGATAGTAACAGTTGCTCAACACGCGCGTACGGTGTTGGCAGTCAGGTGGAACTCACTACCTTTTCCGCTGGCCATGTTACGCACAGGTCCAGAGGTCTGGCGTGATTCAAGATAAGAGAGAGAACAATCTAAGACCGTTCGGATCTTACTGATCCCTAGAATGTATCATAGGTGTTAGGGTACAACTAGCTCGTCGACCATGTGGGAACCCATGGACAGAGGAGACTTACGGAGGTCTTGAACAAGGATTCACTAGTCCGGCAGAAGGAGTATCCGACGGAGAGTTCGTTCAAGTCAAGAGAGAGTGTATATAGAAACAAGTGCCAGACGTTCTAGAGGAATTCTAGAACAGTGGAGCGTCGGTAACAGTGTTCCCAAAACATCGCGAGTAAACATAGACAAGTTCATTTAAAATAGGGCAACTAATATATATAATGGAAATAAATTTTCTAGATGTACATGTGACAATTTTCATGCCAAGTTAAGCCATATAGGATGGTTCAAAGTGAGTGCAAGTGTAAGAGAAAATCATGGACAAGATAGATCATGTGATTAACTTGAATTAATTAAAATATATTCAATAATTACAACTTCATTTTTCTGTGTTCATGACAGTTAATAAGACATGGGGGTGACTGTATAGCAATAGATCTTGCAAAAAGGTGGGTCTTCATGAAAAACTTCAGAACGCGACAGGTCTCTGTAAGGGTCGCGACAGGGTCAAGTGTGAACACGATGGGGGCTTCTAAGGATCGCGATGGGCTTGTCTGAATAGGCAGGTAGATCGCGACAGGTTGTTATGAAGATCACGACGGGTCGTTCGGTCAGGCAGCCAGAACGCAGCAAGGTTCCCTATCGCGATCAGATCGCGACAGGTGGCTGTGTCGCGATGGCCCTAAGAACGTGGCCTATTGGGCCGTCGCGTTTTCAGGTTCCAAACCTGAGTTCGAGTGGGAAAAGGGGCTAGCATGGGATTGCGTGCCAACTTGCTATAGTTTGACACAGGGTGCTTTAAAAATTAAGAACAAATTGTACAGTGCATGAAAAATTTTGAAACTAGTTCTATACAGATCTGGACATGTAAGATTGATCCTATAAAACTGGAATTAGAAAATAGATAGGGTTTCAGGATGGTTTAATCAAGTTACTTTATAGAGATCATGGAACAGTGCACAGTTGGAGTAAAAGAATTAATTCACGAAGTAAGGTGGATAGAAATTAGGGCTTTTAGCGGCAAAAGATCCTTAATAATTGTCAGTATCTTCAGTAAAATTTTCATAGCATGAAGTCAAGTGTACATGGAGAACAAGACTTAACAAGGGGGTTCGGGGACATACTAGTTGCAGAACATGAAAAATCAAGGAGAAAATATTGGCTCAATGATAAATCACGAAACTTGAGAGGTTTGTTCCTATCACATGGAACAATCTACAGTCAAAATCTCTTTAGTTTTGCTCGTGAGAATGTCTACCTTTAATCGTTTTCCTCTTCCAGGGCTAGAACTTGAAGAACTTGGGATGAAGCTTGATGAAGCCTTCTCCCCACGAATTCTCCTCCTCCTTGACCTTTCCTCCAGGTCCAGCAAGCCCCAGCAACATGTTAGGGCCGGCCATGGAAAGATTGGAGAGTATTTATACTTGTTGGGTTGTTATTTCCCAATAGGACTCTAACTCCTATTAAATTCCGAATTTCCTATTTCTAAACCTCCTTCCAAGCTTGCCATGACCAATTTGGGTTAGGATGGGAGCTAAATTCGTGGCCAACCTATTATGGTAGGTCTAGGAATCCAATTCTAACTCAAACTTCCTATGTAATGTATTAAATACCTCTTTTCTATTTAAGTAATAATTTAGTTACAAATTTAGGATATTTTTCTATTATTCTTCTTTTAAAAATCCATATTATGGCCCAATAAATTTTATATGGTCTATTTAACAAAGCCCATTAGTTATTGGAATTTATCTTTTGGGATTTCCCTTTTTAATTAGGGAATAATAGAGTTATGGCTTTTATTATATTTTTCTTACTTGATTTTATTCATAGACTATGAGAGGTCCATTGGTTTAATTTCGAAAATGGGTCATCAATACCCAATGTTGGAGGTCTCTCTGACATGTTCATTTAATTTATGGGCGTGTTATTTTTCCGTGTTAAAAGTTTTTCGACTTAGTTTCCTAATTTGGATAATCAGTCACGTTGTGACGTACGCTTGGCCAGTCAGATTTTTTGTTGCATAAATTTCTTCGTGGAACAGTTCGGGATAATCTTTGGGGTGATTTATAATTTTTACAGAATTTTTAGATGTGTCCTTACACATACGATAATGGTATGTATGTTTCTATTATTTTGATTTATAGAAATTTATTATTTCAAAATTTTAAAATACTGAATTTTCCAGGTTGCTACATCAAAAATCAAGAACAAAAGATTGGCTCGATGGAAAATTATGAAACGATAGGGGTTTTGTTCCTGATGGTTGGAACAATCTATAGACGAGTTTAATTGGATTATGCTTGTGAGAACGCCTACCTTTGGCTCGTTTAATCTTCTAGGGCTTAGAACTTGAAGAACGGGTGGGGACTTGAGCAGCTTTGTCCCCACAAGATCTCCTCCTCCTTGGCCTCTCCTTTAGGTCCAGCAAGCCCCAACAATGTGTTAGGGCTAGCCATGGAGAGATTGGAGTGTATTTATGTCTCCTTTGTTTCTATTTCCTAATAGGACTCTAACCCTTATTAAATTCTGAGTTTTCTTTATTTAATTCCACTTTCCAAGCTTCCCACTTCCTATTTGGGTTAGGATGGGAGCTAAATTTATGGCCAAGCCATTAGGGTAGAGTTAGGAATCCAATTCCAACGCAAACTACTTATTTTAATACTTTATTATACTTTTTCCATTTAAGTAATATTTAAGTTACGAATTTAGGATATTTTCCTATTATTCCACCTTTTAAAATCTCTATTTTGGCCCACTAAATTTTAGAGGGTCTATTTAACAAAGCCCATTACTTCTTTTTATTTAGTGGGTTTTAATTAATTCACTTTCCTTTGATTTCCCAATTGACTTAATTTTTTAATATTATTAAATTTTTATTTTTTTGAAAAATCCAAGTTGCTACACTTATTCCATCATCATTCACACATTCCACAGTCTATATAGTAGCCTGAAAATAAATCAAAGTCCACAATTATACAAGTCCATAACACATCACCATTGTCCACATACTAGTAAAAGAAAGTACAATCTAGCAAATAGTCTTCCACAAGCTTTGCTACTCATCTTGCTCGGAGTTGCTCCTCACAATGTCCTCCTCAAGTACGGGGACACCTGTTTCACCTGTATGTTAAAACAAGTATAAGTCTTCACAAAGACTCAGCAAGTAACCCATTGGCACATCCTTACACATATGACATAACATGCTATTCTTGGAAACAATAAGAGAAGTTTTGCACATGGTTCATATCAAATAAGCAAGTACATATGAATAACCTATAACATGCTTTCTACACATGGTCTTTAACTTTAAACATGTCATTACATACAACTCATTCACAACATTTTTCTACATAACTTGATAATGGAATTTAACATATAGTTACTAAAAAACCTAGCATGATATCTATCATTTTTCACATGCTTTTATATCACATAATCACACATTTTTCTTGCTGTTTTAACATAATTAAATCATAATTACATGGTTTCACATTGATTCACATTGTATCACATTAGCACATCTCTTTCACATGAACACATTGTACATTTACACATGTTTCACATCATTACACATTAATTGCCGTGACACATAGTCCGAACCACCATAAAGAAGGACACACATATCACATAACATATACCCGTCACCTAGGCATTATAGTGACGAATATTGGTAACTGCGCAGAACTGGGAAAAGCCCTCTCTACCCTAACCAGTGGTACTTGTCCACCTCTAAGATTTCATCCTGATGCCCACAGGATTTCACATACACATTGAGCCTTCCCATAGGGACTTTTCTATAGTACGGCTCCACAGCCTTCTATTGTAGCAATGTCAATTTCGGCACACATTCATTTAATCACATTATCTAACTTAATCACATGATAAACATCATTTTATATGCACTTATTAGTTCACTCACACGCACATCATTCAAATACTTATTTTTTAGTTTACAGAACCTATCATGACTATCTAACAGTATCAAATCATGCATAACAGTACCTAAACATGCTGCTAATCACTAAAAAATACATCTTCTTAATCAATCATGCTTAATATGGCTTTTAATAATTTGATAATTACAAATAGTACTTATAGATATCATAATAGTCCCAAATTTTAATCATAAACCCTATGCATGAAACATATCATATGGATAATTTTTTAGAATTTTCGTAGCAGTATAACTATTTTTAACATTTAACACAGATCTCATGCAATTTAAGTAAATAATTCAATTAGACATGATTAACAGTGTACAGTCAGGTCTAACAGCCTCAAAACATGACAACAGTAACCCTAAACTCATGAAAATTTCCTGCAACATTATCATGCCTCATATCTATTTATTATGAATTTAAATCTATCAAAACATGGATATTTCCCCATAACAGAAATTCCATAATTCGCAATTATTATCAGAGAATTATCAAAAATTTGGGGTCTAACCTAACATCATACCTGAACATCCATAAATTTTACAGCATGTGCAGACAACCACAAATCTCGAAAATCACATCACAGAGGCTAAACAGATAATTTTGTAGAAAACAGATGAACTTGATGGCAAGGGTTTTACCGGCAGGATGGGTTAACGGCACAATCGATTGCCGTTAACTCATGAACTTGGCGGCAACAAGGTTGTCTTCAACCTCTTGTCTGCACACAGTGTAGACCGAACATAGAAAAATATAGAATTTGGGGGTCCAGGACACGATTTAAAAATCTGTAAAAATTCCTAAACTCTAAGTGATAGGTCTAGGGATGAAACCCCTAAGTTAGTTGCCTCTAGAAAAACCTCAGAAGATCTATTTTTTTGTGATGAAGCCCTCCTCGGCCATGCTAAAGAGGTGATGCCTTCTGCCTAAATCCGATCTCCACGCTCTCGTAGTCGATCCCCCGGAGTTAGGAGAGCTCCTTCACCTCCAGAAGAACCTCCCAAATGTAGGAGATTGCCAGTTAAGCCTCCCAATCGTCGGATCAAGCCTCTCAAAGTCTCTCTTTTTCTCTCCCCAGAACCCAAAAAGCCTTAGGTGAGAAAAGTCCTCTCCTAACCGAGATCTCTAGGTTATATAAGCAATAGAGTCGGGGTAAACCTAGGTATTAGGAGTCCTGACCGTTGGGAATACGTTTCCTAAATGATCTCCAGAGAAAATGGGGTCCTTTCAGATCTGGAATCCCAAACACAACCAGAGAAGTAGACGGCCACATAGCTACCGTCAACTTGAAATACGCGTCAATCGATGTTGACATCTAGATCCTCTGGCCACATAGTCAACGGCACAAAGGTTGCCGTCAACCTACTCTTAACGTCAAGGGATGTTGACGTCAATAAGGGATTTCGGGCAGAACACAAAGCATCAAAACAAAAATATAATATGCACAAAATTTGAGGGCCTTACACCCTCTCCCCCTAAAAGAAGACTTTGTCCTCGAAGTTAGAACAGTCCTCTCCTAACTGAGATCTCTAGGTTGTATAAGCAATAGAGTCGGGGTAAACCTAGGTATTAGGAGTCCTGACCGTTGGGAATACGTTTCCTAAATGATCTCCAGAGAAAATGGGGTCCTTTCAGATCTGGAATCCCAAACACAACCGGAGAAGTAGACGGCCACATAGCTACCGTCAACTTGAAATACGCGTCAATCGATGTTGACATCTAGATCCTTTGGCCACATAGTCAACGGCACAAAGGTTGCCGTCAACCTACTCTTAACGTCAAGGGATGTTGACGTCAATAAGGGATTTCGGGCAGAACACAAAGCATCAAAACAAATATATAATATGCACAAAATTTGAGGGCCTTACACCCTCTCCCCCTAAAAGAAGACTTTGTCCTCGAAGTTAGAACAGAAATACTAACCAAACAAATGGGGATATTATTTCTTCATGGCTTCCTCAAGCTCCCATGTAGCCTCCTCTCGTGAGAAATTTCTCCACAACACCTTCACAGATGAAATAGCTTTGTTCCTGAGGTGCTGAACCTTCCGATCTAAGATAGCTACTGGTCGCTCTACATAAGACAAGTCTGGCTAAATCTCCACTGGCTCGTGACTGATAACATGTGATGGATCTTGCACATATCTCCTGAGCATAGACACATGGAAGACCAGATGCACACTAGCTAGCGCTGGGGGTAAAGCTAGCTCATACGCCACACTGCCCATCTGCCTAAGAATCTTAAACGGGTCAATGAATATCGGACTCAACTTGCTATGCCTGCCAAACCTAACTATGCCTCTAGTAGGTGAAACCTTAAGGAAAACATGCTCGCCAACTTCGAATTCTAAATCCTTCCTTCTGTTGTCGGCGTAGCTCTTCTGCCTATCTTGCACTGCAACCAACATCTGCCTGATGAGCTGAATCTTATCCGAAGTCTCTTGCACCAACTTCAGACCAACCAACTGCCTATCACCTGTCTCCTCCCAGCATAAAGGAGATCTATAGGGTCGACCATACAAAGCCTCGAACGGAGCCATGCCAATGCTCGCATGATAACTGTTGTTGTAGGCGAACTCTACAAGAGGTAGGTGACGCTCCCAATCACCCTTCCAATCAAGCACGCAGGCTCTCAATATGTCCTCGAGTGTCTAAATCGTCCTCTCGGACTGGCCATCTATCTGAGGGTGAAACGCTGAACTAAGCTTCAACTGAGAACCCAAAGCCTCCTGAAGACCCTGCACAACCTCGATGTAAACCACGAGTCTCTGTCAGAGATAATAGACTTCGGCACACCATGTAGTCTCATAATACTGCCATCATACAGCCTCGCCAAGCTCTCCACAGACTGTTTCTTCCTCATAGGCAAGAAGTGCACAGTCTTGGAGAAACGGTCTACAACACCCAAATCGAGTCATTGCCCTTAGCTAATCTGGGCAAACTCGTCACAAAGTCCATGGTGATTGCCTCCCACTTCCACACAAGTATCTCCATCTTCTACATAAGGTTTGATGGTCTCTGATGCTCGGCCTTAACCTGCTGACATACTAAACACCTGTATACAAATTCTGCCACATCCTTCTTCATACCTGACCACCATAAAGATCTCTTCAAGTCCTGGTACATCTTGGTGTTGCCTGAATGAATGGAGAACCTCGACCTGTGAGCTTCTGCAAGTACTCGCTCACGAACATCCACTATATCGGGTACACAAACTCGGTGCTGAAATCTGATAGCACCATCCTCATCTCGAGCAATGCCTGCCTTGCCCACCATCTCCTGAAGCCTAGGATCATCTCCCTGCTGCTTGATCACCTCATCCAACATAGTCGATCGGATAGACAACTGTGCCACAAAAGCATGACACAACTGTTGCTCTAGAAAGCACATGTCGCATCTTCTAGCCTCTTCCAATCTTGCCGAAGTAAGGACCTCTTCCTACTAAGTGAATCTACCACGACATTTGCCTTCCCTAGATGGTACTAAAGCTCGAAGTCATAGTCTTTAAGGAACTCTATCCACCTTCTTTGTTGCAGGTTCAACTCCTTTTGAGAAAAAGGTACCTCAAACTCTTGTGGTCTGTGAACACCTCGAACTTGACACCATAAAGATATTGTCTCCAGATCTTCAGTGCATGGACCACCGCTGTCAACTCCAAATCATGGGTCGGATAGTTATGCACATGCTCCTTTAATTGGCGAGAGGCATAGGCAACTACCTTACCATGCTGCATCAACACACAACCAAGGCCTATCTGAGAAGCATCAGAATAGATAGCAAAACCCTCTGCACCACTAGGCAAGATCAACACGGGTGTAGATGTAAGCCTCATCTTCAGCAACTAGAAACTGCTCTCACAATCATCAGACCACACATACTTAACTCCTTTCCTGGTCAACTTATAACAATGAATCACCTGTAATAGCCTACTAACCCAAGAAAACTCCTGATCTCGAATGGTGTCCTCGGAGTCTCCCACTCTAATACCACCTGAACCTTTGTCGGATCAATAGCAACTCCAGCGCCTGAGATGACATGCCAGAGGAAGTGAACCTCGTGCATCCAGAAGTCGCACTTGCTAAACTTGGCATACAGCTTGTGCTATCGGAGAACCTCCAGAACAATCCTCAGATGCTCACGGTGTGTAGCCTCATCAGGAGAATAGGCTAACACATAGTCTATGAACACCACTACAAAGCTATCCAAATATGGCCTAAACACCCTTCATGAGATCCATGAATGTTGCAGGTGTGAGCGATCCATTTCACGCGTTGTTCCCCGGTCGACTGTGGGGTTCTCCGATTGCTCGCGGACGTCGCTGATCTCTCGTTGGCGATGTTGGGTCACTGGTTGACCTCGTTGACTCTCTGGTTGACTAGGTTGACTAGAGAGGAAACAAAGAAAACCAGCAAAGAGAAAGGGAGTTTGTGATCGCCAGGGCCTTACCTGTGCCCAAGGAGTGATGTGATTGCGTCGATGCAGCAACCTCGCGAAGCGGATGGAGATGGGGCTTCAACTTCTCCCCCTTCGGCCGGCCAAAGGAGAAGAGCTCCGCGGTCTTCTACAGATCGTTCCTACCACAGAAAGAGACTCTATTAGCCTAAAAGAAAGTGAATGCTCAGAAAATGAAAATAACATCCCAAAAGGAAAGTCCCGTACCGGATGCGGACTTGAGAAGACAGGTGGCCAAGTGCTATGATCACCCTTCTTCCCTCCATTTTTGGTTGGGAAACCCCTTTCTAGGTGTGTAGGGAAGTGGCCTACGTGCCTAGAGTGTGTGGGAAGGTGTGTGCAACATGCAAATACTAAAGAAAGTAGAAAGGAAAGAGAGGAAGAGGGGGAGTTGATCCTCGTTTGCAGGCGTTGAAGACTCCTTGCAGGGCTCCTCCAGCTCCAAAAGAACCCTCCTAGACGTCCCAAGTGTTGAGAGAAGCAAGAGGATGAGTGATGGAAGGTAGGGTGCAACTTTCTCTCTCCTCTCTCAAAAGGGTAGCATGTGGACGTCCAGCCTCTCCTCCCCCTCTTAGAAGGCCAGAGAGGGAGTTAAATAGGCAGTGGGGTCGGAGCTTGGGAGCTTTGGATGCTTAGTGTGAAGAAACACACTTCACACACTTGGCAATCCATGCATAAAGGCTCCAACCAATGAGGAGAGGCCAAGTAGGATTTTTACTGGGTCAAGGGGTGCCATGGTGGCAAATATGCCCGTTGGGAACGGCCCCATGCGGTGCATGGGTGAGAGAATGGTGCAAGTGGGCTAGATTCTCAGGGTAGTTGCACAGATTAAGTAAACTAGGTTGACGTCAACAGATCCTGCCACCAACACCATGCAGACGTCCAGAGATGTGGACGCCAATCGGGGTGAACGTCCAGGGTGCTTGCCGTCAACATGTAGTCAGCAGCCATCGATGCTGCCGTCTACATGGCATCCGAGGCAGGTCAACAAACGGTCAAATAGGCCTTATTGGGCCAAAGAGCCACGCGGGGATGTGCCAAATCTCGTGTCTACAAATGCCCCTCTGAGACATCCGATCTTGCAAGGGAGCAGAGCGGACTGAAAGGTTGGTGTCTTGGTAAACAAAGGATGTGAAGATTTAATGGAAGGGCCATCTCCGAGGATAGGAAATCTAGCAAGCCAAACGAATGAGTTAGGCTAGAAACAAGTGATGAATCGTTTGAGAGACCAATGTGGATAAGAGGGAGGGTGATCTACCTGTGTAACTACAATTGCAACCCAACGGTAGGGTCCCTGGCATAGCCGTGTCAGACTTTGACTAGTTATCGATGTGTCTGAGTCAAAGGAGTTGTAATATGACGGTTGAATCAGGAGAGTCTCATAACCGGAGCTCGTGGGCTCGCTCGCCTAATTAGGACGTCTGTCCTGAATTTAGGAGGTCTTGGAGACAAGGAGTTGGTTGATCTCTCAAAAGATTATCAAAAGATTCTAACTAGAATCAACGTTCGGAAGGCCTGAAGTCCAGAATTAAGCTCGCGACTGGCGAAGGCTCAAATGAACTCAATATGGCTGCTTGACTGTTTGTGAAAGTCACGGTGGGACAACTTGGAAAATGGACAACAAAAATCTGATATCAAGCTTGGACGTTCAAGAAAGATGCTAACCTGGTAGGCTACCTGAGCTCGGGGAGCCATGGAGCAATCGAGGAAAATCACCATTTTTTTTTTGAGTCAGTGAGAAAATGTTAGCAGTGAAGACCTAAATGCATGCTGGTGTGGGTTGCCTATCTAAAAAATGCAAGTTAGAACCAGAGGAAAATTCTAAAGGCCATACGAATAACTGAGAGATCATAAACCCATCACGGTTTTTGGTAAAGGGGAACTCAGGGTTCACGGTCACCAAATTATTCGCCTCTGGTGGGGTCCTACGTTAGACATACCTGTAACGCTCAAGGTTGCATGAACGTTCCAAATCTGAAGCGCGGCTTGTGCTTAAAATATCTGCAAAACAACTTGAAGCACAAGATAAAGGATAATGGCCATATGAAAAATAAGACTTTTAAAATTTTCTGACCCACGAGTGGCGGACAGGCGCACGGAGGACGTGCGCGCCGCACTAGACCACTACCCCCATGATCAGGTACGAACCTCAACTAAATCTCATGCATTCTATCAATTGCGGCATTTAATGTTATTGACCAGTGCTCTTTTCTTTTCAGGTGGTGTGGACCCCCTATACGGGGGAGACGGATGCTTCATACCCGACGGTGGCGGTAGGTCGGCCTCTGTTCGACCGCCACCTGCTGCTGCTGTGTCCGGGGACCTGCGAGGTCCTCTACTTAGAGTTGGTAGTCTGAACGCTAAGCTGGCACTAGCCTGTCGTCGAGGTACCTTCTCTAGGTAGGGAGGGACACTCGTGCTGCCAGTTCTTCGCCGAGGACCGGGACTGGAGCGAGGAGCACGGGACCACCGTCGCCTACTGGCGAGAGGGCGGTGAGTAGGTCCTCAGATAGGCAGACCTGCAGGACAGCTTCGCGTACTTGGAGGGGTACCGGGCGCGCTACGCCGGACGACTCCGGCTAGACTGACGAGTGGTAATTGAAGTTATAACTCTAAGCCTTTGTCATTTAAATTTATAGATTTGAATCTAACCTTCAAGTGTGAATGACAGCTGCCAGAGTCGCAGGCGATCCACCTCCTAGAGGGGCGATTGGCGGAGCAGGAGGTCGAGCTCGAGAGGCTCCGAGCTGAGGTCCGGACACTAGAAAGTAACATCTCAACTTATCTTGGGCTTGATTTGATTTGGAATGACTTGATAACTGACCAAGATATGTGAATGCATAAAGGGGAGCTATCGAGAGTGCAGGCGAGCCGAGACACTGGGGCGAGCTCGTCCGCACGGCCGGCTGGAGGGGACCTGACGGTCCATCTATAGGAGGCCCTGGACAGGGCGCAGGCAAGGGTCCAGGAGCTCGAGACGAGGACCCGGGAGTTGGAGGCGGAGGTAAAACACTGACGTACTACCTTTCTGCACATGATATGATTGATTTGATTTGACATGACAAGTTTGCTTATTTGTGTGTAGAGGCAGGGAGGAGGAGTGGCGGCCCTCCAGGCGTAGGTGGAGAGCCTGCGGCTGGATTTATCGAAGATGGAGGGCCGCATGCTCGAGGCACGAGAGAGGGAGAGACGGGCAGAGGCAGAGAAGATACAGGCCATCGAGGCTCGAGTGCAGGCCATCGCGGATCTGGAGTTCTTGAAGAACCGGGTGCTGAAGAAGCGCCGAGAGCAGCAGCGGCAGGCTCAGCAGGAGGCGGCCGGAAGGATGGGGTCCGTGTTCGGATCTCTTGATGACATCATGTCATTGGGAGATCCGTCCGTCAGACGAGGAGGAGGAGTACGACCAGAGGCCTCCACTGCGACGAGACCTCCCATCCCGGACCGGCGTCGGGAGAGGGAGGATGAAGAGGTGAGTAGCTCGCGTAGGGCGAGGCCTAGCGAGGGGGAGAGGAGAGAGGAGTGATACTTTGTACCACCAGGGGTATGCCCCTGTCATGATATGTATAGAACTTCGACATTTATAGTGGATTTTTGTGGACTTTTGTCATTTGTGCACTTGAATGGTTTGCTTTGTGTACTTTGGTTCCTGCATCCACAACATTTAAAGAGAAAAGTTAGTGTAGATCTGTCTTTAGCCCCTTGCCTAAGTGATATACCTTTCTTGAGATCTGGTCATGGGGCTAATGTCTAATCAAAGATAAAACACAAGAAAAATAACCGAAGGGAAATATGCACATGCATTTTTTTTTTTTGGACTCTAAAATACATATTCATCACATGTCAAAGCATAGGGTCTGTGTGATCTACTTAACCACGGAGGTCATGAATAAAGAGGATCATGCATGAATTCCTTGATGTTGGAAATTGCCCCTAGCCTTCTTGATATTTTCCACCACGGAAGGTCTTATACCGTCAAATTTGCCCCTAGAGGGAGGAATTTGGAAGAAATAAGTAGGAAGCCATGCAAGGATTTGGTTCAGACTACTTTCTGTTTCCAAACCAACACCTCATACTAAAGACTTGGTCAACAATTATTTGCAGGGGAATTCTACTTCTTATTTGATTTCAGGGGTGGAGGTACGTACTTTTTGCTACCTCCTTAATTTGGTCAGCTTTTTCCTAGGTATGTACTTTTTGCTACCTTGGCTTTTCTTTTCCCCTTTAGGCTTGATTTAGGATTCTGTCCCTTGATTTTTCTTGATTGCCCCTATTCATGGTGATCTTGTCTTTTAGATGGGAGTGGATGGTCCCCTACTCGTAGTTTGCTCCGCTTCCAGACGTGACTGAGCGGGAGAAGAATAGGGGAAACATATTGACCGGATTAGACTATCCGAGTGTACTTGTGATTTTCCAACTAGAGGGCAATATCTTAACATTGTGTGGTGTGTGAACAAACCCTACCTCACTAATGACCAAGTGGAAAAGTAGACTTAAACCTACATCGTTAACAAGTGATGAATAACCGACTTGACGGACTGACTGACTAAGGATAGAATTTCTTGAGGTAGACTGCGTTCCACGGATTTGACAACTCCACTCCTTCGGCGTCTGCCAACCTATAAGCGTTCCCTGAATATACTTCCTTGACAACGAACGGACCTTCCCAATTTTCTTGCAATTTGCTCCTGGGACCTGGTGCCTTTATGATTTTACGCTTTAGGACCATCTCACCCACTTCGAATTTTCTCTCAAGAACTCTTTTAGCGTAAAAACGTGCAATTATCTGACGGTAGACTTGAGCATGGTCAGCCGCTATCATTCGCCTTTCATCTAAGAGTTCAAGTTGTGCCAACAAGGCCTCCCGACGTTGATCGGGGTCAAGCTCAGAATCCAGTTGAACTCTACGTGAAGGGATGAAGATCTCATATGGGAGTATTGCATCTGATCCGTATGTCAAAGCATAGGGAGTTTGCCCTGTAGAAGTCTGGACCGAGGTGCGATAAGCCTAAAGAGCTTCAACCAAGCGATCTGGCCAGTCAACATTGTTGTGAGATTTGCATGTTTTCTTTATAATTTTGATGAGAGTTTTATTAGTAGCTTCCGCTTGTCCATTACCCTGTGGATAATATGGGGATGAATGATGCAAGTTAATGCCATATTTACCACACATGTCGCGAAGCTCCTGTGAAGTGAATTGAGGTCCATTGTCGGTGACGATGTCCCGAGGCACGCCGAACCTTGCAAGGATGTTGCGCTTGATGAATTTGACCACTGTTGAAGCTTTGACCTCTATGAATGCTTCTGCTTCAACCCACTTTGTGAAGTATTCCGTGGCAATTATAATGAAGGACTTCTTACAGATTTCTCCGGTTCTGTCCGCAAGTGGACCGACCACGTCGAATGCCCATATGGCGAAAGGCCATGGAGTAATGATAGGGTGAAGAGAAGAGGAAGGAGCATGAATTTTGTCACCGTGCAATTGGCATTTAGCACAGTGACAGACAAAATGACGACAATCTTCTTCCATGGTAGGCCAATAATAGTGTCTTAGCAACTTTTGGGCAATTGCTCTACCATTAACATGGCTACCACATTCACTAGAGTGAGCGGCTTCAACAACATCTTGAGACTCGATTTCATCGAGGCAACGAAGATAGACCCCACTGAGAGACTTTTTGTACAGAATGCCACCTATGATCTTGTAACGCTCCGAGACGCGGCGAATGGCCCGTCTATCAGCAGAGGTGGCATAATCGGGGAAGGATCCATTTTTGAGAAAGTTCTCGATGTCAAAATACCAAGGATGGCCATCTTCGAGGTCGATTTCTTGCTCTTTCGAGAGTGCATGGACCCGAATGGATAGAGAAGGAGACGTGAGTTGAGAAAACCAAGGATCTACATGGGAAGGGACTCTCAACCTTTGAACAGAGACGGTTTCAGAAGATTTTCCCAAAGGGATGGGAATGGAAGAAGCTAAGGAAGCGAGTGAATCTGCTAGGATATTCTGAGCCCTAGGAGTGTGAACTAGGGTGAGCTTCCTAAACTGCCGGACCACCTTTCCTACCAACTCTTGGTATGGTTTCAACTTGTGGTCCCGGGTCTGGTACTTGCTAAGAGATTGTCGGAGTATCAACTGCGAATCACCAATTATCCTTAACTCCTTGACTCCGAGCAATAATGCCATTTTCAGCCCAACTAAGAGTGCCTCATACTCGGCCACATTGTTCGTGGCTCGGAAGGTTAACTGGTAGGCGTGCGGAATGACTACCCCTTCCGGTGAGAGGAGGACTGCCCCTATTCCACACCCTTTGGAATTGAGGGCCCCATCGAAGTAAAGTACCCACGAAGGTTCACCATCGATAATGGTTCCTAACTCTTCATCGGGAAAGCTTTCATCGACGGGAGAGCAAGAAGGTAAGGGGTGGTGGGCCAAATGCTCAGTAATAGCGTGCCCCTTGATCGACTTTTGGTTGACGTAGGTGATATCAAATTGATTGAGGAAACTTTGCCACCTCATCAACTGATCAGTCAGGACAGGCTTTTCAAGCAAGTACCAAATTGGGTCCATACGCGCCAGAAGTTTCACTTCATGAGCCAGGAAATAATGCTTTAACTTCTGGGCAACCCAGACGACGGCCGCACACGTTCTTTCCATAGCGGTGTACTTCTTTTCAGCTTCATTGAACAACTTGGATAAATAATACACCGCTCTCTCCTTCTTCTCGTCGTCATATTGGGCCAAAATTGCTCCAGTTGAATCTTCAGTGGTTGACACATAAAGCAGTAAAGGCCGACCTGGGACTGGAGGAGCGAGAATAGGGGGATTGAACAAATAGCTCTTCAACTCATCAAAGGCCTTTTGACATTTCTCGTTCCAATCAAACTTAGCCTATCCTTTAAGCATCTCATAGAAGGGCTTACAATGGATTGAATGCTGGGAGATGAATCTCCTAATAAACTGAAGTCTGCCTATTAACCCTCTAACTTCTCTGATATTCCTAAGAAGAAGCATGTTGATTATTGTTTGGCCTTATTGGGATCAATCTCAATTCCCCGCTTGCTTACTATGAACCCCAGCAATTTCCCCGAGGAGACACCAAAGACACACTTCTTGGGGTTCATCTTAAGATTGTGTTCTCTAGACCACTGGAGAACTGCCCGGAGGACCTCAGCATGGCCATGTCGAGTCTTTGATTTAATCAAGACATCGTCTACATAGACCTCCATGTGCACATGCATCATGTCATGAAAAATCGCCATCATTGCCCTTTGATAAGTTGCTCCCGCATTCTTCAATCCGAAGGGCATGACGACATAACAGTAGGTCCCCCAGGGCATTGTGAAAGAAGTTTTCTCCTGGTCTTCCTCCGCCAGACGGATCTGGTTATACCCAGAGAAACCATCCACGAAAGACAACATCTCAAAGCCGGCAGTGTTGTCCACTAGGACATCTATGTGTGGGAGAGGGAAATCGTCCTTCGGGCAAGCACAATTAAGGTCACGGAAATCTATACAAATTCTAACCTTACCGTCCTTCTTCATCACAGGGATGATATTAGCTACCCATTGTGGATATAGCACAACCCTAATGAATTTGGCTTTATGCAACTTGTCAACCTCCTCTTTGATCTTGAGTGCAAGCTTGGGATGTAGCCTTCTCAGCTTTTGTTTGACGGCTTTCGCGTCGGCTTTTAGAACCAAGCAGTGCTCGACCAAAGAGGTGTCAAGTCCCGGCATGTCCTCGTAGGACCAAGAAAAATCGTTAGAGAATTCTTTGAGAATAGCTACCAGAGCTTCTTCTTCTTCAACACTCAAGTTGGCACTAATCAAAACTACCTTCGGAGATTCTTCAGTACCAAGGTTGACCACTTTAGTGGGCTCATCCGCAGCCATGGTTGGCTCGTCGAACCTCTTTGTGCCATCCACATAGGAGCTCACTGGGTCCTCTTCTTCTGACCTAGGATCTCCCAGCTCACCCTTCTCATCAAAATCTAGCAGATAAACCCCTAAACCGTCATCTACAGAGTCGCCTTCTGCAAAATCAGATTCAACAAGGGTAGGCTCCTCAAGAAACTCTGGGACTTGACTTAACTTGGCACACCTCTCAGCCAAAGCCATGACATAACGGGCAGGAACTTGCCTACCTTTCTCTTTGCGCACACATGGCTGAGAGGATCTATACTCTTCTAATCCTAGACCAGACCCTAGACTAGACTCTAGACCCGACTCTAAGCTAAAATCTAGACCACTATGTATATGACTGCTATGTACATAACTATGTACAAAGGAAGTGCCCCTGGAGGGGCGAGGAAAGGAGTCTAAGCTGGAGAGCGTCGGCCCCTGGCCGAGCGGAAGAGACTCCAAAGCGGAAGGGTGCTCGATGGAGACCTCGCATTTTCGATTTTCAAAATTGGCATTTTTTTTTTGGAATCAAGGCCTAGAACCATAAGTTGCTGACTTAAGGCAGCCTCGACTGGCCATGCGAGGGATGGAGAAAGAACAGGTGGAGAAAGAAGGGAGAAAGAAGAAGTTGAGGGTGGAGGGGAGTCAGGTGCCGGGCACACAGTTGGGAGAGATTGTGAAGGAGAAGGAGAGGGTGGAGACGGAGAGTCAGAACCGAAGAGCGAGAGAAGGCCGAAATCTTCGGAGACTTTCTCTAATTGAGTGTCCTCTTCTTCATCGCTCTCCGAGTCGGACAACTCCTCTATCACGGGTTCCCGAGTTCCCGGTTGGAGGGGCCCCTAAACGAAATGTTCCTTCAGGGTCTAGGTAAGAGGTTGATAGGGAATAAATGGGTTTGGATGAATGGGGTCTGGGTGAAAACCTAGACCAGCCCTATCTAGCGGCCTCTTGACTTGGGTGTGGTGGACAGGACCCTACTGGTTCTTACCCAACCCTCGGCCATGTATATAGCCGATCCTAGCCATTACCTCCCAACCTTTCCCTTGGGGACATGGGTCATGGGATTCTTCAACTGACTGGGGAGGTTGGCCGAGATCATAGGGCAAGGGGAAATCAAAGATTGACATGACAGGCTTTTTCCCCTTATCCAGAACGAAAAGATGTGGCATCTACTCCGATGTGATGGAGTTGAGAGTTTCCAAGGTAGGAATGCTCTTGATTTTGATGACCCGCCCATTAAAAGGAAACTTGAAACACTGACGGGCAGTGGAAGGGACCCCTAAGGTTTGTTCTAACCAGGGATGACCGAGAATGGCCTTATAGGCCGGATCAACGTCAAGGACTAGAAACTCGGAAGACATAGTGACAGGTCCGATCTCAAGCTGAAGAGCAATCTTACCCTTGGCAACCCTCTTGGAGTTGTCATAGGCGGCAATTGTGGAGCAGATTTTCTCCAGATTATCTTCCCCCAAACCCAATTTCTTGAGGGTCTTCATCGGACATACATTGATAGATGCCCCAGTGTTGATGAGAGTGGAGTCTACCGAAACCCCATTGAGGTTGATGGTAAGACAGAGAGGAAGTGAACGACACTCGGGAGCTGCAAGATCTTTGTCCAAAAAAGAGATTGAAGGTCCTTGGGTGAGAGAAAGAATGGCATTGGTGACCCCACCGGGAGAGAGGTCATCATTGACCGTGATTTTCTGGAGAAATTGGAGGCGGGTGAACTGATGAGATGGCGATTTTCGAATCAATTCTAAGATAGACACCCTCGCGGGAGTCTTATCTAGATGTTGCAGAATATCATATCTGGTGCCGGCAGGTGGTGGAGGTCCACTGTCCTCCTCATCTTGGGAAGGTTGCGGGGGTGGAGGAACGATCCGGTTCCTAAGTGTGACATGAACATCTTCTTGAGACTTAAGGAAGATTAGCTGGAGAGGTCTGGTCTCAGGGGCAGACGGCTCATGGATAGGGAAGGTAGGAGGGTAGGCCTCTTGATGGGTAGGTCGGATGAGGACTAAAGGTCGTTCCTCTAAAATGGCATCTACAGTGGCTGAGGGTTCCTCAGACCCTATGGAAGGACACGGGTACCATTCTTCAAAGCCTTCTACCCCCCACTTTTGTTCTCTCCTCACAACCCGGAGTTCTGAATGCGTCATGGTGTGGACGTTTTCCTGGGACTTAGAGGAGGAGGGATTGTTGCTTTGGTGGTTGGGGAGGGGATTTTGGAAGATACCCAGCTCTTTCTTGGTATACCTAGACTTTGCAATGGCTACCTTGACGTCCTCTCAGTTAATCCTTCCCTGGTCGTTCATGTCATACACCCAGTCACAGAAGGTGAAGCAGTTGTGGAGCTGATGACCATGGGCCCTATGGTAAGGATAGTATTTGGAGGTGTCCACCCTCGGATTGATGTTCTCCCTTTGTGGGGGGAGTTGGATAGCATCGCAGGACATAAGGGCGAAGAATACGTCCTCAAGGGTCTCAGGTAGAGGAGGGTAGTGAGACCTCTTAGGGCCAGGCCGAGTGTAGCCAGCAGGAGGGGGAACTGCAGAGTAAGGCTTGGAGGGGTGTGACGGGAACTGGTGAGGGTTGGAAAGATTAGATGGAGGATTGGAAGGCTTGTTTAGAGGCCTCAATGGCTAACTGCAAGCATTCACGGACTCATTGACAGTCACCCCCTCAGTGATAGGTGCCGCGGGAGCCTTGCGTCCCTTGGGCTTCCCTTCAAAAAAGTGTGGCAGAGAAGAGTCCTTAATTTGGTTCTGGACCACCCTGGCTCGGTTGTAGAGATGTGCGAATGAGGGGAACTCACTCAGCATTAAGATAGAGTGGAGCACAGGGGTGGTGTTGGTAACCAACATAGTTATAGCCTGGGACTCTGGGATGGGTATGTCTGACCTCGATGCCATAGATCTCCATCGGTTGGCAAATGTGACAAAGTCTTCGTCCGGATTCATCTTTTGTGCCACCAAGTCAGGAAGTGTAGGGACTTGGGTGGCCATATACGAGAAGTGCGAGATGAATCGCTCAGAGACGATGTCAAAATTAACGAGGTCCGATGCAGGTAAGGAGGTGAACCACCTCAAAGCTTCCACTTCTAACGATTGTTGGAAGAGGTGAACTAAAAGAACCCGATCGTATGGCCATCGATGGGAATCCATGGTAAATCTGGCAAGATGGAATTGGGGATCAGACGTCCCGTCATACTTGCGGTACTTCGGGGCCTTGAAACCCGAAGGAAAGTAGGCATTGTGAAGCTTGCAATAGTTTTGGAGGGAATGAGGCTTTGAAAGGGACAGAGATTCAGCCAAAAGCTTCCTAATAAGCCCCTCCATCTCCAAATGGGAGACGGATTCAGATTGAGTGGGGGGGGGGGCGGGCTGAACATGAGGTGGGTAGGAGAAGGAAGGAGTTGGGATAGGGGTAGGTAAAGGAGTGGAGGGAATTGGAGTAGAAAAAGGGACAAAGAAGATGGGAACCCGTGAAGGGATAGCAGGCCTAGGAATAGGCCTAGACGAGGAAGCTTGGAAAGGAGAAGGGTACGGAGAGGAGGGAGAGACTGCTGCCCGGACAGTATGATTAGAAAGCATAGAAATGATGTCCTCAGGCCAGTAACGGGAGAGGAGCTTGGAGAATTTAGGGTCTTCTTGAGTGTCTTGAGCATAAGTTGGATTGACCCTTAGACTCACACTCCCCTCATTATCAGCTTGAGATGAGGAAGAGGAGTGAACTGACTCTTCGGGCTGATCATTGGTGTCAACCATCCCGACAAATTCATGGACATTATCTTCATACTCAAAAGCCGGATTGTTAGTCATATTCAAAGAATTTAACCAAGCATCCATTAGCACATAGCCTACTGATTTTAGATGGTTTGAGTTGATTAATCTCACTATTTTTAGCAGAAATTTGGGTTTCTACCAAACAATGTTATCGAACAACGTCCCCAAGATTTTAAGTATCGAAGTTATGTGTTAATTAGACTTGCAAAGGCTGGTTCTCTCAAATCTGACTCAAACCTAGACGAATAGGCAAAGTAGACTGGGAGGGTAAAGGTCCTCCTGGCCCGTACTGTGAGGGAATCCATGGAATTTAGGGACTTACAGAGTTTTCTTCGGAACCAACCTGATTTACCTGAGAGGTAATCCCCGAGTAAAAGGTTGTAAACCGAAGAAGGGCGATCATAAAATGTGAGGGGAGGCTAGAATAGATGAGAGGAAGGAACCCCCCGGGACAGAGAACTGTTAGTGACAAACAAGAGGCAAACAGAAAGCAAAACCAGATCAAAACAGTCAAAAACAGAGTTCTGTGAAACTAGACGGCATGCCTGTTGACGCTAAGTTTATCAGAAATAGATTGACGGCATGATCGACGGACGCTGAACTAAAATCAACAACAACCTATATGGACGTCTATAGAAACTAAACGGCAAGAACGAAGGACGTTTACCTGAGTAAACAGAAAGATCACTTGCCGTCTACCGGGCCACAGATAGACCACAGTGGTAGAAGCTTGTCCCACCGTGATCGCCAAAAAAGAGAATTGTGAGCGATCCGTTTCACGCGCCGTTCCCCAGTCGACTGTGGGGTTCTACGATTGCTCGCAGATGTCGCTGATCTCTCGTTGGCGATGTTGGGTCGTTGGTTGACCCCGTTGACTCTCTGGTTGACTAGGTTGACTAGAGAGGAAACAAAGAAAACCAGCAAAGAGAAAGGCAATTTGTGATCGCCAGGGCCTTACCTGTGCCCAAGGAGTGATGTGATCGCATCGGTGCAGCAACCTCGCGAAGCGGATGGAGATGGGGCTTCAACTTCTCCCCCTTCGGCCGGCCAAAGGAGAAGAGCTCCACGGTCTTCTACAGATCGTTCCTGCCACAGAAAGAGACTCTATTAGCCTAAAAGAAGTGCAGTGAATGCTTAGAAAATGAAAATAATAGCCCAAAAGGAAAGTCCCGTACCGGATGCGGACTTGAGAATAGGGGTGGCCAAGTGCTATGACCACCCTTCTTCCCTCCGTTTTTGGTTGGGAAACCCCTTTCTAGGTGTGTAGGGAAGTGGCCTACGTGCCTAGAGTGTGTGGGAAGGTGTGTGCAACATGCAAATACTAAAGAAAGTAGAAAGGAAAGAGAGGAAGAGGGGGAGTTGATCCTCGTTTGCAGGAGTTGAAGACTCCTTGCAGGGCTCCTCCATCTCCAAAAGAACCCTCCTAGACGTCCCAAGTGTTGAGAGAAGCAAGAGGATGAGTGATGGAAGGTAGGGTGCAACTTTCTCTCTCCTCTCTCAAAAGGGTAGCATGTGGACGTCCAGCCTCTCCTCCCCCTCTTAGAAGGCCAGAGAGGGAGTTAAATAGGCAGTGGGGTCGGAGCTTGGGAGCTTTGGATGCTTAGTGTAAAGAAACATACTTCACACACTTGGCAATCTATGCATAAAGGCTCCAACCAATGAGGAGAGGCCAAGTAGGATTTTTACTGGGTCAAGGGGGTGCCATGGTCGCCAATATGCTTGTTGGGAACGGCCCCATGCGGTGCATGGGCGAGAGAATGGTGCAAGTGGGCTAGATTCTCGGGGTAGTTGTGCAGACCAAGTAAACCAAGTTGACGTCAACCGATCCTACCGCCAACACCATGCAGAGGTCCAGAGATGTGGATGCCAATCGGGGTCAACATCCAGGGTGCTTGCCGTCAACATGTAGTCGGCGGCCATCGATGCTGCCGTCTACATGGCATCCGAGGCAGGTCAACAAATGGTCAAACGGGCCTTATTGGGCCAAAGAGCCACTCGGGGATGGGCCAAATCTCGCGTCTATAGCAGGGGCGTTAGTCAGACCAAATGGAAGCAAAAGAAACTCATAGTGTCCATAACGGGTCCTGAAAGCAGTCTTGGACACATCTTCTCCCTTGATCCTCAACTGATGGTAGCTGGACCGCAGATCTATCTTGGAGAACATGGATGCATTCTGTAGCTGATCAAACAAATCATCTATGCGCGGCAAGGGGTACTTATTCTTCACTGTCACCTAGTTGAGCTTCCTGTAATCAATGCACAGCCTGAGAGAACCATCTTTCTTCTTCACAAATAGCACAGATGCGCCCCATGGTGACACACTAGGGCGAATGAACCCCTTATCAAGTAAATCCTGCAACTACTTCCTCAGCTCGGCTAACTCTGCAGGTGCCATTCAGTAAGGAGCCTTAGAGGTAGGTGAGGTGCCTAGAAACAACTCTATAGTAAACTCCATCTCCCTTGCTGGTGGCAATGCAGACAAATCATCAGGGAACACGTCTGAAAACTTCTGCACAACCTCGATCTCCTCTAGGGTAGGTGACTGATCAGTCTTAGGAACTAAGACCACACTAACAAGAAAAGCGTCACAACCCTTATTCACCATCTTCATAGCCTTCATGGCGGAGATCACAAACCTTCCCGCTAGATTCCTTGGCAACGGATGTGAGAACTCATCCTCTCTTGGAATACGTAAAGTAATATACTTCCTTCTGCAATCAACCAAGGTAGAGTGCTCCTCAAGCCAATCCAGACTAAGTATAGCATCATAGTTCTTCATCTTGAACAAGTAGAAGTACCCAAACAAGCCTCGCTCCTCAATGCACACAGGTAAGGATGGAATGCACTTCCTGGTCGCTACCGTACCTGCTGATGTGTGCACAGACAAGGGAACCTCTAACTCTTCTGCCTCAACTCTAGACCCTGCTGCCAACTGCTTAGCAAACCGCTAGGAAATAAACGAGTGTGTAGCACCCGTATCAAACAACACTCGAGCCTGCACACCCATAACTAAGACTGTACCTTCCGTGACATTCTCAGCCTACTATGAGTCCTCACGAGCTAGGGCGTACACTCGGGCTTGGGCCCGAGGCCTTCCTGGTTTCCCTTTCACCGGTGCCACTACTGCTACTGCTGCTGGGGCTGGCGCTCCTCTTTGAGTAAACTGCTGAAGTCTGGGGCAATCTCAGATCTGGTGCTCGGTGCTGCCACACTTCAGACACTTCCCTGCAAGCTTCCAACACTCTATGCCCCCCGTGTGCCCTTCCGCAATGAGGACACGCCTTCTTGTCGGTGGGCCTGAAACTGGGAGTCTGGGGTACAATTGCCTGCTGACTCGGAGCTGCTACTGGACGTTGTGGTGACTGGTACACCACCGCCTTCTTCCTGTCTGGCCTCTAGAAAGGTGGTGCTAACCTCTTCTGAGCTGCCCTCTTCTCCTCTATGTACTAATCCATTTCGCTCTCCTGCCTGCATGCTGTGCTGAGAGCCTCGTCTAGAGTCCGATGGTCAAAAGCAATCAGTCTCGACCTGAGTGATGGTTTGAGCCCCATCACAAACTTCTTGGCCTTCCTACGCTCATCTGCAATAATATGGGGAGCATACTTGGAAAGCTCGGCAAACTTGGCCTCATACTCTAGAACAGTCATGGAGCCCTAAGTGAGAGATAGGAACTCTTGCTCCATCTTCTCCTGAATATGCTGGGGATAAACTTGGCCCGAAAGAATCTGGTAAACTCAGCCCAAGTCACCTCAATAGCACCATCCTCGTACCTCATACGTAGCACAGAGGCCCACCAAACAACAGCTCTGTCCTGCAAAATACAACTCATAAGCACCATCCAAACTAAAATCATAACCATACACAAGTACATATACTCTAAGTACCTGTAGCATGTAAGTAGCCAAGCTAACTTTGTCCTCTTCTGCACACCTAATAGCCCAGAAGATCTTCTCCACTTCTCTCATCTAGCTCTCTGCCAAAAGGGGCTGACTCTCCCCCTTAAAAGAAGGTGGAGCCATCCTCTTAAACCTCTCCATGATGGACGAACCACCATGGCCATGCTCCTGGGGAACTGGAGCTGGAGCCTCACCCTGAGACAACAAGCAACACATAAGCCACAATACATCCAACAAAAAAGACTACTACATATTTAACAACTCTAACCTGTGCCTGCAACTGAGCCTGCAGTGCAGCCTGAGTCTGCGCCTGAGTCTGCATTGCCTGGACCAGGCCTTGCATGAACACGCCATAGTCCACAGGTGGTGGTGGAGGAAGTACCGTAGAAACCTAGGGTGCTGGGGCCTGCTGCTCACCCCTCTCCTCACGCCTCTGCTCGTCCTCCCGAGCCTGGGTACCACGCCTACCACGGCTCGCCATTGCCTGAAAAATAATTAACTTAGTTAGAATCTAAGTTACTTAGTCCTAACCATTTTCTTAACTATCTTTAATTCATTAATAAGTATTTTCCACATGTATGGACTAATTCTATAAAGACTTTGCAATATTGTGTAGATGATGGCTTATTTATCTACAATCCCAACATGTCGCTCTGATACCAATTTCTGTAACGACCCTCTTTATACCGGTACGATTATACTAATCCACATCGATATAAAGGGCGCCATCACAGCGGGACATATACCCAACACAACACAGTAGGTCAAGATGTACAAAAATAACAAAAGAAAGTACAGCAGAAATAAAAGGTACTCTTATTCCATCATCATTCACACATTCCACAGTCTATATAGTAGCCTGAAAATAAATGAAAGTTCACAATTATACAAGTCCATAACACATCACCATTGTCCACATATTAGTAAAAGAAAGTACAATCTAGCAAATAGTCTTCCACAAGCTTTGCTACTCCTCTCGCTCGGAGTCGCTCCTCACAATGTCCTCCTCAAGTACGGGGACACCTGTCTCACCTGTATGTTAAAACAAGTATGAGTCTTCACAAAGACTCAGCAAGTAACCCATTGGCACATCCTTACACATATCACATAACATGCTATTCTTTGAAACAATAAGAGAAGTTTTGCACATGGTTCATGTCAAATAAGCAAGTACATATGAATAACCTATAACATGCTTTCTACACATGGTCTTTAACTTTAAACATGTCATTACATACAACTCATTCACAACATTTTTCTACATAACTTGATAACAGAATTTAGCACATAGTTACTAACAAATCTAGCATGATATCTATCATTTTTCACACGCTTTTATATCACATAATCACACATTTTTCTTGCTGTTTTAACATAATTAAATCATAGTTACATGGTTTCACATTGATTCACATTGTATCACATTAGCACATCTCTTTCACATGAACACATTGCACATTTACACATGTTTCACATCTTTACACATTAATTGCCGTGACATATAGTCCGAACAACCATAAAGAAGGACACACATATCACATAACACATATCCGTCACCTAGGCATTATAGTGATGAATCTTGGTAACTGCGTAGAACCGGGAGAAGCCATCTCCACCCTAACGAGTGGTACTTGTCCACCTCCAGGATTTCATCATGATGTTCCCCAGCTAGCAAGCCCAGAGGGGGGGGGGTGAATGGATTGATAAAATTCTTCTTAGAATAAAACCTGTTAATAAAAATACTTAACAGAAAACACTGAGATCGATAGTTAGTGTTAGTAAGAGTGAAGACAAACAAGCACACAAACAATCACACAACAACATGAGATTTTTATCTTGGTTCGGCCCTCCTATCCCAAGGAGTCCTACATCCAGTCCCCAAGCAACAACTTGGGATTTCACTAACCAAGGGTACTGTCCCCCTTAAAGACCTTACACATCCAGCCGCAGCTGGCCTTCTCTTCTAACCCCGAAGAGGAACAAAACACCACCTGATACACAGGTCTTCCTTCCTTACTGAAGGGAATAACCACCACTTGTTTACAACAGGTCTTCTCTTCACACACAAAGAGGAATACACACAAAGAATGTGTAGAAATCGAAAGGCCCCTAGACCAAGCTTACAATAGATTGCTTGATCTAAGGCAATGTCTGAGAGACAAATATTTTCAATAAGGAAAATCTCTCAGAACTACAAAAGCTCTTAAAGATTAATCAAATGGAGGACAGAGAGCTGAGAGCTAAAGGTTGGCAGAATGAAGCTTAGAAACTCTCTCTTTGCTGATGTTTCTTGGTTCTTGAAAATGTGTATTCGTGTCGTATCTACTTCATGGAGTCATCAGTCTTCTATATATCTTCTCTTGAAAAATATATCTGTTGAGGTGTTCGTTGAAGTGTCCATTGTCTCTAAATTTGAAGCATGTTAGACTGCATGGTCTGAGGTGTACAACAGGTAAGCCTACTGACATTTAATACTTTGGAAGATAAATATGCAAGGAGAAGATTCATCCAGATATCTTTCTCTTCAGGTTGTCTAACGTTGTGTGATCAGGTACTGGCAAAGACCTGCACGTAATAAATACCAAGGCACAGATAGCTAGACTGTCTCTATGCTGTCAGTCAACGTTAGAAGACATGCTATAAGGATATACATCAAAATAGAAATCCTATTCTGTCACCCTGAAGGTGTTTGCAATATAAACATAGGTATAGAAGGCATACAGATATGTGACATACAGAGAAGTGATCAGTCACAATAAATGTTACGTGGTGCAAGATATAAAAATATACGTGGGAAGACTTAAACTCCACAGTGTTTTGAAAATATATTTGAATATAAGGAATGGACATTTTCAAATTTATTTGGAAAGATAGTAACAATGAAAATGTAGCAACCCTAAATTTATGGAAAAAAAATTAATTAAATAATTATATTATTTAATTAGAAAATCAAAGAAAAGAGAATTAAATAAAACCCATCAAATGAAAAATAAGTAATGGGCTTTATTAAATGGACCCATTAGAAATTAGTGGGCAAAAATAGAGATTTTAAAAAGGGGAATAATAGAAAAATGTCCAAAGTTCGTAACTAAAACATTACTAAAATAGAAAAGAGATATTTAATGCATTAAATAGCTAGTTTGAATTAGGATTGGATTCTCAAATCTACCCTAATGGGTTGGCCACGAAATCCTCTCTCTCCCAACCCAAATAGGAAGATCTCTTGCTTAAAAAGAGGAGAGGAAATAGGAAATTCAGAATTTAATAGGAATTAGACTTAAATAGGAAATTCAGAATTTAATAGGAATTAGACTTAAACTAGGAAAGGGAATAGGGAGAAGCTTAAATACTTCTCTTAAACCCTCATGGCCAGCCCTAGCTCGTGCCAAGAGGTTCCTGGACCAGGAGGAAAGGCCAACAGGAGGAGAATTCGTGGAGAGGAAGGATCTCTCAAGTTCTTCCCGAGTTCTTCAAGTCTTAACCCTAGAAGAGGAAAACGATCAAAGGTAGGCATTCTCACAAGCATAAACCATGAAACTTTTTCTATAGGATGTCTCATCTATTAGGAACAAAAGCCCTTTAGTTTCATAATTTTCCATTGAGCATATCTTTCGTTCTTGATTTTTCAAGTTCCGCAACTCACATGACCCCAAACCCTCTTCTTAACTCTTGATCCCCTTGTATACTCCACCACATGCCACGAGATTTTTACTATAGAAACTGATGCATGTTAGGCATCTTTTGCCCCTAAAAGCCCTAAATTTGATTCATCCTATCTTGCGAATTTAATCGTTGATCTCAACTATGTATTGTTCCATGTTCATCATGAATACCCGTGTTTAAAACATGTCCAAACCCTGATTGTTTTCCAATTCCTATTTATTGTAAGTACCCATGCTTGTCTAGGTTGTTTTGCAACTAGTTTCACAATTTTTTGTTGACTATACAATTAGTTGTGATTTTTTGAACCACCCTGTGCCAAATAGGGTAAGTTCTGGCCCGCAATCCAATGTATGTCCTTTCCCTGTCGGACCCGGCTGCAGACCCTGTGAACGCGACAGCCCGATAGGCCGCGTTCACAAGGGTCATCGCGATAGCGCCCTCTGTCGCGATCTGATCGCGATAGGGCCTGTCGTCGCGATCTACTGCCCGACCAGACTAAGCCTGTCGCGACCCGTACAAGTACCCGTCGCAATCTCAGTTGACCCCATCGCGACCCTCATCAGGGTATGTCGCGATCTGGGTTCTTTTTGCAATAAACCCCTGTCTCAACAATGCTTGATTATCTACAGTGATTGTAGTCTTGTTTAACAGTCATACACAGAAAATAACACTTGTTATAAATTGAATATTTTTGTATGATTAAAATACATGCACATGATCTTTTCTATCTAAAACTTCATGACACAAACGCACACTTTGAACCATCCAATTTTGGCATAATTTGGCATGAGCTATTTCATAATACAACTGGTAATTTATGTAATTAAATTACCCTATACTTGTCTATCGTTTCTCGCGATGTTTTGGGAATATTGATATCGATGCTCCACTGTTCTAGAACTCCTCTAGAACGCCGAGCACTTGTTTCTATATACACTATCTCTTGACTTGGACGAACTCTCCGTCGGAAACTCCTTCTACCGGACTAGTAAGTCTTTGTTCAAGGCCTCCGTAAGTCTCCTCTGTCCATGGATTCCCACATGGTCGACGAGCCGGTTGTACCCTAAAACCTATAACACCCATTAGGGATCAATATGGTCCTAACGGCTATTAGAAAATCACTCTCGTCTTGAATCACGCCGGACCTCTGGACCTGTGCTTAACATGGCCAGTGGTAAGGTCGTGAGTTCTACTTGACTGCCAACACCAAGTGCGCGTGTTGTGCAACTGTTACTATCGCCTGTTTACTCGATGCGTTACGTGCAATGTCCACTAGCTCTCATCTGTACTCTACTCACTCATCTATTCACGTTCACTCTACTATCTCGTCTATTCATCTAGTGCTCTCATCTACTTCTTGGTACTCTATATTGGCCATTGACTGATTATCTAATAAATAATAAAACTAATGCCTGGCAATATATAAAGGGCCCGATCTGGTCCTAGGATGTGCGCCCGAAAGTGCTAGTACCCATGGGAGTTAAATGATCAGAGTGTTTGGCATTACACTCAAGTGCTATCTATCGTGACTATCTAAATGACAATCAAAAGTGCTATGTTCTCTCGTTGTCCATTGACAACAAAGTGCTATGCTATACTCGTTGTGCTATTTGTACCATGGCCATCTTGCTATACTTGACATTGTGCTATCTTGCTATTATTGTGCTATTCCCAACACATGCTATTCTTGGAAAGTCTATATTTGGAAAGTCGTTATTTCGTTCACGTACTGTTCTGCTATATTTTACTTGACACTCTCTCTCGCTCTATCATTAGTTACTCTGCCTTTAATGCATTAATTACTTAAAGCCTACTTGAGCCTGAGATTTAAGTCCTACTAGGCGATGTTCGCTCACCCTACGTTATTCATCATTGTGTTCTCAGGTGAGACCGAGGATGAACCATACACTCACGAGGATGGGAACGACCTAGAGTGATGTCATGAGTACCCTAGTGTCCTATTGCTATGTTTAGCATTGTAGTAGTTAAGTTTGAAGTTTAGTCTTTTGCCTTCTTTCAATGTAATCGGGCCCCATAGATTGGCTCTGATATTAGTGGTTGTAACTAGACATTGAAAAGTATTAATGAAATGAATTTACTTTAGTATTATTCACTGTGCAATGGTTTGATGTCTAGTACTCGCTCTATACCCTTTTCTTGCAACTACCTCGCGTTCCGATATTCCGCGTCAGGGCGTGACAGTTTTGTGGTATCAGAGCCTAGGTTATTCTTAGTACAGGATGATCTAGGTTAACCTACCTCGACTAGAGTCAATTATCCTACCTATGTGAGTTGTGGTTAGAGCCAAGGGTAACTAGCAAAAATAAACTCACACACGCACAAATTAAATTTCACAACAGTATCATAACATTAAGTTATTTTTGTAGGAACCAAGCAATCAAGATGACTGCCGAACATGCTTAAATGAGGGGCATGCAACAAACCATCCAAGAACTGACATGCACCATTGTGCAAGCCACTCAAGGAGGTGGCAATCGTGGTACAGGTGACCTGCATCGCAACTTCAGAAGTCTGAACCCACCTAGGTTCAGCGGATCCACGGATCCGGATGAAGCTGAGCACTCGCTCCAAGAGACAGAAAGAATTTTCCGTGTCATGCAATGTGTAGCGGGGGACAAGCTGCTACTTGCCACGTTCCAACTGGAGAAGGACGCCCACGCCTGGTGGGAGTCAGTGGAAGCTACTAGAGAGAATGGGCAATTCACCTGGAACGAGTTTAAAGAAGCATTCAACTCCAAATACTTCTCCGAGCGTGTTCAAGAAAGGAAGGCTGTGGAATTCGCTGCTCTTAAACAGCGGAGCTTGACTGTGGCCGAATATAAAGCCCAATTCTCTAGACTGGAATGCTATGATGTACATCTGGTGAACACCGAAAGGATGAAGGCTAAGCGCTTTCTAAACGGCCTTAAGCCCCACTACATCACTCAACTCGCACCTTTCGACATCCTGACCTACGCCGAGATGGTGAAGAGGGCTCAGCTACTAGAAGATGCTACGGACTTCACCGACCATATCAAAGGGAAGTTCGTCAAGAAGGAAGTGACCTCGGGTCAGGCATCTACTAAGCCTACCAACGGCAAGAAGCGTCCCTTCGACATCACGGAGGGATCTAGCCAAGAAAGGAAACCTAAGGTTTTCGTACCCAACACTCCAACAAAGAGCCACTGCAAACACTGTGACAAGCCTGGTCACACAGCTGATGAATGCTGGAGGAAAGCCGGTGCATGTCTGCGCTGCGGAAGTCGCGAGCACCGTATCCCTGAGTGCCCGCTACTGAAAGAGAATGAAAGGCGCCCTAATGCGCCTAAAAAACAAGGCCGACTGCAAGCCCTACATGATGAGGAACCTATTATGGAGGGTGGCATGGTAGAAGGTACCCTTCAAGTTTTCTCATTATCAGCATTCGTTTTATTTGATACTGGAGCCACTCATTCATTTATATCTCAAAACTTTGCTGATACTGTGAATGCTAAACCTATATCCATGGGTTGTGAGTTCTCTGTCACAACGCCACTAGGGGAAAAGGAGAAATTGAACAAATACTTTCCCTCGGCCGATGTAATGATCGGAGACCATAACCTAAAAGCCGACCTGGTGTGTATGTCCATGGAAGGCTATGATGTAATTTTGGGAGCCGACTGGTTATCCGCATATGGGGCAAGTGTCGACTGTAAGAAAGGGAAGGTTACCTTTAGTGGCATTCCGAAACTGACTTTCTCCGGAATTAGACATAAGAGATGGATGTCTCTAGTCTCCACCATAAAAGCCCACAACATGATGAGGAAAGGCTGTATTGCTTTCCTAGCAGCCGTAGTAGTGGAAAAGAAGGGTTCCAAGATAGAAGACATACATATAGTACAGGACTACCCAGATGTATTCCCCGAAGACCTGCCAGGGATTCCCCCTAGACGAGATGTCAACTTGCCATTGAGTTGATTCCTGGAGCTGCACCAGTATCGCGTCAACCATACCGGATGTCACCTATCGAGCTGAAGGAATTGAAGGCGCAACTATGGAGCTATTAGAAAAGGGGTTCATCAGACCAAGTACTTCCCCATGGGGAGCACCTGTGCTATTCATAAAGAAGAAAGATGGATCGATGAGGTTGTGCATCGACTATCGACAACTCAATCAGCTTACCATCAAGAACAAATACCCATTGCCTAGGGTCGATGAACTATTCGACCAAATTTCTGGAGTGCAATATTTCTCCAAGATCGATCTTCGATCTGGCTACCACCAAATGAGGATCAAGGATGACGATATTTTCAAAACGGCCTTCAGGAGCAGGTATGGACATTATGAATTTGTCGTTATGCCTTTTGGTCTAACCAATGCTCCTGCAGCCTTTATGCAACTCATGAACAGCATATATCGGCCATACCTCGACAAGTTCGTGGTTGTCTTTATCGACGACATCCTCATATACTCCAAGACTAAGGAAGAGCATGAAGAACACCTGAAGACAGCACTACAAGTTTTGCGAGACAACAAGCTGTATGCAAAGCTTAGCAAGTGTGAATTCTAGCTCGAAGAAGTATCCTTCTTGGGCCATGTCATCTCAAAGGACGACATCTCTGTTGATCCCTCCAAAGTCGAAGCTGTACTCAACTGGGAGAGACCAACCAACGTCACCGAAATCAGATGTTTCCTAGGACTGGCTGGCTACTACATGCGGTTCATCAAGGACTTCTCAAGGATCGTTGTTCCTCTCATGCGTCTGACACGAAAGGAGAATCCATACTCCTGGAGTAAAGAGTGTGAGAAAAGTTTCCAAACCCTCAAGGACTGTCTTACCTCAGCACCTGTTCTCGCTCTGCCAATAGAGGGAGAAGGTTTCTCTGTCTACACTGATGCCTCAGGAATCGGGCTAGGTTGTGTACTCATGCAAAAGGAGAAGGTCATCGCCTATTCTTCAAGACATTTGAAGACACATGAAGTCAACTACCTTGTACATGATCTCGAGCTGGCTGCCGTGGTCTGCGCCTTGAAGATTTGGAGACACTATCTATATGGCGAGTAATTCACTGTCTACTCAGACTATAAAAGTCTGAAGTATTTATTCTCTCAGAAGGAACTCAACATGAGACAAAGGAGATGGCTAGAATACTTGAAAGATTTCGACTTCCACATCCAATACCACCCAGGCAAGGGAAATGCCCTGGCTGATGCTCTTAGTAGGAAGCCAATGGCATTTGTCTCAAGTCTAGTCCTTGGCGAGATGCAACTACTAGAACAATTTGCAAGGTTAGACTTAAATATTGAACATAGAGATGATCGAGTCTTGGTTGCCAATATCAAGATTCAATCTGTTCTGCTAGAGGAGATCAAAGCTCAACAAGACGATGATCCATTCTTAGTCCGCGTCAAAGAAACTCTAACTGAAAGATCGGACTTTGTAATGACTGAAGATGGAAGGCTTGTCTTTCAAGGAAGGACGTGTGTTCCCGACAATGAAGAACTAAAGAGAAGATTAATGGATGAAGCTCACAAGACAAAGTATACTATTCATCCAGGAGGTACCAAAATGTATCAAGATATGAAAAGAACATTTTGGTGGCCGAACATGAAAAGAGAGGTAGCTGAACATGCCACTCACTGCCTTACTTGCCAACAAGTAAAAGCGGAACACCTGCGCACTGCTGGTGTACTCAGACCGCTAGATATTCCGGAATGGAAATGGGAAAGCATTGGCATGGACTTCATCATGGGTTTACCCAAGACTCATGGTGGACTCGACGCCATATGGGTCATTGTGGACCGACTAACCAAATCCGCCCACTTTCTGCCTATAAAGAGTAAGTGGTCAGTAGAGGTACTAGTTGCCTTATACGTCAAGGAGATTGTAAGACTACATGGCATTCCATCATCTATTGTTTTGGATCGAGATTCGAGATTCACATCTCATTTTTGGAAAGGACTGCAAGGTGCACTGGGTACTAAACTCAACTTTAGTACCTCATTCCATCAACAAACCGATGGGCAAACTGAAAGAACCAACCAAATAGTGGAAGACATGTTGAGAGCTTGCACTATAGATTTTCAAGGTTATTGGAATGAGCACCTACCACTGATCGAATTCACCTATAACAACAGTTATCAGGCAAGCATTAAGATGGCACCATTCGAAGTGCTCTACGGAAGGAACTGTAGATCCCCTGCATGCTGGAATGAGGTTGGAGAACAGCAATGGCTAGGCCCAGACATGGTGCAACTTACCACAAAAGACATTCAGATAATCAGAGACCGGCTCAAAATTGCCCAATCCAGACAGAAGAGCTACGCCGACAAAAGAAGGCGAGATCTGGAATTCCAAGTGGGTGATCATGTATTTCTGAAAGTGTCACCTACTCGTGGCATCCAAAGATTCGGTGTAAAGGGAAAGCTCAGCCCTAGATTCATCGGTCCTTTTGAAGTACTCGAAAGGGTTGGTGAGGTTGCTTACCGGCTGGCGTTGCCACCGGATTTGTTATGTGTACACAATGTGTTCCATGTTTCCATGCCTAGGAAATATGTGTACGACCCCACGCACATCATTCGCCACGAGAAGTTGATATTGAACAAAGATGTAACGTACGAAGAGAAGCCAGTCAAGATACTGGAACGGAAGGTACAACAGCTCAGGAATCGTCCCATCCATGTGGTTAAAGTCCTATGGAATAATCGTGGAGTGGAAGAGGCAACCTGGGAACCGGAAGGAATCATTAGACGGAACTACCCCGCTCTTTTCGGTAAGACATTCTCTCCTGAATGATCACATGAATTTGGGGACCAAATTCTCTTTTAAGAGGGGGAGGATGTAGCAACCCTAAATTTATGGGAAAAAAAATTAATTAAAAATTTATATTATTTAATTAGAAAATCAAAGAAAAGAGAATTAAATAAAACCCATCAAATGAAAAATAAGTAATAGGCTTTATTAAATGGACTCATTAGAAATTAGTGGGCAAAAATAGAGATTTTAAAAAGGGGAATAATAGAGAAATACCCAAAATTCGTAACTAAAATATTACTAAAATAGAAAAGAGATATTTAATGCATTAAATAGCTAGTTTGAATTAGGATTGGATTCCTAAACCTACCCTAATGGGTTGGCCACGAAATCCTCTCTCTCCCAACACAAATAGGAAGATCTCTTGCTTAAAAAGAGGAGAGGAAATAGGAAATTCGGAATTTAATAGGAATTAGACTTAAACTAGGAAAGGGAATAGGGAGAAGCTTAAATACTTCTCTTAAACCCTCATGGCCGGCCCTAGCTCATGCTAAGAGGTTCCTGGACCAGGAGGAAAGGCCAAGAGGAGGAGAATTCGTGGAGAGGAAGGATCTCTCAAGTTCTTCCCGAGTTCTTCAAGTCCTAACCCTAGGAGAAGAAAATGATTAAAGGTAGGCATTCTCACAAGCATAAACCATGAAACTTTTTCTGTAGGATGTCTCATCTATCAGGAACAAAAGTCCTTTGATTTCATAATTTTCCATCGAGCATATCTTTCGTTGTTGATTTTTCAAGTTCTGTAACTCACATGACCCCGAACCCTCTTCTTAACTCTTGATCCCCTTGTATACTCCACCCCATGCCACGAGATTTTTACTGTAGAAACTGATGCATGTTAGGCATCTTTTGCCCCTAAAAGCCCTAAATTTGATTCATCCTATCTTGCGAATTTAATCGTTGATCACAACTATGTACTTTTCCAAGTTCATCATGAATACCCATGTCTAAAACATGTCCAAATCCTGATTGTTTTCCAATTCCTATTTCTTGTAAGTACCCATGCTTGTCTAGGTCGTTTTGCAACTGGTTTCACGATTTTTCGTTGAATATACAATTAGTTGTGATTTTTTGAACCACCCTGTGTCAAATAGGGTAAGTTCTGGCCTGCAATCCAATGTATGTCCTTTCCCTGTCGGACCCGGCCGCAGACCTTGTGAACGCGACGGCTCGATAGGCCACATTCACAAGGGTCATCTCGACAGCACCCGCTATCGCGATCTGATTGTGACAGGGCCTGTCGTCACGATCCGCTGCCCGACCAGACTAAGCCTGTCGCGACCCGTACAAGTACCCGTCGCAATCTCAGTTGACCCCGTTACGACCCTCATCAGGGTACGTCGCGATCTGGGTTCTTTTTGCAATAAACCCCTATCTCAACAATGCTTGATTATCTACAGTGATTGTACTCTTGTTTAACAGTCATACACACATAAAATAACACTTGTTATAAATTGAATATTTTTGTATGATTAAAATACATGCACATGATCTTTTCTATCTACAATTTCATGACACATACACACACTTTGAACCATCCAATTATGGCATAATTTGGCATGAACTATTTCATAATACATCTAGTAATTTATGTAATTAAATTACCCTATACTTGTCTATCGGTTCTCACGATGTTTTGGGAATATCGATATCGACGCTCCACTGTTCTAGAACTCCTCTAGAACGTCGAGCACTTGTTTCTATATACACTCTCTCTTGACTTGGACGAACTCTCCGTCGGAAACTCCTTCTGCCGGACTAGTAAGTCTTTGTTCAAGGCCTCCGTAAGTCTCCTCTGTCCATGGATTCCCACATGGTCGACGAGCCGGTTGTACCCTAACACCTGTTACACCCATTAGGGATCAATATGGTCCTAATGGCTATTAGAAAATCACTCTCGTCTTGAATCACGCCAGACCTCTGGACCTGTGCTTAACATGGCCAGTGGTAAGGTCGTGAGTTCCACCTGACTGCCAACACCAAGTGCGCGTGTTGTGCAACTGTTACTATCGCCTGTTTACTCGACACGTTACGTGCAATGTCCACTAGCTCTCATCTGTACTCTACTCGCTCATCTGTTCACGTTCACTCTACTATCTCGTCTATTCATCTAGTGCTCTCATCTACTTCTTGGTACTCTATATTGGCCATTGACTGATTGTCTAAAGATAAACAATAAAACTAATGCCTGGCAATATATAAAGGGCCCGATCTGGTCCTAGGATGTGCGCACGAAAGTGCTAGTGCCCATGGGAGTTAAATGATCAGAGTGTTTGGCATTACACTCAAGTGCTATCTATCATGACTATCTAAATGACAATCAAAAGTGCTATGTTCTCTCGTTGTCCATTGACAACAAAGTGCTATGCTATACTCGTTGTGCTATTTGTACCATGGCCATCTTGCTATACTTGACATTGTGCTATCTTTCTATTATTGTGCTATTCCCAACACTTATGCTATTCTTGGAAAGTCTATATTTGGAAAGTCTTGCTATTTCGTTCACGTACTGTCCTGCTATATTTTACTTGACACACTCTCTCGCTCTATCATTAGTTACTCTGCCTTTAATACATTAATTACTTAAAGCCTGCTTGAGCCTGAGATTTAAGTCCTACTGGGCAATGTTCGCTCACCCTATGTTATTCATCGTTGTGTTCTCAGGTGAGACCGAGGATGAACCATACACTCACGAGGACGGGAATGACCTGGAGTGATGTCATGAGTACCCTAGTGTCCTATTGCTATGTTTAGCGTTGTAGTAGTTAAGTTTGAAGTTTAGTCTTTTGCCTTCTTTCAATGTAATTGGGCCCCATAGATTGGCTCTGATATTAGTAGTTGTAACTAGACATTTAAAAGTATTAATGAAATGAATTCACTTTAGTATTATTCACTGTGCAATGGTTTGATGTCTAGTACTCTCTCTATACCCTTTTCTTGCAACTGCCTCGCGTTCCGATATTCCGCGTCGGGGCGTGACAGAAAATGTATGATAATTCATTCAAAACATAATTGTTGTGAGGAGAGTTGATGTTATCATGAAATCGATGACATATGCATAAATGAAATTCATGGTGAAATGAAATCGATGTGATTCATGAATATAAAGTTAAATCGTTGTTAATGATAATGAAATCGTTGTGTTGATGAAATCGTTGTTTTAGCAAATCGTTGTTTAAGTGAAAGCAAATCGTTGTACAAGCAAATCGTTATAGCGATCAAATTGTTGTTTCATTTAACAAATCCTTACAGTGACCAAATCATTGTTTCACTTATCGAATCGTTACTTGAGTGACTTATGAAATCGATGTGAGATGAAAATCGTTGTTTTTCTTAACGAATCGTTATAGTGATCAAATCGTTGTTTAACTTATGAAATCGATGTGATACCGAAATCGTTGTTTCACTTATGAAATCGATGTGAAACCAAAATCGTTGTTTCTCTTAAGAACCCGATGACCGAATCGTTGTTTCACTTATGAAATCGATGTGAGACCGAAATCTTTGTTTCTCTTAAGAAACCGATGACCAAATTGTTGTTTCACTTATGAAATCGATGTGAGACCGAAATCGTTGTTTCTCTTATGAAATCAATGTGTACTTAGAAGAAATACATGCTCTGAACTTTAAATAACAATGTGTGAGAATAACTTATAGATTTTGCTTGGATTATTTCCTATGGATGAACTTCACAAAAGATTGTTAGAAAATGTTTGTTAAGATTTTCTTAATCACCAAAATTATATATGGGGATGGATTGATCATCAATCTCCCCCTTTTTGGTGATGACGAAACATAACATAAAAATGTAAAGTACTGAAATGAATTTTAAATAAATTTACTGCCTAAATTTTGATGAATTTGATAAATTGAAGGAATGTAATTCATAATATTTTATTTTCTCCCCCTTTTTGTCATTAAGCAAAAAAGAGAAATAAGAATTCAGGAAAAGAAGAGAAGAAAGATAAATAGAGCCAATCAATCACTATATTGATCACTAAGGGGGTACAGAAATATAGAAGGCAGGTGACAAGAGAGAGGCATGGCGAGTAATGATGGGCCAAGCCTTCAGTTCCTGCTCTTCAAAATGAATTTGAAAAACACCACAGGCAATAGTGTAGGAAGGCCCCATAACAAGAACCATTCTCTGGATGTGAAGTTGCCTTTGAGCTTCTAAGAAATTTACATATTCATCCTTACCAAGAGACATATTGAAGGAACTGGAGGTGCCAAAATTGGCATGCTGAAGGAACTGGTCGAGAGAAATTGGATAGAAGATCTGATGCTCCTTCAGTTCCTTTTTCAGACCAACAAACACTATACCTTTCAAGCCAAATAGCAAATGGATCTTGAACAAGATTGATGGAGTTTAGATCCAAAAATTCTTCAACTGAAAGAGTGGGTTTCCCAGAGTTAAACAATGAGCTGTTCAGATTTGCTAGCTGCTAAGCAGATTGGTTGTAGTGATTCTCCCAATCAGATGGAGCGAGCCTCTCACATTCAGACAAGAGGGGAGCAAGCACATCAGATTTGATATATCCCCTATGGTATTCTCTGAATAGGAATCTATGGAAGGCAAGAGGAGCATCTTTCCGAACTGTGATTCTGGCCATAACTCTAGAAAACCTCTCAAAGATAATGGTGCCCACAACAGAGTCCATGATGAGGGAATGAAGCTTGGGAAGGAAGACAATGTTGGGCATCTTATGAGTAGCAAAATCTATCTGAAGGGGAGTATTGATGGGGTTTTTAGTTCTCAACTTTGCAATTGCTCCCCTGAACTAACCAATCTGAACTTCTGGCAATTTGTTTACAATACAGTAATTTTGGAAGTGCCGGATCAATTTGACTTCTCTTTGAATGAAGGATCCCCAAGACTTTGTGTGGTGGATGACAAACCATTCTGACAGAGTGAGAGGATGGTCTGAAGGTGGAAACCTTGCAGATCTTGCAAGAACAAACTGCCTATAGAGAGACTGATGGCCCTTAGCCCACTGGTCTTCAGTCTTAGACTCAATAGTGGAAAATATTTTGTTCTGATTGAATTTTGATATGTGGGATAGAGGAAGAACAATATTGAGGTGTTCAGTAAGGTTAAGATGAGGAAGGCCATATAGAACAACAAATACAACCTTTTCTAGATATTCACAATAGAGAGTTCTTCTCCTGTTTTCAACAGAGAGAGAGAACCGAAGAGGAGGGAAAAGAGGTTCAGAAGAGAGAGCAAGTTTCTTGGAAACTTTTTTCTTTTTAGGAGCAGGACTGGAGGGATCAGTCTTGTGAACATGGGAAGACACATATATGATTGAGCGAAGAATTGCTTCTTCAAACTCATCTTTGATGTCCTCAATGGTGTGTCCTTGAATGCAAGCACCCTCCAGAATGATAGTAATGAAAGATGGAGGAGTGGGTGGCTGAAGAGAAGATAAGGTAGTAGGAGGCGGTAGTGTAGATGGTGCTGAAGATGATGGACCAAAGGAGGAACCAGCTCCTGAAGAGGAGGCTAGAGGATTCTCAAAAATAGGAGGAGGAGGAATAGAGGTGGAAGATGCAGGGGAGGAAGATGAAGTGGTAGGAAATGGTGTAGGTGAGGAGTTATGTTTTGGAAGGGGTTGTTTGAAGGTGGCAGGAGCTAGAGGTGCAGTGGATGAGGAAGGTGGAGAAGGAGGGGCTGGAGTCTGAAGAGGAGAAGAGACAGGTGGCTCTGGGGGCTCGGCCTCTTCTACAGGAGCTTCAACTCTTACTTGCTCTGCTTCGGATTCCACTAGCCCTGATGGCCCAGACTCTCTCACAACTGGCCCTGCTGGCCTAGACACTTCCATAACTAGCCCTGGAGGCCCTGACTCCTCAACAACAAATGGCCTTGATGGCCTGGCAACTTCTTCAGAAGGCCCTGGTGGCCGGACTGCTTCTTCATTACTTGGCCTTGATGGCCCTGGAACCTCTGGAGGTATTGGAGTGGGAGCAGGAGGGGCAGGAGTAGACAATTGCACCCTCACCAAATCTGAAAGATTTAACACTAATTCCTTCATGCTTCCCAGCTCATTTCTCATTCCCCACAGCACTGTTTTGACCATGTCCAGCTCTTTGACTCCAGTGCTCTGGCTAATAAAAATAGAGGAGATATCGGACTGTACAGAGCATAGGATTTTCCCTTGTTCATCTAACCTTTCAATCACAGGTTTCAAGTGCACAAGATTTCTTTTCTACTTTGATCTCTGGTGTGCCTTCCTGGTTAGAAGGGGAATCTTGGAGGGCACACCCTTGCCTTTACTTCCTGAGCTGATGGCTGGCTGCTTATCAACTTCTACAACACCATCAGAGGTGCTCTCCACTAGACCTTCTTGGAATTGATCAGTAGGGGCATTAACTGTGGGCTCCCCCTGAATTTCTGCTTCCTTTTCAGCTACATGCTCCCCCTGAGCTAGAGCATCCTTCATCTGAACATCGACATTGTGGCCTGGTGCCACATCTTCTGAGACAAGTGCTCCCTGGCCAATTTCCATACTAGCAATTTCAGCAGGAAAATTTTAAGGGATTTCTTCATGAATTTCTTCCTGCTCCTCCTTAATATTAGCGACAGTTTCCAATACTTCTTCAATTACAGATGCAATAACTATCGAGGGGGTCTCAGCCTCATATTGCTACCCAACGGGCTCAATGTGCTCAGGATCAATCTGTTCTATTCTTCTAGCACTTGCCACTGGATCTTCAAGTCTGGTTCCTTCTTCCTCTTCTGGGACAACTGGAATTTCTGATATGATTGCCTCTTCTTGGACTGCTTGAACTTCAGGAGCTTCTACAATAATGGCCTCTCCTTCTGCCATGGAGGTCTTGGTCCACACACTCCCTACTAAAGAAAATCCACTCTTCTTTAAATTTCTGGACTGAATAGGCTGGCCCATCTTCTCCATCACTTCCCTATTCAAGTCAATATTGTAGTGCCTGAAAATTCTTGTCAACAAATGAGCATAAGGTAGGGACACATTTAACTTGTTCTTCCTGTCCCATATCATCTCTGCTGCAAATTTCATCCTTTCTATAATTACCTAGGCCATATTAATATCTTGATTTTGAATTGCCCAGAACATCATATCAGAATCACCCTTAGGGCAAGTTGAAAAAGTAGCACTTCTGGGTACGAGAATCTGGAAAACTATGAAGTGGAGGATTCTATTGAATGCATTCAACTGATTTATGTCTATCTTCCCATCTTTTAGCTTGTACTCTGTTCTGATTATGCCTAACCCCTTGGCATGAATATCTACATTGTCTACCCCACTGCGACCAACGGTAGACACACCAAACAAACTCTCCAGAAGATCATAAGTAATGTGAATAGGAGTACCTTTGACTGAGGAGGATAGGGACCCATCTTTTTCTACCTTCAGGCATGTGTAGAACGCCTTGACTAGATCCGGATAACTTGTTTCTGAAACTGTAACCATTCTTGTCCATTTCATCCTCTTGATGACTTCCACGATGTTGTGCATCCCATTCTTCTCCAAATCTGTGATGTCTACTGCCTTGTTGCCGCAAAGCTTGGTCTTCACTGCTGCAAACCTCTATTGTTGTTCTGCTGTGAGGAAGGCGACTTTGTATCCACCAACGGTGCCGAAACTCCCAGAAGCCGCCATGGAAATGAACAGGGAATGTTTCTGAAGGATCGTGGGAAGGGATGGAACAGAAGCCCTCAAGAAATCTTGGTGGGAACAGAGGGATTCTTCGAAATCACACAGAGAGAGAGGTCTGGAATCGATAGGGTTTATCGCTCCAGGCAAGTTGAAGAGAGAGAGAGAGAGAGAGAGAGAGAGAGACAGAGAGACAGAGATGAAATCGATATGGCATAGATTTCACACTATAATGGCAGGACATAAAGGCACTTTTTGAAATGTTAGAGAATTAAATGCGAATAATGACAAACAATGAGAAGATAATGGAAACAATAAAGAATTCATGTCGAAAAGTCATAGCAATTTTAGGACGCAAGCAATAAAGAATTTTCTTGATTTTAGGGGAGAGAGAAAATATTATTCTGAAATATTTTTATTTTAGTTATATACAAACATATCTATTACAAATTGCACATGCCTAATTCCCTTCTAAGAGGTAACAAATCTGTCTTCAGGTAAGACTTTTGTAAAGATGTCTGCTAATTGATTTAAAGTATCTATAAAAGAAATGCTTATATTACCATTAGCCATATGATCTCTAATAAAATGATATCTAACCTCTATGTGTTTCGTTCTGGAGTGCTGGACTAGATTTTTTGGTGAGATTTATTGCACTTGTGTTGTCGCACAGCAAAAGGATGGTCTTGATGTGCAATCCATAGTCTTCAAGCTGTTGTTTTATCCATAGGAGTTGAGTGCAATAGCTCCCAGCAGCTGCGTACTCAACTTCAGCTGTTGACAGTGCAACTAAATTTTGCTTCTTTGACGACCATGAGAACAAGCATCCTGCAAGAAATTGACAACCACCACTGGTGCTCTTTCTATCTACTTTGCATCCAGCATAGTCAGCATCAGAATATCCAACTAAGCTAATTTCATATGATTTTGGATACCATAAACCTAGATCATGAGTTTTAGCTAAATATCTAAAAATTCTTTTGACAGAAATTAAGTGGGATTCTTTGGGATCAGCCTGATACCTTGCACACATGCATACACTAAATAAAATATCAGGTCTACTAGCTGTTAAGTAAAGTAGTGATCCTATCATACCTCTATAAAGTTTTTGATCAACCTTTTTACCTTCTTTATCACTGTCTAATCTGGTGGATGTGCTCATTGGAGTGGACAGTGGTTTTTCATTGTCAAACCTGAATTTCTTCAATAATTCTTTGGTATACTTTGCTTGATTGATATGTGTACCTTCTTTGCCTTGCTTGATTTGTAGTCCAAGAAAATAGTTGAGCTCACCCATCATGCTCATCTTGAATTCTCCCTGCATGAGCTTTTCAAAGTACTTGCACAAGGATTCATCAGTAGATCCAAATATTATATCATCTACATAAATTTGCATAAGTAAAATACTTTTAACTTTTGATTTAATAAATAATGTACTATCTACATGTCCTCTGATAAAACCCTGGTTTAATAAAAATGTACTAAGCCTTTCATACCATGCTCTAGGTGCTTACTTTAAACCATATAATGCTTTGTGCAATTTAAAAACATGATTTGGAAAATCCACATCATCAAAATCAGGAGGTTGTTCTACATAGACTTCCTCCTTTATATATCCATTCAAAAATGCAGATTTTACATCCATTTGAAAAAGTTTTAAATCCAATACACATGCATAAGCAAGTAACATTCGAATAGCCTTCAGTCTAGCCACTGATGCATAGGTTTCATCAAAATCTATGTATTCCTCTTGGGAATAGCCTTGAGCAACCAGTCTAGCCTTGTTTCTAGTGATAACACTAACTTCATCCAGTTTGTTCCTGAACACCCATTTGGTGCCAATCACAGGATGATCTGATGGTCTCGGAACAAGGGACCAAACTTGGTTTCTCTTGAACTGATTAAGTTCATCTTGCATGGCTAGAATCTAAGATTCATCAGACAGTGCATCATTGACTGTCTTTGGCTCAATTTGAGATACAAATGCTAAATAATCACAAGGGATAACATTACCTCTAGTTCTTACCCCAACCGATGGATCTCCAATGATGTTGTCCTTTGGGTGATCCTTCCTGTATCTTCATTCCTTTGGAAGATCATCATGTGTAATTTACTTTTGTTGTAGTTCTTCCAAGGGTGGATCTTCATTATCTTTGATTGATGTATCTTTCAGCTTCTTGGATAAATTTTCTGCATTTTCATCATCACTATCTACTTCCTTTCTTAAGGAAGGGTTAGATTCATCAAAAATAACATGAACAGTTTGTTCAATTAATAAACTATGTTTATTAAATACTCGATAGTCCTTAGGTTTAGAAGCATACCCCATAAATATTCCTTCATCAGATTTGGAATCCAACTTACCTATATCTCTCTTACCATTATTGTGGATAAAGCATGGACATCCAAACGTTCTGAAGTGGTTGATCATGGGCTTCCTTTGCTTGTACAGTTTATAAGCAGTTTTCTTCAGAATTGGCATGGTCATCACTCTATTTATGATATAGCACTCTGTGTTAATTGCTTCTGCCCAGAAATATCTTAGAATGTTAAATTCTGATAGCATTGTTCTGGCCATATCCAATAAGGTTCTATTCTTCCTCTGAGTTACTCCATTCTGTTGAGGTGTCCTTGGTACTGAGAAGTTGTGCTCAATACCTTGATCATCACAAAATTCTACAAATTTTTCATTTTGAAATTCTGCTCCATGATCTGAGCGAATACTTATTATGCTGAACTTCTTATCCTTTTGAAATAACTTACTGAACTTCACAAAACTCTCGAAGGTATCATCTTTATGCTCTAAGAAAGACACCCATGTAAATCTTGAGTAATCATCTACTATTACAAATCCAAAATTCTTTCCTCCAAGACTTGTAGTTCTCATTGGTCCAAACAGATCCATATGAAGTAATTCCAATGGTTTGGAGGTAGTTACCACTATGTTTGATTTGAAAGAGGATTTCACATGCTTCCCTTTTGCACATAATTCACATAAACCTTCTATTCTTGAGTTGATCTTGGGTAGACCTTCCACTAGATTTCTTTTGATGAGCTTTCTAATTCCATCCAAGCTGCACTGACCCAATCTCCTATGCCATAATTCAGCAATTTGATCTTTATTTGCTGCAAGACACACATCCTGATCCTTTCATTCTTCTAGGTGCAATACATACAAATTCTTTTCTCTGCTGGCTTCGAAGACAGTTGCACCATCCTTCATGATTAGGCATTTGGACTCTTGAAACTTGATTTGGTGATCTTTGTCACACAGTTGGCTGATACTTATGAGATTGTGCTTGAGTCCTTTTACATATAAAACATCTTCTATGAGGGTTCTGTCTTGACTGCCAATGGATCCACAACCGATCACTGAACCTTTTCCATTATCGCTATAAGTCACTATTCCTTCTTCATCTTTGATGTACGAAAATAATCTTCTGTTGCTTGTCATATGCCTTGAACACCCGCTGTCCAGGTACCACTTGAATGCTCTAAGACTTCCCTGCAATAAATCACTTAAGATTTAGGTACCCAAGTTCTTCTGGGTCTTTGCTGGTTAGTTTCCTCATTTTTTCTTTTAGGAATCCACCTTAAGTGTTTAGTTGTACAAGTTATCTTACTGTGTCCTAATTTGTTGCAATGACTACAGCATGATATATTGTTTACTATTTTAATTGGTGTGCATTTAATGTTAGATTTATAATCAGTATTTTGTTCAGCGACAAATTTTGGAGTTGGGTATATTTTAGGATGAATGATTGTTTCTTCATTGTCAAGTGGAATATATCCTAAACCATGCTTTTTCTTACCCGATCTTCTAGCTCCTTTTAGTATTAGAGATGATTTACAATTTGTGAAATTTTTAATTGTATTAGATAGATATTCATTGTCTTTTGTTAGTGTGTCAACTTCTCTTTTATGTTTGATTATGGTTTCCTGGTTTTCCAGGTTAGTTATCTATTCATTTTTAACTTTTAGATCTTCACATAATAATTCATTTCTTCTTCTAAGTTCAGAGATTTGTTTTTCTAGTTGTTCAGTTTCAGATTTTATATCTGAATTGGTGTTTTCTAAGCATGCATGATTTTTCTTTGTGATTTTTAATAGCTTACATACATCTTTATACTTACTGTATAATTCATTGAACGCGTCTTCTAGACTATCAGAATCAGACTTATTGCATGAAGTAAAAGATGAGTCAGAAGTTACCTTTTCATTAGTGTTTGCCATGAACGCCATGTTGGTTTTTTCTTCTTCTTCATCACTGGAGCTTGACTCACTGTCTGAGTCACTCTCGTTTTTCCATGCAGCTGCCATGGCTTTCTTTATATACCTTCTAAACTTCTTTGAGTTGTCCTTCTTCTTAAACTCAGTCTTCTTCAGCTTTGGACAGTCTGCCTTGATGTGTCCAGGCTTCTTACATTCGTAGCATATAGGTTCTGACTTCTTAACATATTTTCCTTTAGGTTTCTTGAAGTCTTTCCCTTTCTTGAAGAACCTTCTCCCCGACTGATATTTCTTCTTGGCCAGTATATGCTGCAGTCTTCTGGATAGAAGAGCTTCTTCATCTTCGCTATTCTCATCACTTCCTTCATCTTCTGATTCTTCTTCAAAGCTACCTTTTGTAGCTTTTAGTGTGTTACTATGCTTTTTCCTACTAGAGGATTCTTCAAGCCTCTCCATGTTTATCTCATGGGCCGTTAGTGACCCAATGAGCTTCTCAAGTGACATCCTTTTTAAATCGTTGGCTTCTTCTATGGCTGTCACCTTTGGTGTCCATGAGGCTGGTAGAGATCTCAGTATCTTTCTCACCATATCTCCGATCTCATAGGTTTTTCCAAGCCCAGCTAATCCATTTGTGATGTCAGTGAATCTGTTGTACATTTGTGTAATGGATTCTCCTGATTGCATTTGAAAATTTTCATATTGGGCTACCAAGATGTCTATCCTTGTTTCTCTTACCTTATCGGTTCCTTCATATGTAATTCTGAGTTTCTCCCACATCTCCATAGCAGATTTACACGTTGAGATTCTATTGACCTCATCCTTGCTCAGTGCACAGCATAGTATACTCTTGGCTTTGTTGTTTAGGGATATCTTCGTTTTGTCTTCATCTGTCCAATTTTCCCTATTGTTCAGTACTACCAGGTCTCCTTCTTCGATAATGGACCAAAGTTGGAAATTGAGACCTAGGAGAAAGAACTCCATTCGAGTCTTCCAATAGTTGTAGTCTTCACCATCAAATAGAGGGGGTCTGTTGACTAACTGACCTTCTGCATACCCTTGAGCTGCCATTTATCTTTGCTCTTCAGACCGTGAGATCTTCTTTCTTGAAGAGACTTGGCTCTGATACCACTTGTTGCCCAGCTAGCAAGCCCAGAGGGGGCGTGAATGGATTGCTAAAATTCATCTTAGAATAAAACTTGTTAATAAAAATGCTTAACAAAAAACATTGAGATCGATAGTTAGTGTTAGTAAGAGTGAAAACAAACAAGCACACAAACAATCACACAACTACAGGAGATTTTTATTCTAGTTCGGCCCTTCTATCTCAAGGAGTCCTACGTCCAGTCCCCATGCAACAACTTGGGATTCACTAACCAAGGGTACTATCCCCCTTAAGGACCTTACACATCCAGCTGCAGCTGGCCTTCTCTTCTAACCCCGAAAAGGAATAAAACACCACCTGATACACAGGTCTTCCTTCCTTACTAAAGGGAATAATCACCACCTGTTTCCAATAGGTCTTCTCTTCACACACGAAGAGGAATACACACAAAGAATGTGTAGAAATCGAAAGGCCCCTAGACCAAGCTTACAACAGATTGCTTGATCTGAGGCAATGTCTGAGAGACAAATATTTTCAATAAGAAAAATCTCTCAGAACTACAAAAGCTCTCCAAAGATTAATCAAATGGAAGATAGAGAGCTGAGAGCTAAAGGTTGGCGGAATGAAGCTTAGAAACTCTCTCTTTGCTGATGTTTCTTGGTTCTTGAAAATGTGTATTCGTGTCGTATCGTGTCGTTTCTACTTCATGGAGTCATCAGTCTTCTATATATCTGTTGAACCACTCTTTATTACCTTCATATTTTGGTGCTAAAAAAATTATGATTAGATTGTTTCATTAATATTTATGATTATCTTAAGGCGTACTAAAATGCTAAATCGATGTTGAACCACTCTTTATTACCTTCATATTTTGGTGCTAACAAAATTTATGATTAGATTGTTTCATCAATATTTATGATTTTTTTAAGGCACACTAAAATGCTAAATTGATGTTCATTCAATATACATCAATTTCTATTCAAAAGTGCCACATCGAGTTCACTAACAACGATTTCATAAGTTACACAATGATTTGATCGTGTAACGATTCGTTAAGTGAAACATCGATTTTATCGTGCAACGATTTGATAAGTGAGCGCAACGATTTGCCCTCACATCGATTTGCCTTCTATAATGATTTGTTAAGGCTCATAACGATTTGCTCACATAACGATTTCATAAGTGAGAACAACGATTTGCTCTCATATCGATTTGGTTCTCATAACGATTTGTTAAGGCTCATAACGATTTGCTCGCATAACGATTTCATAAGTGAGAACAACGATTTGCTCTCATATCGATTTGGTTCTCATAACGATTCGTTAAGGCTCATAATGATTTGCTCACATAAGGATTTCATAAGTGAGAACAACGATTTGCTCTCATATCGATTTGGTTCTCATAACGATTTCATAAGTGAGAACAACAATTTGCTCTCACAATGATTTGGTTCTCACAACGATTCGATAAGTGCCATAACGATTTGCTTCTCACATCGATTTGTTAAGATTCATAACGATTTGTTAAGTCTTATAAGTATAACGATTTCATAAGTAACTTAAACATCGATTTTCTCTAAAGTGTTTTTGGCGCTTAAATGAAAATTCAAATATCTTCTGACAAAAAGGCTGCATGCATATCTCAGAGTCGTGTCAGAAAAAGATATGAACTGCTATTTTTATCATGATAGCAGAAACACAGTAGCATGCACTGTTATCTTATAAACACTCTTTTATGTTAACACTCTCTTCTAAGCTTACAGACCTCGAAGACCACCAGAGTCTGATTAAGACAAATGAAGAGAAGATCAGCAACGTCTAGAAGAGCTCCAACGGATCTCTTCAATGGATCTATTCAAAAGCCTCTCATATAAAAGATGAAGCAAGGCTGAAGAAAGAAATAGAGCCTTCCTGAAGATCTTTGAAGGAGTGTACAACCAGTGAGAAACCTGAACGCCATACACACTCAAAGGAAAAGAGAGAAAGAGCCTAAGCCAAGAAGAAGTGTTCAAGCATCTGAAGCATTCAAGCCTTCAAGCTTTCTTCTCTCTCTTCATTCTCTCTCTGTGTGCATTTTGTAATCTGGGGGAGAGAGTCTTTTCGCTGAGAGTTCTTCTAGTTGGATTTCATTTGTTCCAACTCTCAGCTTTGATCTTTCTTTTCTAAGAAAGATTTCTGTCCAGCTATAGGACTGTATACAGTGTAGAACCTAGCTAGGGGTTTGTGTCTAGTAGAACCGCACTGGGTTTTGTACCAGGAGGTTTGCTTCTGAGCCTGTAAAAGAAGTGGACTACCTTCTTACCCGGGAAAGAGAAGAAGACCAGCTGGGGTGCTGGGTGTTGTAGTGTCCTTGAGGGGGACTGTACCCTTGGTTAGTGAAATCCCAAGAGGTTGCTTGGGGACTGGACGTAGGACTTCCATGTGGGAAGGACCGAACTAGGATAAATTCCTTGCCTCATTTGTGTGATTGTTTATTTGCTTCCGCACTGCTACTTTTTATCACACTAAACTAACCAAACTTTCAAGTGATAATTTTCTGTCTTAAGTTTCTGTTTCAGAAATCAGAAAAACCTATTCACCGGGCCAACAGTATCTTCTCTTGAAAAATATATCCGTTGAGGTGTTCGTTGACGTGTCTGTTGTCTCTAAATTTGAAGCACGTTAGACTGCATGGTGTGAGGTGTACAACAAGTAAGCCTGCAGACATTTAATGCTCTGGAAGACAAGTAAGCCTACAAACATTTAATGCTCTGGAAGACAAGTAAGCCTGCAGACTCCAGTTGTAACAGCTGCACCTGAGGACCGCATAGCACTTCTGGAGAGGTTTCTTCATCTTCGGCCTCCAAAGTTCTACGGTGATTATGATTCAGACAAGGCAGAGAGTTGGGTCCATGAGCTCGAGCGCACCTTCGAGACCATGGACTGTGCATAGTAGGATCAGGTCAGACTTGTAGTGTATCAGCTGAAGGAGTCAGCCCACGAGTGGTGGAGGACATTGAGGCAGACCAGTTTTTAGGGTAGGAAGTTGGACCAGATTTCTTGGGAGCAATTCTTAGAGACCTTTCACGGCAAGTATTTCTCCGACTACGCTTGCCGCGAGAGGAGGGACCAGTTTCACGAGCTGACGCAGGGAGAGCTGACTGTTACGCAGTACCACCAGAGGTTCATGCAGCTTTTGCGACACGTCCCCCACGTGGCCACTAGTGAGCCGGCTCGCACTGAGTGGTTCATTAGTGGGCTACATTCGAAGTTGAGGTGGGCCATTGTAGCAACCCAAAATTTTAAAAATTTAAATAAATAAGATAATTATTATAACATGTGAGATATTACTACACAATTAAACAAAATTTATGTTCGGACACTAAACAATAAGTTACGATGAGTGATAAAGAAAGTGGGTTAAGACATGAATAACTTGGTTGGATAATACCAAACAAGTATTAAGATGAATAAACACGATAACGATAAACGTAATTATCACATATGAAAACCAACTCAGAATCACACAAAAATTTAGGAAGACAAATTAAATAAGGAGATAAAAATAATAGTAAAGAAATTAGAGTTAAACAGACATGTTTGGGTTAATAAAACTGTAAAGTCCGACTTAAGACGATAAAATTTGATAATGTCGAAAACTCATTATCATAGATAACTAAGTCATGTGAAATAGATGTTTAATGTTCAATCATGTTTATTGGGCTCAATAGGAAGCCAAATATAGTAAATTAATATTTAAAATTAGTGATAACCTAATAACCACCCTTAAAGTAGGTTAATTTAGCATAAAAGTGTGTCAAATGGGCCATGGTACAAGTTTAAACCCTAGACCAATTGGGGAGCACGAATTTGCTTCCACTTACCCTCTTAATTGGGGTGAGATTACAAGGAAATAGCCATAGAAAGGAGCTCTAATCATGGTAGGACTCCTACCCTCATGATTAGGAAACTTAAATTCGTTTTTGCACAACCCTACCCTTATAAATATATCATAAACCCTCCATGGCCGCCCCTAACCTTCTCCCAACCTTGCTAGACGTGGGTGGATTGGCTAGGGGCAAGAAGAGGAGATCTAGAGCAAAGATTTGTGTGTTCTTCATAAAAAAATGTAGTTCTTCATCCCCTTTGCAAAAGACATTCAAAAGGTAGGTAATCTCAGGCCAAACTCTAATTAAACTTGTTCATAGATACCTCTCCATGCCCCATGCATGTTAGACAAGTTTTTCTCAATTTATATCATGCATACACATCGAATTAAAGCCCCAAAGTTTCAGTTTTCGTGTTCAAACAAGTTGCATATTCTTAAGCTTGTATCTCTTACATCACTTATCTAAAATTCGTGAAACTTTGATTGAATATTATTCAACATGTTAGGAAGGATTCCCCTCTATTTTCCTTAATTTTTATGCATTGGTTTGATCGTATTAGGTGTTTTTTAAGCATACTGCGAATTAGGGCTGAATGAGCATAAAACTGAAATTCATGCATCCCTAGGCCAACTTTATTCAAATACAAAATATAGGGACCTTCTACAACTTGTTTGGAACAAGTTTTATGTTAAGAGTTTCTCCAAAATCGAATTAGAAATGTATTTTTCGAAGTCAAGAATCAAATCGCGTTTTCTGTAAATCCTTGTTCTTGTTTGGGCACACTATGCCGCAGTGGTTGAAGGAAGCAGGTTGGCCTAATGCGCCTGCCCTTTTGAAATCCGCATCCTACCAAAGGAGGCAGCACACTGCGCCGAGCTGGAGGTGCCCTCCTGTTTGGTGCACTACACCGAGCCCTACTGCTTGGTTCTTTGCCTCTCCCAGCTGACTCATTAGTCCGAGCCCTCCTTTTATCTTGTCAACATATTTTTTTTATTCTTTTTCGGAAACCCCTAACTCCTATTTGTTAATTGAAATAGGTCAACTGGTAGTGTTTTTAAATCCTGAATAAACCAAATTAAGTCTACTTAAAGTCTGATTAAGCTTGATTTAGTGTTATTAAGCCTTGTTTAAGTATGATTAAGCCAGATTAAGTCTATTTAAAGTCTGATTAAGCTTGATTAAGTGTTATTAAGCTCTGTTTAAGTATGATTAAGCTAGATTAAGTCTATTTAAAATTTGATTAAGCTTGATTAAGTGTTATTAAGACTAACTAAGTCTAATTAAGGTCTGATTAAGCTTTATTAAGCTTGAATAAGTCCTACTTAAGTTTAATTAAGCTTGATTAAGTCTTATTAAGTTTGATTAAGTCTTAATTAACTCTAATTAAGTCTTGTTAAACCCTAATTAACCTTGATTAAGTTCAATTAAGCATGATTAAGCCATGATTGAGCTTGATTAAGTTCTATTAAGTTTTATTAAGCATGATTTTCATGCTTCCAGCAATATAAAATATGTTTAACCCATTTGTAAAGATGTTAATAACTTGAAATCTTATTCTAATATTCTTAATGATATGATCATGTCTCTGTTACCATATGATTGATCTTATTCATCATCTTATGCTCACTTTATGCTTAAAATGATAACTTAAACTTGAATGAAAATTGGCTTGGTGATAATGACATGTAGAGAACCTTACCTTAACCATGCATAGCCTTTAATTACCTGCTTATTCTACATGTTACATAATGATCTTTCTTTATTTGGAGTTTCTTGATTGTAAACTTGTCTTATTAGTTACTTCCCATGTTTGTCATAATTCCCTTGCTATTCTATAGCACACTTGATTTGGCAAGTTTTCGATACACGTTACACTTGTACACTTGCACAAGTTAGGCAACCCCATCTTGACAAATTGGAACCTCTCTATTGGACAATCTGTTCTGGCAGACTAGGAACCTTTTGTTAAGACCTCCATAAGTCTCTGTACTCCGTGAATTCCCTCATGGAGACCGAGCTGGTTGTACCATTGAAGTTCCCTGGAGATAGTGTGCAATTTTCTTTCTCATCTTACTCTCTCGGCATTAGTCCAAATTGAATGACAAAGACATTAATAGATTGTTCAACTTAAATTACACCTGATTACTCTCTTATCGTGATCCTAAATCCTTGTCCTTGACATGATAGTCTTGAACTTTCTTGACCAGTCCACCCTTATTGACACACCATCTTGTGATACAATCTCGAAATGCATTCTAATGATATGAGTAAAATTGGAGTCATGGACTCAAAACACGTTCTTATTACCCATGAGTCGACGGGCTCATTGGGACATATGCCAGTATTGCGCAATATGAACTTGATTGAGGGCCCGTATCTGGTCCTGGAGATTCTGGCAAAGTCCTGTTACCTATGGGTGTGATTGTCAGATTCGCCCCTGACAAAGTCCTGTTTACCCCAAGGTGTTGATTGCTCAGTTTCTCAAAGATGTTCGTTACCCCAGGAGTTGATTGTTAGGCTGATCCCCTAACAAAGTCATGTTGCCTGGCGTGGTGCGAAATCATGATTGGTGCTTGGCATGGCACTTACTTGTTACATGTGATATACTTGCTTGACTTGACTTGTTACTCGCTACTGCGTGCTGGTTCTTAACCTGAGTGGTAGAGGGACGTACTTGCTTGAGGCACTAGTAGACCCTACGTGATATGAAAAGTACATTCTTGTGGAGTGCCCAAAATAGGTTACTCAAAATGCTTGCTAGTGAATTGCCCTGCGTGCTTGCACTTTCCATTGCTATCTTGATCTCTTGAAAGATACTCTAGTGATTTTCTAACGTGAAATAATTTTCTTGTATAATTCTGACTGTTCCCTCTTCAGTGATTTTGACACATGAGTTATCCTGACCTTCTTGAATTATTAACCATGTTTATTACTTCCAAGTGTGAACACTCCCTTATATATGCAATGTACCTTCTAGTGTAATAATCTCTTTTACTTGATCGTCCTTCTCACATAATATCTCGAATTCATTGGACATCTCTTGAACACATTGCTAATTATGTTTTCATTGGATTTATCATGCATGTTAGAACATCTTGCTCTTACTCGTGCCTGCCTAGTTCTAAAATGTTAATTACTTATATCATTGCCCGCACATCGAGATGTAAATCCTACTGGGCTAGTTTGCTCATACCTACTTTCCTAACATTTTTCAGGAAGCGAGAATGAAGAATAAAGCTTAAAGATGGGATTGTGTGCTGAGCGTGAATTACACTTTAGAGAGCTTTTCTTTATTTTAGTTAGTGAGAGATTGGTCATCATTGAATTTTTATCTTTCTTTGAGAGATAGCTAAGACTGGTAAGCAGAGAGTTGTTCTTATTTTGACATTGGATATTGTATTAATCATTTATTATGATGAATAGAGCTTTGATTATTGAATTGTGGACCCTACTGGTATTAGTCATTGTCTATGGCTTCTGAATGCATGCTTATTTGTCGCGTTCCCGATTAATTCTGCTGCTAAAAATTGGAGGTGTGACAGCCATGGCTGGCCACCTCTGCGACACTTTGGGGTTAGTAGTGGCCAAAGCTATAGCATTGGAGAGGGAGTGTCGGTTCCAGCCGCAGCAGGGAGGAGGCTCAATGAGGTCTATCTCGTACCAGCGTCCTTCAGGCAGTCGAGGGAGTGTGTCTTCTTCTTCTTATTCAGGTATAGGTGGTGCTGCCCTGACCTCGAAGTTGAAGAAGTTGTTCTCTCGAGGAGGTAGGCGGCGTTACCAGCAGTCACCTTAGTAGCAACGTTAGTAGGAGCAGCCAGTGGAGCAGTCAGTGCAGCAGGGTGTAGAGCAGAGCTAGCAGGGCACAGGTTGCTTTCACTGTGGGCAGCAGCGTCACTTCAGACAGGAGTGCCCATTGAGGCAGGGGCAGCAGCAGTTGGTACCTACCCAGTTCACTCAGTAGGCACCGCAGGCGCAATACCCTCCACCCCAGTAGGCGCAGCGTCAGCAGTAGCACCAGGGACAGTTCCAATAGTCGTAGCAGCACAGCACTTGCAGTAGCCTCAGTGAGGACGTGGTCACAGTCGAGTGATGAACATCACTAGAGAGAAGGCGGAGGCCTCTAATCTGGTCATCGGTATGGTTCCTATCCTTGGTAGAGTTGCTCGTGTTTTGATTGATCCCGGTACCACACATTGTTTTGCTTCAGAGGAGTTCTTTAGTTCCTTGTCTGAGTTTGCTCCGGAGCGGACCTGTATCCTCGGTGTTGAGCTTCCGACGGGTGACTACGTGCGTACTCTAGGTTACCTAGAGGGTGTCACCGTTGAGGTGCAGGGCCACCATCTACCAGCCAGACTGTTTGCTATGCAGCTCCACGACTTCGATGCCATCCTTGGCATGGATTGGCTGGAGGCACACTCTACGTTGGTAGATTGTTAACGAAAGATCGTACGGTTCAAGATACCTGGAGCACATGTGCTTTGTTTTCGAGGTACACAGTCTACCCTCCGACCTTTCATCTCCTTCTGTAGAGCTCAGCGCCTTATCTGAGATGGTTGTGTAGCTTTTCTAGCTTCTGTGAGTTTCTCGGATTCTGGCGAGTTATCTATTTCAGATATACCTGTTGTTTGTGATTTTCCTGACGTGTTTCCGAAGGATCTTCCTGGCTTACCACTGGAGTGGGAGGTAGATTTCTCCATTATGTTGCTTCCGGGGATGATGCCTACATCCAAGGCACCGTACCGGATGGCGCCGGCGGAGCTGGGGGAGTTGAAGCATCAACTCGATGAGTTACTCGAGTTGGGCTTCATTCACTCGAGCCGTTCGCCTTGGGGTGCACTTGTATTGTTTGTGAGGAAGAAGGATGGTAGACTTAGGATGTGCATTGATTATCAGCAATTGAATCAAGTAACAGTGAAGAATAAGTATCCGTTGCCCAGGATCAATGATTTATTTGACCAGTTGCAGTCAGCTTTGGTGTTCTCGAAGATTGACTTGCCATACCAGCCTTCCATACCCTCTACGGCCACTTTGAGTTTGTTGTGATGCCTTCTGGGCTCACGAATGCACCAGGAACATTCATGGAGTTGATGCACAGCGTGTTCCGAGAGTACCTGGACCGGTTCGTGGTTGTGTTCATAGATGACGTCCTGGTGTACTCAACGACGACAAAGGAGCACAAGGTTCACTTGAGGCTAGTGCTAGAGACTTTGAGGAGTCACCAACTTTATGCCAAATTTAGCAAATGTGAATTTTGGCTAAAGGAGGTGCACTTCCTTGGTCACATGGTTTCAGGTGCAGGAGTGGCGGTGGACCCCGCCAAGGTTGAGAATGTGGTTTCGTGGGGCCAGCCCACTACAGTTGCAGAGGTACACAGTTTTTTGGGGCTGACAGGCTACTATAGGAGGTTTGTGCAGGACTTCGCCAGAGTTGCTGAGCCATTGACAAGGTTGACCAGGCGAGAGAGCAGGTTCGTGTGGACAACAGAGTGTGAGTAGAGTTTCCAGGAGCTGAAGAGCAGGTTGACTTCAGCTCCGATCCTTGTTGTACCATGTGGCAGTGGTGGTTTTGTTGTCTACACCGATGCTTCAGGAGTTGGTCTAGGTGCCGTGTTGATGCAGCATGGGAGGGTAGTCGCTTATGCTTCTCGATAGTTGAAGAAGAATGAGTAGAATTACTCGACACACGACTTGGAGCTTGAAGCAGTCGTGTTTTCCTTGAGGTTGTGTAGATATTACTTGTACGACGAGGTGTTTGAGGTGTTCACGGACCACAAGAGTTTGCAATATGTCTTAACTCAGAGAGATTTGAACCTCAGGCAGCACAGGTGGGTCGAGTACTTGAAGGACTACGACTTTACTCTTTCCTATCACCCAGGAAAGGCTAATGTCATAGCGGACGCTTTGAGCAGGAGTGCCCACTTGAGTTCTTTGATGGTTAGACACTGGCAGTTGTTGAAGGGAGTGTTTTCTCCGTCGAGACTCAAAGATAGAGCAGTGTTGACCAGTCTGACAGTTCCTCTAGTCATATATTAGCAGATTATAGAGGCTCAGAGTGCAGATGCAGAGTTAGAAGACGTGTTGCAGATGCCAGAGGTCGAGCTAGACAAGAATAGCGAGGTTAGATTTAGAGGCAGGCTTTACGTTCCAACGGACGTCAGGCAGGAGCTGTTGGCTGAGGCACACCGTTCGAGGTTCTCTATTCATCTGGGTTCCACCAAGATGTACCCCGACTTGAGGAGACTCTTTTGGTGGCCTAGGATGAAGAGAGATATTGCTGAGTTTGTTGTTCGCTGCCTTACCTATCAGTAGATGAAGGCAGAGCACCAGCGTCCTGGTGGTGAGCTGTAGTCGCTACCCATTCCAGTGTGGAAGTGGGAGCACATCACCATGGATTTTATTGCTAGTTTACCTCGTACTTCACAGGGGCACGGCAGTGTTTGGGTGATCGTCGACAGACTAACAAAGACAGCTCGTTTCTTGCCAGTCAGATCAACGTGGACAGTGGACAGACTTGCCAGACTATTTGTGGACAGTGTTGTACCGTTGAACGGAACCCCAGTCTCTATTGTCTCTAATAGAGATCTGAGGTTCACTTCTCGCTTCTAGCGTAGTTTTCAGAGGGCACTGGGCACCGAGTTGAGGCTGAGTTCAACCTATCACCCCTAGACAGATGGTCAGTCGGAGAGGACCAAATATACCCTTGAGGACATGTTGAGAGCGTGTTGCCTAGACTGGGGCGGAACCTGGGAGTCGCACCTTCCCATGGTGAAGTTTGCTTATAATAATATCTTTCACTCTAGCATTAGGATGGCGCCCTATGAGGCTCTGTATGGCAGACCGTGTCGGACACCGTTGCACTGGCACAAGGTTGGTAAGAGGCAGATACTGTGCCCAAAGTTGGTACAGCAGTGTGCAGACACAGTGAGACTGATCAGGCAGAGACTGCAGATAGCACGGAGTAGGCAGAAGAGCTACGCAGATGTTCTCCAGAAGCCACTTCAGTTTGAGGCAGATGACAGTGTGTTTTTGCGGATCTCGCCCACCAACGGAGTTCTCAGGTTTGGGAAGAGGGGCAAGCTTAGCCCGAGGTTTATTGGTCCCTTTCCCATTCTGGAGCGGGTTGGCGAGGTCGCTTACAAGTTGGCTCTTCCATCCGAGCTGGTATGTAACAACCCAAGATCTGCATTACCGGTACCCGACCAGTAACCCGAATCCTGACCCACTAACCCACGAGCCGAAACTCGAAAGGGTAAGAAAAGAGTGTCTGAGGAGAACATATAAGTAAATGTACACACTACAAATTAAAACAATTAACACAAGAACAACTCAGAGTCAAAGCTAAACGCAAGAGTACAGTGGGTACAAAGAAAAGTACCACTCACAGTAGCCAAGCAAGACCAGCACCGGAGAGACAAGGCTCCACAGCCTCGAAAGCCGCACACGAACACCTGGGGAAAAGGGAGTGAGTCTCAGGAAAGAGACCCAGTAGGGCAACTAACCCCCACCGGTAACAACACTACTAAGTAGGAAAGAAAGCTCAGTAAGTAAACACTCACATCCTGTACAACACACAGGAACCGGTGGCGTAGTACGCAACTCCCTCAGGAGCGCACTGAGAAAACTGGAACCTCGCAGGCTCGACAGCACTAAAAGCACAGCAAACACAACAAGCTCACAAGCAAGAGCTCACACACACTCTCACAAAGTAGGACTAGTAGGGTCTGTGTGCTCGGCGTCCCGGCACCACAGAGTCTCACAACCCTAACCACATGTGCACACTACAGACGCTCTCTCTCGCGTCTGGTCCACGACCGGTTTTCCCCCTACGCCTGACCCTAGCGGTAGAGAACGGGCTCCACGGAGACTGGCTCGAAACCACCACAAGGAGTACGCACAGGACAGAGTCGCACTCGGCGTCCTGGCTCACTAGAAGAGGATAACCACACACTAGTCATCTAGACGGAGTCGCACCCACGCCTAGGAACACAACAGAAATGGGCACGCGGTAACCCCCAACACAAGTACAGATGGAAACACTCTCAACGTCTGAAGTACCGTGCAACGGACAGACACCACATGTCAACGTCACAACACAGCCAAACACAACGCGAGCACAGGCAGAGACACTCTCTACACCTGGCAGACTGTGCTAGCAGGCGGACACCGCATGTCAACACCTCAAACCACGGAAAGGGAAACACACAGCATACTGGGAACACATTTGCAGGTAGACAGTAGCATCGACCGCCGCCAACCAGGAAGTAAACGACAGCATCACATGTTGCCAAGCAAACAGTAGACGGCAGAATCGACTGCCGCTAACAAAAGGTAGACGGCAACACTCCAGACGTCTAGAAAAGTAGACGGTCACAGCGACAAAGGATCATGCAGTTTATATTCTACCTGAAGAACCTGACGGCACAGATCTCACCATCTAGTTCTCCCCTGAAGAGCTTAACGGCAAAGGATCACGTCGTTTACCTCTTCCCTGAAGAGATCAACATTAACATCCCTTGACGTTGACTTCTTCAGCCTCCAGCAGCTGAATCAGCCTCCAGCTGATCCCCACACAGGGCAAATCCGCCCCACAAACCACAATCTGATGTAGGGAAACACTCCCCTACATCACACTACACTACCACAGTGCCGATAAAACACGATCCAACACATGGATCGGCCAAAACGCCCTAAAACCCGGCATGGAGAAAAACCCTCCCCAAAGCTCGATTCCACGCAAATCGCACGCACACAAGCATGGAATAGCACACAAGGAAGCTAAAGGGTTTACATACCTACCTCAGAAACGCTTAAAAACTCCACATAAACCTCGATTCGCGCCGAACCCCCAGAAGCTTCTCGCAAGAACCGCCCTCCGATCCGTCATTTCCCGCCCGATCCGCCACTGCCACGCGCATCACGACCTTCCCACATGCTCCCGTCAGCAACCGGAAGTGCTGGAGAAGAACATAGGTGAAAGAGGAGGGAAAAAGAGAGGAGAAGATGAGGGAAAAAAGCCCTCGGGTTTCCCCTAAAAACACAGGCCGGATCAGTTGACGTCGACCCCTATTGCCACCAACTGAACCACCAACACTTGACGTCCACATCGCATGCCGCCAAGTTCTAGCTCCGCAAAACTCAGGAACTAATAACTAACGACAAGATCGATGGACGCCAAAGACCTGCCGACGGCAACACCCTTGCCACCAACACAAAGCCGACGCCAGCCACCTGGACGTCAACCCACTGTCGACGTCAGCACCTATGGACGCCAATAGGCACAAACCCGGAAGAAGACCCGATAAGGATCCGGTAAAAACCCGAGACGTTACAGCCCTCCCCCCTTAAGGAATTTTGCCCTCGAAATTCACGCAACACAAGGGGAAGCCAAAAGCAACGTGGAGGTACAAAAACTACACGCGCATCACATTCTCCTGTTACCAGGTCGACACACCACCCGAGTACCGCTGCTGAACAACACTAACCAGATGGACTGCCTTGTTCCACAACCTCGGAACTTAGCAATCCACAAGAAACGGCAAAACTCTGGTACAATCAACCCAGTGTCATCACTGACACACCACACCCGGGAGAACACGCGACGCAGCAACAAGAAAGGTACCTCCCAAAACGGCAACGCATGGAACGCACCACAGTCGATAGCCAACACTGGCGGAAACTAAAGCGTCGAACTTAGGAGCCAAAATACCCAACAACCTACTGGACTACACTGGTCCAGTGACGATTCGCTCATCCACCTCAAAACCAATGAGAGGGAAACGACACGGTCGTCTACACAGGGCTCAATCACCTGACACACGCAAGCAGGAGCTACTAACGACTACTAACACACGCAGTTGTACACTCCAAGCCGTAGGTCGGGTAATTCTCCCTGTGGGGCTTCAACTGATGCCACGTACAAGGCACCACCTCAGCTGCGCTGCAACAGAACAGCTCCTAAAACAACTATCGAAAGCATTGGCACAGAATCTCGGAACTCTCTGAACCCGATCGCAACACCAGGACTGGCGCTGACGTAAGCAGTCACTTCAACTCTACGAAGCTCTGCTCACATTGCACCAACCACACAGAAGGTAAAAACATGCTAGTCAGAAGTCACACACTGCAGTCACCAACCGACCTCGTCATTGGAACCCACAGATTAGCAACCCACTCTGTCGTAAAACACAACCCGACAGAGGGCGCAAATGCCGATAACAACGCGAGAAAATACCTGTTAGTAACTCACTCCGTCGCCAGCAAAACCCGACAGAGCGCACAGTTGCCTGACAACAACTCGAAAAAATACCTGAGGGACAACCACCACACTCAGGGGGATAGCCTCACGCTACTAGCCACTGCTAGCACCGGTCATCAGCAAAATCAAAAAGTCACGCGGCGATGAGAACCCAAGTCACATCGTACTCGCGGATAGTCTGTAACACACGGAACAATGTCCATTGTCGCTACTAGGTCTCACACAGACCTTCCTCGCGGTCCGACAAGGACAACAGACAAACGCGGAGAAAATCTCAATACGCAAAACGGTATCCACTATCACCACTAGGTCTCACCAGAGACACCAACGCACATGGAGCCACACAACTCCAGAACCACTCACTCCACGGTACAACAATCCGCAACAAAATACAGAAGACGTTTGGAGTCAAGCCAGCACTTGGCACCTCACAACGTCAACAACACGTGGCCGAGTATTAGCAAGCCAATTGACTTCACTGTCACCAAACGAACGACAGGAGACTCCGCCACTGGCTGCAAGACTCACCACGCCACGCACAAAAGAACCATAAGCCAAAAGGGCACAACTGGCCACACCGGCTCCAACCCTTAAGGCACGAAACACAGAGCATCCAAAGATGCTCAAAGTGCAGCACACACAACTGCACCCAGGGCCAACACAACACAATGCCCACAGAAGGGGACTCCTCACCAGAGACCCACAAGAAAAGCGTACGGAAAACCGACGACATTTAGAGCACAATGACCACCACATCGGCTCTAGAAAAGCACACAAAAATATGAAATATCAACTCTGCCGCACGGGGAGTGAAAACCACAACAACTCCATGGCGCACAAGAGTAGGATAAACCATCTTCATCGCAAACGATAAAGAGGTCAACACCAAAAGGAATGGCATGCAATAGACCTTCAAGGCACAAGCCGAGGCGCACACCAAATAATCCTTGCTCGGCACACCCAGCAAGAAACACACGGCGAAACCAAACACCGCAACGCCACAACCTCCCACCAAGGTCGTGACACACACACGCACGACTCCCACAAAACCAACAGAGTCGGCCACAACACGGCGGCAACCCTCGGCACACCCGCCGAGATCGCACGCAATCAGGCGAGAACAACGTCCCACCACAAACATGGCCACCTCAGACCTCCACAAGGTCGAGAGCCGACAACACAAATCGTTCCGGACCCCAAACACACCACGAGGTCGGGAACTCACACATGCCAGTGCCACCACAAACTGGCACCCAGGCACAAAACTACGGGACCAAGAAAACACCGTAGCGGAGACCACCAAAAACTCGGGTCCACACCAAGTCAGACCAACAATATCCACAGAGACTAAACACAGCAAGGATACAATCACCGTGTCAGCTCGGGCATCGAGCCGTACTTAAAAGTGTCGCGTAAGGGCGTTGTCACAACAACAACATCCACTAAGCCGCCGCCACTGGCCGCCTAGAACTGTCACAACGACACACAGCACGAACAAGTCAGCCGACCCAAGGGTGGCACAAAAAAAAACGACACGAGGAGAGCAACCAGCTCAACCTCAAAACAACTCAAGGGAAGATAACTCCACCAAGGGTCGCCACAACGCGCACCCTAGTAACATAACACCACGTGGAGCATCACAACCCTGAGCAACCACCGAAAGAGGAGGAAGGAGACACGTAACGCAACGAGTCTCTTCCAAACACAAGACGGAAAATCATGACACAAGACTATCGCTTCCACAAGAAGCACAGCCAAGAACACAATCACAACACTCACCAGACCACCATCTGGGAGAAAAACGCCGGGTATAGGAAACAACACAATCCATCCGAGCCACGGGGACACATAAAGTCCCACCGGCGCAACCGAGACACTCGAAAACGACCGCAAAGCAACCTGGCCACACAACAGCCAGATGCACCACCAAGGGCACACACATTGACCGGGAACACCGCGGCAGACTGTAACACACACAATCCAACCGACAACGACAGCTCAACAACTCTACACCCTCCCGGAACTTCTCCAAGGTGCCAGAACACCACAGCGCAGAGCAACTTATTGAGCTATCGACACAAGAAAAACATGGTCCAGTCGAAACTCTACACTGCCCAAGGGGAACACGAAAACTACAGCGTACGTCCTATGGTTCAGGCCGAGTCTGCTATGGTGGCGGGGCATCTTTAGCCTCCTGCTAAGGTACCCACGCAATCACCTCCCAAACACGACATCGCCTAAGAACAAGGGAAATTAATCCACACGGGACAAGCACACGCACAAAACGCAAAATGACTCCAGTTCGCTTGCTGCTACTGTACTCTTCACACTTTGAGTTATTCGGAACATTTCCTTATATGTCTCGACAGACCAGGCTCTGATACCAACTGTAACGACCCAAGATCCACATTACCAGTACCCGACCAGTAACCCGAATCCTGACCCGCTAACCCACGACCCGAAACTCGAAAGGGTAAGAAAAGAGTCTGAGGAGAACATATAAGTAAATGTACACGCTACAAATTAAAACAATTAACACAAGAACAACTCAGAGTCAAAGCTAAACGCAAGAGTACAGTGGGTACAAAGAAAAGTACCACTCACAGTAGCCAAGCAAGACCAGCACCAGAGAGACAAGACTCCACAGCCTCAAAAGCCGCACATGAACACCAGGGGAAAAGGGAGTGAGTCTCAGGAAAGAGACCCAGTAGGGAAACTAACCCCCACCGGTAACAACACTACTAAGCAGGAAAGAAAGCTCAGTAAGTAAACACTCACAGCCTGTACAACACACATGAACCGGTGGCGTAGTACGCAACTCCCTCAGGAGCGCACTGAGAAAACTGGAACCTCGCAGGCTCGACAGCACTAAAAGCACAGCAAACACAACAAGCTCACAAGCAAGAGCTCACACACACTCTCACAAAGTAGGACTAGTAGGGTCTGTGTGTTCGGCGTCCCGGCACCACAGAGTCTCACAACCCTAACCACGTGTGCACACTACAGATGCTCTCTCTCGCGTCTGGTCCACGACCAGTTTTCCCCCTACGCCTGACCCTAGCGGTAGAGAAGGGGCTCCACGGAGACAGGCTCGAAACCACCACAAGGAGTACGCACAGGACAGAGTCGCACTCGGCGTCCTGGCTCACTAGCAGAGGATAACCACACACTAGTCTTCTAGACGGAGTCGCACCCATGCCTAGGAACACAACAGAAACGGGCACACGGTAACCCCAACCACAAGTACAGACGGAAACACTCTCAACGTCTGAAGTACCGCGCAACGGACAGACACCACATGTCAACGTCACAACACAGCCAAACACAACGCGAGCACAGGCAGAGACACTCTCTACACCTGGCAGACTGTGCTAACAGGCGGACACCGCATGTCAACACCTCAAACCACGGAAAGGGAAACACACAACATACTGGGAACACATTTGTAGGTAGACAGCAACATCGACCACCTCCAACCAGGAAGTAAACGACAGCATCACATGTTGCCAAGCAAACAGTAGACGGCAGCATCGACTGCCGCTAACAAAAGGTAGACGGCAACACTCCAGACGTCTAGAAAAGTAGACGGTCACAGGTTGGCCGTTTACCCAAACTCGGCGACAAAGGATCATGCCGTTTATATTCTACCTGAAGAACCTGACGGCATAGATCTCGCCGTCTAGTTCTCCCCTGAAGAGCTTAACGGCAAAGGATCAGCCCGTTTACCTCTTCCCTGAAGAGATCAACGTTAACATCCCTTGACGTTGACTTCTTCAGCCTCCAGCAGCTGAATCAGCCTCCAGCTGATCCCCACACAGGGCAAATCCGCCTCACAAACCACAATCTGATGTAGGGAAACACTCCCCTACATCACACTACACTACCACAGTGCCGGTAAAACACGATCCAACACATGGATCAGCCAAAACACCCTAAAACCCGGCATGGAGAAAAACCCTCCCCAAAGCTCGATTCCACGCAAATCGCACGCACACAAGCATGGAATAGCACACAAGGAAGCTAAAGGGTTTACGTCCCTACCTCAGAAACGCTTAAAAACTCCACATAAACCTCGATTCGCGCCGAACCCCCAGAAGCTTCTCGCAAGAACCGCCGTCCGATCCGTCATTTCCCGCCCGGTCTGCCACTGCCACGCGCATCACGACCTTCCCACATGCTCCCGTCAGCAACTGGAAGTGCTGGAGAAGAACATAGGTGAAAGAGGAGGGAAAAAGAGAGGAGAGGATGAGGGAAAACAGCCCTCGGGTTGCCCCTAAAAACACAGGCCGGATCAGTTGACGTCGACCCCTATTGCCGCCAACTGAACCGCCAACACTTGACGTCCACATCGCATGCCGCCAAGTTCTAGCTCCGCAAAACTCAGGAACTAATAACTAACGGCAAGATCGATGGACGCCAAAGACCTGCCGACGGCAACTCCCTTGCCGCCAACACAAAGCCGACGCCAGCCACCTGGACGTCATCCCACTGTCGACGTCAGCACCTATGGACGCCAACAGGCACAAACCCGGAAGAAGACCCGATAAGGATCCGGTAAAAACCCGAGACGTTACATGGTAGGTGTTCAAGACATCTTCCACGTCTCGCAGTTGAGGAGGTACATGCCAAATCCGTCGCACGTGTTGGACTACTCACAGTTAGAGGTGCTCTAGATCTGTCAATACTAGAGTACCCCATCAATGTTGTGGACCACAGAGTGCAGCAGCTGCACAAGAGGTAGATCTCACTCGTCAAGGTTGTTTGGGAGAATCGCGTCGGTAGCGAAGCCACCTGGGAGTGCAAGGACGAGATACGGGAGCATTTTCCATACTTGTTTGAGTGATTGGTATGTTTGCTTGCCTTCTTTCCCCGGGTTTCGCCCTTAATTTCGAGGATGAAATTGTTTTTTTGTTGGTTAGATTGTAACATCACCCTCTTGATTGGTCAGCCACCTTCTATTGAAGGTAGTGACGCATCGGGCCGTCGCCTTCTGAAGGCGACAAGGTGGCTGTCACGTTCTTGTTGTGAACGTGACAGACATGTTGTCACGTTCAGCCTCTGACCGCAGCATGCGATTTGTCATCTTGCTATCGAGAAATATCGGCCAAGTGTTAACCCCTGACAACGTGAAGGCGACATGTCAGGTGTCGCGTTTAGGTTGTCAAAACTGCGAGCTTGACACGTGGTGGTTCCAATGGTCAGGTCTGACTAGGGCTTTGAGATAGCAACAGGTTGGCCGTCGCGTTCAGTAAGTGAACGCAATAGGCAAGTTGTCGCATTCTCAACTCCGAGGCTTAAGTGTGCTCAGGCCGCAGAACACCCCCTTCTTCTTCCCCATTCCACCTGTTCTCCTCTCTTTCGACCCTCTGCTGCTGGTGCCTCTGTGGGGAGTGTTTAAGAGGTGTTAGGTGTGTGTGTGTTGGTAATTCTTCTTCCCGGCGTGGTGTTCTTCCTTGGAGTGGATCCTTCTTCGTGTTGGTGACCCTTCTTCGGTGTGTAGGATGATCCTTTCTCATGGACGGTGTTCCCGTGGAGCTTGGAGCAAGGAGGAGGGGTGCATGTCAACGAGAAGGCCCCATTGGGGTGGTTCTTGTTGGGTTCTTATGTGTGATGATTGTGATTAAATGTTTTTGATGATGAGAAATATTAATTGATGTTGTGTGTATGATAGAAATATGATGACAATGACGAAGACATGCAAGAAACCATCACATATGAGAACATGCTTTTATTGATCATCTATACATTCATTGTATCTCACTTATAATGTTTCTCAATGTATGTGTGAGTGTATACAAGTCAAGCAACAAGAACCAAGTGAAAACGATCAAGAAAAATACTTCAACTGAACTCCTGTCGACAACCATGAAGGCCCCTGTCGACAGATGGACCATCCAGAACAAAACAAGCTACTAGAAGCTCATTTGGGACAGTAGTTGTTGACAGCTGAAGCTCACCTGTCGACAAATATAGATGTCCTGTCGACAGATGAGAATCGCCTGTCGACAGCCCAGTGTTCCAAGAACTCTCAAAGGTTCTGGAAACCAGAAATATTTAGTAGCTGTCGACAGCAGCAAATCGCCTATCGACAACCGAAGTTTTAGAAAGATCCGATGGTCGGGATATGATCTATATTTGGGTGATCCCTTTAAGCACGACACTCCATGTTTGGACACCCATATATAAAGGTCATATGAAGCTATTTTCGTAGCAAGAAGCCACCATACCAAAACCCTAAGCAAAACCCAAGAGAGAAAGCTACTCCCTGCTGCTCTGCTTCAACCCTCAGTCCAGAGCAAAGAAGGTCATAGTGGTTTAATTGGAAGTAATCTATTCAACCCCCCCCCCTTCTAGATTACCATAATAGATAATTCCACACATCTTTCAATTGGTATCAGAGCGAGGTTTCTCCGATTTACTACTTTTGTAGCTTGATCTCAGGAGATTCTCGATCTCATGGAATCTAACAAGGGGTTTATGGCTGAGGGATATTTAGTGTCCAGGCCACCTTTCTTTGATGGCACTGATTATCCATATTGGAAAAATCTTATGCAGGTCTTTCTGAGAGCTCAAGGCTTTGAGCTATGGAAGATCGTCAGCAAAGGAGCGTATGTGCTGCCCGAAGATGAAGATACTTGGATAAAAGAAAGATTAAGAAAGGCACCTTGAATTGGAGCGCATTAAACATGACGCAATGCGCTGTGCGCCCCAAGGAGTATTCAAGAGTCTCCACATGCTCTTCAGTAAAAGAAATGTGGGACAAGCTGGAACTCATCTATGAAGATACATCTGAGGTAAGGGAAACCAAAGCCAGCATGCTTATATCTGAGTATGAAATGTTTAAAATGAAAAATGATAAAACCATATCAGATATGTTTGCAAGGTTCATGCTAATAATCAACGGGTTGAAAGGTCTTAAGAAAGAATACTCATAAAGTGACTTAGTTAGGACGATACTTCGGTCTCTTCCATCCTCTTGGAATACTAAGGCCACCATCATTGAGGATTCTAAAGATCTTTCAAAAATGAAATTAGATGAGCTAATTGGTTCCTTAATGACCTATGAAATAAATGTAAAGAGGAAAGAAACTGAAGAAAATCCAAGAAAATCAATTGCTCTAAAAGCTTTCAACAAAAATTCCTCTAGTTCCAAAAAGGATGTTCAACAGGAAAGTGATGACAATGAAACGTCTAGTGATAGTGAGAACGATGAAATGACCATTCTCACTAGACAGTTCAAGAAATTCCTTAAGTTCAAAAGGAAAGGCTCAGGTAACTCCAAATCTTTTCAAAAGAAAGATTTTTTAAATAAATTTGAATCTAACAAGAAATCTGATATGATTATGTGCTATGAGTGTAAGAAACCAGGGCACATGAGAGGAGAATGCCCGAGGCTCAAGAAGAAACTGAAGAAATAAAAATTCACCTTCAAGAAAGCCAAGGCAATGTTGGCAACTTGGTGCGATGAAGACGAAGATGAGGACGCACAAGCAACCTCAGGAGATGAAGAAATTCACTGCTTAATGGCAAGGAGTGAGGACTCCGCTGAGGTAAATTCTTCCTTTGAGAACTATACTGTTGATGAATGGGAAGAAGCATACACTATTGTTTAAAAAGTTTTGTGACTTTAAGTCTGAAAACAAAGCACTTAAGAAAAAGATCAATTCACTTGTTCACAACAAATCCAATGATGAACAAATTGCAATCCTAAATAAAGAAATTAAAATGATGAAAATTGATGAGGAAGCTTACAGTGAGGAAATGGATTGCATGAAAGAAAAACTGCAGGAAAATGAGAAAGAAAAACAAAGCCTAATCAATTCCCTTGAAAATATTCAACATAAACATCAAGAAATTAAGAAAAAGCTGGAACAAGCTGAAAAAGAATTAAAAGAAAAGACTGAAGATCTTACAAGATTTGTAAAAGGAAAGTAAAATCTTGATGTTGTTTTGGGTGCAAGAATTAATGTAACAAGGCATGGACTTGGATATCAACCAGTAAAACAAAAGAAAATTAGAGAGACATTGATCACATCCTTTGTTGATTTCAGTCCAAGCACAAGTAAACAAGTTCCTCCCAAGAGTAAGAAAACTCAAGCAAAGGGTAAGCAACAGCAACCCAAACAAAAGACTTCAGTTGTTCAACAAACTAAGAAGTCTGTTGACAGACCCAATGAGAGCTGTCGACAGGCCTGGAAATATGCTGCCAAGGGATAGCCCTCTAGGCAACAAAAGGGAAAAATGCCAATGAATGTTCATCTAAATAACAAATCAACTGCCTTGAGAAAATCTCCTTCATGCAATGTTTGTAAGAAACTTGGCCATAATGAAGAACAATGCTGGAATAATTCAAACAAACTGAAACTCAAACAAGTTTGGATTCCAAAGCATTTACTTTCTGGTTTGAATGAAAAATTAGGACCCAAACTAATTTGGGTACCAAAACCTCTTGTCTGATCCATCTATGCAGGAATGCCTAGCAGCCCAAAATCAAAACAAATGGTACTTGGATAGTGGCTGCTCGAGGCACATGACGGGCGACAAAGAAAAATTATGTCTGCTATTGGAAAAAGACGGAGGTCAAGTTGTCTTTGGAGGTAACAATAAGGGCCAAATCATTAGCACATGTAAGGTAGGTAAGTATGCCTCTAACTCAATAGACAATGTGTTGTTGGTTGATGGTCTTAATCATAATTTACTCAACATAAGCCAATTGTGTGATAAAGGCCATAAAGTCATCTTTGAATTAAGTGCATGTAAAATTGTTGATAAAGAAAAAGGAAGTCTCAAGTTTTCTGGAAAAAAGGTGAATAACATCTATTTAGTCGATTTAGATGAACCAGAAAACAAAAATTTGTGTCTTGTTGCAAGTAAACAGGATGAGTTGACTTTGTGGCATCGTAGGCTTGGTCATGGGAGCTACAATTTTTTGCACAAGATCATGAGGCTGAAATTGGTAAGTGGACTTCCTGAAATTTCTTTCAATAAAAATGAAAGTTTTTGTGATGCATGTGCACAGGGAAAACAAACTAGAAAGTCTTTCAAATCAAATGCTCCCATAGTCACTTCAAAACTGTATGAATTGTTGCACATGAACCTATTTGGACCTACAAGAACACTTAGTCTCAATGGCAAACGTTTTGGTTTTGTCATTGTAGATGATTTCTCTAGGTTCACTTGGGTCAAATTTTTGGCTCACAAAAATGAAGCACTTAAAGTCTTTGAAGAGTTCTTTAATAAGATTGAGCATGGGAGCACAAACAAGATATGCTCAATCCGCACTGATCATGGAGAAGAGTTTGACACTAACTCTTTTTCTGATTTTTCCAGGAACCAAAGAATAAATCTCATGTTTTCCTCCCCAAGGACACCAGAACAAAATGGAGTAGTGGAAAGAAAAAACAGAACCTTGGTGGAAATGACTCGCACTCTTCTGGTTGAAAGCCAACTCACAAGAAGCTTTTGGGCAGAAGCAGTAAACACCTCATGCTATATCCTAAATAGAGCCATGGTAAGACCTGTGATGAAGAAAACTCCCTATGAACACTTAAAAGGTAAGAAACCTAGTATTGGGTATTTTAGGGTTTTTGGCTCCAAAGTATTCATTCATAATAATGATAAAGTGGATTTGGATAAATTTGAGGCCAAAAGTGATCTAGGTATTAGGATACTTAGAACACTCTAGAGCATATAGAGTGTTTAACAATAAAAATAGAAATGTGGAAGAAACTCCACATGTTGTTTTTGCTGAGTATCTTGCAAAGACTAATGATGTAAATTCTCACAGGTATGATGATGAAGATGAAGGAACAATACTTGGGAAACAACATGAGACAACAAAAAGAAAACCTCAAGTAGAAACAAAGACTAACAATGCATACTTGCATAGGTACAATAATGATGATGAAGGAATACTCTTCAGGAAACGAGATGCTGAAGGTGAAGAAGATCCTCAAGAGAACAAGACTCAAGATGAAAATATTTCAGATCCACTTCCTCCAGTCCAAGATCAATTTCCTCAAGTCCAAGAACAACTTCCTCAAGTCCAAGATCAACCAGGTCCTTCAACAATCACAAATGTCAGGTACTTAAAAGATCACCCGCTTGATAATGTAATTGGAAATGTAAATGATAAAGTTCAAACTAGGTCTCAGCTTAGACAAATAGTTCAAACTAGGTCTCACCTAAAAATGTTGAAGAGGCTCTAAAAGAAAATTCTTGGATAGATGCCATGCATGAGAAACTTGGTCAGTTTCAAAGAAATAATGTCTGGAGTTTAGTTCCTAGAACCCATAAAATTTCTGTCATTGGTACAAGATGTGTGTTTAGGAATAAACTAAATGAAGAGGGTAAAGTGGTGAGAAACAAAGCTAGACTGGTAGCAAAAGGGTATAACTAAGAATTTGGGATAGATTTTGAAGAATCCTTTGCACCTGTAGCTAGGCTTGAAGCAGTTAGGATCTTGTTAGCATATGCATGTTGAAACAAGTTCAAACTTTTTCAAATGGATGTTAAAACTGCTTTCTTGAATGGCTACATCAAAGAGGAAGTCTATGCGACGACCCTCCTTATACCGGTACGATTATACCAATCCACGTCGGTATAGTGAGTCTCTTCACAGTGGGACATTTTCCCAAGCACTAACACACATGATTGAGATGTACACAAATATGAATACAGAGTAGCGGAAGTAAAAGAACTACTATCTTTTCATTTCATCATCCACATTAAACATACACGATCCATATAGAAATTTAAGGAACTAAGTCCACATAATGAAATACAAAATTCAAATTACATTGTTCGTCCACAATTTACATAAGCTTCAATTACATAGGTCTCAATTACATACTATGAAAGTAATGTACAACAACGGTGACTCCACAACACTCTATTCTCCTTGCTCAGAGTCGCTCTCAACGGTCTCCTCCAAGGAAGTAGGGTCACCTGCTAAACCTGTACGTCGAAGCAAGAGTGAGTCTAAAAGACTCAGCAAGTAATTCCATACACATCATACATGCATACATCACAAGTAAGTCCTACATTCAATTTCATTAAGTCAAAACATATAGCTTGGTTGAAACAATGATAAGAAACAACCTGTCATGATTTTTCTACATAATTCACAACACATGATACATGGTTTATGTCATTCCAAATTAAAATACCTACCACATGCTTTCTACTTATCTATCCACATGAGAGCTACATTCACCATTTAAGCTTCAACATGATAGCAATTTAGCATGGGATTTTCACACACATAAAAGGAAAATACTCCCAACATGGATTCTACATATTTTGCACATGTAAAACTTTGTTATAAACACATTAAGGTTGCGGTTTTGACATGAATCCCACATTTTCATAACATGAATCACAATTTCACATTCTAACACATTTGTTTCACATGTTTACCCATTTGCACATTCACATTGTTTACTTTTACACATTACACATATACACATGTTCACATTACATAATTTGTACATATACACATTCACATTTTCACATTTAGATGTCGTGACACATAGTCCAAACCACCACTAGAAGGACACATTCACATCACGTAACACATAACACATAGATGCCACCTAGGCACACAGTGACGGCTCTTGGTACTGTGCAGACTGGGAGAAGAACTCTCCACCCTAACCAGTGGTACTTGTCCACCTCCAGGATTTCATCCTAACACCCATAGGATTTTAACACATTGAACCTTCCCGTGGGGACTTTTCCATGGTACGGTTCTACAGCCCTCTATGGAAGCAGTGTCACACACGGCACAATTTACACATTTCGATTTTTAACACACATACATTTCACCCAATTTACACATCACTTGCATTGTCGCTATTAAGCACATGGTTCAGTTTTTCCTAAATCATGGTGCTATTGTTTGACAGAGTTTAAACACTCAGTAATTTACACTAATCAGGTTGAAAACACATAATCAAACTATAATCATGATAGCATGCATTAATAACTCATTTTCACATGGAAATTTCATAATATAACCTACTGTTACCCAAATCTCATGAAAATTTAACCACACACTGGTTGCAGGGTTTAGACCACTCATGCAAATTTTCACATTTTTATGAATTACACAGAATTTAAAGAAAATGAAACACTCATTCATATGCCATTAATAATTCAGTTATCATGGAAGCACAACATAAATGTTGGATTTGACAGTTCTCAGACCTGTACCTAACATGCACATCATCACCGAAATTTTTCCCGAATCTATCTCACATCATACTATTTACTGTGATTTTTACATGACCCTACACATGCTTTCTAATTTCATTACCGAAATTGTAATAAATCACATGATCATGGGAAATTTTCTAATTTTGCATAGCATGGACTGACAAACATACACATGGTCTAGAAAAATTATGGCATTCAAATTCCACACGAATCACGTGAACAGTAGACTAACACAACCAAGGTCTCATTTAACATGCATTTTTCATAAATGTAACCATTCACGCTATTTACAGAAATTCACAAAATCTCACAACGCATTCCACCATTCATAATACATAGCATATAACATTTACAATATGTCCTCATGCGAAAAACTTGGGAAATTAATCATATATAAGGAAGAACAGCTCACTGTTCTGTCCTGAAGAACTAAACGGCAAAGGCTAGCCGTTCAAAGGGGTTAACGGCAACATCGTCTGCCGCCAACTGAAGAGCTTAACGACAAGGGATCTTGCCATTAAGTTCCTGTCTGTGCAAAAACACAAACCGATCTCCAAAGAAAGGGTGAATGTGGGGGATCCAGGACACGAGTAAAATCCCATAAAATTTCTAAGACCTACTGGACATATACATGCATCACGGGGATGGGTTACTTGCCTTTAGAAAAATCTCCAAGGGGATCTAAATGGCTGTTGAAGCTCTCCTTGGGCAGGGCCAAGAAGCCTCCAAAACACCTCCACTCCAGCTTCTGGGATGATCCTCGCAGCACACCAGAGCCGGGGATGTGTAGCCTGATGTCAAGGGTTCCTCCTTGTCGAAGTAGATCGCCGGAAGAAGCCACCAGTCTTCAGATCTCAAGGCTCAAAGTTCTGCTTTCGCACAGGGACTTAGGGTTTCTAGGGTTTTCTTTGCCAAGAGACAAAGGGGTCTCTTCCAGCTGCTAAGGGGTGTTTCCACATAAGTCTAGGCTTGAGGCATGCGTGGGCAGGGTCTGATGGGAGTTGAGAGCCGTTGGGAGACATCTCCCCAATCAGTGATCAAGCCCAACCAAGAATTTTGGGGTCTGCTGTGCACATAAAATCAAAGAAGTAGACGTCCACATCCATGGCCGTTTACTTCATAGTTGGCATCCATCGACATGGACGTTTACTTAACATGGACGTCCATCCATGTTGATGCCAATTTGCTCTTCGGCCAGAGCATTAAACCATGCAGAAAACCATATATACGCTTATATATATATACATGCAATATATATATAGTATAGTGTACACACTACTACACCATGCAACAACCAATAATTACATCTAAACATACACATGCACACATAAGTACACCTAGCTAATATGTACGTAGATATCTACATATGCATACATAATATTTACACACAAGCATGAATCCACACACACAACAAAATAAAAGGACAAAATTTGAGGGCCTTACACCCTCTCCCCCATAAGGAAACTTCATCCTCGAAGTTTAAACAACACTACTCGAACAAATGAGGATACTTCTTCCTCATCGCATCCTCAAGCTCCCAAGTAGCCTCCTCCAGCGAGAAGTTCCGCCATAGAACCTTCACCAATGTAATACTCTTGTTCCGGAGATGCTGAACCTTCCGGTCAAGAATAGCTACTGGTTGCTCCACATATGACATATCTAGCTGAATCTCCACTGGCTCATGACTAATAACATGAGATGGATCTCGAACATACTTCCTGAGCATAGATACGTGGAAAACGGGATGAACGCCAGCTAAATCCGGAGGCAAAGCTAGCTCGTAAGCCACGCTACCTAAACACCTGAGAATCTCATACGGGCCAATGAATATGGGACTTAATTTGCTATGCCGGCCAAACCTGACGACACCTTGAGTAGGTGAAATCTTCAAAAAGTCATGCTCACCCACCTCGAACTCCAAATCCTTCCTCCTGTTGTCGGTATAGCTCTTCTGCCTATCCTGTGCCACAACAAGCCTCTTCCTGATAAGCTGAATCTTATCCGAAGTCTCCTGAACTAACTCCGGACCGATCAACTGCCTATCGCCGGTCTCCTCCCAACATAAAGGAGATCTGCAAGGCCTTCCATACAATGCCTCAAATGGAGCCATACCAATTCTTGCATGAAAACTGTTGTTATATGCGAACTCCACTAGAGGTAAATGGTGCTCCCAATCATCCTTCCAATCTAGCACACACGCCCTCAACATATCCTCAAGCGTCTGAATAGTCCTCTCAGACTGTCCATCTATCTGGGGATGAAACGCCGAACTGAGCTTCAGCTCCAAACCTAAAGCATCCTGAAGACCCTTCCACAACCTCGAAGTAAATCTCATATCTCGATCCGAAATGATCGACTTCGGCACACCATACAATCTAATAACGCTACTGACATACAATCTAGCCAAGCTCTCTACTGACTGCTTCTTCTTCATAGGCAAGAAATGCGCAGTCTTCGAGAATCTATCTATGACTACCCAAATCAAGTCATTACCCCGTCTGGATCGAGGCAAACTCGAAACAAAATCCATAGTGACAGCTTCCCACTTCCATACTGGGATTTCCATCTTCTGCATAAGACCAGATGGTCGCTGCCGCTCAGCTTTCACTTGCTGACATACTAGACACCTAGATACATAATCTGCTACATCCCTCTTCATTCCAGACCACCAAAAAGACCTTTTCAAATCTTGGTACATCTTGGTGTTGCCCGGATGAATAGAGAATCTCGACCTATGAGCTTCTGCTAAAACATGCCCATGGACATATACCATGTCAGGGACACACACTCGGTGGTGGAATCTAATCACGCCATCCTCATCGCGAGCAATGCCTGCCTTGCCCACTAACTCTTGGAGTCTAGGGTCAGCTTTCTGTTGCTCGATCACCTCATCCAACACCGAAGACCTAAGGGACAACTGAGCCACAAAGGCCTGACATAAGGGCTCTAACTCTATCATCGCACATGCCGTATCCTCCAACATCTTCCAATCCTGTTGGAGCGAAGACCTCCTCCTGCTAAGAGCATCCGCTACGACATTCGCCTTCCCTAGATGATATTGAAGGTCGAAGTCATAGTCCTTGAGGAACTCAATCCATCTCCTCTGCCGTAGGTTTAGTTCCTTCTGGGAGAAGAGATACTTCAAGCTCTTATGGTCAGTGAACACCTCAAATCTGACACCATAAAGATAGTGCCTCCAGATCTTTAGTGCATGAACCACTACCGCAAGCTCCAAATCATGAGTCGGATAGTTACGCTCATGCTCCTTCAATTGGCGAGAATCATACGCCACTACCCTTCCTTCCTGCATTAGCACACAGCCTAAGCCAATCTGAGATGCATCCGTATAAATGGCAAAACCTTCAGCACCACTAGGTAATACCAATACTAGAGCGGAAGTAAGTTTAGCCTTCAATAATTGAAAGCTACTCTCACACGTCTCGGACCACACAAACTTCACCCCCTTTCTGGTAAGCTGAGTCAATGGGGCGGCGATGGATGAAAATCCCTCAATGAATCACCGATAGTAACCAGCCAAACCCAGAAAACTACGAATCTCCAAAGGGGTCTTGGGGGTCTCTCAATCCATAACTGCCTGGACCTTTGCTGGATCAACTGCTACACTAGCACCGGAGATAACATGCCCAAGAAAATGAACCTCATGCAACCAAAAATCGCACTTGCTGAATTTTGCATACAGCTTGTGCTCACGGAGAACCTCTAACACTACCCTCAAATGCTGACGGTGTGTGGCCTCATCCAGACAGTAGACCAACACATCATCGATAAATACCACAACAAAACTATCTAAGTACGGCCTAAAAACCCTGTTCATGAGATCCATGAACGCTGCAGGGGCGTTGGTCAATCCAAAAGGAAGGACCAAAAACTCATAATGTCCATAACGGGTTCTAAATGCCGTCTTGGACACATCCTCACTTCTAATCCTCAACTGATGATAGCCAGATCACAAATCGATCTTAGAAAAGACTTATGCATTTTGCAGTTGGTCAAACAAATCATCAATACGAGGTAAGGGATACCTGTTCTTCACTGTCACTTGGTTTAGCTTCCTATAATCGATGCATAACCTAAGTGATCCATCCTTCTTCTTTACGAACAAGACAGGTGCGCCCCAAGGGGAAACACTTGGGCGAATAAATCCCTTAACTAGCAATTCTTGCAACTGCTTCCTTAACTTGGCTAACTCCGCAGGTGCCATCCGATATGGAGCCTTCGAGAAAGGAGAGGTGCCTGGAAGCAACTCTATGGTGAACTCTATCTCTCTATCCGGTGGCAATCCAGACAAATCATCGGGAAAGACGTCTGGAAAATCCTGCACTACCTCAATCTCTGCAAGAGTAGGTGATTGACCAGCCTCGGGTACTAACACTACGCTGGCAAGAAAAGCGTCACAACCCTTGTTTACCATGCGCATCGCCTTCATGGCAGAGATGACCAACTTTCCCGCCAAGTTTCTTGGCAAGGGATGAGAGAACTCGTCCTCCACAGGAATGCGGAAAACAATCCTCTTCCGACGACAATCTACTAACGCATAGTGCTCCTCTAGCCAATCCAGACCAAGAATAGCATAAATGTCCTTCATCTTTAGCAAGAAGAAACACCCTTCCAGGACTCTATCCTCAATGCACACAGGTAACGACGGAATACACTTCCCAGTCGATACCGTACCCGCGGGTGTGTGTACAGACAACGGGACTTCCAAATCCTCAGACTCTATGCCTGACTCTATATCTAACTGCCTAGCAAACTTCTCGGAAATGAACGAGTGAGTGGCACCCATATCAAACAAAACCCGAGCGTGCACACCTAGAAGTAAAACCGTACCTTCGGTGACATGCTCCGCCTGCTCGGCATCCTCTCGTGCTAGGGCAAACACTTGAGCTGGGGCTCGAGGCCTTCCTGGTCTTCCTGTAGCTGGCGCTACTACTGCTACTGCTGCTGGGGTTGGCACTCCGCGCTGGACTCCCTTCTGAAGTCTCGGACAATCCTTGATCTTGTGGTCACTGCTCCCGCACTTCAAGCATTTTCCCGCTACCATCCAACACTCCGTACCAACGTGTGTCTTTACGCAATGGGGACACTCCTTCTTCACACCAGGGGAACGTTGAGAAGGTACGTGAGTACTGCTAACTGCCACTGGACGCTGCGGTGTCTGGTACGCTGCCTTCTTCTTATTTTGTCACTGGAAAGGGGCCGCAGGTCTCTTCTGCAAAGCTTTCTTCTCCTCGAGGTACTACTCCATTTCACCCTCCTGCCTACAAGCAGAGCTAAGGGCCTCGTCCAAGGTACGATGATCAAACGCTACTAGCCTCGTCCTCAGTGATGGCTTAAGGCCCATCACAAACTTGTTTGCCTTCCTGCGCTCATCAGTTACTATATGAGGTGCATACTAAGATAACTCAGCAAACCTGGCCTCGTAATCGAGTACAGTCATGGAACCCTGAGTCAAGGAAAGGAATTCCTGCTCCATCCTATCCTGGATATGCTCGGGGACGAACTTGGCCCGAAAGAGCCTCACGAACTCGTCCCAAGCAACGTCAATAGCACCGTCCTCGAATCAGGTATGCAGTAAGGAAGCCCACCACACATCCGCTCTCTCCTGCAACACAACCTTCATAAGCACCAACTAACAGCTCTAATTTAACAGGATAGCAAGCATATAAAACTAACACATACCTGTAGCATATAGGTGGCTAAAGTAACCTTGTCTTCGTCCGCACACCTAACAGCCCGGAAGATCTTCTCGATCTCCCTCATCCAGCTCTCAGCTAGTAATGGGTCGCTCTCCCCCTTAAAAGAGGGTGGCAACATCCTCTTGAATCTTTCCATGATGGAGGGTCCACCATGGTCCTGAGCCTGGGGAACTAGAACCTGGGCCTGCTGAGCCTCCATCTGAGCCTGAAGTGCAGCCTGGGTGTGGGCCTGCACTAGACCCTACATGAACACTCCATAATCCACAGCTGGCGGTGGGGGAAGTACAGGACCCTGAGGTGCCGGGGCCTGCTTCTCAGTCTGCTCCTCATGCCTAGGCTCATCTCTCCTCTGCTCGCCATCACGAGTAGGTACACCACCACATCTACCGCATGAAGCCATCAGCTGCAATTAATTTAATCACTATTAGAAACTACGTTATTTAGTCCCTAACCACTTTCTTATCTATCTTTCATTCATTATTAATCAATTCTACACATGTGGACAACCCTATAAAGACTTAGCATGTAATGGAGATGATGACTTATGTATATTTATATACAATCTCAACCAGTCACTCTGATTCCAATCTCCGCGACGACCCTCCTTATATCGGTACCATTATACCAATCCACGTCAGTATAGTGAGTCTCGTCAGAGTGGGACATTTACCCAAGCACTAACACACATGATTGAGATGTACACAAATATGAATACAGAGTAGCGAAAGTAAAAGAACTACTGTCTTTTCATTTCATCATCCACATTAAACATACATGATCCATATAGCAATTTAAGGAACTAAGTCCACATAATGAAATACAAAATTCAAATTACATTGTTCGTCCACAATTTACATAAGCTTCAATTACATAAGTCTCAATTACATACTATGAAAGTAATGTACAACAACGGTGACTCCACAACACTCTATTTTCCTCACTCGGAGTCGCTCTCAATTGTCTCCTCCAAGGAAGTAGGGTCACCTGCTAAACCTGTACGTCGAAGCAAGAGTGAGTCTAAAAGACTCAGCAAGTAATTCCATACACATCATACATGCATACATCACAAGTAAGTCCTACATTCAATTTCATTAAGTCAAAACATATAGCATGGTTGAAACAATGATAAGAAACAACCTGTCATGATTTTTCTACATAATTCACAACACATGATACATGGTTTATGTCATTCCAAATTAAAATACCTACCACATGCTTTCTACTTATCTATCCACATGAGAGCTACATTCACCATTTAAGCTTCAACATGATAGCAATTTAGAATGGGATTTTCACACACATAAAAGGAAAATACTCCCAACATGGATTCTACATATTTTGCACATGTAAAACTTTGTTATAAACACATTAAGGTTGCTTTTTTGACATGAATCCCAGATTTTTATAACATGAATCACAATTTCACATTCTAACACATTTGTTTCACATGTTTACCCATTTGCACATTCACATTGTTTACTTTTACACATTACACATATACACATGTTCACATTACACAATTTGTACATATACACATTCACATTTAGATGCCGTGACACATAGTCCAAACCACCACTAGAAGGACACATTCACATCACGTAACACATAACACATAGACGCCACCTACGCACACAGTGACGGCTCTTGGTACTGTGCAGACAGGGAGAAGAACTCTCCACCCTAACCAGTGGTACTTGTCTACCTCCAGGATTTCATCCTAATGCCCATAGGATTTTAACACATTGAACCTTCCCATGGGGACTTTTCCACGGTATGGTTCCACAGCCCTCTATGGAAGCAGTGTCACACACGGCACAATTTACACATTTCGATTTTTAACACACATATATTTCACCCAATTTACGCATCACTTGCGTTGTCGCTATTAAGCACATGGTTCAGTTTTTCCTAAATCATGGTGCTACTGTTTGACAGAGTTTAAACACTCAGTAATTTACACTAATCAGGTTGAAAACACATAATCAAACCATAATCATGATAGCATGCATTAATAACTCATTTTCACATGGAAATTTCACAATATAACCTACTGTTACCCAAATCTCATGAAAATTTAATAACATACTGGTTGCAAGGTTTAGACCACTCATGCAAATTTTCACATTTTTATGAATTACACAGAATTTACAGAAAATGAAACACTCATTCACATGCCATTAATAATTTAGTTATCATGGAAGCACAACATAAATGTCAGATTTGACAGTTCTTAGACCTGTACCTAACATGCACATTATCATCGAAATTTTTCCCGAATCTATCTCACATCATACTATTTACCGTGATTTTTACATGACCCTACACATGCTTTCTAATTTCATTACCGAAATTGTAATAAATCACATGATCATGGGAAAATTTTCAATTTTGCAGAGCATGGACTAACATACATACACATGGTCTAGAAAAATTATGGCATTCAAATTCCTCACGAATCACATGAACAGTAGACTAACACAACCAAGGTCTCATTTAACATGCATTTTTAATAAATGTAACCATTCACACTATTTACAGAAATTCACAAAATCTCACAACGCATTCCACCATTCATAATACATAGCATATAATGTTTACAATATATCCTCATGCGAAAACTTCATAAATTAATAATATATAAGGAAGAACAGCTCACTGTTCTGTCCTGAAGAACTAAACGGCAAAGGCTAGCCGTTCAAAGGGGTTAACGGCAACATCATCTGCTGCCAACTGAAGAGCTTAACGGCAAGGGATCTTGTCATTAAATTCCTGTCTGCGCAAAAACACAAACCGAGCTCCAAAGAAAGGGTGAATGTGGGGGATCCAGGACACGAGTAAAATCCCATAAAATTTCTTAGACCTACTGAACATATATGATGATCAGTCTGTCCCCATGTAATTTTAATTAATTACATATGTATTTTGGTGATTAACAAAACTAAACTAGATTTTATTAATAATATCTAATGAATATTTCATAAGTCTTAAGTATAGGAAAAATAACAAGGTCAAACAAGCCAATAAAGGTATGCATTACTTCTCTGAAGCTTTAATCTTTTCAACATGATATTTCTCTAAGTCCATATCGATTTCTGTTGAAGATCATAACGATTTCCTTACAAGACTGAAAAGTCATGTTGTTTCAAACAAGTCGATACTGTAACAATTCTATAAGTCATCGCAACGATTTCTTTAGAAAGTGTAACGACTTGCCTGTCATAACGATTCTATAAGTTATCGCAACGATTTCTTTAGAAAGCGTAACGACTTGCCTGTCATAACGATTCTATAAGTTATCGCAATGATTTCTTTAGAAAGCATAACGACTTGCTTGTCATAACGATTCTATAAGTTATCGCAACGATTTCTTTAGAAAGCGTAACGACTTGCCTGTCGCAACGATTCTATAAGTCACCGTAACGATTTCTTTAGAGCTCGTAACGACTTGCCTGTCGCAATGATTCTATGTCACTGTAACGATTTCTTTAGAGCTCGTAACGACTTGCCTGTCGCAACGATTCTATAAGTCACTGTAACGATTTCTTTAGAGCTCACAATGACTTGCTTTCCACAACGATTTGATAAGTGTTTCACAATGATTTCTTCAGTGAACACAACAATTTGCTTTGTATAACGATTTGATAAGTGTTTCACAATGATTTCTTCAGTAAACACAACAATTTGCTTTGTATAACGATTTGATAAGTGTTTCACAACGATTTCTTCAGTAAACACAACAATTTGCTTTGTATAACGATTTGATAAGTGTTTCACAACGATTTCTTCAGTAAACACAACAATTTTCTTTGTATAACGATTTGATAAGTGTTTTACAACGATTTCTTCATTAAACACAACGATTTTCTATGTCTCATAACGACTTGGTCAATCTGACTTATTCATAATGATGTCATAAGTCATATAGCCATCGATTTCATATCTTGATATCTTATTCATCTTAAATGTGTTGACTAGTTAAAGTCCACATACATATCTCTCTGACGCTTCTGCATTTATGACATCTGAACGTATCTCTGCATGCATGCAGACAATATCGTCCATTATTGTGCTTACTCTGTATACATCTTTTAAAACAAGCTATTTGGGATTGCTATTCTAGTGTATACTCACATCAACGTATACTGACAACAAGAGACAGCTTCAGTTGTCTACTGTTCTAGCATTTAATGTGTGCAGGGTCCTGAAGACATTCTATCATACAACATTGGACTTATAGACGCCAGAAGACCTTATCTCTTTGCGTGCTCAAATAGATAAAAGATTGTTGAAGCTTCCAAGTGTCAAGCAGTCTAACGTCTATCAATCTAAGAGACAACGGTTACTTCATCCGTATTTCAAATAGAAGATATAAATCCAAAGACAGAAGAAAAGAATGCAACAACAAAAAAGAAATAGAGAACAAGATCTCGTATTCAAGCGTTCAAATTCTTCGGCAAGAAGTCCAGAGCCAAGAACTTCATTCCACTTAGCTTTCGCTCTTTGCTCTCCTCACTGTAGTGAAAATCTTGAGAGAGCTTGTGTAGTTCTGAGAGTGTGCTTAGCATAGATTCTTTGCTCTCAGTGCTAGTCGCTTCAGATCTTGGCTTGTTAAAAAAGCTTAATCTAGGGGCTTGATCTAATTCCCTTCACTTTGTGTTGTTTCCCTTCGGTTGTGAAGGAAGACCTGGTGGTATCCAGGGTGATGTTTCCCTTCAGTTGTGAAGGAAGACCTGGTGGGGTATCCAGGGTGTTGTTATTCCCTTCAGGTGTGAAGGAAGACCAGCCGAGCTGGGTGCTATAGCGTCTTTAGGGGGACTGTACCCTAGTTAGTGAAATCCTGAGTTGTTGCTCAGGGACTGGACATAGGACTCCTAAGGAGAGGAGGTCCGAACCAGGATAAACCTTGTGTTGTGTGATTGTCTTCTTTGTATGTTTGATATTTAAACTAACAGTCACTAACCTCCTTCGAAGAACGTTTGTGTGAATGTTTTTAGTTACAGGTATCTTCTAGATTATTTTTAAAGACCCATTCACCCCCCCTCTGGGCTCGTCAACTGGGCAACAAGTGGTATCAGAGCGAGTCTCTTCAACAAAGAAAGGATCCAACGATCTGAAGAGTAAAGATCCATGGCAGCCCAAGGTAACATTGAAGGTCAGTCTGTCAATCGACCACCTCTCTTTGATGGTGAGGATTACACTTACTGGAAAACAAGAATGGAGTACTTTCTGCAAGGCCACGATTATCAAATATGGTCCATAGTGGAAGAAGGCGATCTTCTAGTCGCAAATGAGAAAGCTCAGTGGACAGACGACGATAGGAAGAAGATCTCGCAGAATTGTAAAGCAAAGAGTATTTTGTGCTATGCCCTTAGTAAAAAGGAGTTCAACAGAGTTTCAGCCTGCAAATCCGCAATGGAAATGTGGGAAAAGCTCATAATCACCTATGAAGTCACAGATAAGGTAAAGGAAACTAGAATAGATATTCTTGTAGCACAGTACGAAAGATTTCAAATGCAATCAAGTGAGTCCATTACCCAAATGTTCAGTAGATTTACAGATATTACAAACGGGCTAGCTAGACTAGGAAAGACCTGTGAAATGGGAGATATGGTCAGAAAGATTCTTAGATCTTTACCATCCTCATGGACCCCACAAGTAACAGCCATAGAAGAAGCTAATGATCTAAAAAGAATGTCTTTAGAAAAGCTCATCGGGTCCCTTATGGCCCATGAGATCAATATGGAAAGGCTATGGGAGTCCTCAAGTAGAAAGAAGCACTCCAACGCTTTAAAGGCTGGAGAAGACTCACCAGAAGCAAGCTCAGATGAGAGTGAGAGTGTTGAGGACAGTGAAAATGAGGAAGCAATGCTCTCCAGAAGATTGCAGCGAATTCTGGCCAAGAAGAAGAAGTTCCAGTCTGGAAGAAGGCACTTCAAAAAGAATAAGGACTTCAAGAGATCAGATGGAAATGATGTGAAGAAAGGAGAACCCATCTGCTATGAATGTAAAAAACCAGGACACATCAAAGCTGAGTGTCCAAAGATCAAGAAGCCGGAATTCAGGAAGAAAGACAGCTCCAAGAAGTTCAGAAAGTACAAGAAGAAGGCGATGGCAGCAGCATAGGAAAACAGTAGCGACTCAGACAGTGAGTCAAACTCCTACAGCGATGAAGAAGAAGCCCATTTGGCTTTCATGGCAAATACTGAAGATAAGGTAACTTCTAACTCCTCTTTTGATTCATGCAATGATTCTGATTCAGATAATTTAGAGGAAGCATTTAATGAACTATATAATAAATATAAAGAAGTAACTAAACTATTAAAAGCCAGTAAGAAAAACAGTACTTGTTTAGAAAACACTAACTCTGATCTGAAAACAGAAAATGAAGAGTTAGAAAAACAAATAACTAAACTTAAAAAAAGAAATGAATTATTATGTGAAGACTTAAAAGATAAAAATAAACAAATAACGGAATTAGTAAAATAGGAAAATGTAGATGAACTAAGAACTGAAATCAAGACTCTAACAGAAGAAAACATAAATTTATCTAGCACGTTAGAAAAATTCACAAATGGTAAAAACTCCCTCATATTAAAAGGTGCTAGAAGATCAGGTAAGAAGAAAAATGGATTAGGATATACACCCCCATATAATGAAGAAACCATAGTTTATCCTAAAACATATCCAACACCAAAATTTGTACCTAAACAAGATATAGCATACAAAGCTGATTTCAAATATACAGAAAAGGTAACCAAATTATCATGCTGTAGTCACTGCAACAAGTTAGGACATATCATAACGACATGCCCAATAAGACATAAGAAATGGATAATAAAAAGTAAAATCAATGATACTAACCAATCAGGACCCAAAAGAATTTGGGTACCTAAAGCTTGATGATTTCATTTCAGTTTAACCCTCGAACATCCAAATGGTACTTAGATAGTGGGTTCTCAAGGCACATGTCAGGAAACCAGAAGTTATTCACTCATCTCCAAGCTGAAGAAGGAATAGTTACTTATGGAGATAATGGGAAAGGAACAGTAATTAGCAGTGGCTCTGTGAATAGTAAAGGAAGAACAGTTATAGAAGATGTGTTGCTTGTCAAAGGGTTGAAGCATAATCTCATTAGCATCAGCCATCTGTGTGACAGAGGCCATCAGATCCAGTTTCAAGAATCGAAATGCAACATACTGAAAGATAGATCAGTCATCTTTGAAGCAAATAGAGAAAAGAACTTATATGTGTTGTATCTTGAGGAACTCAAAGAACAAAATGTCTGTCTGGCAGCAAATAAGGAAAAATCTACTGAATTATGGCACAGACGACTAGGACATTGTAGCATAGATGGTATGAGAAAATTAGTGAAGAAAAATCTTGTAGAAGGTTTGCCAAAGTTCAGTACAAAGATGGAAGGTGTCTGTAGACCTTGTGCTAAGGGAAAGCACACCAAAAGCTCCTTCAAGTCAAAGACGGTGGTAACCACCTCAAAACCCTTAGAGCTCCTTCATATGGATCTATTTGGGCCAATAAGGACTACCAGTCTTGGAGGAAAGAATTTTGGATTTGTCATAGTCGATGATTACTCAAGATTCACATGGGTATCATTTCTAGAGCATAAAGATGACACATTTGATAACTTTGTCAGTTTCAGCAAGAAAGTTCAGAAGGATCAGAAGTTCAGCATTGTTTCTATCCGATCAGATCATGGTGGTGAATTTCAGAATGAAAATTTTGCTAAGTTCTGTGATGATCAGGGAATTGAGCATAATTTCTCAGCACCAAGGACACCACAGCAAAATGGAATTGCTGAGAGAAAGAATACAATGTTATCAGAATATAATCTGCCAAGATACTTCTGGGCTGAAGCAGTCAACATAGCAAGCTACATTATCAACTGAGTAATGATCAGGCCAATCCTAAAGAAGACTGCATATGAACTGTTCAAAGGAAAGAAACCAAAGATCAGCCACTTCAGGACATTTAGATGTCCTTGCTTCATCCACAAGAATGGAAAAAGAGACATTGGTAAGTTGGATGCCAAATCAGATGAAGGTATCTTCATGGGGTACACCTCTAAACCCAAATGCTATAGAGTATTTAATAAATGCACTTTATTAATTGAACAGTCTGTACATATTATTTTTGATGAAACTAACCCTTCCTTGAGAAAGGAAGAAGATAGTGATAATGATGATACAGATGAGCTGTCCAAGAAACTAAAGAATACATCAATTGAGGACAAGGATGATCCACCTGTGGAAGACATACAACAAAAGGAAATTACACATGAAAATCTTCCAAAGGAATGGAGACACAAGAAAGATCACCCACTCGAAAATATTATTGGTGATCCATCCGTATTATTCCTTGTGATTACCTAGCTTTTGTTTCTCAAATAGAGCGTAGGACAGTCAATAAAGCTCTTACTGATGAATCTTGGATAATAGCCATGCAAGATGAATTAAATCAATTCAAGAGAAACCAAGTATGGTCACTTGTTCCTAGACCATCAGACCGTCTAGTCATTGGCACCAAATGGGTGTTCAGAAATAAACTGGATGAAACTGGTGTAATCTTAAGAAACAAGGCCAGATTGGTAGCTCAAGGCTATTCTCAAGAGGAAGGCATAGATTTCGATGAAACCTATGCACCTGTAGCTAGACTTGAGGGTATTAGAATATTACTTGCATATGCATCAGCTTTGAATTTAACATTATTTCAAATGGATGTTAAATCCGCATTTTTAAATGGTTTTATAAAAGAGGAAGTTTATGTGGAACAACCCCCGGGTTTTGATGACACAAAATTTCCTAATCATGTTTTCAAACTTCACAAGACATTATATGGTTTAAAGCAAGCACCTAGAGCCTGGTATGAAAGGCTTAGTTCTTTTCTTTTAAACCATGGTTTCAGTAGAGGTCAAGTAGATAGTACTCTTTTCATAAAGTCAAAGGTCAAACACATTCTACTAGTTCAAATTTATGTAGATGATATTATTTTTGGTTCTACTGATGAATCCCTTTGCAAGTACTTTGAAAAGTTGATGCAGGGAGAATTTGAAATGAGCATGATGGGAGAACTTAATTATTTCCTTGGACTACAAATCAAACAAGAAAAGGAAGGAACTCACATCTTTCAAGCAAAGTACACAAAAGAACTCTTGAAGAAATTTGGATTCGATAATACCAAACCACTGTCAACACCAATGAGTACATCAACAAGGATGGACAGTGATAAAGATGGTAGGAAAGTAGATCAAAAGATCTACAGAGGTATGATAGGTTCACTCCTTTATTTAACAGCTAGTAGAGCTGATATTTTATTTAGTGTATGCATGTGTACTAGGTATCAAGCGGATCTTAAAGAATCACATTTAATTTCTGTGAAAAGAATATTTAGATATTTAGCAAGAACTCATGACTTAGGTCTGTGGTATCCAAAATGTTGTGAAATCAGTTTAGTAGGATATTCTGATGCTGACTATGCTGGATACAAAGTAGATAGAAAAAGTACCAGTGGTGGTTGTCAATTTCTTACAGGATGCTTGATATCCTGGTCCTCAAAGAAACAAAATTCAGTGGCACTATCTACAGTTGAAGCTAAGTACGTGGCTACTGGAAGTTGTTGTACACAACTCCTATGGATAAAGCAACAACTTGAGGATTTTGGACTCAATATCAAATTGATTCCACTGTTGTGTGACAACACCAGTGCCATTAATCTCACCAAGAATCCAGTTCAACATTCAAGGACAAAGCATATTGAGGTTAGATATCATTTTATTCGTGATCATGTAGCAAATGGAAATATTGAAATATCGTTTATTGATACAAATGGTCAGTTAGCAGACATTTTCACAAAAGCCTTACCCGACGAGAGATTCACATCTCTTAGAAGGGAATTAGGCATGTGCAATTTGTGAAAAAGGTTTTGCTTAAAACTGGCACATTAAATTCCAGAATTAAGTAATTTTTCCCTCCATGGCTTTAAGCAAAAAAAAAATTCAAATTATCCTTTGTAACCGCTCTCTCATTGAAGTCGGTTTGAATAGTCAAACTCTTTTGTCTTCTTCTGCCACCTTTTGGCGCCTCACTTTTCAGAACGCATTAATTTATTCCTAAAAATTGAATGAGATAACGATTCATATCTCGTCTTCAACCTTTTTCCCTTTTTCGTTTGGATGCTCAAGCCGGTGCCCTAGCAATTTCGACATCGACTCTCTGCTAGTTTTGAAGCTTCTCTCCTCTTCCCGCGAAATTTCTTGAGGGATCTCTCTCCTCCTTCCTTCTCAATCCTTCAGAAAACCTCCACACTTGATTCCATGGCCGCATCAGCCGTTTCCGGGAGTTTGGGTGGCTACAGTGCCGAGTTCCTCACTCCTGAGCAGCAGGAGAGGTTCAAGTTCGTGAAGACCAAAGTGTGTGGGAACAAGACAGTGGACGTTGCTGATCTTGAAAAGAATGGTATGTACAGTGTTGTTGAAGCTTTGATCAGGATGCAATGGATGGGAGTAACAACTTTCTCTGAGGTAAGTTATCCAGACCTCGTGAAGGCCTTCTATGTATGCTTGAAGACTCAAGAAGATGGGTCCCTGGTTTCATATGTCAAGGGAACCCAGATTAAGATAGATAGTGAGCTATTGCATGAGTTGTTTGGAGTAACAACATCAGGGCATAGTGGGGTTCACTCCGTGAACGCCCAGGTCAAGGGTCTTGGCATTGTAGGGCCAGGATACAGATTAAGAGATGGTAAATTGGACATCAACCAACTGAATGCGTTCAACCGCCTCCTTCACTTCATAGTGTGTCAGATTTTGGTTCCAAGAAGCGCCACATTCTCCACCTGTTCAAAGGCAGATTCTGACATGATGTATTGGGCCATACAGAACAAGGAAATCAACATGGCCGTAGTGATGATGGAAAGAATGACTTTTGCCAGAGATCAAATTTGGGACACAAAAACCAAGCTCAATGTTTTCTTGCCGTATGTACATCTCCTCACCAAAGTTTTCAAGCACTTTGGTATTGATCTGGCAGGAGCAGTTGTTGAGAAATCGGGCCAATCAATTAGGTCCAGAAATCTCAGGAAAAGTGGTTTTTCAGTTATAGATGGTGTTTGGTCACAGTGGCCGAGGGAGAGGGCATCATAGGTGATATTCCTGATATTCTTGATGTTCAGGAAGAAGCAGTAGAACCAGCAGCAGAGCAACTAGTAGTAGTCCAAGCAACAGTAGAACAGAGAATAGAGATTGAGCTAGTAGTACCTTCACTTCCAGCAGAATTAGCAGCAGAAACACAAGCAGCAGTTGAGGCTGTAGGGTCACCCCTTATCCAAATAGTTTCACAATCTCCAGAAGGTCCTGTAGAAGAAGCAGTGGAAGGTGCAGCAGATAATCTGCCCACCTCCATTATTGCCTCCATTCTCAGAGATGTAGTAGATTCAGTTCTCACCTCTCTAGTCACCTCAGAGACTGGTGGAATTGCAGAAGAAGTTGTGGCATCAGGCCACATTGAGGAATCAGTGGCAGCAACAGTTCAAGAGGAGCAGTCAAGTGCTCCAACAAGTGTTGTTTTGGAAGATGCTCCCATTCAGGGGGAGCAAGAATTAATGGAAAAAGATGCTCCTGCTCAGGGGGAGCAATCCAAGGAAGGTCAAGCAGAAGAAGCAGCTCACCATGATGAGCCAATGGGTGACGTACCAGTTGATGAAGACCTACCTCATGATCAAGATGATGTTAGAGAAGGGGAGACAGCCAGCTCCTCAGATTCAGATGATGATCAGCCTCCTCCAGTTTCAGAGGCTAGGCAAAAAGGGAAAGAAGTAGAATCCAGAGTCCCATTGTTAGCAGACTCTCCTTTTGAAAGGCAAGTGAAGCAGAAAATTGTGATCAATTTGAAGCCTGTGATTGAGAGGCTTGATGCTCAAGGCACAATCATATGCTCTCTCCAATCAGATGTTAATTCAATCTTCATGAGTCAAGCATCAGCTACAAAGGAAATTTCCAACATAAGAAATGCCATGAAGTGGTTTATCCAGGAAATGGGCACCATGAAAAATTTGCTGGGAGAAATTCTCAAGGTGGTTGGAGCTCAATTTTCTCCTCCTCCACCTCCTGCAGCCTAGGTTCCGGAATCAGGGCCTTCAAGGCCATCAGTTCAAAAGGCAGGGCCAACAGGGCCAGAAGCAGCAGCAGCACCAGCAGAGGCAGCAGTAAATGTGCAAAGGCCATCTGGGCCAGCTGAGCAGGTTGAAGGGTCTCCAGGGCAAGCTGAGCAAGTGTCAGGGCCAACAGGGCCATTGGAGAGTGAACTTGTGCAGACAGAGGCTGAAGAAGAGTCCTTGGCACCCAAGCCCCCAGCTCCCTCTTCTCCCTCTCACACACCTATTCCTCCAACTCCACCCTCAGCTCCTACAGCTCCTCTTGCTCCACAAACATTCAAGAAGCCTCAATCCAAACCAATTTCCTCTCCCACTCCATTTTCTACTCATTCCACCTCATCTCCTGCCTCCTCTACTACAATTCCTTCTCCTTCTCCTATCCTTGAGGCCCCTCCAGCATCCTCAGCTGGAGCCTCCTCCTCCTCCTCTGGTCCCTTCCTTGGACCAGTTGATGACCTCCCAACTACTTCACATTCTTTTCTTCATCCTACTCCTCCACCCTCTTTCATCACTATCATACCTGAAAGAGCCTAACTTAATTCTCCCTTTATGGAAAAGATAAAGGATGAGTTTGAGGAAGGGATTCTCAGGTCTGTGTTGAAGGTTGGAGAACATGTCCATCGGGCAGCCTCTTCCAGTCCTGCCCCCAAGAAGAGAAAACTTACTTCTACTTCCTCCATTTCCTTTGAACCTAAATACCCACCTTTGTGGTTTTCTCTCACAATGGACAACAAACATAAACCACTGTACAGAGAATATCTCTCAAAGGTTGTTCTTGCAACTATCATTAACCTTCCCTTTCTTAATCTCACAGATCATTTGCACACCATTCTACCCTACACTTCTCTTACAAAATCAGAAAAATCCAGAATTTTCTCTCTTGCCCACTCCAAATCAGAAGACCAATGGGGCAAAGGTCACAAGGATCTCTTCAAGAAATTTATTCTTGCCAAATCTGCTAGATTCCCTCCAAGGGACCACTCCCTGACCTTATCAGAATGGTTCAGGTTGTATCATAGAGAACTTTGGGCACCCTACATTTAAAAGGAAATAAAATGATCAGACATTTCATGCTATTCAATAATTTCCGATATGTCCATAGATTTCCAGAGGTTCAGCTTAGCCAATTCAGAAAGGCCATTTCAGCTCTGACTCCGGATATCTCACATACTTCAGATGTTCAGGTAGATTTTGCTACCCTCCAAGTGCCTGAAGAGATAGCCCTTCCACAAATCCATTTTCTAGTTATGGAATCCTCTGTAGGATCCATCATCTTTGAGCATTTTTCTAGAGTAATGGGCAGAATTAGAGTACAGAAAGGCTGTCTGGTTGCTTTTCCTAAATTCCTATTTAGGGAATATCACCAGGGGCATGTAAGTGCTAAAGTTCTAGCCCCCATTCAGTCTGAATGTGAAAGGCTGACATCCTCAGAATGGTCCAAGTTCTACCCTTTGTTTGCACTCAATGAAGCTCAGGCCAGGGAAGGCAAACCAGCTATCTCGCGAGCTACTTTCTTGGATATGAATTCTATACATCTTGTTAATGACCCTTTCAAAGTCTGGGAGGAAAGGTACAAAGTATATGTAGCTCTTCATAAAGCTCTCAGAGATAATCACAATCACTATCATGTGTCCATGGATCAGTTTCTTACCTGTGCCAACTTTGGGACTCGTCATTTCCTAAAGATGACTATGGATAAGGAGACTTATGCTGATCTTCTCTACAAACACCTAGATCTTCATCTCAAAAGGATGGCTTCCTCCATGGGACCAACCTACTCTTTGTCTTTTGGAGTCTTTAAAACTCATTTTGAAGAGCAGGAAGCACAGGCATGGGAAACCATCTCCCATTTTGCCTCTCTTTTGTCTCCTGCCTTCTATTTACCTGTACCTCTACAAAGTTAATGAAATCTCCTTCTTTGTGTACTCCTATTTTCTTTCTCTCTTCTTTCTTTGTCTCAGATTGTCTTTTTACTCAATGACGAAAAGGGGGAGAAAATTAGCATGTCTGAAATACATTCCAATAATTTTTTTAAGGAAGAAAATTAGCATGTCTGAAATACATTCCAATAATTTTTTTGAAGGAAGAAAATTAGCATGTCATATCTTCAGACTGATTTCAGATATTTTTTATCCATGCTTATTGTTCAGTTTTGTCATCACCAAAAAGGGGGAGATTGATGATCAGTCTGTCCCCATGTAATTTTAATTAATTACATATGTATTTTGGTGATTAACAAAACTAAACTAGATTTTATCAATAATATCTAATGAATATTTAATAAGTCTTAAGTACAGGAAAATTACCAAGGTCAAACAAGCCAATAAAGGTATGCATTACTTCTCTGAAGCTTTAATCTTTTCAACATGATATTTCTCTAAGTCTATATCGATTTCTGTTGAAGATCATAACGATTTCCTTACAAGACTGAAAAGTCATGTTGTTTCAAACAAGTCGATGCTGTAACGATTCTATAAGTCATCGCAATGATTTCTTTAGAAAGCGTAACGACTTGCCTGTTATAAGGATTCTATAAGTTATCGCAACAATTTCTTTAGAAAGCGTAACGACTTGCCTGTCATAACGATTCTATAAGTTATCGCAACGATTTCTTTAGAAAGCGTAACGACTTGCCTGTCATAACGATTCTATAAGTTATCGCAATGATTTCTTTAGAAAGCGTAACGACTTGCCTGTCGCAACGATTCTATAAGTCACCGTAACGATTTCTTTAGAGCTCGTAACGACTTGCCTATCGCAATGATTCTATGTCACCGTAACGATTTCTTTAGAGCTTGTAACGACTTGCCTGTCGCAATGATTCTATAAGTCACCGTAACGATTTCTTTAGAGCTCACAACGACTTGCTTTCCATAACGATTTGATAAGTGTTTCACAACGATTTCTTCAGTGAACACATCGATTTACTTTGTATAACGATTTGATAAGTGTTTCACAACGATTTCTTCAGTAAACACAACGATTTGCTTTGTATAATGATTTTATAAGTGTTTCACAACGATTTCTTCAGTGAACACAATGATTTACTTTGTATAACGATTTGATAAGTGTTTCACAACGATTTCTTCAGTAAACACAATGATTTGCTTTGTATAACGATTTGATAAGTGTTTTACAATGATTTCTTCATTAAACACAACGATTTGCTATGTCTCATAACGACTTGGTCAATCTGACTTATTCATAACGATTTCATAAGTCATATAGCCATCGGTTTCATATCTTGATATCTTATTCATCTTAAAAGCATTGACTAGTCAAAGTCCACATAGATATCTCTCTGACGCTTATGCATTTATGAGATCTGAACGTATCTCTGCATGCATGCAGACAATATCGTCCATTATTGTGCTTACTCTGTATACATCTTTTAAAACAAGCTATTTGGGATTGCTATTCTAGTGTATACTCACATCAACGTATACTGACAACAAGGGACAGCTTAAGTTGTCTACTATTCTAGCATTTAATGTGTGCAGGGTCCTGAAGACATTCTATCATACAACGTTGGACCTATAGACGCCAGAAGACCTTATCTCTTTGCGTGCTCAAATAGATAAAAGATTGTTGAAGCTTCCAAGTGTCAAGCAGTCTAACGTCTATCAATGTAAGAGACAACGGTTACTTCAACGGCCGTATTTCAAATAGAAGATATAAATTGAAAGACAGAAGAAAAGAATGCAACAACCAAAAAAAATAGAGAACAAGCATCTCGTATTCAAGCATTCAAATTCTTCGGCAAGAAGTCCAGAGCCAAGAACTTCATTCCACTTAGCTTTCGCTCTTTGCTCTCCTCACTGTAGTGAAAATCTTGAGAGAGCTTGTGTAGTTCTGAGAGTGTGCTTAGCATAGATTCTTTGCTCTCAGTGCTAGTCGCTTCAGATCTTGGCTTGTTAAAAAAGCTTGATCTAGGGGCTTGATCTTATTCCATTCACGTTGTGTTGTTTCCCTTCGGTTGTGAAGGAAGACCTGGTGGTATCCAGGGTGCTGTTTCCCTTCAATTGTGAAGGAAGACCTGGTGGGGTATCCAGGGTGTTGTTATTCCCTTCAGGTGTGAAGGAAGACCAGTCGAGCTGGGTGTTGTAGCATCCTTAGGGGGACTGTACCCTAGTTAGTGAAATCCTGAGTTGTTGCTCAGGGACTAGACGTAGGACTCCTAAGGAGAGGAGGTCCGAACCAAGATAAACCTTGTGTTGTGTGATTGTCTTCCTTGTGTGTTTGATATTTAAACTAACAGTCACTAACCTCCTTCACAGAACGTTTGTGTGAATGTTTTTAGTTACAGGTATCTTCTAGATTATTTTTAAAGACCCATTCACCCCCCCTCTGGGCTCGTCAACTAGGCAACAATATACATGCATCACGGGGATGGGTTACTTACCTTTAGAAAAATCTCCAAGGGGATCTAAATGGCTGTTGAAGCTCTCCTTGGGCAGTGCCAAGAAGCCTCCAAAACACCTCCACTCCGGCTTTTGGGATGATCCTCGCAGCACACCAGAGCGGGGGATGTGTAGCCTGATGTCAAGTGTTCCTCCTTGTCGAAGTAGATCGCTGGAAGAAGCCACCAGTCTTCAGATCTCAAGGCTCAAAGTTCTACTTTCGCACAGGGACTTAGGGTTTCTAGGGTTTTCTTTGCCAAGAGACAAAGGGGTCTCTTCCAGCTGCTAAGGGGTGTTTCTACATAAATCTAGGCATGGGGCATGCATGGGCAGGGTCTGATGGGAGTTGAGAGCCGTTGGGAGACATCTCCCCAATCAGTGAGCAAGCCCAACCCGGAATTTCGGGGTCTACTGTGCACAGAAAATTAGAGATGTAGACGTCCACATCCATGGCCATTTACTTCATAGTTGGCGTCCATCGACATGGACGTTTACTTAACATGGATGTCCATCCATGTTGACGCCAATTTGCTCTTCGGCCAGAGCATCAAACCATGCAGAAAACCATATATACGCTTATATATATATACATGCAATATATATATAGTATAGTGTACACACTACTACACCATGCAACAACCAATAATTACATCTAAACATACACATGCACACATAAGTACACCTAGCTAATATGTATGTAGATATCTACATATGCATACATAATATTTACACACAAGCACGAATCCACACACACAACAAAATAAAAGGACAAAATTTGAGGGCCTTACAGTCTATGTTTCTCAACCACCTGAATTTGAGGATAATGAAAAGCCTAACCATGTTTATAAGTTGCACAAAGCTCTTTATAGTTAGAAACAGGCACCCCGAGCTTGGTACGACAGACTAAGCAATTTTCTGGTGAGTAAAAACTACTCAAGAGGTAACGTGGACCAAACCCTTTTTACTAAGAAAGTTCGCAATCACATAATTGTTGTTCATGTTTATGTGGATGACATCATCTTTGGTTCCACTAACCCATTACTGTGTGAAGAGTTCTCTAAACACATGCACAGTGAATTTGAGATGAGTTTAATGGGGGAGCTTCAATTATTTCTTGGCTTGCAGGTAAAACAGCATGAAGATGGCTTCTTCATTAATCAAGAAAAATATGTAAAGGAGCTACTGAAAAGTTTTTAGTTTGAACAACCTAAGCATGCCTCAACACCAATGAGCACAAGCATTAAACTGGAAAATGATGAGAAAGGTAAAATGGTAGATGCAAAACAATTCCGAGGTATTATTGGCTCACTCCTGTACCTTACTGCAAGTAGACCAGACATACAATTCAGTGTTTGCCTTTGTGCTAGATACCAATCTAGTTCAAAGGAAAGCCATTTGGTTCGCAGTTAAAAGGATTTTCAGATATCTCTCAGGTACGTATGATTTGGGTCTTTGGTATCTAATAAGAAGTTGCTTTAACTTAATATCATATTCTGATGTTGACTGTGCGGGATGTAAAATTAACAGAAAAAGCACTAGTGGCTATTGCCAATTTCTCGGTGGTTGCATGGTTTCGTGGGCATCCAAGAAGCAACACTCAGTTGCACTCTCCACTGTAGAGGCAGAATATATTGCTGCAGGGAGTTGTGCGGCTCCATTGTTGTGGATTAAAAGTCAATTGTGTAACTACAACATTGACATTGGATGCACACCTATCATATGTGACAACACTAGTGCCATCAATCTTTCAAAGAACCTAATCCAACACTCAAGGACGAAACACATTGAAATACGGCACCATTTTCTGAGGGATGAAGTAGCCAACAAGAACCTTGAACTTAGCTTCATACCCACTGAAAAGCAATTGACCGATATCTTCACAAAACCACTTTCTGTGGATAGGTTCACAACACTTAGAAGAGAATTGGGATTGTGCAAAATTCAGTGAATCTAATACCAAATTGAGGAGTAAATGGTCCTTATGGGTGTAAATGGTCCTTATGGGTAGTGACTATGCGGTATATTAAATGGTGATATGTGGAAGAACAAGTTCGGCTTATTTGGAAACTCTCATTATGTGTGAGTAAATATACTCCGCCAAGTATCCATAGTCTTCTTATACATAAAGGTTATTAACTTCATGATAAGGTATTTGGATTCTCTTAATTTTGTCACATGCAGCTCCTTCAAAGAAGGAATTTTTAGTGCTCACATGTTTATGAATGACTCTGTTGTGTGCAAATGCTTTGTATGTTGTGCATTTCTTTGACTGTCTTGCTTGAATGATCAGTCATCTCATGCACACACTATGGGGGAGCAAGGTAAGGATAAGTGAGTGACATTGGTAGAGATACCCTTCATATTTCATGTGTCTTTGTCCCTCATTCGCATGATTCAAATGTCTCACACATCAAAGTCTTCAACCTATTTTTCAAAGTGCCTGTCGACAGCCAAAACCCTGTTGTTGACAGCTAGGTCCTCCCAGAAGACAGATTCTGATAGACTCCAATATCTGTCGACAGCCCACATATACCTGTCGACAGATAGCCTCTCCCAGAACCAACATCTTACTGGAATTCAGTACCTGTCGACAGGAAAATCCTTACTGTCGACAGATACACTTCGAATGCCACTTTTTCATCTCTTCTCATTCCTTCTTAATGAGTATGTTCACAATCTCTGTATAAGGGGAGAATTTGGACTTAATGATCATTACAACCTATCATACTCACATAGTATCCATGACATTGATTTAATCGCAATGATTTTAAAATAATACTTTGTGCTTGAGTCTAGGTTGTGTCATCTAGCAAACATTGAACAAATCTAATGAACTTAACTTTACTCATTTGAATAACTCCCTTGTGGATTATCATGTTTCCAAAATGGTTTGATAAGTAAGCCGGTTATTGAACTTAATGTTTTACATTGGCTTTTGACCTTAAATAACCATTAACCTTGATTGATAAAAGTAAAAAAAAAAAGGAGAAAAGCTACCTATTTCTAAACTTAAAAATAATAAAAAAATTAAAAAATGAAATTGGATAAAAGGCAGAGCAATGATGATCATTACTGAGTAGCCGGAGACATGGGCATCACAAATGTCTATCTTCGCGTCAAAAAGACCTTTCATTAACTCTGCAAAATGGTATGATGGTCACTCACATTGAGTAACTAGGGGTACGGGCATCTCTCATGTCTACCTTGACGTCAAAAAGTGAAAGTGTTCCTAATTACCATTTTTCCATTACTCAATCATAAAAATATTTGGCAATGCTAGAAATAGAGTGAAGCCTCCATGATCTTGACTCAAGGCATTGGCTTGTCTATTGTCAATTGTTTATGTAGACATTACCTTCATTTACCAACTGAAAATCACCACTAAGATATATGATTTTTCTCAATGGTTTTATTCAAAGGGGTTATCTTATATTCATATGTTCTTGAACGGTGTTTTCTACATGCCATAACTTACGATTCTCGAAGTATTATCTCTTAACCATTGTGGATTTTTATGTGTCTTCATACTGGTGGTTATGACACTTTGTAATGAGTACAAACCCTTTTCTCAACCCTACACTCACACAAGTGCATGCTCATTTCCATTCAAAATCCTAAAAAATACAGTTCTGGCACAAAACTGCTTAGCAGTTGTCGACAGTTGCCTTTCTGGTTGTCGACAGCCGGCGGCCAGGGCAGTTCAGAAGCCCAACCGGCGCGACCTTTGTCCGGATTTTGTGGGTCCCTTTCTATTTCAAATCCTTTCCCAACCTCTTTAAAAGGGAACCCACGACCCCTCAACCTCTTCCACCTCTTCCAAAAAGGCCTCTCCTCCCTCTTTCAGCCCTAACCTCCTCCTTCCAGGGCGCCAGAACCCTGATTCTAGTTCCTTCTGTCTCTCTTTTTACCGGTTCTCCTCCTCTCCACAGGGATCCTCCACTCTCTGACATCACCCTTTTCATGGCTCCCAAGGGCAAGCGTGCAGTCCCTCGGCGGTGTCCTATCTCACCCAAAATCGGCGAAGGTTCCAGGGCTACTGCAGAGCGTCGAACCAAGCACCGGGACGATCGTCTGCTGGAGCTCATTATTCCTCCCAACCTCCACACTTCTAGGGTCCGGGGCACATTCACCAAGTTTTTCCAACCTTGTTACGTGCATTTCGAGTCCCTGGAAGACATGTTCCCTGGCCTCTAGCCCCTCTTTGACACTCAGAGTTGGACCGTCTTTTTGTACTCCCACACGCGATATTCTCCCACCACTGTGACGGAGTTCTACAACAACCTGGAGATGTCGGTGGTAGATGAGGCGATGTATACCACGGTAAAGGGTACTACATTTCATATCACCCCCAATCTCTTTAGCCGTGCGCTTCAGATTCCTAACTCCGGGGCCAATATTCTTCTTAATCCTCCATCTGCCTCTGCGTACTACACACTTATCACCCACCAACTTTATCATCCCAGTTATGATCACTTGGTCTCACTTTGGTAATGGGTTGGAGTTAACTCAAACTCCAACCCATGGCTAAAGTTAACCCAGGTTAACTCAATTTTTGCTTTGTGAGTGGGTTAGAAAAAGTAGAGTTAACTCTGTTCCGTGGGTGTGAGTGGGTTAGAAAAAGTTGAGTTAACTCAAAGTTAACTCAAACCTAACCGAGTTAACTTTTTTTGGTTGCCAAAGTCCATTTTGAGTTAACTCTGAGTTAACCCTTTACCAAAGTGAGGCTTGAAGCTTAATGCCAACACTTTTCCTCCCCTGAACCGTCTAATTCATCACATCTTCACCACACTTGTGGTTCCCAAAGATGGAAGCAGGGAACTTGTCACTACAGTTCATAAGTCCCTCTTCTATTATTTCCTAAAGTGTGAGCAAACTAACCTTCCTTTACTTATGGTTGACCTCATAAAATAATGTTTTTCAAATTCCAAGAGGTCAATGCCATATGCCTGCCCCATTACATCCCTCCTCTCCTTTATTGGCATTCCCATCACTAATTCTGAATGCACCACTCTCAAATCGCGTAGCTCTTTTGATCTCACTGCGGTGCATCGTATGGGATACAAATTTGGGGATGGGAGAGTCACTCGGACTCTCAAAGGTCAGGTACCTGATGTTGAGGAAGCATCTGTTGAGGATGTTGATGCTGATGATGATGATGAAGACTCCCAAGCCGAGCCAATGGATGCTCAGGGAGATGATAGAGAAGCTGTTGAAGAACAAGCTCCACTGGCTCCACCACAATCACTTCGAGATTTTATCACTGGTCAGATGGCCCAGCTGCAAAACCAAATCACTACGGGCTTTGAACATCTCACTGCTCGTCTTGATCATGTTGATACTCGGATGGATGCACTGGCCGATACACATGTGGCAATTCAGCATCGGCTTACCAGTCTCTCTTCGGAGCTTCATGAGTTCTGTCATCCCCCTGCTCCTAGGAATGACGATGTTTAGAGAGTTTGGGTTCTCTAGTCTTTTTCTGTCACTAGGTTTGGGTCATGGGTCACTTTGTCATTTGCGTCAGTCATGTATCTTCCCTTCTTTTACCTTCTTTATGTCATGTCATGCAACTTTTTGTAACTGTGTGTAATGAATGACAATTGAATGAAATTCACAGTTATTTGACTAATTCCTCTTCATGAGTGCATGATTTGTCTTTTTGGATGTTGCCAAAAGGGGGAGAAACATTAATGTGCATAAATTGAAAATTTGTGTCATCATTAAAAAGGGGGAGAATGGTGGGTTCTTATGTGTGATGATTGTGATTAAATGTTTTTGATGATGAGAAATATTAATTGATGTTGTGTGTATGATAGAAATATGATGACAATGACAAATACATGCAAGAAACCAGCACATATGAGAACATGCTTTTATTGATCATCTATACATTCATTGTATCTCACTTATAATGTTTCTCAATGTAGGTGTGAGTGTATACAAGTCAAGCAACAAGAACCAAGTGAAAACGATCAAGAAAAAGACTTCAACTGAACTCCTGTCGACAGCCATGAAGGCCCCTATCGACAGATAGACCATCCAGAACAAAACAAGCTACTGGAAGCTCATTTGGGATAGTAGCTGTTGACAGCTGAAGCTCACCTGTTAACAGATACAGATGTCATGTTGACAGATGAGAATCGCCTGTCGACAGCCCAGTGTTCCAGGAACTCTCAAAGGTTCTAGAAACTAGAAATATGCAGTAGCTATCGACAGCAGCAAATCGCCTGTCGACAATCGAAGTTTTAGAAAGATCCGATGGTCAGGATATGTCCTATATTTGGGTGATCCCTTTAAGCACGACTCTCCATGTTTGGACACTCATATATAAAGGTCATATGAAGCTATTTTCGCACCAAGAAGCCACCATACCAAAACCCCAAGCAAAATCCAAGAGAGAAAGCTTCTCCCTGTTGCTCTGCTTCAACCCTCCATCCAGAGCGAAGAAGATCCATCTTTCGAGCGAAGTTGAAGATGGTTCGTCCACGATTCAAGCTTCTACATCGTCTGAGGATCATCAAAAAAAAGCTTGGAATTCTTCTGGACGACCAGCGACAAGAGTTCTTCATTGGGATTTGTTCTTTCACCTCAGAACTCCTGTCTTTTCATATCTCTCATACATCTGTGTGTGTGGTTGTGATTCAAGCATCCCTTGTGCTTGATTCACGTGTGGCTAGTTGTTCTGAATGCGTGTTTGCTTCAGACAACTTGAGTGTGTGTGTTGTAAGAGTCGAACTTGCTGATAAGCAGTTGTTTCTGCGTGTGTGTGTGGACGGTGGACGTAGGATACACTAGTTGTGTACTCCGAACCACCTTAAATCATCGTGTCTGTGGTTTGAACGTTTTACGTTAGATGCTTGGTAGGCACATTAGTTTCTCACACGCTAGATAGGTTGTTATTTGTTTTGCTCTTAATCAACACATACATCTTGATTCAAATTCAAATCAAATCTGTTTGAGATTTTGATAAGTCTATGTTTCCATCGAAAAGAAGGTCATAGTGGTTTAATTGGAAGTAATCTATTCAACCCCCCCCCCCCCTTCTAGATTACCATAATAGATAATTCCGCACATCTTTCAGTTCTTCATTTTGAGGTAGGGACTCCTTGCTTTCCCTCTAGTTATACCATGCTAGGGGCTCCAACCCCTTCTCCAAGCCCTTTGAATCAATGCTAAGTTGTGCATGTGTATGTTGTGGTTCATGTGAAATGCTAACATGGTTTGATGTGTGCTTGGAATGGGTTATGGTTGTTGAGAATTCCATGCTTGCATGTGAGATTATTCAGTGTAGTTCATCTTCCTTGCATGCATGAGGGTTTACAAGGGTGGTTTAAGCCTACTTGATCAGTTTACATCGTTTTCCATGCTCCCCTCCCCTTGTAGTTTCTGGATTTGAGGTGCATGGTATGAAGGAGATGCTCTTGGATGTGTATATCTGTGGTCGCGACATGTTTGGTGGTGCGACCCAGATCACAACAGCCCGATATGTCGCCTTCTAGTGGGGGAAAGCGACGCCCACCCTGTCGTGTTTTGGTTACGACAGGGTGGTTGTTGCCTTCTTACCAGTTTTCTCTGTGTGTTGTGGTGGGTCTCAGGTGGTCACCTGGACCTCTATATGTGGTCGCAAAAATGCCCTTGTTGCAACCGGATCTAGGTCGCGACAGACAGGGTGTCACCTTCAGGTGGCGACAGCATGTGCGTCGCCTTCTCAAACAGAGAAGGGCTTGGCGACCCGTTCGGAGTTTTACATCCGCTGCGACTATGTTTCTCGGCACCTGTGTTGTTTCCTAGCACGGTCCTACTCTAGTCTTTTGCTCGGTGCTAGGCACTTGTGGGCTTGTCCGTTGAGAGGTTGTTACCATTACTTGGACTCTCGATCCCCGCGCGCCTGTTTGAGGGAGTTCTCCGGGCGTCGGGTGAGCTCGAGTCTATGGACTCTGGTAGCAAAGGGGAAAATCGTGGGGACAACAGTGTAGAGTTGTTTGTAGAGCTCTCTTAGTTGAGTCTGGGATGCCGAGGTGGTTTGGTGCTCTTCCGACGTAGATTAGCTAGTCCTTTTCTTACTGCCTCACTCTACTTGGTTTCAGAACCACTTAGAGGGGCCAGGCGTGGGACCGTAGTCCGGCCAGACTACGGCAGTTGTGGTTACTTTAGTTGCGCGTCTCACTCCGACGGGAGGTGCTAGACATGGACTGGCGGTCGAGGATAAGGCACGTGGCGCACCTTACCGGTTTGACTGGTGTAGTTGTCAGTGGCTAGTGTCTCTGTCCAGGCAGTTGTTCACTGTCTGTGTTTGCACCCATGGGTTCTTCCCAGTGCCGTGATTTACACGGGTTTCCAATCCCGACGTTTAGCTTAGACCGACGACCGTATAGTTTCTTTATGCTTCTGCACTTACTCTGTTAGTAGAATAGATTTACTCACATTAAATTAGTTATGTTTATCTAGACCTATTATGCTGTTAGAACCAGTGGGAGATTGGTAGTCACTACTGGGCTTCTTCGTGAAGCTCACTCCCTTCTTTTCAAGTGAGACTTCACTACAGTGCCACCCGCAGCATACTGAGGAGACTGGGCCGTAGTAGATGGTGCCCTCGCTGAGCAGTGTCTCCCCCTTCTAGTTGGTACTTCACCCTCGGGGTATGCCCCTAAGGGATTTGTTATCCCCTTTACTTCTGCACTTGTAATTTGCTACTTTTGGACTGTACTAGACTTCCACATTGTGTTGTATCTTTTCCTTCACTTGTTGGTACTTTTAGTGTGTGTTGTTGTTACTTACTCCCATTATATATCTTGTTAGACTGATCCGTTAGCCCTTCCGGGTCTCCGGGCCCGTGGGCGGTGGCGCCGGTGGCCGGATTCTCGGTGGAAGCCGGGGGTCCGGGTGTCAGGGTCGCTGAAACTGTCGCGATTCAACTCTGAATCACTACGCCTGAATACGTAGTGATTCAAGCCCCTTCTTCTCCGGCCCCGATGGCATTCCTCTCCTCACCTCATCCTCGTCACAAACCATGGATTAGGCCATGAGGACTTACCATGTCACCGTGAGGGGGTGCCTCACAGCCATGTCTTCCTCACCGAAGTCGTCCTCCCGGTGCCTCCGCTTTGCCTTCTTCCTCCATTGCCACCGTCGGAGCTCCTCCCTCTGCCGCCGCCAGTGCAGCTTCCTCCCCCATAGCCAATAGCTCCTCCACCATCGCTCGCACCGCCGTGCTCGACGTCTCTACCTCATCCTCCATCGCCTGTAGCACCGGCGATCTTCCTTCCTTTGTCGAAGACCCTTCCCCTCGCCGGCGTTTGGCCACCATCAGTTTAGTCATCGTTGAGAGATTAAGAGAGCTAGGGAGTGGGAGAACGAGAGAAGGTTAAGAGTTGAGAGGGTCAGAGAATAGAGGGCTCAAGAGTGCAGGGAGTTGAAAGGGAAGAAAGGAGGGGCTCTCGGGTGTTTTAAGCATTTCAGGACTTGGTTTAAAATGTGACGGGCTCAGGCGTCGCGAATTTAGATGGCCAATTTAATTTGCGACGGAATAGGTCATCGCGATTCAGAATGCCATCATGACTCCGGCACTGAGTTTGAGGCTCAGAATTTGACATTTGAAGTACAAATTGAAATGCGCCAGGGTAAGTGGTCGTGATTTTTGCATTTCGCAACAATTCAGTTGGTCGCGTATCATTCATTGAAGCACGACGCCTGTGTCAGTCATGATTCAAGAAGCTCACCCGAGGGCCAATTTTTTAGGAAAAATCATAGTGTTTTGGAAGTTATAATCATTATACACAGTGTATTTTGGCCAAATAAAGGATGGAATTTATTTCTTATTGAATGAATAATCATTGTGTTTACAAACGACCACCTTGGGCCAAATCTCATCAACTCTCTTGCATAAGCCATCCAGTCATCCTCTACCTCCTCCACATTCGGGACTAGCCGTCAGAAGGTACAAATCTTCCAGAGCGCTTTGATGGTGTCTGCCTCTTTTCCGTCGCTGTTGGTTCTGAGCTCCCTTGTCTTGATCGGCAGTAGATGTGATGGCCCCTCGAGGTTGTGCCTCGGAAGTCCAAGTTGAGAAAGGCAGCAGTGTGCATTATAAAGCATGAACTCAGTCGCCCCAATGAGCCGGAGTTCCACGTCAGGTGCTAGCCTCGTCCGCAAATCTTTGGCTAGAAGTAGCATCGGAGTACATGTAAAAGCATTTCTTGGCATGCTTCGGAGATGATCACGCCAGTCCGCCTGTGTCTTGAGTTGAGGCACGCGATTTGCAATGTTCCCTTCTAAGCCCACTAAGACATCCATATGTTGGAGCGGGCTTGGAGAAGATCCGGGACGAGCTCTTGGCCTCGTTGTTCACATCGAATTTGAAGTGCAAGTCAATCCAGCATGTGAACAATAGCAAGGAGCCATAGGGAGGCTTACCCAAGCTCGCCGCCATGAGCTTGCTATAGAGGAAGGCTAGCACTGCCGGTCCCAACCTCTCTCCTTGCCATATGCCGCATATTGCACTTAGTTGTTCCTCTTCAAGTATGTTGTCCACGGACAGAAAGAGGAGCGCACCCGCTAGGCATATGGCAAACCCTTTCATCACCCTCTCAAGCTTTACATCATCCTTTGCCTTTGGCAACTCCTTCATCTTCCAAGTCGCCAATTTGTGTAAGTTTATCCCTTTCACGGCTTGGACGTCTTGGGCCGCCCTTTCGCTCCCCATGAAGCTCTCGAGCACTTCTTTGCCTCTCCTCATCCGCTTCAAGCCTAGCAAAAGTTCAACTTCCTCCAACAAAATAGTGACTTCAAAGGTTTTGAAGAGAAAGGTGTAGGTTTGAAGATGCCATAACTCTACAAGAGCTCCCATCGCCACCCAATCTAAGTGGATTTCATGGTATCTTTTGGCATGGACGGCTAGGTTTTGGATTCCCCACCTAGAGAGTATGGATTTCATGTCGAGGCTACTGAAAGAGGTTAATTTTTGGAGCCATGGCAATCTCATGTATCTTCTAGTATTTGGGAATAATGGATAATCCTATGGGTTGTTATTGGCCATGATGAGGGTGGCGCATAGGGGTATGATCATGCGTAGGTTTTTGGTCATGGGTTGGAGGTTGTGGTATGATCATTGGTTATGGCATATAGTAGGTTCGACCATGAGGTTGAGATTGGAAGAGAGAGAGAGGAGAGAGAGAGAGAGAGAGAGAGAGAGAGAGAGAGAGAGAGAGAATAAGAACACCAAGAACATTGAAGAACAAGCAAGAACAAGATCAAAAAAATCAAATCCACTCACCAATTTTGCTTGGATCAGCTTGCAGATATGTCCTCCCATCTTGTTAAGCCTTTAAAATTCACCAATTCTTCGTCTCTTGGAAGGGGGAGCTTCACCATGATCCATGGCTTCTTGCTTCTTTGTCCTTCTCTTCTTCTTCTCCCTTGCCCAATGCTTGATTCTTGAGCTTTGGAGAGTGTCTAATGCATGAAGAGAGCAAGGAGAGGTTTATAGTCCCATGATCCCACATCCCAAACCCACTACAACCATGAAACAAGCAAACAGGTTTGGCCTCGGGTAGGACTTGGAACATTGATGAAAATTGCGATCGACACATACGTCGCGATTCAAGCTCCTCACTTCGACTCCTGGTCCGACTGGTGAAGGTAATACACGACGGACCAAGTCGTCGTGATTCAGGTAAGTATACGTGTCCATATACCTTGTCGCGATTTACAAGCATCACTATTTCAAAATCTGTGCTTTTTTATCTGTTGCTTGTTAGTGCTAATCACTCTTTGAGCGCAGGTCTGGATTCGCATCTCTCGCCGTACATTTCACGTCCATCTTCGGAAAATCCCTCTGGTAACGTTATCACTGCATTTTACTATATAGTATATCCTATTAGAGCATATCAAGGACCTTGAGGCTCTGGTGAATCTGAAATTTGAGTTCCCCTCCACCTCCAAAAATAGTGATAATTTTAGAGGATTGTTATGACTTGAGGATATGCCATTATGCTTTGCAAGGAGGACGATGGACCCACGTTGGGAAATCTTGGTGTCCAGACTTAACTCAGCATCGTAACAATATTATTCTTGATTATTTTTTATTTTCCTTTTTTTTAATTTTTTTTCTTTTAGCCCAGCATGTATCATGTAGGACTTTGAGCTCATTGCTGGGAAATTACTCTTGTGCTTAACTGAAAAAGAGCCGCTTATTCTTAATTCTAATTAACATGAAATATTCCATTTTGAGTCAAGTACTTAGTTCATCTTGTTGGTGTTTGAAGAATGTCTTTTGAGAAACTCCTTGTTTTGGATTTCTATATCAATTCATCTATTTTTTCCATAGATCCACCTTGGTTGCAGCACGTCCACAAGTTGGTAAATGCTCCCCAATGGTGAAACCTGCCGGATTGTGTCTGTAGGTACTTCTCCTACGCTGGAAGTTGATCTTTCTCCCCTTCGTGCCCACGTGCACACCCTTTCCTTTTGTCCAAACAACTGAGTTCTCTCTTGAGGCTTTCTCTAAGCCGCTTCATTTTGAATTGAAGAATAACTCCTATCATATGTTGTTGAAGGCATGTCTCATCACACCTTGGTGTCTACTTTTCTGTCACTCCACTTCATTCCACTCAATTCACTCCATTTCATTGCTTTCATTTCGTGTCTTTACGCTCGATTTTCTTGTAAAGCAGACGCCATTGTGAGGCAGCTATAGACATGCCATTTTTGACAACATATTAAGCAAATTTTATGTTATACTGCAATGCCTCAAAGTGTCTCTCTTCAATTAACCATTTGAGAGATTTTCCTATTTTTTGGATTTTTCTAAGATTTTTAGGAATTTTTCTAGGGTTTAGGGGGACCTCTGTGTACAGTTAATTCGCGACAGACACAGTGGTCATGGTTCAAGAATTTGATCTGCGATGGGTTATGTCGTTGCATATTATCTTCCTATTCCGACTTGTATTATGTTTTGTATTCACGTCCAATACAGTCGTCGCGTTTAAGAATTTCCATATTGGATTTATGGCAATTTCCAAAATCATTTTTAGAAAGTTTTTGTTGCTAAATAGAATCGCATCCACTCAGGTCGTCGCATTTATGACCTTCCATTGTTTAAAAGATCGATTCCTAACAAAAAATTGATTCTTTCAAATGCGCGACCACTCATGTCATCATAATTCAATATTTCCATTTATTAATTTGGCAAGAATCCGATCGATATTGGAAGTGTCAGAAACGTGTTGGTCCATGTCGTCGCGATTTTAATACCTACTATAATCAATGTTTGGAAAGTCCCAAGTCGAAGTAAGGAATGCTTTTAAATGTGACGCTTTGGTCGGTCGTGATTCAGGCAAGTACACACGTCTACTGTGTCATCACGATTTACCAATTTTACCCTTATAAAAGGACCCCCAAGGCCATTATTTTAAGGGAGAGTCCAAGTGCCAAGGCGAAGCCCTACTACGTTGGAGAGCCATACTTTGGAGCTTTGAAGAACAACTTCCTCCCCTCAAGCAAGCTTCAAGTCTTCATCAATTCGAGGATATTGTGCTTCATCCTCTCAAGCTAATTGGAGCAAGGAGGAGGAGACTTATTCCTCTTCATCCACTGTAGCACCAAGCCCTTCCTCAGATTTTTCTTACTCTCCCTTTTTCCTTTTTTAATTCATCTTTAGTGGATTCATCACCATAGTCTCTCACACACATCACTTCATTCACTCCACACCCATATACTTAGGGGTTTTACACCACCTCCATAAGGTGTGTTCAAACCCATGCATGCAAGTTCGTCTCTTGTTTCTTTGGATTTGATATTGCACGACTTGGTCTAATAATCTCTTTCACTTGTTTGTTTCTCTTTTGCAAGGTAACCAATCAACTAAAGTCTTCTTCGTTGGCCAGCCGGTTGGAGAAGTAAGAGTCAACCCACACATCACTCTTGCAATCTCGAGTGAAGGCAAATAATCTCCGCCTTTCGCTCTCTCCTTCGGTACTCACGTGTACCTGGCAATCACACCTTCATCATAGTGCACGCACGCACTCCTTTCTTCCTCATTTCCTCTTCTTTTCCTCCATTCACATATATATATATATATATATTCATTATTTCATTTTAAAAAATATTTTTCTTTTTAATTATTCTTTGTGGCATGATTAAGCGCATTCACAGATAGCACTTTTGATTATCTTTAGATTATCGAGATAACTAGCACTTGAGTGTAATGCCAAACACTCTGGTCAATTAACTCCCGTGGGCACTAGCACTTTTGGGCGCACCTCCCAGGACCAGACTGTGCCCCTTATAATATTGTCAGGCATTAGTCATGTTATTATCTTTAGACAATCAGTCAACAGCCAATAGAGAATCAAGGATAGACGAGAGTAAAGAAAAATAGATGAGAGCATAATGAAAACTTGCATATAAAGAGATCTAAATAGAAACAGCAGGCTGGGCATGTAAAATGACAAGTAATACCCACGATAGCATCTGTTGCAAAGCATAGTCGGTACTGGCAAAAAGTTTGGATTCCTATTCTTATGGTTAGTGTGTGCATGTGAAGAAGAATTGAAGACAGTGGAATAGATCGTGCACATCTTACATGGATAGCGCAATTATCATACTTTTAACCTTAATATTACCTGATATTATTATAGTCTTAAAGACATACTCATCACGGTATCAAGTAGGACAGTTCAAAAATCTGGGTTTTAAGGCTAGAGAAACACTTAGGTCTCAATGTATAAGTCATGTAACTCATGGTAACAGCTAAACAATTCTTAACAAGTTATACTCAAATGAAATCAAGGTCTTGACAAGAATTTCACGAAGAACAAGAGCATTCAAAAGGCCACTGGTACATGAAATAATAGAACCTTGAACATGAAAATCTTGCAACTAGAGAGATAAAAACCTGGGACAAACATGGGCCTTGGCTACTTGTTTCCTAGACTATCTATGAACGAGATTATTTAGGTTTGTGCTTGAGAGATTGCCTACCTTTGGACGTTCCTAAGAAAACCTTCTGCACGTCGAAGCAGAATGGGGTCTGGGGAAGAAAGCTCCGGTTGGGCGATCTTCTCCTCCTCTGCTGCTCTAGGTATTCTTCTGCAAGTCCTTTAGCAAGTTGGTAACTCGCCTCTAAGGACTTAGGATGAGTATTTATAGATTTAGAGTTGTCAGGAGTCCTATCGTAACTGGAAAGTGGAGTTGCAGTTTTAACTTGATCCTTTCCGTGCCTGGAGGATTCTCGTCCCAATAGGAGTGGGAAACCCTTAGAAACTCTCTCTTGATGGGCACAAATTTGGATTAATATGGAAGTCTATTGATGGTTAAATCTCTGGGTTTCCAGTTGCCTACCTCTTGGTAGGAGTCCTATTAGGTTCCAGAACTACCATAAGAATTGTTTCCGTAACAGGTATTCCTATTTAGTTTAGTTCTAGGGATCAGGCTCGGAATCCACTGTTAGATTTAGTCACGTTTCTATGGTCTAAACTTTTCTTTTTTATTATCGGATATATAATTTAATACATGTTTTATAGTCTGGAAGATAACCGGTAACTTCGTCATACACGAAGTCATACACGATTTAGTCATGAACAGTCGAAGCTAACTTCGTCATATACGAAGCTAACTTCATCATATCCGAAGTCCACTTCATTTTAATCATGATCAGTCAAAGCTTAACTTCATCATATACGAATCTAACTTCGTCATATCCGAAGTCCACTTTGTCATATACGAAGTCTATTTCATTTTGGTCTTGAACAGTCGAAGCTCAATTTCCCATATACGAAGCTAACTTCGTCATATCCGAAGTCCACTTCATCATATACGAAGTCTACTTCGTTTTGGTCTTGAACAGTCAAAGCTTAACTTCGTCATATATGAAGCTAACTTCGTCATATCCGAAGTCCACTTCGTCATATACGAAGTCTACTTCGTTTTGGTCTTGAACAGTCGAAGCTTAACTTCATCATATACGAAACTAACTTCGTCATATCCGAAGTCCACTTCTTCATATACGAAGTCTACTTCATTTTGGCCTTGATCAGTCGAAGCTTAACTTCATCATATACGAAGCTAACTTCATCATATCCGAAGTCCACTTCGTCATATATGAAATCTACTTCATTTTGGTCTTGATCAGTTGAAGCTTAACTTCGTCATATATGAAGCTAACTTTGTCATATCTGAAGTCCAACTTCGGCTGACAACGTTATATCTGGGCCAGTCCATAACAACTATTGACTGTTTTATCCATTGCTCTTTCGTTTAGTGCGCATTTAGTCAAGCCTCTTCACATTATTATTATTATTATTATTATTATTATTATTATTATTATTATTATTATTATTATTATTATTATTTTTAAATTTTTCAGATTATTACAGTGTCTCTTGTATTGTGTGGTGGTACTCGTTGCACTCTTTACGAGTTTCACTTTACAATGATTGCATTGCACTTTTTCAGTGCCATCAGGAAGTTTCACAACCTTATAATTTTGCCAAACCTCATATGTTTTCTTTCTTCTCCTCTTTGTATAAGGGTTTTTTTCTTTTTCATCTTCTGCATTAGCATCTTCCCCATCAACCACAATAATTTCATCATTTGTAGCTTGATTAGACTTACTATCTTTATCCATAACATTGTTTGATGAAGAACCAATACTAGAAATAGTCAGTTGTAAGGGTAAAGATGGTGTAGAAGATTGTTCTTGTTCTCCTTGTGAAGAATGAAAAGGCATACCTTAAAAAATCATAAATAAATAATTCAATTAAACTTTATGCAGCAGTAAATGATCTAGTATCAAATTAGACTTTATGCTATGCTAAATGATGGCATAAAGTATAGAATAAGAATTGACCAATCATTCAAGAAAAATCTGTACAAAGAATTGGAGAACGATATAATAAGGCACCTCAATTCTTTTCAAAGGATAAAATTCTAATCAAAAGAAGAAGTACATGGTTAATCTCTTAAGAGCAAAAAATAATTGGAGAAACACACCATATGGCAAAAAATAACAACTTGAAAGTGGGAAATATATTTTTATATTATAATGAAACTTGCAACCTCCACAGCCTTTAAATCACTAGATGTCATAAGGAAGGCAAAACTATTTTATGTTGGATTCATAGGTTCCAAGAGATAACCTCCTTGAGCATTAAAATTTGGATTGAGTCGGTTCAAATTGGTTTTAGTTGATCTAGATCATTCCATAAAATAGATCTTTATATGGATAATGTGTGACTGTATATAATAATACACATCTTTATATGAATAATGCACACATCTATCAATATTAGAGATAATGATGACAAATTACAACTTATAAATGATAAATAAAATTTTTAATCCAGAAAAAGTACTAGAGAGAATGGAACCTATAATGCTCACAACCTATAATCTTGTTCAAGAAGAGTAAAAGAACTAGCTAGTATTTCTCAACAAAAAAAGGTAAATAAAATGTTTTTCCTGAACCTAAGTGCCCATCACCCCCTCCCCTGTACCAGTAACAATAACAATAGGGAAAAAAAGCAGTAAACGAAGGGGTGGTGTTTACAAATTACATAATGCCGGAGATGGGCGGTGATGGTCCAACAACAAAGGCAAGTCGAAGATGCTGGCAGTGAGATTTGATCACTGTAAATAGGAGGCATTGGTGTGTGATGGCTGCTAGTGTGTGTTAGAGAGAGCACCTCGTGCTTTAGTTGAGAGGAATCCACTACAAGAAAAAGCGGTTTTAGTGACCGACAACTTCGGTCCCTATTCGGTCACTAAAACAATTAGTGACCGAACTTGCAGTGAAGAAATTTTTGTCACAATATTGTGATCAAAAAATTTTGGTCACTACTTAGTCACTGATAGTGACTGAAATAGTGACCGATTTATTTCGGTCATTATTAGCAACCGATACATTCAGTCACTATTGCGATCACTAGATAGTGATCAAAATAGTGACTAACACATTTCGATTGCTATCAGTGATCGATTGCTTCAGTCACTATTTCGGTCTCAATATAGTGACCGAAATAGTGACTAAAATATTCAGTCGCTATCAGTGGCTGATAGATTAGGTCACTATTTCAGTCTCAATATAGTGACTGAAAATGATTGGTTGCTATAATTCCAAATAGCGACCAATAATTTCAATCGCTAATCGGTCTCTAACATTTTAATTATTTAAAAAAAAAAGATATGTAACACCCCAAGTTCTAGTTGCCCTTGGTGTTGATCATGGGATCGCGATGGATCAAGGTGTCACATTCTGAATGCGACGTAATCCATGTCGCCTTCTTGTTGAGAAGGAGACGGCCTCTGTGTTATGTTCCTGTGGTCTGTCAGTGACTGGTGTGCCACATGTCCATGCTCTTGTGTGTGAAGGTGACGTGCTAGTTGTCGCATTCACCTGAGGCACGTGCAGGTGTGACACGTGGTCTGGAGGTTGTCTGCCTGTCAGAAGGCCTGTCGGAACTTTTGAGAAGGCAACAATGTTTCTATCATGTTCTGGTAAGAACGCGACGCGCTCCTTGCCGCGACCTCAGTCCCGAGGTCTTAAGGCTGGTAGGCATCTCTTTATTCTTCTTTCTTCTCCTTCCTTCCTTCCCTTCTCCTCTTCGTGGTGGGGGAGCTTCCCCTCTCTCTTCTCAAGCGTTTTGGGCGTGGAGGTGCCGACATGCTCATGGCAGAGCGTTGGAGTGGCATGGAGCAAGGAGGAGGTGGCCAATCTGATGTGAAGGGCCCCAACGGGTCTGGATCTTCAATTGCATGTAGGGATTTCTTACTCTCTTCTTGTCTTGAGGAGATGGATCTTGGTTTCGAGCTATCCTCCGCGTGCTCGTGGGTTTTCTTGTGGGTTTGCACGGGTGGATGCTTGTCGGTGGTGCTCCCTCTTTGTGTCACTCCATTCTTGTGGTTTGTGGGTGAGGAGAGGTGGTGTTGGTGCCCCTTGATCCATTTTCTGGTCGTGCAAGGTGTGTGTACCTTGTTCTCCTTGCTTTTCTATGGCTTGTGTGGCTTTGGGGAGACTGTGGGATGGCCCATCCTTGGTTTCGGTCTTCTAATTGATATCGCGACAAGTTGGCTGGTGCGATACCAACCAGAAGGCAACGAGCAACCTATCATGTTCTGGTTGCGACAGGTTAGCCGTCGTGTTCACCTTGCCCATTCTGTTTCCCTGTTTCTGGGCCTTTCGAGGGTGGTATGGGCCTAAGTTGGTTAGGTGATGTGTCTTCTCCAACTTAGGCACAAGACTGGTCTTCTGTGGTCGTTGCACCATCGGTCATGTGGGTGTGAGCCTTGGGGGCGGTGTTCCCTAAGGGCTCTGCCTTCAGAGTGTGAATGTGACGAGTCGATACATCATGTTCATCATTTGAAGGCAACACCCTGGTTGTCACTTTCCTAGTCGCGATAGGTGTTGTGTCGCATTCTCCTCCGGGTTGCAATAGTGTTCTGGTCGCCTCCGGCTCTGGTGGTGTTTGGCGGCTTGTTTCCTTAGGGTTCAGTCTTCTGATGCTGAATGTAACAGATCAATACGTCGTGTTCATATCAAAAGGCGACACCCATGTTGAGCAACTATCCCTTAAAATATTATTAAGCATTATGTTTTTGCTATGACAAAACCTTTTAAGACTTTCTATATGACAAAACCTTTTAATATCTTCGCCTTTACCATTTATGAAAAATAATAATTCAAAAGGCTCTTATGTATACAAACATATTTCTACCAATGTTCATGCTTACACAGAACCTAATGTTGCCCAGATAGCAAGCCCAGATGGGGGGTGAATGGATTGCTTAAAATTCTTTCGTGTAATAATTCCTATAAATAAAACACTAGACAGACAACACTGAGATCGATAGTTAGAGTTAGTGTTAATCAACACAAAGAGAAATCACACAAAGAACAGGAAATTTTATCTTGGTTCGGATCTCCTATCCCAAGGAGTCCTACGTCCAGTCCCCAAGCAACCACTTGAGATTCCACTATACAAGGGTACAGCCCCCCTTAAGGACACTTACACATCCAGCCGCAGCTGGCCTTCTCTTCTCAACCCGTAGAGATACAACACCACCTGTATCAAACAGGTCTTCCTTCTTACCAAAGGGAAACAACCACCTGTTCAACAACAGGTCTTCCTTCTTACCAAAGGGAAACAACCACCTGTTCAACAACAGGTCTTCTCTTCACACTAGAAGAGGATCAACTACAAGAATGTGTTGTAAGAGGGAGGCCCCAAGACCAAGCTTATAATCACTTGCTTGATCTGAGGCGAAGTCTAACAGACACTAGATGATTACAAGATGACTCTCTCTCATATCTACGCAAGCTCTCAAAAACAAATGCACTATTCTCACATAGAGCTAAGAGCTACTGATGGTTGGATTGGACGAGCTGGCTCTTGTTGTTCTTCAGGTGACTAGAGTTTCAAGCTTTTTGAAGGTTCAAGAGTTCGAACTATCTAACTGTCCTTCTTGGAGTCACTAGTCTTCTTTTTATCTTCTTTGAAATATTTTGACCATTGTAGTAGCTGTTGAAATATCCGTTGTCTCACAGCTTCATGCACGTTAGAGAGACTGGTCTGAAGCAAGGAGCAGGTGAGCCTGTAGCCATTAATGCTTGGATTGATACATACATCTTAAAAGTAAGATTGTCTGAATCTTCTATCCTTTTGTCAAGTTGATAGCTCCATCTTTGACGTGCATTTCTACAAAAGTCCTACATACAATAAATGCTGACACCTAGACAACTTCTCTTTGTCTAACTTGTCAGTCAACATTAGTAGTCGTGCAGTATGAAGATACACTAAAAAGGAAATGTTATTCTGTCATCACATAAAGCAAGACTTTATGTGACAAGAAAGGTAAGAAAGGATATATCGTGTGGAAATATTGTACTACCACAATAAATGATCAAGATCTTAGGATACAACATGATGTGCGGGAAGGCTTTTGAAATCCACAGAGTTTCGAGCATATGCATATTTAAATATTGTAAGGAATGATTTCTTAAATTAGAAGATAAAGCAAGACTGTTCAAGAGCTATGTAAATTTATTTGAAAGTAAAGAACATTCTGTATAGAAATGATATTGATATCAAATCGATGATATAGTCATGTGAGAACGTAATCCATGTTGAAACCAAGTCGATGTGAACATAATCCATGTATTAATATAATAAAATCGATGTTATGTACAAAGTCATTACTTAACAGAAATCGATGAGCAAATGAAATCATTGTTCCATAGAAGATCGTTGTAGAGATGAAATCGTTGTAGCGACCAAATCGTTGTTTGAGAGAAACAGAATCGTTGTAGTGACCAAATCGTTGTTTGAGAGAAAGAGAAGTCGTTGTATCGACCAAATTGTTGTTTCTATGATGAAATCGTTGTTTTAATGATGAAATCGTTGTTTTAATGATGAAATCATTGTTTAAGTGAAATCGATCATGAAATCGTTGTTTTAAGGAAGAAATTGTTGTTGTGCTCAAATCATTCTTTAAGTAAAAGTGAATCGTTGTTTTGAGCAAATCGTTGTTTAAGTAGGCAAATCGTTGTTGCGATCAAATCGTTCTTTAAGTGAAAGCAAATCATTCTTTAAGTGAAAGCAAATCGTTGTTGCGATCAAATCGTTCTTTAAGTGAAAGCAAATCGTTGTTTCGATCAAATCGTTGTTTCGATCAAATCATTGTTTAAGTGAAAGCAAATCATTATTTCGACCAAATCATTCTTTAAGTGAACGCAAATCGTTGTTTCGATCAAATCATTCTTTAAGTGAACGCAAATCATTGTTTCGATCAAATCATTGTTTTATTATGAAATAGTTATGAGATGGAAATCGTTATTTAAGTGACTTACAGAATCGTTATGGCGATCGAATCGTTGTTTCTATAAAGGAAATCGATGTGTACTTAGACAAAAACATATGCATTGAACTTTCAGATAGCAGTGTGTAGGGATAACTTACAGTTTTGCTAGATTTATTTCTTGTGGATAAACTTTAGAAACAGTTGTTAGAAAATATTTTTCAAGGTTTTGATAATCACCAAAAATTACATATATAATTCATGATAAATTTTATGTGGAGATGGACTGATCATCACCTAAGTATCAACATCGATTTCATTTAAACATCAACTTCTGTTGAACATCGATTTCATTCAAACATCAACTTCTGTTGAAACATCGATTTCATTCAAACATCGACTTCTGTTGAAACATCGATTTCATTCAAACATTGACTTCTCTTGAACATTGATTTCATTCAAACATCAACTTCTGTTGAACATCGATTTCATTCAAACATCGACTTCTGTTGAACATCGATTTCATTCAAACATCAATTCCATCTAGAACATCGATTTCACTCAAACATCGACTTCATTCAAACATCGATTTCAGTTCAACAACGATTTCATCTAGAACATCGATTTCACTCCAACATCGATTATGCCTCAACATTGATTACACTTATACATGGATTATGTTTACATCAACTTCGATTCAACATCGATTACATTCATACATGGATTACACTCAAACATCGATTACCTTTATGAAACATTGCATCTGAAAGTCAAAGTTTCTCATATCAACCTCGTATACTTGTACTTGATAATCTTTTTGTCTTTTAGTACAAAACATAACATTTCATTATCTTGTTTTCCTTATAAGTTTTCATTATTCATAATGAAATGTCTTTTACATATGAATGTCTTTTATAAATCTAATAAATAGTTTTTCTGCTATCATAAAATATTCAAATATCTTTTTGGTGGGAAAAATAATTATCCTCTTATTCAAAATATCCTTTTGAGATCTATAAAAGAGGTAGATATATTTTGTTATCCCTTCCATTGACAGGAAGATAAGTTGTTCGAACAGATGGTCAAGAAATTAAATGCTTGACAGGTATAAGCTATATGGGCTATCTATCAGAACCTACCTACCACTGTCAAAAACCCCATGACTTTCAGAAAGAGATTGTGTTCAACTATCTATTCATTCTTAAATGTTCTGAACTTCTGTCTGAACTTCCTCATACTTTATATTCTTTTATCTAACCTACCTCCGAAAGTATGGAGATATTTTTTTGTCTTGTCCTTTTAGGCTTGCAGAACATTTATGAAGCATGGTTAGCTTCCAGATTTGCGCATGGAATTTACAAAACATTAATCAAGCTATCCTTCAAGCATGAAGCTACAAAATATAGCCTAACGATGTTGGGACTCATGAAGCTAGAGATCTAATGGACAACCTAAAAAGCTCTAAGTATCTTCTCAACGGACATCCTTCAAACGGCGAGTTTCCAACGGCCAAAATTCAAACGGGCAAATTTTTGAAGCTCCATATATAGAAGCCAAAGTTTGAAGTCTCAAAAAAAAAGGAAGAAGCAACATAGAGATACACATTGAGAACACACAAGGCTTCACACATAGAAGAAGAAAAAGCTCACATTCCACTCCAATCAGAAAGCTAGAAGAGCCATTGAAAAGAGAAAGAGAGCCACACTTCAATCCTCGACTTGCATGCTCTCCATTGGCGTTGAGAAGTCTTCTTCCTTGGTGGATTACTGCATTGCAGATCTTCTCAGTCCACCATCTTTGTTTCAGAAAGAGTTTGAGATTCATTTTCATTCGTTTCTCTTTCTGATTCTTTATGTTTGCTCATTGTTGTTGAGCAGACACACAAGTTTTCATACTTCGAAGTAAGATAACCCGTAGGGGGTTTGTACTCTACAATGCCCCTCTTGTGAAGGGAAGACCTACAGGTGTAGGTGATCTTGTACCCCTTGGTGAAGGGAAGACTTGCTAGTTTGCAAGTGGTTGTATTACCTCTCAGTTGAGAGAAGGCCAAGTGTGCTTGGTAGTTAGTGAAATCCCAAGTGGTTGCTTGGGGACTAGACATAGAACTTCCATGTGGGAAGGGCCAAACCAGGATAAAATCTTTGTGCATTTTTGTGTGATTGATTCTGCCAAGTTTTCACTTGTTTCACACACACCACACTAAGTACTAACTACTCTATTTAGTGTTATTTATCTTTTAGATAAAATTTTTAAAGTGCAACAAGTCCTATTCATCCCCCCTCTAGGACAACTATAGTGCCATCTCGATCCAACAACCCCGGTTGTAGTGACTTGGTTGTGATGGGTTGGTCGTCACCTTCTGTTTCTGAAGGCAACGCCCTTGCGGTCGTGTTCTTGTTTCCACGTTTTTGGCTGTAGTGTGTGCACCTATGTTGGCCAATGGCCCTCCGGGGGGTTTCCAAGAGAGGTGTCGTGCGTGCCTATGCCTGCTGGGCTTGTCTTGGTTACGAGTCAGCGGTGTCGTTTGCTTGTTGTGGTTTCCCCTCCTGTTCCCAATTCGTCAGGTGCTTGGCACTCGAGGGCTTGTTCCGTTTAGAGGTTGTTACCATTACCTGGGACCCCCGGTCCCTGGGCGTTCGTTGAGGGAGTTCTCCGGCAGCGGGAGTGCTCGAGTGACAGACTCTGGAGCTAAGGGGAAAATGGTAGGGGACAGTGGCATATAGTTGTTTGTAGTGCTCTCTTAGCTGAGTCTGGGATGCCGAGGTGGTTTGGTTGTTCTTTTGGCGTAGATCAGCTAGTCCCTTCTCCTTGCTTCTCTCAGCGTTGGTTCCGAGCCACATGCTGTGTCAAGCGTGGGGCCGCAGCTCGACCAGATTATGGTTGTTCGTGTTTGGTGTTCTCTGTGGTGGCTCGTTGGCCTCACTCTTCCAGGGAGGTAGTAGGCAGGAGTCGGTGGCTGGCGAGTAGAAGGAGTGGCCGGTGTGTCCTCCTCTTGACTTCCAGTGGCGGTGGCTTGGTTGTTGTGTGGTGACGACATTTCCCTCACATGTTTCCATGTGTGATCCATTGCCCTAGCTTGCACGGCGGTTATAGCCTAGATGTGTCTAGTTTCTGTGGGCATCGTTAGTCTGGCCTTGTTGGCTTGTGCTTCTGGTGGCTTCTGTGTTGCATGTTCTCTTGGTGTGCCTTATGCTGGCCCCCGACTGTTGTTCAGTAGTTCGTTCCTTGGTGCCGTCTGTAGTGGCACCAGCGTGTGTGGTTTCCTAACCTCGTGGTGTGTACAGGGTTCGAGGTGGTTCTATTTTGGGTACTCAACCTTGTGGAGGTTTGAGGTGACCGTTCTTGTGGTGAGACGCCTTTCTCATGTGATTGCTAGGTGTCATTCATGGTGACACCTGTTTGTGTACCTTTCCTTGACCTTGTGGAGGTCTGAGGTGGTTGTGCTTGTGGTGAGACTCTGGTCTCACATGGTTGCTCCGATGTTCCGTGATCTCTTTCTCTCGACGTGTGTGTGTTGAGGGTTGCTTCCGTATCGAGTCTGACTCCATTGGTTCTACAAGAGTCGTATGTGGCCCGACTCTGGTTGTTGGTCATGGCGTTACTCTATTTCCACTGTTTTACAGTAGCTAGCTTAGTAGTTTTCCTTAGTTACTACTTTCTAGTGTAGTTTGCTTCCGCATTCTTTGGAGTTTCAGCCGCTCTGGCTGGTAAGGGACTAGTTATCCCTACTGGGCCTTATTCACGAGGCTCACCTTCCTACTTCCTTCAAGTAGGGACTCGCTATCGCAGGAGTTCGGTGCCGGACAGTTGAGGTGGCAGTTGGTTCTGTGGTGCGTTGCCAGCAGTGTGTGAGTGTGAGCATGAGAGCTCTTATACTGTGTGAGTTGAGAGTTGCCTTTTTGCAAGTCCTCAGGGTATGCCCCTTCATGATTGCACTTTTCTTTCTGTACCTGTACTTTTATTTGGGACATGTTGTACATATTTCTCTTATTATGTACGAACTTTCGTGTTATAGTTATTTGAATTCATTGCTTATCTCACTGGACTAAATTCTAACCCTTCCGAATCTTTAGATCCATGGGTGGCGGCGCGACCTTCGGGTCCCTAGCAGGGTCCGGGAGGTCAGGTCATTATAAGATACATATCTTTTAACAAAATAACATGTGCATGTAATAAAAATAAAAAATGTACTATGACAAATGTCAACAATAATAAAATGTCAACAATAATAAAATGCCAATAGAATGTCCACAATAATAATACATAATGTTGTGTTGAGTGTGTATTGGAATTTCTTAAAGTTGATTTTTAATGATGACCATTAGACATCACTCATACTTTGATTTTGATGATGACATATTGGACATTTTGTACATATTATAATGATGATTAAATAACATGTTAATATTTCATATTTTGATGATAATGGTCTGTGTTAATGGTTCATAATTCATATTTTCAGGTTTACATAACTTTGTCAAAGTGGTGTCGACACAAGTCCATTATGTGTCGACTCATGCATTGCTCTCTAGAAAGCAGTAAAGAGAAGAGAAGCCAGTCATGTCGACACAGGTCCAATGTGTGTCGACACATCCCTTGCTATCCAGAAAGCAATAAAGAGAAGAGAAGCCAGTCATGTCAACACAGGTCCAGTGTGTGTCGACACATCCCTTGCTTTCCAGAAAATAGTCAGAAGAAGGAAGCCAGTTGTGTCGACACAAGTCAAGTATGTGTCGACACAGGTTAACTACCAAGCAGCAGAACAGGATCTTGTGTCGACACACAACTTGATTGTGTCGACACAGGTCGGATGACGATTCAGAACCTAATTTTTTCTGGACACATGTCTGCGTGGGAATCAAGGGATTTGACCTAGATTTCTGTGCCCATGCACCCCAAGGCACCACGTGGACACATGGGACTATATATACCCATGATGCTCGTACTCCAAAAGGATGGGAGCTGAGACTATTCCATAAGAAGTGGAGAAGTGTAACGACCCTCTATATATCGGTAAGGTTATACCAACCCACATCGATATAGAAAGCGTTGCTACAGTGGGACATTTACCCAACACATACAATAAGTTGAGATGTGCACAAATATAAACACATACAACGGAAATAAAGAACTAAATAAAAGATCTTATTCCATCATCCACATTTTATCCACAGTCTATAAAGTACAAGAAGGAACTAAACATTTCATAACTGAAAATTTAAAGTAAATTACATTGTCCACAACTAAATTACATCCAGTTCTTTATTACATACTATCAAAGAAAAGTACAAAATGCTGAAATCTCCTCAAAGGTGCTACTCCTCGTGCTCGGAGTCACTCCTAACTGTCTCCTCCAAAGAAGTAGAGATATCTGCACCTGTACGCTGAAGCAAGAGTGAGTCCAAAGACTCAGCAAGCAAATCCACACACATCATATAGACATTTTTACTTTCAAGTCAGGTCACGATTCAAGTAACATGGATTTAACCATTTTAAAGAAAAGATCTAAATATGCTATTCTACTACCTTTGATATAGGCCTAATGCTTTATATTTACATTTAGAATTTAATTACCTAACACATGCTCTCTATACACACTTCATCATTCTAATTGCAAGCACTTTTCATCATGTTTATGTCATAATATGACAACCATATAAGCATGGAATTTACTCATAGTGAAAGAGATGATCCAACCATGGATTCTAGGTACAACTTCACATTCATAACGCATTAATAAATGTAAATAGCTTGATGTTTTTACATGGTTATAACACATTTAATAGTCCGATTCACAATTTCACATATCATCATATTAATTCACAGTTCCACAAAATCTTTTGCACATTTTTACACATGTCCATTTCACATATAAACAAAATCACATTATCTCATTTTATGCCATGACACATAGTCCAAACCACCTCTAGAAGGACACACACTTGTCACATCACACACATATATCTTATCACCTAGGCAATCAAGTGAAAGATCTTAGTTACTGCGCAGAACCGGGAGAAACACTCTCCACCCTAACCAGCGGTACTTGTCCACCTCCAGGATTTTATGTCAATGCCCATGGGACATCACACACATATGAACCTTCCCATAGGGACTTTACTACGGTACAGTTCCACAGCCCTCTAAGGTAGCAGTGTCACCCATTGGCACATTTATATAATTTCCATTTTAAACACTCACGATTTCACACTATTTAACACATGATTCCATATTCACCATTTTACACACGGTTTCGGTTCCCTATCATGATACTACTGTTAACAATATTTAATCAACCATAGATTAACATTAATCATGCTAAAACTAATTAGTAAATCTAAAATTTCAATGAATATGCTTTAATTAGTCATTTCTTCATGTAATAAACAAATCATTACTTACTGTTGTCCATTCCTCATGAAATTTTTATCACAGATTTTTTACAGGTCGAACATCATGCTTACTAAATTTCACATTTTTCTGAGCTACACATGACTTATAGAATTTAAAACAGTGATTCTACATGTTTACTCATAACTCGATTGTTCATGAAATCACAGTATTGTAATCATTTTTTTAACAGTTCTAGATCTGTATATACGGTTATAACATCACATGAAATTTTTAGGAATTTAGGTTGCATCATACAGTTTATTGAAGAATTAAAACTAATTATGCATATTCACTATTTCACAATTCAGAAATCATAATTCATTATATAGCTACCAGAAAAATCCCAAATTCTTGTGACCTGGACTGACATCTATAAACATCTTACAGAAATTCTATGGTACTCAATTTCCACATGGATCATCTAAACAGTACATTTACAAGATATAAAACATGTCTAACATGCATTTCAGGAATTTAATAAATAGTACAATTAACAAAAATTCAAAAAAATTACACAACATGATCCACTACATATATTACATAACATATAAAAGTTACAGTATATCCTCATAGGCAGAAATCCGAAAATAAATCTTAAAGGTGAGAGTAGTCCACTGTTCTTGCCTGAAGAACTAAACGGCAATAGGGTGGCCGCCTACCACGTTAACGACAACAAAGGCCGCCGCCAACTTAAGATATTAATGGCATCAAAGATTGCCGTTAAGTTCCTATCTACAGAAAACAGACAGAACTCACAAAAACACTGAAGAAAGGGGGTTCCAGGACACGATTAAAATCCGTAAAAATGCCTAGAACCTACTAGACACATGTATGGACCATGGGTATGGGTTACTTGCCTTTGTAAAAATCCACGGATGGAGTTATAGGTCGAAGAAGCTCTCCTCGGCCAGAGCCAAAGAGCCTTCAGAATCCCTCCGATCCAGGTTCTGTGTCGATGCAGAGCGCGATTTGGTGTCGTAGAAGTCTTCTCAAATGTTTAAACTCTCCTCCAGTTATTCTAGAACGCCGGGTGAAACCTCCAGTCGCTGGATTTCAGAGCTCAAAGATTGGGGTTTCACACAGAGAAAACTAGGGTTTTGACAAAAGAGTCAAAAGGGTCATCTCCGGTCGGAATTTGGGTATTTTATAGGCTAAGGGTCGGAGATGCAAAGATGGTAGGCTAGGTTACCATTGGGGAACGGTTTCCTAATCAAAGGGCTACATATCCGGAGGCATTTCCGGATCTGCAAACGCATCTGATCTGGGAGGTAAACGTCCAGATCACTGGCCGTCAATACTGAGTTAGCGTCCATCGATGTGGCTGCTGACTTGGGGTTGGCGTCTATAGATGTCAACACCTACTGGTCGACAGAATAAAACTTAAAACTGCAGAAATTCTATATACACCACACAGTTATGTACAATTTACAATGTATATTTAAATATAATATCATCTATGCAATGCATTACATAATATACATGATATATATATATACATACATATTTATAACAAGACCAAAATAATTTATAGACACATTCTCACACATACATAAGCACAATTTAACACCTATATAAGAGAGTAAAATATGGGGCCTCACACCCTCTCCCCCTTAAAGAAACTTCGTCCACGAAGTTAGACCGACACTACTCAAACAACTGAGGATACTTCTTCTTCATTGCATCCTCAAGCTCCCAAGTAGCCTCCTCTCGCGAGAAGTTGCGCCATAAAATTTTCACTGACGCAATGCTCTTGTTTCGGAGATGCTGAACCTTCCGGTCAAGAATAGCTACTAGTTGCTCCACATAAGAAAGATCTGGTTGGATCTCCACTGTCTTGTGACTAATAATATGAGATGGATCTCTAACATACCTCCTGAGCATAGATACGTGGAATACAGGATGCACACTAGCTAACGCTAGGGGTAAAGCTAGCTCATATGCCACGTTGCCCAATCGTCGGAGAATCTCATACGGGCCAATGAATCTAGGACTTAACTTACCATGCCTGCCAAATCTAACTACACCACGAGTAGGTGAAATCTTTAAAAAGACATGCTCACCTACCGCAAACTCTAAATCCTTCCTCCTGTTGTCGGCATAACTCTTCTGCCTATCCTTTGCCGCAACAAGCCTCTTCCTGATCATCTGGACCTTATCCGAAGTCTCCTGAACTAACTCCGGACCAATCAGCTGCCTATCACCAGTCTCCTCCCAACATAAAGGATATCTACAAGGCCTACCATACAACGCCTCAAATGGAGCCATACCAATACTCGCATGAAAACTGTTGTTATATGTGAACTCCACAAGAGGTAAATGGCGCTCCCAATCATCCTTCCAATCCAGCACACACGCCCTCAACATATCCTAGAGCGTCTGGATAGTCCTCTCGGACTGTCCATCTGTCTGAGGATGAAACGCCGAACTGAGCTTCAGCTCCGAACCTAATGCATCCTAAAGACCCTTCCACAGCCTCGAAGTAAATCTAGGATCTCGATCCGAAATGATCGACTTCGGTACCCCATGCAATCTAATAATACTACCAACATACAATCTAGCTAAACTCTCTACTGACTGCTTCTTCTTCATGGGCAAGAAATGCGCAGTCTTTGAGAATCTATCTACCACTACCCAAATCGAGTCATTACCCCGTCTAGATCAAGGTAAACCTGTAACAAAATCCATAGTGACAGCTTCCCACTTCCAAACTGGGATCTCCATCTTTTGCATAATACCAGATGGTCGTTGCCGCTCGGCCTTCACTTGCTAGCACACTAGACATCTAGATACAAACTCTGCTACGTCCTTCTTCATGCCAGACCACCAAAAAGATCTCTTCAAATCCTGGTACATCTTAGTGTTACCCGGATGAATAGAGAATCTAGACTTATGAGCTTCTGCTAAGATATGTTCACAGACATCTACAATGTCTGGAACACAGACACGGTGATGGGAATCTAATCACACCATCCTCATCACGAGCAATGCCCGCCTTTCCCACTAACTCTTGGAGTCTAGGGTCGGCTTTCTGTTGCTCGATCACCTCATCCAACACCGAAGACCTAATGGACAACTGAGCTACAAAAGCCTGGTACAATGATGGCTCTAATTCAGTCATCGCACATGCTGCATCCTCCAACATCTTCCAATCCTACTGGAGAGACGACCTCTTCCTACTAAGGGCATCTGCTACGACATTCGCCTTTCCAGGATGATACTGGAGGTCGAAGTCATAGTCCTTCAGGAATTCAATCCATCTTCTCTGCCTAAGTTTTAATTCCTTTTGAGAGAAAAGGTACTTTAGACTCTTGTGGTCAGTGAACACCTCAAATCTAACACCATAAAGATAGTGTCTCTAGATATTTAGTGCATGAACCACTGCCGCAAGCTCAAGATCATGAGTCAGATAATTTCGCTCATGCTCCTTCAATTGTCGAGAAGCATATGCTACTACCCTTCCTTGCTGCATCAATACACAGCCAAGGCCAATCCGAGATGCATCTGTGTAGATAGCAAAACCCTCTACACCGCTCGGCAAAACTAACACAGGAGCCGAAGTGAGCTTAGTTTTCAATGACTGAAAACTACTCTCACACTCCTCAGACCAAACAAACTTCACTCCCTTCCTAGTAAACTGAGTCAATGGGGCGGCGATGGATGAAAATCCCTCAATAAATCGCCTATAATAACCCGCCAAACTGAGAAAACTCCGAATCTCTGAAGGAGTCTTGGGGATCTCCCAATCCATAACAGCCTAGACTTTCGCTGGATCCACTGTTACACCAGCACCGGAGATAACATGCCCAAGGAAATGAACCTCGCGCAGCTAAAAATCGCACTTGCTGAACTTTGCTTACAGCTTGTGCTCTCGGAGAACCTCTAATACTACCCTCAAATGCTGACGATGTGTGGCCTCATCTGGAGAGTAGACCAGCACGTCATCAATAAAAACTACCATAAAACTATCTAAATATGGTCTAAACACCCTGTTCATGAGATCCATGAACGCTGTCGGGGCGTTGGTCAGACCAAAAGGAAGGACCAAAAACTCATAATGTCCATAACGAGTTCTAAAAGCCGTCTTGGACACATCCTCACTCCTAATCCTCAACTGATGATAACCAGACCGCAGATCAATCTTAGAAAAGACTGATGCATCTTGCAGTTGGTCAAACAAATCATCAATCCAGGGTAAGGGATACCTGTTCTTCACCATCACTTGGTTCAGCTTCCTATAATCGATGTATAATCTAAGTGACCCATCCTTCTTCTTCACGAATAAGACAGGTGCGTCCCAAGGGGAAACGCTAGGGCGAATAAATCCCTTAACTAACAAATCCTGCAACTTCTTCCTTAGCTCTACTAATTCCGCAGGTGCCATTCGATAAGGTGCCTTCGAGATAGGAGAGGTGCCTGGAAGCAACTCTAGAGTGAACTCTATCTCTCTAGCCGGTGGCAATCCAGATAAATCATTAGGAAAGACATCTGGAAAATCTTGCACTACATCTATCTCTGCAAGAGTAGGTGACTCATTAGCCTAGGGTACTAATACCACGCTGGCAAGAAAAGCGTCACAACCCTTGTTAACCATACGCACCGCCTTCATGGCAGAGATGACAAACTTTCCCGCTAAATTCCTTGGCAAAGGATGAGAAAACTCATCCTCACCAGGAATGCGGAAGACAATCTTCTTCCCATGACAATCCACTAGTGCATAATGCTCCTCTAGCCAATCCAGACCAACAATGGCATCATAGTCCTTCATCTTAAGCAAGAAGAAGCACCCTTCTAGGACTCTATCCTCGATGCACACTGGTAAAGAAGGAATGCACTTCCTAGTCAATACCATACCAGCAGGTGTGTGCACAGACAAAGGGACTTCTAACTCCTCGGACTCTATTCCTGACTCTAAGGCTAACTGCCTAGCAAAATGCTCGGAAATGAATGTGTGGGTAGCACCCGTATCGAACAAAACCCGAGCATGCACACCCATGAAAAGAACTGTACCTTCAGTGACATGCTCCGCCTGCTCGACGTCCTCACGAGCTAACGCAAACACTCGAGCTGGGGCTTGAGGTCTCCCTGGTCGTCCTGTCGTTGGCACTACTGCTGCTGCTGGGGCTGGTCCACGCTGGACTCCCTGTTGAAGCCTTGGACAATCCTTGATCCTATGCTCACTGCTTCCGCACTTCAAGCACTTCCCCGCCAACTTCCAGCATTCCGTACCACCATGTGCCCTCCCGCAATGAGGACACTCCTTCTTACCATTAGGGGAACTTTGAGAAGGTACCTGACCACTGCCCAATGCCACAGGATGCTGCGGTGACTGGAAAGCTACTTTCTTCCTCTCCTGCCTCTGGAAAGGAGCCGCGGGCCTCTTCTGAGAAGCCTTCTTCTCCTCTAGGTACTACTCCATCTCTCCCTCCTGTCGACACGCCACGCTGAGCGCCTATTCGAGGGTACAATGATCGAGAGCCACCAACCTCGTCCTCAGTGATGGTCTCAGACCCATCACGAATTTCTTCACCTTCCTGCGCTCATCAGCTACAATATGAGGGGCATACTTCGATAGCTCGGCAAACCTGGCCTCATATTCCAGCACGGTCATGGAGCCCTGAGTCAAAGAGAGGAACTCCTACTCCATCTTGTCCTAGATGTGCTCTGGAACAAACTTGGCTCGGAATAACCTCACGAACTCATCCCAACCAACCTCCACAGCACCATCCTCGAACCGAGTACGCAACAACGAGGACCACCACACGTCGGCTCGCTCCTGCCAAGACCATCCATAAGGACTAACCAACATAATCTATACTTAAATAAATAACCACCGAATTCAATTACACATACCTGTAGCATATAGGTGGCTAAAGTGACCTTGTCATCCTCAGTGCACCTAATAGCCTGGAAAATCTTCTCGATCTCCCTCATCTAGCTCTCAGCAAGTAACGGATCACTCTCCCCCTTAAAAGAGGGTGGCGACATCCTCTTGAACCTTTCCATGATGGAGGGTCCACCATGGTCAGCCTGAGGAGCTGGCACTTGAGCCTGCTACAACAAACATCATAAGCAACACATACAACATAACAAACATGCATTTAATAAAACAGACTACTTTATCTTATTATATTAAACTTAGCCTCTAGCTGGGCCTGGAGTGCAGCCTGAGTATGGGCCTGCATCTGCATGGCCTGTACTAGACCCTGCATGAACACTCCATAGTCCACTAGCGGTGGAGGAGGAAGCACAGGACCCTGGGGTGCTGGGGCATGCTGCTCACCCTGGTCCTCACGCCTAGGCTCACCTCTCCTCTGCTAGCCATCACGAGCAGGTACACCACCACGTCTACCACATGAAGCCATAAACTGCAAAATAATTTAATCACAATTAAGAACTAATCTATCAGATTCCTAACTATGTGGACAATCTATAGAGACTTAGCATATAATGAAGATGATGGTATATGCATATTTATGTACAATCTCAACCATCGTCTCTAATACCAATCTCTGTAACGACCCTCTATATATCGGTAAGGTTATACCAACCCACGTCGATATAGAAAGCGTTGCTACAGTGGGACATTTACCCAACACATACAATAAGTTCAGATGTACACAAATATAAACACATACAGTGGAAATAAAGAACTAAATAAAAGATCTTATTCCATCATCCACATTTTATCCACAGTCTATATAGTACAAGAAGGAACTAAACATTTCACAACTGAAAATTTAAAGTAAATTACATTGTCCACAACTAAATTACATCAAGTTCTTTATTACATACTATGAAAGAAAAGTACAAAATGCTAAAATCTCCTCAAAGGGGCTACTCCTCGTGCTCGGAGTCACTCCTAACTGTCTCCTCCAAAGAAGTAGAGATATCTGCACCTGTACGCCGAAGCAAGAGTTGTTGGGTTGAATGCAAATTCATATCATTTCCCTCCTATTTTGATGATGACAAGAAGTGTTCTTAAAGCAATTTAATTGAAACATGTCAAAAACATCATACCTGAGGTTCCTATTCAAAAAGTATTTTTCAAATCACATTTATCATTTATAGTCATGATAAATCATTTAACTAATGATATATGTGTTTATTTTTCAGGTACAAACATTTTTATGCAGAAGATGTGTCGACACACTCATCAATGGTGTCGATACAACAACACAGATTTAAAGACAAAATGCATAAGAATGTTGAGACTGTGTCGACACATGTCAATAGTATGTCGACACGAGTGGCAGTTTTTCTGAAATCAAGCCTACCCAGGTCGACACACTCATAGAGCAGGTCGACACTAGACCCAGTTCCCAGAACAGCCAGTTTGAGGAATCAGGAAAGCAGGTCGACACACTCCAGAGCAGGTCGACACGGGACCTTCCTCCCAGAACAGCCTTCTACATATTCTGGACAGTGTGTCGACACTACCACCAGGGCAGGTCGACACACTACGGAAACTTTTCATCCTAAAAGTTGATGGCTGCCACGTGTCCTCCTAGGGCGATCAGAATCTGTCTAGGAAAGCATGCCCTTGTACCCCAAAAGGGTATCTTTGGAATACTAAGGGTATAAAAGGTTCTTTTTGGCCTGCCTTCAAAAAGAAGAAAACGGACCAAACTCTCTCAGAGCCTCCAAGAAGTCCTTGGCGGCCAGAAGAGCTCGTGTCTCCTTCCTCTGCACTCCAATTGCTTCTAGAAGACCAATTCCCACCAATTCAAGGTGTGGGAATTGGAATTTGAGCCCTGAAGATTCCTCTGAAGCATTCCAAGGAGGCAGATCCTGTAGAAGACTTCGTTGGTGAAGAATTCGAGGAAGATCCAACTTCTCAAATTGCAGAGCATCGTTTTGGACTTCAAGATTCACATGCTTCTTCCCAATTCAACCCTCTACAAGGGAGTACACTGAAGAACGAAGACTTTCAATTCAACTTAATTTCTCTTCTGTTCTTCTGAGATATCTTTTGGGATTATGCAAGTACTTCTGCATAACTCTCTTTAGAGTTCTCAAACTTTGACTAGATCTATTGCTAGAGGATCTTAGTCTTAAGTTGGTGTCTAGCAGTCTTAGTGTGAGCATTGTGCTCAGGGTGTTGTGAGCCGTCGAGCTCAGTCTGAGTTGTAAGCTCAGGGTTGGTTTGAGCAGTCTTGCTCTGTGTTTCTAGAGTAGTCTTTCTCTAGAGATTGTGTGAGTTGTATGCTCTGAAGTATTGGAGTTGTCATACTCCTTTGGGTGTGTAGCCCAGTTGTGTTAGTGAAGCCTCACGGGTTGTGAGGGGTGGATGTAGGAATCACATGGGTGATTTCCGAACCACCTAAAAATCCTTGTGCATTTGTCTTCTGTGGTTTGATTGATTCATTCGCTAGATGCTTGCATAGGATCCGTATTTAATTCACTCAATCAACTTGCTTCACATCTAAATTTCTCAACTCACTCAAATCTAATCAGATCTGTAGTTTTTCACTGATAACATTGCCTCTGATTCTAAATAGTTTTCACATTGCTTAAGCTTCCGCAAAAGTGGCTAAGATCTATTCATCCCCCCCTTCTAGATCTTTTCCACACATTTACTTCGATCCTTCAAGAGTGAGTCCAAAGACTCAGCAAGCAAATCCACACACATAATACATACACACATCATATAGACATTTTTACTTTCAAGTCAGGTCACGATTCAAGTAACATGGATTTAACCATTTTAAAGAAAAGATCTAAATATGCTATTCTACTACCTTTGATATAGGCCTAATGCTTTATATTTACATTTAGAATTTAATTACCTAACACATGCTCTCTATACACACTTTATCATTCTAATTGCAAGCACTTTTCATCATGTTTATGTCATAATATGATAACCATATAAGCATGGAATTTACTCATAGGGAAAGAGATGATCCTACCATGGATTCTAGGTACAACTTCACATTCATAACGCATTAATAAATGTAAATAGCTTGCTGTTTTTACATGGTTATAACACATTTAATAGTCCGATTCACAATTTCACATATCATCATATTAATTCACAGTTCCACAAAATCTTTTGCACATTTTTACACATGTCCATTTCACATATAAACAAAATCGCATTATCTCATTTTATGCCATGACACATAGTCCAAACCACCTCTAGAAGGACACACACTTGTCACATCACACTCATATATCTTATCACCTAGGCAAACAACCAGGAGAAACACTCTCCACCCTAACCAGCGGTACTTGTCCACCTCCAGAATTTTATGCCAATGCCCATGGGACATCACACACATATGAACCTTCCATAGGGACTTTACTACGGTACAATTCCACAGCCCTCTAAGGTAGCAGTGTCACCCATTGGCACATTTATATAATTTCCATTTTAAACACTCACGATTTCACACTATTTAACAATGATTCCATATTCACCATTTTACACACGGTTTCGGTTCCCTATCATGATACTACTATTAACAATATTTAATCAACCATAGATTAACACTAATCATGCTGAAACTAATTAGTAAATCTAAAATTTCAATGAATATGCTTTAATTAGTCATTTCTTCATGTAATAAACAAATCATTACTTACTGTTGTCTATTCCTCATGAAATTTTTATCACAGATTATTTACAGGTCGGACACCATGCTTACAGAATTTCACATTTTTTTGAGCGACACATGACTTATAGAATTTAAAATAGTGATTCTACTTGTTTACTCATAACTCGATTGTTCATGAAATCATAATATTGTAATCATTTTTTTAACAGTTCTAGATCTGTATTTGCAGTTATAACATCACATGAAATTTTTAGGAATTTAGGTTGCATCGTACAGTTTATTGAAGAATTAAAACTAATTATGCATATTCACTATTTCACAGTTCAGAAATCATAATTAATTATATAGCTATCAGAAAAATCCCAAATTCTTGTGACCTGGACTGACATCTATAAACATCTTACAGAAATTCTATGGTACTCAATTTCCACATGGATCATGTAAATAGCAAATTTACAAGATATAAAACCTATCTAACATGCATTTCAATAATTTAATAAATAGTACAATTAACAAAAATTCATAAAAATTACACAACATGATCCACTACATATATTACATAACATAAAAGTTACAGTATATCCTCATAGGCAGAAATCCAAAAATAAATCTTAAAGGTGAGAGTAGTCCACTGTTCTTGCCTGAAGAACTAAACGGCAATAGGGTGGCCGCCTACCACGTTAACGACAACAAAGGCCGCCGCCAACTTAAGATATTAATGGCATCAAAGATTGTCGTTAAGTTCCTATCTACATAAAACAGACAGAACTCACAAAAACACTGAAGAAAGGGGGTTCCAGGACACGATTAAAATCCGTAAAAATGCCTAGAACCTACTAGACACATGTATGGACCATGGGTATGGGTTACTTGCCTTTGTAAAAATCCACGGATGGAGTTATAGGTCGAAGAAGCTCTCCTCGGCCAGAGCCAAAGAGCCTTCAGAATCCCTCCGATCCAGGTTTTGTGTCGATGCAGAGCGCGATTTGGTGTCGTAGAAGTCTTCTCAAATGTTTAAACTCTCCTCCAGTTGTTGTAGAACACCGCGTAAAACCTCTAGTCGCCGGATTTCAGAGCTCAAAGATTGGGGTTTCACATAGAGAAAACTAGGGTTTTGACAAAAGAGTCAAAAGGGTCATCTCCGGTCAGAATTTGGGTATTTTATAGGCTAAGTGTCGGAGACGCAAAGAGGGTAGGCTAGGTTACCGTTGGGGAACGGTTTCCTAATCAAAGGGCTACATATCCGGAGGCGTTTCTGGATCTGTAAACGCATCTGATCTGGGAGGTAAATGTCCAGATCACTGGCCGTCAATACTGAGTTAGCGTCCATCGATGTGGCCGCTGACTTGGGGTTGGCGTCTACAGATGTGGACGCCTACTGGTCGACAGAATAAAACTTAAAACTGCAGAAATTTCTATATACACCACACAGTTATGTACATATTACAATGTATATTTAAATATAATATCATCTATGCAATGCATTACATAATATACATGATATATATATACATACATATTTATAACAAGACCAAAATAATTTATATACACATTCTCACACATACATAAGCACAATTTACCACCTATATGAGAGAGTAAAATATGGGGCCTTACAAGAAGAGCGAGAAAAGAGGGATCTGCATCCAGAGAGTAGAGCAGCGCCGCTAAGGAGAAGAAGAAGGAGAAGAAGAGGAGGAGTTTGTGATTGAAGCAGTGCTGCTTAGAAGGAGATCCAACTGAGTTTGTGTATGTGTTCTACACAGATCGCCTAATTCTGTGTTGTTCTACCTTTTCTCTTTTACTGAGATAGATCGTGCTAGAGGATCTACTCTCTAATTGTGCTTGTTCTAGTAGAACTTGGATCCTTCGTGGTCCAGAGGTTTTGAGTACAGTGTACTCAAGTTTGGAGCTGTAGTGCTCTTTGTTGGAGCCGTAGTGCTTTGGTGCTTGAGCCGTCGTGCTCAAGTGCTTGTGAATTGCTGAATTCACAAGCGGTCTATGGAGTAGGTCATCATGCCTATCTCCTGGGTTTTCTTTGAGTCATCACACTCAAAGGGGTTGGAGTCTTCGTGCTCCAAGTTGTACTGCTTGAGTTAGTGTTTCCTCCGTCGTGGGGAGGTGGACGTAAGAGACACAAGTGTTCTCCGAACCACCTTAAAATTCTCTGTGCACTGTCGTTTGCTTATGGTTTGTTGCATCGTTTCACTCTATATTCACACACCACTTTTGGATCTAATCGAATTGTGTGTGTCACTCTTTTAATTCCGCTACCATACACACACATTCGTAATTAACTTTGATTCAATCACCTATCCGGTCCCAACATCTGGTATCAGAGCAGGTCAGAGTTTATACTCTGAGGTGTTCTGTTGAATCATCAGTGTTTCTGGTTTTGATTTACTTAACTACTTGCTTAGTTTGTGTTGCTAGTTTCATCCAATTATCTTGATCAGGGATTCCAAAGGTTTCGTTGCAAAAGGTCATTCAATCAATAGACCTCCATTTTTTGATGGTACTGATTACCCTTATTGGAAGAACAGAATGTTGGTGTTTCTTCGAGCACAAAACTATGAAGTCTGGAGGATTGTTGAGAAAGGACCAGTAGAAATCACTGGAGATGAAGATACATGGACAAGGGAGCAGATCAAAAAGGCTACCCTGAACTACAGCGCCATGAACATGCTACAATATGTCATCCATCTGAAGGAGCATTCCAGAATTTCAATGTGTAAGCCTGCTAAGGAGATGTGGGATAAATTAAAATTGCTATATGAGGGCACATCTCAAGTTAGGGAAACTAAAACAATCATGTTAGTTTCTGATTATGAATTGTTTATCATGAAATCTGATGAAACCATATCTGAGATGTTTGCTAGGTTTATGGTTATCAACAATGGACTTCGAGCCTTGGGTAAGGAATATTCAAATGAAGATTTGGTAAGGAAAATTTTGCATTCTTTATCTCCTGTATGGCACACTAAAGCAACTGTCATTGAGGATTCGAAGGATTTATCCAAAATAACATTGGATGAACTCATTGGATTCTTAATGACTTATGAGCTAAATCTTAAAAGATCTACAGAACACATGCTGAAATTAAAACCCATTGCTCTTAAAGCTTCATCAAGTAGTAAAGGAAAATCTAAAGAAATTTCTGAATCTGAAAAATTTGAATCTGATGATGATAATCTTGCTTTGATTACTAGACAATTTAGGGCATTTCTGAAATCAAACAAGAAGAATTTTGGTAATAAGAAAAATGTCATGTCTAGTAAAAAGAAACACTTCTCCCATGTTGATCATAAGAAAACAGATGAAATTTCTGTGTGTTACAGATACAACAATGTTGGGTTGAGTGTGTTTTGGAATTTCCTAAAGTTGTATTTTAATGATGACCAATGAACATCACTCATACTTTGATTTTGATGATGACATATTGTGATTTTGATGATGACTTGTGTGATTTTGTACTTAATGGGTTGAACATGTTACATACATCATTTATGTAATAACAATGCTCAAAAAGCATGTTTCAAATACTTTACATCACATATTTTAATGATAATATCTTGTACTAATGGTTTATGTATTGAATTCTCAGGGACATACAATTCTTATCATGGTAGTGTCGACACACCCATTGATGGTGTTGACACTGGGTATCATTCCCTGAAGCAATTTCATGATGACAGGGTCCAGTGTGTCGACACAGTCCCTGGTAGTGTCGACACTAGACCCATTCTCTAGAAGACCCAGTTGACTGACTGGGATAGTGTGTCGACATAGCCAGTGGCAGTGTCGACACTAGACCCATCTCCCAGAAGATCTTTTTGCGCAATTGGGACAGTATGTCGACACACTCAATGGTAGTGTTGACACACTCTGGCTGAAACTCAAAAACGTGAATTTATCTGGACACATGGCCGCTTGGGGTTCAAGGGAATCTGCCTAGGTTTTTGTGCCCACATACCCTAAGGCTCCTTATGGACATATGGGGCTATAAATACCCATGTTTTTGGTACTCCAAAGCATCCCACGCAAGAGCAAGCCAAGAGCATTCTGGAAGAGGGCAAGAAGAGCGAGAAAAAGGGATCTGCATCCAGAGGAGCAGAGCAGCGCCGCCAAGGGAAGAAGAAGGAGAAGAAGAGAAGGAGCTCATGATTGCAGCAGTGCTGGTCCAGAAGGAGATCCAACCGAGTCTGTATTTGGTCAGAGTGTTAAATTCTCTAGGGAATCTGTGTATGTGTTCTACACAGATCTCCCAATTCTATTTGTCTCTACCATTTCTATTGTACTGAGATAGATCGTGCTGGAGGATCTATACTCTAAGTGTGCTTGTTCTAGCAGAACTTGGATCTATTGTGATCCAGAGGTTTGAGTACTTTGTACTCTGGTTTGGAGTCGTGCTCTGGTGCTTGAGACATAGTGCTCAAGGGATTGTGAATTTGCTGAATTCACAAGTGGTCTATGGAGTAGGTTGTCGTGCCTATTCTGGGTTTCTTTGAGTTGTAGATCTCAAAGAGGTTAGAGTCATCGTGCTCTAGTTTGTACTGCACTTATGCTAGTGGTTCCTCCGTTGTGAGGAGGTGGAAGTAGGAGACACAAGTTGTGTTCTCCAAACCACCTTAAAATCTACTGTGCACTGTGGTATGATGTGTGGTTTGTTGTTCTTATTCACTATTATCACACACCACACTTAGATCTGATCGAATTGTGTGTTTTACTTGTTTTAATTCCGCTGCCATACACACAATTTCTTAGTTCTTTTTGTAAAGTCACCTATCCGATCCCCAACAAACAAGTCTGGACATATGAAAGTTGAATGTCCTGAGGTTAAGAAGGACAAGTACAAAAACCACAAGAAGGAGTTTCATAGAAAGAAGAATAATGCCATGGTTGCTACATGGTCAGATGAGGATCAAAGCTCAGACAGCAATGAAGTATCCTCAAGTTCAGAAGAAAATGAAGTATGCTTCATGGCTGGAAGCAGTGAAGAACAGGTAGATATGTCTTTTGAACTATTTACAATTGAAGATTGGCAAGAAGCATATGGTAATTTAGTTGAAAATCTTTCTGAAGTTAGAAAAGAAAATAAATATTTGAAAAAAAATGATAGTATTCTTCATGATACATCATCATCTAGAAAATTTTCTGAATTAGAAGCTTAGATTTCAAATCAAATCAAAGAAAATGATGAGTTGTTGATTTTTGTTGATGATCTAAAACTGAGAATTCAGAAATTGAACAAAGAAAATATCAATTCTATCAAGAAATTTGAAGAAAAATAGAAGGAAAATAAAGAAAATTTAAATCAAATTGAAAAACTCAATCTTTGCCTTAAAGAAAAAAAAGACATCATCAAGAACTTCACACAAGGCAAAGAAAATCTGAATGCTATACTGAGAATGAAGATGAATTCAAATAAGCATGGTTTAGGTTTTGAACCATAAAATTCAAAGAAAATTGAATCATCTCCAAAGAAAATAAAACCATCAAAAATTCCTCTAATAAAATTTGTCAAGGCAGGTTCATCTGAAAATAAAGGGAAAATGCAAAAACAAAAAAAACCTATGAGGTCGACACACACACTACCCTGGTCGACACACACTCTACGTACCTAGGTCGATACACACTCTGCCCAGGTCGACCTATCCCATTCATAGGTCGACACACATTCAACCTAGGTCAACCTATCCCATTCATAGGTCGACACAAACTCTGCATAGGTCGACCTACCTCTCTTATAAAAATCAGAAAAAAATCAAACCAATAAGAAATCATCTTTCTCATGGAAATTGGAATGTTTACACATCTTACAATTCAAGATGGAATAATTCATGGAAGCAAAGGTACAATGGTAACCAATGGTTCAATCCTTATTTTTATCACTCACAATTTCCTACTCATCAACAACATTACATGCCAAGGTTTTCATAGTGGAATAAACCAACTAAGAGGTCTAATGTTCAGAAAATTGAAAAATAAAAAACTGAATCTTTTGTTCCAAGGAACACTGTGAAGAAAAATGCTCAAATATGGGTTAGAAAGGATCTACTTTCTCTTCTGACTAAGGATGTTGGTACCAATCACATCTGGGTATCAAAAACTTTTCTTGTCTAATTTGTTGTGTGCAGGAAAGCCGTGCATCCAATTCAAACATCTGGATTCTTGATAGTGGATGCTCACGGCACATGACAGGAGACAAAAATAAAATTTCCTGCTTGGTTGAAAAGGAAGGTGGATCAGTCACCTTCGAAGGTAAGAATAAGGGCAAAATAATTGGCAAAGGAAAAATTGGTAAGTCTTGCATAACCTTGAGTGATGATGTTTGGTTAGTTGAAGGATTGAATTACAACTTGCTTAGCATTAGTCAATTGTGTGACAATGGTCACAAAATTCTTTTTGAATCTGATTCTTGCAAAATAATTGATTTATCTTCTAAGAAAATCAAATTGATTGGAAAAAGATAAAATAATGTTTACATGATAGATTTGAGTGATAATTCTTCTTCAAATGTTTGTTTGATTGCAAATAAAAATGGCATTGCTTGGTTATGGCACAAAAGGTTGGGTCATGCAAGTTTCTCAACTATAAGCAAACTCATAAGAATGAATCTTTTAAAAGGTCTTCCTGAATCTTTCCCAATTATTAACAATCCAGTTTGTGGGATATGTGATCAAGGAAAACAAACAAGAAAATCTTTTAAAGTGTTCAATGAAGTACTTACATCTAAACCACTTAAGTTACTTCATATGGATCTTTTTGGTCCAACCAAAACTCAAAGTCTCAGTGGTAATAGATATGGATTTGTGATCATTGATGACTTTACAAGATACACTTGGGTCTTATTCTTATCTCATAAAAGTGATGCATATTCAGAATTCAGAAAACTTTACAATTCTACCTTAGTGGGTTTGTCTTTCAAATTAAAATCATTTTGACAGATCATGGGGGTGAGTTTGAAAATAATTTTTTTTCTGATCTATGTACTAATCTGAACATACTTCATAAGTTTTCTTCTCCTAGAACTCCAGAACAAAATGGGGTTGTAGAAAGGAAAAACAAAACACTTGTGGAAATGGCCAGAACTATGCTCTTAGAAAGTAAGCTTTCCAAATCTTTTTGAGCTGAAGCTGTAAATACAGCTAATTTTATTTTGAATAGAGCATTGTTAAGACCAAAGATCAGAAAAACCCCCTATGAGTTGTTAAAGATAAAAAGCCCAGTGTGTCATACTTCAAAATTTTTGGTTGTAAATGTTTTGTTCATAATGACAACAAAGAAAATCTTGATAAATTCGATGCAAAGAGTTTTGAATCAATCTTCTTAGGTTATTCTAAAAATTCAAGAGCTTACAGAGTTTATATTTTGAAAAATAAGACTGTGGAAGAATCTCCACATGTCATTTCTGATGAAAATTCCACAAAGATTGACATTCCTAATTTTTGTAGAACTCAAATATGTGATGATGAAGATGACTTTCTTAAACATCCATCCACAAATCTTGAAGAGCAGGAAGTGCCAAATGCAAATGAGGTTATCAAAATGCCAACTTCAAGCAATTCAGGTAATCATGTTCCTGAAATTCATGCAAACAATGAGGTAATTTCTGAACCCAGATTCTTAAGAGACCATCCTCTTGAAAGTATTGTTGGTAATTTGGAAGATGGAATTAGAACCAGATCATCTTTTCATTCTGTAATAGATGAGGATTCTTTGGCACTACTGTCCCAAATTGAGTCCAAATATATTGATGAAGTTTTATCTTATGAAAACTGGATAAATGCTATGCATGAAGAGCTTCATCAATTTGAAAGAAATCAAGTTTGGGATTTAGTACCAAAACCCTCATATCTAACTACAGTCATTGGAACTAGATGAATTTTTAGAAATAAATTGAATGAATCTGGTCAAATTGTTCTAAATAAAGCTAGACTTGTTGCTCAGGACTACAACCAAGAACTTGGTATTGATTTTGAAGAGTCATATGCCCCTGTAGCAAGACTTGAAGCTGTTCGAATATTTCTTGCATTTGCTGCTTTTTGAAATTCAAAGTTTTTCAAATGGATGTCAAAAGTGCATTTTTAAATGGTTTCATAAAAGAAAGTGTTTTTGTCAAACAACCCCTTAGGTTTGAAAATGAAAAATTTCATGATCATGTTTTTAAACTCAATAAGGCTTTGTATGGTCTCAAACAAGCTCCAAGAGCTTGGTATGACCGGTTGAGCTCCTTTCTTGTAAATAAAGGTTACATAAGAGGAAATACTGATCAAACTTTGTTTACAAAAACTGTAAAAAAATCATTTCATTGCTGTTCAAGTTTATGTTGATGATATCATTTTTGGATCAACAGATAATAATCTATGTAATGAGTTTGTCCATCTTATGCAATCTGAATTTGAGATGAGTCTAATGGGTGAACTTACATTCTTTTTAGGTCTGCAAGTGCATCAAACTTCTAAAGGAATTTTTCTGAGTGAAACAAAATATGTAAAGGAGTTACTCAAAAGATTTGATTTCCAAAACATCAAGCCATCCAGCACACCAATGGCCACAAGTGTAAGACTTGAAAGTGATGATTCTGGTAAGCCTGTTAATGCCAAAACCTATAGAGGTATGATTGGCTCTCTTCTTTTTTTAACTACCTCTAGGCCAGATATTCAATTCAGTGTCTGCATGTGCGCCAGATTTCAAGCAAATCCTAAAGATAGTCACATGACTGCTGTTAAAAGAATTTTTAAATATCTTCTTTCTTCATGTGATTTGGGACTTTGGTATCCTACTGGTTGTAAATTGGATTTGATTGCATATAGTGATGCTGATTATGTCGGGTGCAAACTTGACAGGAAAAGCACTAGTGGGTTGTGTTTATATCTAGGTGGGTGTCTTATTTCTTGGGCTTCCAAAAAGTAACACTCTTTAGCTCTTTCTACTGTAGAAGCAGAGTATGTTGCTGGTGGTAGTTGTGGTACCCAAGTTCTTTGGGTCAAACATCAACTCCTAGATTATAATCACACATTAGGTTGCATTCCCATTATTTGTGCTAATACCAGTGCTATAAATTTGTCCAAAAATCCTATTCAGCACTCTCGCACAAAGCACATTGATATTCGACATCATTTCCTTCGAGATGAAGTCTCAAAGAATTCTTCTAAACTCCACTTCATTGACATAGAAAACAAATTGCAAATATTTTCATTAAGCCTCTTGCAGAACTTAGATTCACTTCTCTTAGAAGGGAACTTGGTTTATGCAAGTTTTCACATGTCTGATATCTTCATCTCATTTCTTTGTGCAAATAAAAGTCATTCTATTCTGGCAAATAAATTCCTACTTCTCAGTTGCATTAAAATTCTTAGTATATCAAATAGTGATTTGAAGAAAGACAAGTTAGTCTTGTCTGGACACTTTCACTATGCGTGAGTATATGTCTCCGCCAAGTATCAAGATCCCTTTATGTAATTGTTGAAGGGTAGTATTTGTCTTTCAATAAAACTCTCTTGTTGATTTTGTTCTCACTTCACTCAATTCTTATTTTTTGTTCACCTTGTGAGGGAGAGCTACTTGATAGGGGGAGTCATTGTCTATTCTTCACTCATTTCTCTTGACAATTGTTGTCTCTTTTGTGCCCCAATTATCAGAATTTTTGAGTCCTTGTGCTATTTTCATGTGAGAGACTTAAGACATTGACACAACTCATTGTGCATTTAGTTTAATTTCAAAGATTTACTTTCATCTCAAAGTTGTGCAATTTTAATACTGAATGTCTTTAAAATGATTTGCAAAACACTTGTAGGCACATGAGTGGCTTTAATGTTTAACATGTGTATGTTTAAGCTTCATTTTTACCACATATTAAGAATAATTTCTCTACATTCATATTCATGATTTTTTTGGTCAAAGCAAACATATTCCTGCAAAACATCAAATGAAAATAAACAATAATCTGGAAAGATACAAATAGAGCAATGCAAACTTGTATATTACTGAGTAACTGGGCCATCTCACCTAACTAAGTGATTTGTCTCGCGTCAAAAAGTGGTAAGCATTTTGTCATCTTTGTACAATGTAATGAAAGTTAAACCACTGAGTAATCAGGAGGTCTTGCATCTGGTAAATGTGATCTCTTGCATGGAAAAGTGAGATTTAACTAATTTATTCATGTATTCTTTCCCGGTTAAGAATGAAAGCAAATTCAAAAAGACATGATAGAAAAGCTCATGACCTGAATAAAGTTCATGTATACTGAGTTTAGACCTATTATTCTACAATGTGTTAAACTTCAAGCTCATAACATCCTTGTTAAATACTTCTGCTCACTCATATAGGTCACATTAATTCACATTTGCATCATTATTTTAACTACATTCGGACCATTATGTCTTGCTATGCTTTGTCTTGATTGGGTCTTTGTGATTACACTTTATTGCACAATACCAAAAACACAATAACTTCTCTCATATGTCAGTATCACTTTGCCTCACTTATTTTGATCATTCCTGAATCTTCATTTCCACAATTTCATTTCTTGATCTCCTACTATTTTTTGTTTCTCTTTCATCTCTATCTTTTTTATGTTGTCAAAAAGGGGGAGAAAGTACTTTATAGGGGAGAAATTGCAGGGATAGGGGAGGAATTACTGTTAGGGGGAGAATGAGTCCTTGTAAGGCTTTTTAGAGATTGTGTATGAAAAGACCAAGTTTGTGCATTTATTTTGTCATCATCAAAAAGGGGGAGAATGTTGTGTTGAGTGTGTATTGGAATTTCTTAAAGTTGATTTTTAATGATGACCATTGGACATCACTCATACTTTGATTTTGATGATGATATATTGGACATTTTGTACATATTATAATGATGAGTAAATAACATGTTAATATTTCATATTTTGATGATAATGGCTTGTGTTAATGGTTCACACTTCATATTTTCAGGTTTACATAAATTTGTCAAAGTGGTGTCGACATAAGTCCATTGTGTGTCGACACATGCATTGCTCTCCAGAAAGCAGTAAAGAGAAGAGAAGTTAGTCGTGTCGACATTGTTCCAGTGTGTGTCGACACATCCCTTGCTATCCAGAAAGTAGTAAAGAGAAGAGAAGCCAGTCGTGTCGACACAGGTCCAGTGTGTGTCGACACATCCCTTGCTTTCCAGAAAATAGTTAGAAGAAGGAAGCCAGTTGTGTCGACATAAGTCAAGTATGTGTCGACACAGGTTAACTGCCAAGCAGCAAAACAGGATCTTGTGTCGACACACAACTTGATTGTGTCGACACACATCGGATGATGATTTAAAACTTGATTTTTTCTAGACACGTCTGCGTCGGAATCAAGGGATTTGACCTAGATTTCTGTGCCCACTACCCCTGTAGACACCCATTTTTGGCCCATAAGTGGAGCCAAATTCTTTGTCATATCATTGATGCCCCACGTTGGCTCATCATCGCCTAGCTGGCTTTATCCGATCATGGTATCCTCTCGTTAGTTCATCACCCTGGTGGGTTGTTCCTGGTCAAATCAATCAGTCTTCATCAGTATCTCATAGCTCTCTGAGTTAGGACTCCAATGCTTCAAGCTGCACGTCAATCTGATACCCATGCAAGGAGATCAAACATTTTGTATGAGCCATATGTAGGAAGTTCATGAAGGTGACAATAGCCCTGTCGCGTTCATCTTCAGCAATCGACACCCTTCCTATCGCGTTCATACCCACACCGACTTGCCTTCAAGCCAGAATCGATCATCTATAGAAGGCGACACCTCGATACGTCGCGTTCTCATTTGGCATTTTAATTCCTTGAAAAATTGCCATAAAATGCTTAAAAGGTTTCCTTCTATGGAAGGTGACGTATCGAGGCGTCGCGACCTGGTAGCGACGAGGAGGCTATCACGTTCTGATTTCCCTGCAACGTACCCTTTCCTAACCCGACTTGGACCCTTGGTATTGATGAATAGTTCGTCTTTTAATGGGTCTAGAGGCATCCAAATCCTTCCAAATTCGGAGGAAACCTTCCTTAGAAGGTCCTTTCCGAGTTCTGATTCCCCTTGCCCGAGTACACCTACCCAAATTCAGACCATTGCCTATTATTCTCCTCTCAGCCTATTCAGGAATAATGGGGTATAAATCCCTTCATAGAGCATTGTTTAGGGCAAGGCTGGCGTCTGCTTCTTCCTCTCCTAGAGAGCTACGAGTTCTCAGAAGAGCTCTCAACCTCCAGACGACCAGGAAGTGCCCCCCAGAGTGTTTTCTCCTCTTCTACACTTTCTCTCTCTCCTTTTTCATCCTTTTTCTCTTCATGCATGCATGTTAGATCGATTTCTTTTCATAGATTTGCATTAAAACACCACACACACACCGTTTTTTATCACCTAAAGGGGTTAAAACCCCACCCCACGTGAGTTCCTCCCAATTACTTCATGTTTACTCTTTGTCTTGGGATAGATTCTACATAAAACAAATTTCTAATGGGTGTTTTATTGTTTTGATGTTCTTGGCAGGTGTTAGAAGACAGTAGCAGCACGAGGCTCTTGCCCCTTGGCCGGCTGAGGAGCAAGAAGAAAGAAATCCACAGTCTTCATCTCCAGTTGCAGAAGGCGACGTCAATCTGGTCACGATATGAAGAAGGCGACGAGAGGCGCGTCGCGTTAAGAGAACCGAAAGGCGGCACCGTCTTTGTCGCATTCACATTAAGGCAACAGCGGGTCTGTCGCGTTCACAGGACCAGGTACCCTTCTGCACTTTTTCTTCCTTTTCCAAAGTAGTTAGCATCTTCCTTCGTCATACATCTCTTTGCAACTTCTTTGGTGGCGATCACGGTCTCTTTTTCTTATTTTTAATCATCATCTTTGGGGATCTAATCCCGTGATTACACCTTTTGACGATCACGATGGGACTTCTAGCACCTATTGTGCTTGTTGTTGTCTTTCCCTGTCATTTTTAGTCTTTCATGCGTGTGGTCTTTCTTTAAATTCCATGTTTTCCCGTTTATTTTACTGTTGTTTTGAGTTTTACTGTTCGGGGTGAGAAGGCGACGAGGTAACCGTCGCTATTTGGAAGACGACAGCGAGGTCGTCGCGATCAGGTCAGTGCTTCTGATTCCATCTCTCTATGTGTTTTGGGTTTATTTCAAGTACTCCATCCATGATTTGAGTTGTTTCATGCCTGTTCCGTGCTTATGAGAGTCTGTCAGTCCTCCATGTCATAGGGTTGTTTGGTTTTTTTGTGCATAATCAGGTTTATCTAATCTCTGTTCACTACGAAGAAGAACGCGACACCCTCCTTGTCGCGATCCTGGTCGCGACAGGTTGTCAGTCGCCTTCTGCTTCTGAGAGCAGGTCGGCCTGATTTCTGTTTTGTTAATCTTAGGCTAGATTTTGCATGCACTCCGGTGCACATAGGGTGTGCATACATATTTCCATATTTTAGTTTAGGTTGTCCTCCTCGGCGACGCCCGCTCTCTCGGCCACATACTCTGTGTGTCCGACTAGAGCACTCGCTCGAGGGCCTCCGTAAGTCCCCGCTGACCGTGGATTCCCACACGGCCTCTGGGCTGGTTGTACCTGTTGCCACCTAGATTTAGGGTTCATGCATTGGTGAGTCTGTGAGAAATCCTAGTCAAACCTGAAGTTGGAAGCCTTCTCTCTTTAGGAAACCCTTCCTTTGAGGGAACTTGCTAAAAGATCAATCCATTAAAAGGCAAACTTGAACCAAATAAAAGAAACCATTATCATTGCCAACTGCTTGCTTTGGGTGAGACATTTTTCTCTTTCTTTTGTTTGCATAGGAGTGATTGTTTAGGAAATAAGGTGTCTGTTTAGGTTAGGGTGTCTCTTAGGTCTGGACAGGCTTTCCTTATTTTGGCACTTCCACTTTCCAAATATGGAGTCTTACTTGAACCCAATCTATGGTAATGAGAATCAGGACGCTGCATTCTACACAACCCAAGACTATGAGGAATCTCTTCCTCATGATCTCCTCGAGGAGTCGACCCGGCCTGGGTCGCTACAGTTCATGCTAGTGATAGCCATCATCCCGAGGATGGAGGCCCATCACCAAATGTCCATTCCCCTCATGCGGATGATCAAGTTGCTCAACTCATGCGCCTAATTTCTCAGCTCGATCAATCCCAAATCTAGGATCTCATGACGGCCCTCAAAGAAAAGGCCGCCTCGTCGTCCTCACCCCGAGTGGGCGCCTCTCGCCCCATGGCATCTACCTCCAGCCCCCGCATTATCACGGGACCAGTCGACAACACTCCCATCCGGCCGCGGGCCATTCGATTCACTCCCTTCGAGTCTGAGCATTATCATCCACGTGAGTCGAGGCCCCAGTCTCCCCCTTACCTCCCTTTCCATCCACCACAACAGGAGCCACACACTAGGCCAGCATCTCGTGCCTCCTCCTTGTATGCTCAACCATCTGCCGCTCACGACATGATGTCCAAGTGGGCGTCCATCAAGAAAGAACTGCAAGAGTTGCGAAGGTAGGTCGACCCTAGACAACACCATGATGTTCACGTGCCTAACTTCAATGGCATGTGGGTCCCGTCTCCATATGAACTCCCAAAGTACCGTAAGTACAATGGCTTTGGCAACCTATACATCCATATCAAGGATTTCATCTATGAGTTCGCACCCTACCAGCATGACCGCCACTTGATGGCGTATCTGTTCTGCCGGTCATTGGACGGGCCTGCACTAGACTGGTTCTATTCCTTGTTACCCGAGGATGCAGAAGACTTTGCCATAGTGAAAGCAAAATTCCTTGAACAATTCCAAGACAGAGTTGGGCCAGAATATTCTCTTACGGATCTCATGGCTGAAAGGATGAAGTCAGATGAAGATTTCGCTACATATGCCAACAGGTGGAGGCAGATGGCCACATGAGTCCCTGGATACCTTCCGGAGGGAGAAAAGATCAAAATCATCATTTCCAATGCAACCCCTGCCTATAAAAACATCCTAGTAATGAATGATATCACCACCATGCACCAGCTCTACAGTCGGGCCCGGTTCATCCAGACCCAGCTCAAGGACTCCCCTATACATTCCATGTTCGAACCCCAGAAGTCTCGCTTCCAAAGAAAACCTTAGGGGCCAGTCACCGAGGGTGTTCAAGTAAATGAGCAAGTGAGTGCATTCAACCCTGCCGGCCAGAGCAACAACTGTCAACCTTTCACTGCCCAGGGTCAAAACCGCACCAATCCTCCACAAGGCCAGCAGCCCGAATACAACCAAGTACCACCTCCTGATGGCACCCAATAAAGGCGTCCCCTAGGCCCAAGGAGAACTCAGTGCCCACCACTCCCTGAGACACTCTCCGACATCTTCTTGGCCTTAGTCTCCACAGATGCCATCAAGTTCCCTCCGGAAAGGCCATTGAATCTGAGTGTGGACCAGACAAGGTACTGCATGTTCCATCGGCAGCCGGGTCATACTATTGAGCAGTGCTTCACATTCAAAGACCTCGTATATGATCTGCATGAACAGAACATACTGGACTAGACAGCTCTCCGACAAGTGATCGGAGACATCAAAAAAAGGCAGTGGCAGCAGCAACAGCAGAGGCAGCAGCGCCAACCACCCCCTCAACAACAACAACAACAACAACAACAACAACAACAGCCGTTGCAGGACTTGGGGATTGTCCATAACCCCTTGTCAAACCACCCGCCAGCTCCCAATCCACCACAGCAACCAGCCTAAGTCAATTCTATCGTCCACCACCCCCCTCCTCAAGCAAACTGGACGTATGATGATGAACCCGATGTCCAGCAGATGATGGCCATTAACCACCAGTATCCTCAGCAATCCCAAACAATACAATCAGCCAACACGGTTCCCCAGTCAATCCCTCCTTTAGTTTCCGAGGCCAACGCCATCATACTGCCCATCGGTTCAACATCTACGCCAGTCGCTATGCCCTCCATTATCCTACCACCTACCACATCCTTCGCTCCACTTGTCTCCGCGCTACCACCACCCGTCATAACCACTCCCACATCCATCATCTTGCCACCACCTGGGCTGAATCAACCCTCCGCCAACAAGCCACCACCCAACCAACTACCCTGCGAAGCAGACGGGTCTTCCGTCACCCGTATCCACCCATCTCCACTACCTCCACCAGCCAAGGCATTGTCCAACAGGTCCTGCAGCCACCTCAGCAACAATCTCAGCAGCAACCACAAGATGAGGGGGTGATTGAGCTACTACCCGGTACAGATTATGATATCCTCAAGCATCTTGATCATGTGCCAGCTAAAATCTCCATACTGGAATTGATAAAGCAATCCAAGGAACATCAAGAAGCATTGAGAAATTTCTTTCAAATGGTAGTGGTAAATGAGGACATGCTTTCCGACAAACTGCCAAGTGCACTGGCCATGGTGATTCGTGGGCCGGCCATAACCTTTTCCGAAAATGAACTAGCACCCCCAGAAGCCAGGAGGCTCCCGCTCTGTGTTTCCCTAGTCATCAACCATGTGGTAGTAGGGGCAGCATTGGTCGACACTGGGGCGTCAATAAATGTCTGCCCATTGAGTACCTTGAGAGCCTGCGATGTGTCAGAAGGGTTGTTGAAACCAACGCCAACCACCATAGCCGCGTATGACAACTCCAGGAGATCCTGTCACGGCATGGTAATGGTACAAGCTGAACTGGGGCCGCTGGCCGTCACTGTCGATTTCTATGTACTTGACATCGACCCCATGTTCAAGGCCATCCTAGGGCATCCATGGTTAGAAGCACTGGGAGCTGTTTCATCCACTGCGCACCAATGCCTAAAGTTTCCCTTCCAAGGACGAGTGATCAAAGTCAAAAGCATAGCCACTGCCCACACAGTTGATGCCATCCATGACACTCTACTCCCAGCCGTGTGGCCCGCCAACAAGCCTATTGTCTCAGTGTTGGACGTCAACTATCCTTGGGCCTACTCATTCCATTCCAAGCAAGAGGCCAGTTAGAGGAAGGAGCCACTAGACACTAAGGGGTGGCAGATCATGATGAAGCTGGGATATGAAGAAGGCAAGGGCCTAGGGGTAGAACTGCAGGGCATCACTAAGCCCATTCCATACTTTGTAATGAAAAGCCAATGGGGACTTGGCTACAGGGAGAAGTCCAAGCCATGGTCAACTATCACATCCACCCTCAAAGCCAACCGCCAACTGCTCACGTGGACACTCTGGTGTCACTTTGTCAGAGGCCCTACTCAACCTGGGTATAACACTATGGTGGTCGAGGCAGAACTATCACAACACGATGTTCATGGCAGGAATTTATCTAGGCACATGGCTCCTATGCTCACATATAAGGCACTAGAAACACTCTGCCCAGGAAAGAAAAGGAAGATAGGGGACCCAGAGGCTGAATGGTACCCCTGGTTTGATATAGAAGACATCACTATAGCCTTCAGTCGCTTATTCTAGGAAGAAGAGATAATATGGCAGCCAGCTGCAGCCGAACTGCTAGACCCACCCACATCCATCGCATCCAAAAGGAAGCTAATGAGTAACGTCACTGACGTGGGGGAGCCATACATCCCTTACGAAGAGGGGAAGACAGTAGACGAGCTGTGGAGGGGCACGTGCCTAGCCATCCATCCATCACTCTTGTGTTCCCTCCTCCCAAGCCTGGTCCCTTCATCCCCTCCCTTACTCATCCAATTGTCTCCTCAACTCCTGATAGATGCGCACATCATCCTCACTCCTGATCTCCCACCTTCAATCTTCTCTACTCTACAGTCTGATCCGAGCGACCACGAAATCACTCTCTCGTACTGCATGCTCTCCACTGATCTCGATCTCCAAAAAAAATGCTAATCTTCAAATGCACATTAAGGTCGAGGAGCCGGCATACGTCCTTCACCCTCCTGATCAGGGGCACCCCTCAGCTGGGGCTTCCCCTCTCGCTCCTTCATTAGGAGCCATCCTCTTCGAGGACACCATGTCCTCCCCTAGTCCTGTAGAGTCATCTAGCCAGTTAGGATCGTCTAGGATAGAAGAGTCTAATCTTAGTCTAGGAGAGTCTAGGGTAGAGAGTCAGGTCAACCCAGCGCCCGCCAAGTCCAAACGTCACCCTAGGAAGCAACGGGGAAAGGCTATTCCCCAAAGATACCTTCAAGAGTTAGCTCGGAGATGTCAAGAATTGTTGCTAATAGAGGAGTTCACAAAGGATGCATTGGTGTTAGAAGAAGAAATTGAGTAGGATGGGGTGTTCATAGACGACGAGTTTGGCATCTATGAGATCATGAATGATGAGGACCCAATCGATGAAGAGGATAGCGAAGTAGATGACACTTCCGAGATGTACGCGAGTGGCATAAGAAGATTCGATGAACCTACAACGGCAGTGGATGAACCTACTAAGGAAGTCAATCTCAGAACAGACGAAGATCCCAGGATAGTGATTATTTCAGCAAACCTCCCTCCTAATGAAAAAGAGGAACTGGTGCAAATTCTGAGGGAGTACAAGGATACCTTTGCCTGGTCGTATGAGGACATGCCCGGCCTAGACCCCTCATTAGTGGAGCACCGACTTCTATTGGGAGAAGGGGCAAAGGCCATAAAACAGAAACTCAGAAGGTTCCACCCACTTATGGCCCTGAACATGAAGGATGAGGTAGATAAACTCCATAAGGCTAGATTCATCAGGGTAGTACTTTATCCGAATTGGGTGGCGAATATAGTCACAGTCATGAAGAAGGACGGAAAAGTCAGAATCTGTATTGACTTCTGGGACTTAAATAAGGCATGTCTAAAAGATGACTTCCCGCTTCCTCACATTGATGTGCTAATTGAAAACACTGCTGGGTATGAAACCCTCTCATTCATGGATGGATATTCGGGCTATAACCAAATCCATCTAGCTCCTGAAGATCAAGAGAAAACATCCTTCACCACACCCTGGGGAACATACTGCTATGTAGTCATGCCATTTGGACTAAAGAACGTTGGGGCTACCTATCAAAGGGCGATGATGGCTATATTCCACGATATGATGCATGTCTATGTAGAAGTGTACGTGGATGACATCTTGGTGAAGTCAAGAACCAGGAGAGAACACCCTGAGATCCTCGCTAAGGTGTTGCAAAGGTCAAGGGAGTATAAGCTGAGAATGAATCCGAAGAAGTGTGTGTTCGGGGTATCCTCAGGAAAGTTGTTAGGCTTCATAGTTAGTAAGCGGGGAATTGAGATCGATCTAAACAAGGCCAACGCTATTGCAGAAATGCTGCCTCCAAAGAACATCTCACAACTAAGAGGCTTGATTGGGCATCTGCAATTTATTAGAAGATTCATATCTCAGCATTCACAAAGATTCCGCCCATTCTATGGCCTCTTGAAAGGAGGGGCAAAGTTCGAATGGAATGACAAGTGCCGAGAAGCCTTTGATGATTTGAAGAGGTATCTCATGAATCCCCCAGTTCTGTAACCTCCTGTGCCCGAGAAACCACTGATCCTATATCTCTCAGTCATTGAGGACTCCCTAGGTGTTGTCCTTGTGCAACATGATGAATCTGGAAAAGAAAGGGCAGCATACTACCTATCTAGGCTTTTCAACACCACAGAATCCAAGTACACCACCACAAATAAAATCTGTGCCGCACTCGTGTGGGTAGTCCAAAAGCTCAAGCACTACTTTCTTGCCCACGAGGTTAAGCTAATCTCGAGGATGGATCCACTCAGATATCTTCTAGAAAAACATGTCCTCTCTGATTGGCTTGCATGCTGGCAGAGCTTCCTCTCACAATTTGACACCTCTTTCGTGGTCTAAAAGGCCATCAAAGGGTATGCCATCGCCGAGCACCTTGCCCATTTGCCACTCCCTCATAGCGATTCCATCCGAGAGGAATTCCCTGATGAAGAGCTCTCGGTCATCTCCAAAGATCCCTTCTGGTCCCTCCATTTTGACGGTGCGCTCAACTCTCAGGGACGGGGCATTGAAGTCGTGCTGCTCACCCCGGAAGATATCACTATCCCCATCGCTTTTCAGCTCACCTTCTCCACCACTAACAACATGTCCGAGTATGAGGCTCTCTTAGTTTGTCTTAAGCACGCTTATATCTTAGGTGCATCCCACCTCAGAATCATAGGAGACTCTCAGCTTGTTCTAAGGAAGATGCTCTCCACTTACCGCACTCGTGACCCAAAGATTAAACCATATCAAGATCTGGTCCCGTTGTTGGCAAGGCAGTTCCGCAAGCTTATCTATGTCCACACTCCTCGCTCACAGAATATCATGGCTGACGCCTTGGCGTCACTAGCTTCATCTCTATCCTTCCCTCTGAGTCTCCGGACTAAGACAATTGTCGTCCAACGGCTCGACGTTTCATCTATCCAGGATCCTTGGTTTAACAACCTTAGGACAACCTTAGAAGAAAGGGCTAGGAAGAGAGAAGTGCAACAAGTCATGCTAGCTGAGCTTGAGAAAATCTTAGATGAAGAAGAACTACCATGGTATTTTGAGATTGAGCAATATTGTAAGGATGGGTCATATCTCGAAGGGGCAAATGCAGAGGATCGCAAGGCCATAAGAAGAGCCGCCTTAAGGTACACAGTCGTCAGAGAAATTCTATACAGGCGGGCTCTTAATGGAGTTCTCTTGAGATGTCTTAATGATGACGAAGCTTGGAAAGTGGTAGAAGGAGCCCATGCTAGTGAATGCGGAGGGCAAGTCAACAGTCAGATGCTTGCTAAGAAGATCATTAGGCAGGGCTACTACTGGCCAACCCTAGAAGAAGACTGTGCCATCTACGTCCATAGGTGTGTAAAATGCCAACTCCACGCTGATAAAATCCATGCTCCTTCATCCTCACTTCATCCACTCTCCACACCTTGGCCATTCTCCATGTGGGCTTTTGATATTGTTGGCCCCCTTGGTGATCCTAATGCTCAAATCAAACAAAAATCCTTCATCCTAACAGCTACTGAGTATTACACCAAGTGGGCAGAAGCAGAAGGGTTCGCAGAAATCAAAGCATCCACAGTGTGCCGCTTTATCATGAAGAATATCATCTCGCAGTTCGGAGTGCCAAGCAGCATCGTCACAGACAATTTGCCACAATTCATCTCACAAGAACTTCAGGACCTCTATAAGAAATACAACATCACTCTGCATCATTCTTCTCCATATTACCCACAAGGCAATGGCCAAGCTGAAGCAACTAATAAAACCCTTCTTAAAATTTTGAAGAAAACTTGTGAATCGCATAAATTTGTCGATTGGCCAGAAAAGCTAATAGACGCTCTATGGGCCTATCGTACCTCCGTCCATACTCCCACGGGGCAAACACCGTATGCTCTCACCTATGGGATGGAGGCGGTAGTTCCATACGAGATCTTGATCCCTTCACTAAGAGTTCAACTTGATAAGGAACTTAATATTGACAAACGTCGAGAGGCGTTGCTAGTCCAGTTGGAACTCTTAGATGAAAGGTGACTCATGGCAGCCGATCATGTACTCTCATACCAAAGGCGAATCTCTAGGTCTTTTGAAAAGAAGGTAATTGAGCGAAAATTCCAAGAGGGTGATATGGTCTTGAAATGCATTTTTATCAAACCTGGAGGTCCAAGGTCTAAATTGCAACCAAATTGGGAAGGTCCGTACGTTGTGAAGGAAGTGTATCTGGGGAACGCCTACCGCCTAGTTAACACTGAGGGCATAGAGTTGTCACATCCGTGGAATGGGTTGTACCTCAAAAGATTCTATCCCTAGGTCTTTAGGTGTGAGGCCACAACACTTAGATCAGGGATAACCCTGTGTTAGGAGTTCGAAGTCTCCTCCCCAATCATCAAGGATTGACCTATGTTAGGACCAACACATGCACACAGCAAGCCCGGGCGACTGCACTTAGTAGGTACCGTAGCTAGGTGGGCCCTACCCTAGTGATGCGATGGTCATTCCCTCCTAAATCAGTCGAAGTGTAGGGGAAGGGTCGTGAGGGTGAGGTTGTCGACCTTAGGCACACCCTGATGAGAGGAAGTCTCAAACAGGGACAGTCAAAATAACAAGGGCAAAGAAGCAAAAAAGCAAAAGAAATGATAGAAAAAAATACATGATAGAATAAGGGCATGGCAAAGAGTGGCAAAGTCCCCGCGGGACGCTCATGAGCCCGGACGTACGCATGCCCCAGACAGTGCAAATTCATAAGAAAAGACCACAAAGTCCCTATGCAACAGACCTAATCTTGGAAGGGTATGCTGCAGGAAGAAGCCCAACCCCAACGTCCTTAAACCTACACTAGACTTTCCTTAAATAGCCTTCCATTTCTCTCTATAAGATCAGGTCATCTCTTAGGTATGGCCTAAGTAGCTGCACTATCAACTAAGGGCAGCCGCCTATGGCATGTCACCCCTAAATGCACGTCCTATCTTAGTAAAGCCTTCGGTGAAAAGGGGAAGCGACCAAGACTCCTTATCATCTCTTCTTCAACGCTGAGTAGGCAATATCCTGCCCTGCGGTTCATGTCCAACACTTGGACAGAGCATGTAGTGACCACAGCCCTCTCCTTATCTCCAACACTTCTGAAACCAGGAAGGGGCCCTCCAGGTTCACCTTCCAACACATGTGGTGCTCCCACGAAAGTTTCATGGAGGACTCCGCTGTTGCTTGGAGGATGGCTTCGGTGTCCACCTATCCCATGCTTAACATCACCCTCAAGCTGAAACACATGAAGAGTTTTTATAGGAGGTGGAACAAAGAAACATTTGGCAACGTCCCACTCAACATTCAACATGCTGAAACCTCTTATGCTACTGCACAAAAGAACCTTGATGAGGATCCATCTCAAGATAATCATGCCACTTTTCTGCTAGCTAAAGACAAGTTGGATCATGTTCTATCCCAGGAGGAAAAACTTTGGCGTTAGAAATCCAGAATCAAATGGCTCAAGGATGGGGATAACAACACTAAATTTTTTCATGCTTATGCTCTCACTCAAAGGAGAAAGTCACTGATTTCCAAGCTCTATAACAGGGAAGGAACTCTTGTGGAGGGAGATGATAGAATCACTGCTTTGTTTGTAGATCATTTTTCTGAAGCATTCACATCTTCCCCCCACCATGTGAGCGCATAAATGCTGCAACATATACCGGCTTTTCTGAAGGAAGAAGACAATAACAAGATGTGTATTGTGCCTACACCGGATGAGATAAAGGAGGTGGTTTTCAGTATGGACCCCGACAGTGCCCCAGGGCCTGATGGGTTTTCCGGACATTTCTTCCAGGCCTGCTGGAATTTCATTTAGTCGGATATCATCAATGCAGTTCAGTCTCACTTTTGCGATCATAATCTCCCCACAGCTCTGACCTCATCTTTGATTACCCTCATACCCAAGGTTGACAACCCCAAGACTTGTTCGGATTTTAGACTGATAAGTCTATCTAACTTCATGTACGAAATCATATCTAGAATCATTTCTGATAGACTGGGCAGCCTCCTGCCTTCCTTAATTTCTAAAGAGCAGGGAGCTTTCACCAAGGGGAGGAACATAGCTGAAAATATCCTCCTTACCAAGGAGCTCCTCCAGACCCTTGGAAGATAGTGTAGAGGGGGCAATATGATCATAAAGCTTGACATGGCCAAAGCCTATGACAGAATGGAATGGGATTTCCTATATGCAGTCCTCCAAAGGTTCGGCTTTTCCATTAAAGTTATCTCCATAATCGAACCCCTCATATCCAACTGCTGGTTCTCCATTCTGTATAACGGCAACATCCATGGATTCTTTAAATCATCGAGAGGGTTGAGGCAAGGAGACCCGGTGGCACCCGCTCTTTTTATCCTCACAGAGGAGGCTCTTAGCAGAGGGCTCAGAAATTTATTTCAGCATAGCAGTGGGGCATGGTATCAATCCAATGCCTGATGTCCAGCAATATCTCACCTCCTATTTGCAGATGACACTCTTATATTTTCTAATGCTTCTGTGAGGCATCTGAGGAGATTAATGACCTTTCTAAAGACTTATGAAGAAGCCTCGGGTCAGCTTATCAATAAGAACAAAAGCTCCTTCTATGTGCCAGCCGGTGCCATGGACAGTCTCATTCAGAAAATCAGCAAGACGACGGGGTTTGTTAGAACCAAACTCCCTCTAAAATATCTGGGTGTTTCCATCCACACAGGCCGCCAAAAACCTGCTCACTTTGCCAACAATATCTCCAAGACTGTCAGCAAGCTTCAAGGGTGGAAAATGGAGTTTTTATCCACGGGAGGAAGACTCGTCCTCATACAACACATTCTGTCTGCCCTCCCAACCTACACTATGAACGCCATGCCCATTCCGGTCACCGTTGTGAGGGCCTTTCACCAAATCCTAGCAAATTTCTTCTGGGGTACCTATGAAGGTTCCCCGAAAAGACACTGGAAAATCTGGAAGGACATCGCTCAACCGAAGGAATGCGGGGGCCTCGGTGTTCTGAACTTGAACAACATGCAGATAGCTTTCAGAACCAAAATGCTATGGTGGGCATTATCCACCAACTCCTTATGGGCTAAATTTTTCAGGGGGAAGCACCTATTTAATTGCCATTACTCAGAAGCACAATTTCCTTTCATGCTTGCAGTAGATAGAAAACTATGGAAGCAGGCAGCTCAGCTGATCCAAAACAATCACATGATTACATCCAGGGACTCTAACTCGGTTGGCTATTTCTGGTTTGACATTTGGACAGGAGATGTTCCTCTCAGATCATATGTTCCTGAAGACAAATGGCAGGAGATGCCCAATAAACTGTGCACCATTCAGCAGGCTCTTAGCAGTCCCGAGAACATCCACCTGCAGAACGCCCTCATGCATTGCCCCACTTATCTGCTGGAACAGTTTCTGACCACAAACAATGCAAATGACACTTGGATCTGGTGTTTGAACTCCAACGGAAAATTCACTACCAAATCTGCCCGGTTACTCCTCCAACCTGAAACCTCCCACAAATGGAAAGCCTTGTGGTCTCCTTACATACCCCTCAAATGGTCCATTTTTCTGTGGAGAATGGTTCAGAACCTCATCCCGGTTGATGGGATAGTCCAAGAAAAAGGCATACCGTTGTGCTCTAAATGTTCCTGTTGTGCCAATAGCCAACCTGAAAGCTTGCTGCACCTATTCTTCAATAGTAGCACAGTGAATCAAGTGTGGACAGATCTCTCTAATCTCCCGAACTTTAAGAACATGGAAGTTACTGATGTGGCAGATGGCGTGACCTCTTTCCTTACACAGCCAGACATCTCCACTGCTACTGGGCGGCTAAAAAGATGCACATTCATGGCAGTCTTGTGGGAGACTTGGTGCAGTAGGAACAAGGCGAGATTTCAAGGCACGACCATGTCAGCAAAGCACATAACCTACAGGAGTCTGATGTTTGTCCGAGCCATATGTACTTTTGCCAACTTCCAAAAGATCCCCCAGTCCTGGTCAGCTGCTCTCTGCCAGACCCCAAGTGGAAATGGTAACCTGAAGGTTGTGGAACCCAAGACTGTTAGATGGCTTACCCCCCCCCCCCCCCCCCGGGGGGGCTAAATGTTGACAGTGCATTCAACATGCAGACGGGTGAGGCTGGAGGAGGTGGTATCCTCAGGGACCACAATGGTGGTATGCACTATGTGTTTGCCACCCCATACTATGATCTGAAAACTAGTCTAGCCTCGAACAGGGATAGTCTGCGGATATGCTGCAAAATGGGTGCCATTGAAGTGCAGGTTGAGACTGACTCCTTAAATCTTGTGCACATTGTCACTAAGCAAATCCCCAGTGTTGGGTTTATATGAGTATGTTAAGTTGATATATGGTATGTTTGTTTTTGATGATGAGCAATCGATGAGCAATTCATGAACAATACAAATTGATGTGATGTGAATATGTGAAACATAATGAGAATGTCAAGTCAAGCAAATGTTAATCAAGAAAAATATGTCTAAATTGTTCATTTATATGTTCATTATATCTCACTAATAATTGTCTTTTAATGTAGGTGTGAATGTACACAAGAAAAGCAACAAAATCCAAGTGCAAAAGAACAAGACAAGCTGCTGGAACAAGTAGCTGTCAACAGATGAATAGTGCACCTGTCGACAGATACACTGTATCCTGTCGATAGATACACTGTAGCCTGTCGACAGATACACACAGAAAATGGTTTCCCGGAAGGCCAGTCTTCTAGTTTTTGCAAACCTGTCAGCACCTGTCGACAGCAGCAAGTCGGCTGTCGACAGACGGAGCTTTGGGAAGATCCGATGGTTATGATATGATCTATATTTAGGTGTTTCCTTTTAGCACAACTCTCTATGCTTGGACACCACTATATATAGACCATATAGAGGTATTTTCGCAGCAAGGGAGCCTCCACACAAAAAACCCTAAGCCAAGAACAAGAAGAAGAAGGTTCCCCTGTTTTCTGCTTCAACTCTCCATCCGGCCCAAGGAAGATCCATCTCACGAGCGGAGTTGAAGTTGGTTTGTCTGTCTTTCAAGCTTCTCCATCAACTGATACCTGTCAAGACAAAGCTTGAAGTTCTTTCGGACGACCACCACGAAGAGTTCTTAATTTGGATTTGATCTTCAACTCAGAACTCTTCTTTTATTCTACCTTTCATATCTTTGTGTGTGTGGTAGTGGTTCAAGTGTTCCTTGTGCTTGATCCATGTATGGATTGTTGTTCTGATTGCGTGTTTGCATCAGACAACGTGTGTGGTGTGTTGGTCAGATCAAGGCTAGAGGATCTGATCTATTGTGGACTTGATCTAGCGTGTGTGTGTGTGGTTGAGCCGTTGTGCTCGTGTGTGTGTTGTACTCAGTTCTTGAGTAGTGTCTCCTCACTGTGTGAGGGGTGGACGTAGGAGTCACATGGTGTGATCTCCGAACCACCTAAAAAATCCCTTGTGCACTGTGGTTTGATTTGTGGTTTGCATTGTATTGCGCTAGATGCATGCATAGGGATTTCGTCTACACACTAACTGTTAGTTTGCTCACACACATTGCATCCGATCAGAGGGGTTTTAATTGAGTAGATCTTTTAATTCGAAGTAATTTTTGAATTGCTTAAGTTTCCACTGCAAATCTATTCAACCCCCCTTCTAGCTTTGCCGTTACCGAATAACCGATCCTAACAATTGGTATCAGAGCAGGTTCTCTGTTCATCGGTTGTATTTTGGGAGATCTGTCCTTGTGTGCTTTACCGCTCTGATTCCTAACAATTGATTCTAAATCTGACTTGATTTGCTTGAACTGATTGATTGCCTTTTGATCTCACTCAATATTTTGTTGATTGGTCTAATCATCTGAAACATATTCAGAAATATGGCTAAGTTCTCAAGCATCATAAATAGACCTATGATAATTGAGTTTGATGACAAGGTTGATGAAATGCAGGTCTCCTCTATGAAAACATGTAAGTCTAGAAAGGGAACGGAAGAAAATTGCTACATGGCTCATGGCAGCTCAAGAGGCTCTTCCCGTTTAGACGAATCTGAAGGAACACATCTATCAGAGAAGTCAAGAAACTCTAAAAGGTCAGGTAAATCCAATTCAGATCTATTTGATGCATCAATATCTAATTCTGATTCAGAGGATGATATTTCCTATGATGAATTGATAGAATGCTATGAGCACTTGTCCAATCAACTTAAGAAGGTCAAAGCTCAAAACAAGAAGCTAAAAGAAAAATTGGATAAGAATGAAATGAGAATTGATAATGCTCAAGCATTCTATGAAGAAAATGAAAAATTGAAAATGGAGAATGAAAAATTGGAAAATGAAGTCAAAAACTATGGAATCATGTTTTCTAAGCTAAAAGAAGATCATGATCAGGTGGAATCTGAAAATTCTGATTTGAAAATTGAAAATGAAAAATTGATTGATCATAATGAGAATCTCAAATTTGATAATGATCAACTGAACAAACAAATCTCCAACATGGCTCATGACCACCAAATAAAAGAAAATTGCAATTAACTGGTTGAGGAAAACGGACATCTGAAAAAGAAGATTGAATACTTGTGTCATGATAGACCATTAAATGATGAATGGAACAATTCTAAGAAGAAAATTACTGTCTTGAAAAATCAAATTGTTCAAAGTGTCTCTAAGAACAAGAATTTGGTTTCACCTAAAGAAAAATTTGTTCAGATTCATGTTCAGAAAAATGTTCAAGAACAAAATGAAAATTTGAATAAAAATGTTGCAAAAAGGAAGAATCATGTCTCAATTAAAAACCAGAAAAAGAAAATGGAAAAGAAAACAAGAGTCCACAAGGTCTCCACACCTCCTCCAGCAGCCCAAAATGTTTCAAGGAAATCTCCAACTCCACATCATGCCAAGAGATACCAAAGGGTACCACCTCCTTCTTCTTAACCCAAGGGTGATGAAAGGTACTCTAAAGGACCTCAGAGATTCCAGCAAATGCAATCACACTATGGTAAGCTCCAGGTAAGTACTCAACCCGTTTGCTTCAAATGCAATAGACTTGGTCATCTTGCTAAATTCTGTTGGAAGAAAAATCAACACTCTCACAAAAATGCCAAGTTTGTCCAATGCTTTACATGTCATGAACATGGACATTTGTCTAAGAATTGTTGGCGTAAGAATCATGATTTTGTGCATGTTCCCAAGCTCCATGCACATAATTCCACTAATGAAAGAAATACATCTATTCAAAAAATAAAATCACTTTGGATTCAGAAATCATTGTTGAATTCTAACAGTGACGTCATCGTAGGACCCAAGCAAGTGTGGGTCCCAAAAACAGCTTAATGAACAAGCTGAGATGTCTTGCAGCCAAAAATTAGAAATGGATTCATGACATTGGTTGTGCAAGGAAAGAAAAGATTGAAATTGACAACTGCTCAGGTAAAATCTCTTTATCACTACAGATTTGAACTGCTAGAATTGAAATGGATTTTTAATTCTAGCTGAGCAATGAAAAATGTGTTTTGATGCTATCCCCAAATGACAATGCTTCTTAGCCATTGGAGTCATGCTAAAATTAAAAAAAAATGGATCTTTTATGTAGTGACTATTTGGTATATTGAATGGTGAAATGTGGAAGGACAAGTCCGGCTTGTCTGGAAACTATCATTATGCGTGAGAAATATTCTCCGCCAAGTATCAATAGTCTTCTACTACATAAAGATTATCAAAAAATTCATAATCTCAAGAACCTCAATTGATCACGTTTATACTCTCCTTGTGAAAATTGCTTGACATGAACATGTGTGAATTACTTGAATGTTCATTCAATACCATGCATACATTATGGGGGAGTAAGTCAAAAAAAGTTTTTGAGTGAGTGTTTGAGGGACATTATGTAACGACCCTCTTATATCGGTACGGTTTCACCAACCCACATCGATATAGAAAGCATCGCTACAGTGGGACATTTACCCAACACTAGTACAATAGGCTGAAACATACACAAATATAATATATCTCATGACAGCGGAATTTAAAGACTGAAAAGAAATCTTATTCCATCATCCACATTCTATTCACAGTCCGTATAGTAGAAAAGAGAGCTAACTGTTCATAACTGAAATAAAATAAATACATTGTCCACATGAGACTACGCAGAGTCTTTATTACATACTATGAAGTAATGAAAATTACAATGCTAACTCCACAACTATCTCTCCTACTCTCGCTCCGAGTCGCTCCTAACGATCTCCTCGGAAGAAGTAGAAACGTCTGCACCTGTACGCCGAAGCAAGAATGAGTTCAAAAGAACTCAACAAGTAACACCAAGCACACTAAACATACATGCATCAAGTAATCTCCATATCCTTATGCTATATCATTTACACATAATGCATGGAAGTGACAAATTTTCAAATAGAAGCCTATTCATGATTTCTACACATTTTACACATGGGATTTAGTTTTATACACAATAAACTAATCCTATCACATGCTTTCTACACTTTTCACTATGCTAAACTGATTTCATTCAATCATTCATAAGCCACATGTTGATCATTTTACACAATATTTACACATTTCATAACAACTAATTTAACATGAATTCTAAGATAAGTCTTCACATGGTTAACACATTTATTTTAGTGAAAAGCTCGCTGTTTTACTACTATCATGTCGCATTCACAAGAAATTTATCCTTTTTGCATATTATCATAAGAATTTCATGAACACATATTCACTTACACAATTTCACAATTTACACATTTCTTTTCACTTAAACACATTTTCACAATTTCTTAATGCCGTGACACATAGCCCAAACCACTTTAGAAGGACACACACTGATCACATCACATATCAATCACCTAGGCATTCCAGTGATTAATCTTAGTTACTGCGCAGAACCGAGAGAAGCACTCTCCACCCTAACCAGCGGTACTTGTTCGCCTCCAGGATTTAATCCCAATGCCCATGGGACATCACACACTTGAACTTTCACGTGGGGACTTTACCACAGTACAGTTCCACAGCCCTCTAAGGTAGCAGTGTCACCCATTGGCACATTAATACATTTCTCAATTTCAACACATTTTTTTAAATATAAAATATTCACGCATTCATCTCATGTTCACACATTTACATTCTTCAGTATTACCTACAATGGTACTACTGTTTTCAGTATTAATCAAATTTTTACAACAATTCTAATCATGCTGAAATTTTTGCAGAATTAAACATTAATTATATTAGCATGTATTAATATTTAATATCTAACATAAAACAAGTTTATATAGCTACTGTCATCTGTTCAGTACAGAAATTTAACCAGAAATTTATCACAATTTAACCATCATGCATACCAAATTTTACATTTTTATGAGTTACACATATTTTCTGAAAATTCTAACAGTGATGTTATCAACTGTAAAAATAGCCAAACTGACACAAATTTTCCTTATTCGGATTCTCAATTTATTTCATACATGAATACTGACAGTACAATTTTTATCACAAATTTTAAGAATTTAACTAGTTTCGCATGAATTCTTAACTTTTCTACATTGAGTAGACATATTAACTATTTTTCGATTCAGAAAATTAAATAAACTATACAGATATTATAAATTGCTCAAATTTTTATATCATGCATCAGATCTTATGAACAATGTACATAAAATTCATGGCAATTAAATTCTACACATATTTCATAAACGACATTTTCCAAGATTAAAATTTTGTTAGTAGCACATTCCAAGAATTCTAATAATTAGTGAAAATTTCAAAAATGCACAATAACTCACAGTACAACCAAACATATATATTTACATATTATATGAAATTTTACTGTATATCCTCATGCGGAAAAAAAACTCGAAAATTAATTTATATAGGGACAGACTTGCACATTGTTGCAGTCTGAAGAACTAGACGTCATGGGGTAGCCGTCTACAAGTTAACGGCATTATATGATGCCGCCAACACATGATATCGGTGGCAAGGGATCTTGCCGTTAATGTCCTGTCTGCACAAAACAGACTGAAAGCCAACAAATCACTTGAAAGGGGGGTTCCAGGACACGAGAAAAATCTGAAAAATTCCTGGGACATACTAGACACATGTAGGGTTGATGTGAATGGGGTACTTGCCTTCTGTAAAATCTACAAACGACGATTCAAGCCGGAGAAGCCCTCCTCGGCCTGTGCCAAAGAGTCTCCAAATCCCTCCTTCTTCGGATCTTCTGTTGATCTTTACAGCACACCAGTGTGGGGAGTCGTTCCCGGATGTTCAAGGTTGACACCAGTCGATGCAGATCGCCAGACAAAGCCTCCCGAAGCTGGATCTCTCAGGTTCAAGTTAGGGTTTTTGCATAGAAAGATAGGTTTTTGACCCAAGAGACAAAAGGGATGGATCTGGCCGAAAACGGGGTATTATAAAGGGTTGGGGGTCGGATAGGTTAAAGGGGCAAGTCTTAGAGCCGTTGGGAAGGGTTTCCAAAACAAGGTGCTAGATTTCCGGAGGCGTTTCTGGATCTGGAAATGCAACAGGTTTGGGATATTGGCGTCCATATCTATGGTCGCCTATCCAAAATGGGCGTCCATCGATATTGCCGCCTACCCCTGGTCAGCGTCAACCGATGTGGACGCCGACTGGCCGACAAAACTCACTTTAATTATGGAGAATTTACATCACTACACACTTAAATATATATATATATATGTATATATATATACTTGAATACACTATGTACATTTCAATAATACTAATTCATACAATTTATATAAATAAATACTTATACACAATAATATATATATATTAATAGTATACACTTATACGCACATACATATAAACAAGGTGAAAATCAAGGGCCTTACACATTATTTCACATCAATCTTGCCACATGTCTCTCTTTAAAAGAATGAATGATTGTGTTTTTATGCTTATGGATGTTCTTTTATATGCAAATGCTTGGTATGTTTGTGTATCTCATTAATTGATTTGCTTGAATGATGAGTCATCATATGCACACTCTATGGGGGAGTAAGTTAAGGCTAGGTGAGTGAAATTCATAAGGGTACCCTTCATATTCAATGTGTATTTATCCCTCAATCTTATGGTTCAAATCACTCTCAATTCAAAGCCTTAAAGCTAAAGTTTCAAAGCCCCTGTCGACAGCCCCAAATAGCCTGTCGACACATATGCCTTCACAGAACCCAGAAATTGCACCATGTGTGCATCTATCGACAGCCACTTCTTCTACTGTCGACAGCCATGCATAGTTCCGAACTTCATATTTTCTGTCTATCTGTATCTGTCGACAGCCAGCACCCCAGCTGTCGACAACCCATACCTTGCCTGAACCCAAAACTTCACAACTGTCTGCATCTATCGACAGGCTCATGTTTGTTGTCGACAGGTACTCACTTCATCCATAAATCTTCATCTTTTCTAATCCTTTCTTTATGAGTATGTTCATATTATTGATGCAAGGGGAGAATAGGGACTTACTATTCATTGCAATCTTTCATACTCACATATTATCAAAGACATTGACTTAATCACAATGATTTTGATATAATATTTTGTGTTTGAGTCTAGGTTGTGTCATTTAGAAAATATTGATCAAATCTAATGATTCTAACCTAACTCACTTGAATAACTCCCTTGCAAATAATCATTTTTCTCAAGTGGATTGATAAGTACGAAGGTTATTGAACTTTATGTTTTACATTGGCTTTTGACCTTAAATAACCTTTTGATCATGATTTAAAAATTAAAAACAAAAGGAGAAAAGCTACCTATTTCTAAACTCAAAGTTCAAACAAAAAGTATTTGAAATGGGATAAAGGTAGAGCAATGATGAGTATTACCAAGTAACCGGGGACATGGGCATCACAAATGTCTGTCTTCACGTCAAAAAGTACTTTCATTATCTCTGTACAATGATATGATGGTCACTTACACTGAGTAACTAGGGGTACGGGCATCCCAAATGTCTACCTTCACGTCAAAAGGTGAAAGTGATCTTAATTACTACTTTTCCCACATTAACTTGACAAAGAAAAAATTCAATGCAAGAAATAGAGTGTAGCCTCCATGTTTTTACATCAAGGGCAATGTGTTGTTTATTGTTAATCTCTCATGTAGACATTACTTTCAAGTACCAACTGAACATCACTCACAAAGGAACATGTTTTTCTACAACTGTTTTATTCAAAGGGGTTATCTTATTTTCAATGTTTTTTAACGATGTCTTCTAAATGCTACAACTTGAGATTCCCTAAGTATTATTTTTTAACCATTGTAGAATTTTATGTGTCTAACTACTAGTGTCTATGACATCTTGCAATGGGTATAAACCAATTCTCCACGTTAAAATTCTAATTGAACACTCATTCCCCACTCATATCTTTCACAATTCAGTTCTGTGGTCACATAGTTCTTTGCTTCATTTCCTTCCACTTCTTTGAGTCATCAGTCTGTTAACTCCGTCATCTCTTTCTCCTTCACTTTTGCTTTTGTTGTTTCATGCAATGGATTACCTTTTTTTTTGTAACTGTGTGCACTTACTGATCAATGACTGGAAACAAAGTTCTTTGCTTCATTCTTATAAATGTGCATGACTTATCTTTTTGGATGTTGCCAAAAGGGGGAGAAATATCAATTGTGTATAAATTGAAATTTTGTCATCATCAAAAAGCGAGAGAATGTTGGGTTTACATGAGTATGTTAAGTTGATATATGGTATGTTTGTTTTTGATGATGAGCAATCGATGAGCAATTCATGAACAACACAAATTGATGTGATGTGAATATGTGAAACATAATGAGAATGTCAAGTCAAGCAAATGTTAATCAAGAAAAGCAAATGCTAATCAAGAAAAACATGTCTAACTTTTCATTTATATGTTCATTATATCTCACTAATAATTGTCTTTTAATGTAGGTGTGAATGTACACAAGACAAGCAACAAAATCCAAGTGCAAAAGAACAAGACAAGCTACTGGAACAAGTAGCTGTCAACAAATGAATAGTGTGCTGTCAACAGATGAATAGTGCACCTGTCTATTAGCCTGTCGACAGATACACACATAAAATGGTTTCCCGGAAGGCCAGTCTTCTAGTTTTTGCAAACCTGTCAGCACCTGTCGACAGCAGCAAGTCGGCTATCGACAGACGGAGCTTTGGGAAGATCCGATGGTTATGATATGATCTATATTTAGGTGTTTCCTTTTAGCACGACTCTCTATGCTTGGACACCACTATATATAGACCATATAGAGGTATTTTCGCAGCAAGGGAGCCTCCACACAAAAAACCCTAAGCCAAGAACAAGAAGAAGAAGGTTCCCCTGTCTTCTGCTTCAACTCTCCATCCGGCCTGAGGAAGATCCATCTCACGAGCGGAGTTGAAGTTGGTTTGTCTGTCTTTCAAGCTTCTCCATCAACTGATACCTGTCAAGACAAAGCTTGAAGTTCTTCCGGATGACCACCACGAAGAGTTCTTAATTTGGATTTGATCTTCAACTCAGAACTCTTCTTTTATTCTACCTTTCATATCTTTGTGTGTGTGGTAGTGGTTCAAGCGTTCCTTGTGCTTGATCCATGTGTGGATTGTTGTTCTGATTGCGTGTTTACATCAAACAACGTGTGTGGTGTGTTGGTCAGATCAAGGCTAGAGGATCTGATCTATTGTGGACTTGATCTAGCGTGTGTGTGTGTGGTTGAGCCGTTGTGCTCATGTGTGTGTGTTGTACTCAGTTCTTGAGTAGTGTCTCCTCACTGTGTGAGGGGTGGACGTAGGAGTCACGTGGTGTGATCTCCGAACCACCTAAAAAATCCCTTGTGCACTGTGGTTTGATTTGTGGTTTGCATTGTATTGCGCTAGATGCATGCATAGGGATTTCGTCTACACACTAACTGTTAGTTTGCTCACACACATTGCATCAGATCAGAGGGGTTTTAATTGAGTAGATCTTTTAATTCGAAGTAATTTTTAAATTGCTTAAGTTTCCACTGCAAATCTATTCAACCCCCCCCCCCTTCTAGCTTTGACGTTACCGAAAAATCGATCCTAACACCCAGGCCGTGGGATCTCTCCTTTATTTTGCATGAGATAGTTGTCATCGCTGCTAATGTCAAGGCTGAAATCATTCATGTCCCGAGGGAAGGCAGCAAGGTGGCAGACTGCCTAGCAGATTTTGCAGTTTCTTGTGCTTGTTTCACCTTTTTGGACCGTTGGGCTGACCTCCCTAGCAATGTAATGGACTCCTGCTGCCATGATAAGGCAGAGTGTCCGCCCAGGAGCCCCGGGTCCATTTTGTACTCTTCCCCATCCCTCCTTTCACCACACACTTAATGAAAATATCCTTAGCCGTCTGGTGAAGGTAGTGGCACCTTCAGTAGTGAGGGCGTCCCTACCCTCTCCTTTTCGTTCGACTAGATTCAAAAAAAAAAAAAAAACAGTGGTTTGAACTGGTCTATGTGTTGTGGCCCAAAAGGGCGAGTACCTTCTGTCTCGCGCGTTTTATTTTAGGAAGGGCTAACGTCGGCTTTAGGCATCTTTCAAAACTCCAAAAAAATCAAATATCTCAAAACTCTAAAAAATCAAATATCTCAAAACTCCCAAAAAAACAAATATCTCAAAACTCCAAAAAAATCAAATATTTCAAAACTTTAAAAAAATCAAATATTTCAAAACTCTAAAAAAATCAAATATTACAAAAACTCCAAAAAATTAAATATTTCAAAACTCCAAAAAAATCAAATATCTCAAAACTCCAAAAAAAATGTCTTCAAAATCTCAAAGAACACTTTACTCATTCATTCATGCATGTCATTTATTTATGTCCTTTCGCCTATTTTAATAAGGCTTAGCCCCTTGACCATTTATCGAGATTGATTACTTGTCATGCTTAAGGCAAGGGGCTAAGTTGAAGAACGGATCTAACTTGTCTTCATGGTTGTCCTAAGTGTGCAGGTCGCAGCAGAAGAAACAAAGCGGCACTCATATCTCACTCGTCACTGTCACACAATCACGTAGACAAAAGATTCCAGTTTATTCTATTCCATATCTACATCATCATCATGATACATCATGAACAAAAGGGGAAAATTACAAGCCCTCAACCACTCTCCCCTGTACCCTCAGGCGGGCGGGAAGGTGGAGGGGCCATCTCCCTCGGTCCGGTCGTGCTCCCCTCGGCCGCTCCCTCGCGCCGTCGTCCCTCCTCCTCGTTCGTCTGCCGTCCGGAGGAACCTGTCAAGTAGTTCCCTACTAATCCACTGGGGATGCCGCTCCTGCTGGCCGACGAGCGACTGTGCCCGACCAGAGACAAGGCTCTCTCCAGCCCCCTCATCTTTGACCTCAGAAGCTCGTGGCGATGTCGCTCGCTCCCCAGCTGCGAACGAAGCTTTCCACCTCCCGACGCAGTCCTGCCACCTCATCCACTTGAGGGCGTAGGCGTAACTCTGCCATCTCCGCCTCTAGCGCGATCGTCCGCGCCAGGGCGTCCTTCAACTCCGCCTCCTGTAAGTCAAGCATTTGTCAATAAGGGAAATAAAAAACAAGGGGTAGGTAATTAATAACTCACCCGCTTATGTAGCTGGGCCATGGCATCCTCCGCCCGGGTCACTGCAGCTGCATACTGACTCTCCAGCACGGAGCGGCCAGGCTCGTCTCGAGAGGTGGAAGCGCCTCCCACCATCTACTGTGCCCGCTCCAGCTCGGTGCGCTGCGAGGAAAGACATGGGAGTCAATCAACTGAAGCTAAGGGTAAAAGGGGGACAGGAAGTAGAACACTCACCAGCTCTATCACGGTCCGCTGGAGGTCATCCCTCTGCTGGATCGTGGAGTGGAGGACACCCTCGAGGGAGGCGATCCGGCCCGCTAGAGGTCATCCCTCTGCCAGATCTCCCTACCGAAGTAGGGGCGGCCCTGCTCCACCCACGGCTGGTCAGCGTCGTCCTCCCCAGCGAAGGGGGTCCACTCAACCTGCACATCACAGATAGAAAGCTCATTAGCAAATTGTCAATGACAAATTAAGAAAGGGTTGCAAAGGGTAGAAGTACTCACATGCCCAAAAGGGATAGCGTCCAGCACATCCTAGATGAGGGTCACCTGCAGGAGCAGGGACCGCTCATCGCGGCAAAACCGCCAGCGCTGCAAGAGTGGCACAGCGCCTGGCCACCTCGGCACTCCCCGGCCTAGGAAGGGGAGGTAGTAGTACGGCCACACCTGCAAAACAACATAGTTAGTATCACAATCAATTAAAATAAGCAAGAAAAGCAATGAAGGGTAAGGGTGAGAAGCATACATGTAGAAACGGGAAGAACCCGGCTACCCCCGTTTCCCTGCCGGAGGTACCCAGGCTGTCGAAGAGGTGGGCCAGGAGGGCCGCACCCCATGCATAGCTGCCCACCTGGGTCAGATCCTCCAGCAGGGGCAGGCATCGGCAGCTCACCGGGTCTCCTCTTGTCCCCAAGATCAGCTTCCCGATCACGAGAATCAGGAAGCGTCTCAGGTCTCTGTCCGCCGCTGCTCCCTCCTCCTCCACCAGCGCTGCCCTGGCATCCGCTGTCAATCGGGCCATGTACTCTGTCTGGCCCTCTCCGGTCTGGTGGCGCATGCCTACCACCCCCAAGCTCACCTATAGTCTCGTCCTCGGCACCAGGGACGACCTCTCCCTCGTCACCTCTAGCCCCAGGAGCCTCTCCACCATCTCCTGATAGCACGTGTAGGTCACCCCTGTCATCGCCTGGCCATCTACCCTCAGGCCGGTGATCCATACCACATCCTCCAATGTGGGGATCATACATGGAAGGAGGAAGGCGTGGCACTCGGGGTCCCAGCGCTCCTTCAGTGCCTGAATCAGCGCCACATCGAGCGTGAGCTCCTCTAGCCTAAGAAAGGGGCCGAACCCCATTTGCTCCAGTCTCGTCCTCTAGAAGTCCAGCAACCCCTAGTAGACCGCTCGGACGACGGCCCGCCCCAGTCAGGACCGTAGCTCGCTCTGCAAAAAAACCACAAAAAGCACAAATATCAGTCGGAATCCACAAAACAGCACTCTGCTCAGATCGCGACAGGCCCCCTGTCGCCTTCTGAAGGTGACACAACACGCGTCACGTTCAGCTTTTTGAAGGTGACAGACTGACCCGTCGCCTTCTGAACGCGACACCCAGAGTGTCGCGTTCACCCTGCTAATGCGACAAGCAATCTGTCGCGTTCACAGGTTGACCGAGGGCGGCCAGTAGTCGTTCCTCGGTCGTTCCACCTTGGGCCAAAGCCCTACAATGGGGTGCTCAGCACCTCCTTTCGCCCCATCCCACACCCTCAATCACACAGGGTCTAAAGTTTGATCACTTACCCTTTTGGGGCCTGTGGCCTCCTCCTCGCCCGGCAGTTCCTAGAGGTCCACCTCCATGGGGAGCGCCGGAGTCTCCTCCCCCGCCTCCGTAGACGGTTCCTCGGCCGTCCGCCGCCGGTGGATCGCCGGCACCCATCGCGGTGACCACCGCCGCCTTCACCGCCCTCCATTGCCACGGGTCACCGGAGAGGGAGAAAGAGAAATGAGGGAGAAAAGAAGAAGGAAGGGGAGGAGGTCCTGCTACCGCCAGTCGAGGCTCGCCGGAGAAGAGAGAAAGGGGGAAAGTCGCCGCATGTCACCGGGAGGAGGAAAGAAGAAAGGTGAGAGAAGAGAGAGAAGAGGGAAGAGGGAAAGAGAGAAAGAGGTGCGTGGGGCCTCAAATTCAAGCCGCCTCAGTCCTGTGATCACGACAATGAGCCCGTCGACTTCTATTTGTGTCGCGACAGTCTCCCCATCGCGTTCATGATATTGGTCGCGACAGTTGACTTGTCGCTTTCTAGGTCGCGACCCTTGCTGTGTCGCCTTCTCAGTTTGTTCACAGAACACTTAAAATTTTGTATTTTCATTGCAAATCTCAAATGAATACATCAAATAAAAGATGAAAATCATCATAAAATGTCTGATACATCACTATCATCCTCTCAACACATCAAATCTCCCAAAAATTCTGAAAAAATACAATCAGGTCTCTTTTGCTAGTCCTCGGTCCTCACGTGGCCGGATCTCTCTATACTCCCTGAGGTACGCCAGATATGTCTCGTGCACCGTGGGTGGTAGGGCGTGAGTGGCACACACGCACCACATCACTAGCGCGCTCCGCACAGCCTGCTTGTCCTCTAGATCTCCCAGACGTCTCGCTTTCATAGGAGGCAAGTGTGATGGCTGAAGTAGCTTTGTCCTTGGCTTCCCGATCTGAGGATAGCACCTATGTGGGTTGTAGAGAACCATCACCATGTTCCCCACAAGCTGTAGGTCCAGTCTGCACCCAAGGGGAAGCCGGATGTTCACTCCGCGTAGCGCCTCTATGTCCATGGCGAAGTGCTCTATCGGAAGTGTGTTGATGTATAGTCACCATGCACTCCGAGTCTTCTTATCCGTCGTCCTGCACACAACGCGATCGGAGAATTTGGCCGCTCCACCGATGAAGCACAATGGATGGCACCCAAAGATCCGGCTCTCGGTAGTGGGATTTTCTACAGGTTTGAATTTTATCCTCACTCCCAACCAGCACTCCAAAAGGATCATAGAGCCATAAAGTGGGCCCCCCGTAGCCGCCGATGTGAGCCCCGCATAAAGATAGGCCAAAATCGCATGAGAGAGAGAGAGAGAGAGTCCTCGCCATACACCACTAATGGCGCTAAGGCTTGCATGGTCTAAGAGGTAATCCCCGGACGGGAAGAGTACCACCCCACACAAGCATATAGCCATGGCTTTGGCTATCTCTTGGTAATTCCCGCACTTATTTTTACAATGTGATATGACCCACTTAGACAAGGGAACTAGGTGAATGTGTTGAGGGCTAATCATGGTATACACATCTCTAGGATCCATCATAAATTCACCTAGGATGAGTTTTGGGTTGATAGGCTCAACGGTGTAACATGTTTTCTGCTCATCCCCCCTTGTAGTTTTGGGTAGAGCCATGAATGTCTCGACCTCCTCAAGTAGGACGGTGGCCTCAAACTTTGGGAAAAGAAAAGTGTGAGTTTGTGGGTGCCAAAGCTCGATTAAAGCAGTGATGCTATGCCAATCAAAGGAAATCTTATGATAGTTATGGGCGGCTATCAAGATACCCCCCAAACCCCACTCTCTCAATGTGCGAATCACATGCATGGGTAGAGCTTTGATCATGGGTGCTATCCACATGAGCTTAGAGTATCGGCGGGAGCCGGGGAAGAGCTAGAGGAGAAGAAGAAGAAGAAAATAGAGGAGAAGAAGAAGAACATGAATTAATGTAGAAATTTGAAGTTGAAAATAACAAAAAATTGAAAAGATCATCTTGCATACCTCTCTTACATCGCCATTGCTACTTAGATGATTGGGGACCTCCGTCAACCTCAGGAGCTCTCTAAAGGACGTCCGGGCGTGCTTGGGACCTCCATAGGAAGCCTCTTCACTCATGGGAGCACTTGGAGCTCTCTTCATGGCCATGGGAGACTTGGGGGCTTGAAGAGAAGAAGAGAGAGGGTGAACTCTGAATTTGGACCTCTCCCCCCTTATTTATAGACCTTTAGAACTTCTATCCATAGTGGGAGAGGGTTTAGGAAGGCTAATGGAAGTTAAACCCTGACTAGGAAGCCTTAAGAGTCCAAGTGAGAAGCAAACATGGAGTTCTCAGGTTGCCTTTTGTGTTTTGGGCACAAAACCTGTGATTGCGACGTATCGACACGTCGCCACCTGGTCGCGACAGCGTTATCGTCGCATTCACTTTAAGGTAGCGACGATCATACTGTCGCGTTCAATGTTTGAGTTTTGTTGGCTAATTCCTTTGCATTCTTGTGAGTTCTATTGCCACTTTGAGATATGTTTGCATGTATGCTTTAAGTTCTTCAATTGTTTTGGTACATTCTAAGTTGTATCTTGTTATCTTTATTGCTTAATATTGTGAAAATCCATAAAAATTAGAAAATGCAGAAAATTCATAAAAATCAAAAAAATCAAAAAATCAAAACACAGCTCGTCAAGTAAGTTCATGTAAGTATTTCTGACCTTAATCTCTACATTACTATATGGTATCTACCCTACTATATCATCTCAAGGACCGGCTGGTTCTCAGTGTGTTCCAGGATCTGAATTCCCCTTCACCAAAAACAAGGATGATCTAGGTGTGCACTATTAATCGTTGGATAGGCCATTAGATGGTATGGCTTGGGAATGATGGATTCTATCGCACGCCGAGGATGCGAAGTGTCTTGACCCTTGCTCATTTTGTCAAGCAATATTATCCTTGAGTATTTGTTATTTTCTCCTTTTCTTTGTATTTTATTTTATGATTTCTTTTCTTTTAGCCCAGCATGCATCATTTAGGATCTTTGAGCTTTATGCTTCATGATTAGTTAAAGCCAGCTTTGCGATGATGTTTCAACCCAGATCTTCATTTCTCAGACAGGAATTTCATTCCATTCCGAATTTGAAAGTTCTCTTAGAGCTAGTTGCTCGGTCCAGTTCGCCAGTATGGTTCTTATTCAGGATTCCTCTCATCCCCATTCATTATATCAGTCATTCCTTTCCCTCCGATCCGCTCATTAGTCGTGAATCGCTCAAAGGCCAGAGTCGAATCGACCCGCCGGGCAGCACTATCCCCTAATGAACGAAACCTGCAAGCCAAGATGGCCAGGGTACCTCTTGATCAAGAGGTTGATCATTCTTTTCTTTTGATCTTTATTCGTCCCAGAATTTGAACCATCCCTGCACTCTATTCCAGCCATGTTTGAAGATCGCCAGATAATTCTCGCTGCTTATTCGCTTAGAATGGGTGTCTCTTTATCTTGATGTTCGCTTTTCATCTCATTCCGCTTCATTCCGCTACATCATCATTTCATGCCATCCTCACTTCACTATTGCTCCACTCCCTTGCAAAGCAGGCATCAAGGAGGGGCAATCTGTAGACACCCATTTCTAGGCCATAAGTGGAGCCAAATTCCTTGTCATATCATTGATGCCCCACGTTGGCTCATCATCGCCTAGCTGGCTTTATCCGATCATGGTATCCTCTCGTTAGTTCATCGCCCTGGTGGGTTCTTCCTAGTCAAATCAATTAGTCTTCATCAGTATCTCATAGCTCTCTGAGTTAGGACTCCAACGCTTCAAGCTGCATGTCAATCCGATACCCATGCAAGGAGATTAAACATTTTGTATGAGCCATATGTAGGAAGTTCATGAAGGCGACAATAGCCCTGTCGCGTTCATCTTCAGAAGACGACACCCTTCCTGTCGCGTTCATACCCACACCGACTTGCCTTCAAGCCAGAATCGATCATCTTCAGAAGGCGACACCTCGATACGTCACGTTCTCATTTGGCATTTTAATTCCTTGAAAAATCACCAGAAAATGCTTAAAAGGTTTCCTTCTATGGAAGGCGACGTATCGAGGCGTCGCAACCTGGTAGCGACGAGGAGGCTATCGCGTTCTGGTTTCCATGCAATGTACCCTTTCCTAACCTGACTTGGACCCTTGCTATTAATGAATAGTCCATCTTTTAATGCGTCTAGAGGTGTCCAAATCCTTCCAAATACGGAGGAAACCTTCCTCAGAAGGTCCTTTCTGAGTTCTGATTCCCCTTGCCCGAGTACACCTACCCAAATTCGGACCATTGCCTATTATTCTTCTCTCAGCCCATTTAGGAATAATGGGGTATAAATCCCTTCATAGAGCATCGTTTAGGGCAAGGTCGGCGTCTGCTTCTTCCTCTCCCAGAGAGCTACGAGTTCTTAGAAGAGCTCTCAACCTCCAGACGACCAGGAAGTGCCCCCCACGGTGTTTTCTCCTCATCTACACTTTCTCTCTCTCTCCTTTTTCATCCTTTTTCTCTTCATGCATGCATGTTAGATCGATTTCTTTTCGTAGATTTGCATTAGAACACCACACACACACCGTTTTTGATCACCCAAAGGACTCCACGTGAGTTCCTCCCAATTAGTTCATGTTTACTCTTTGTCTTGGGATAAATTCTACATAAAACGAATTTCTAATAGGTGTTTTATATGTTCTTGGTAGGTGTTAGAAGACAGTAGCAACACGAGGCTCTTGCCCCTTGGCCGGCTGAGGAGCAAGAAGAAAGAAACCCACAGTCTTCATCTCCAGTTGTAGAAGGCGACGTCAATCTGGTCGCGATATGAAGAAGGCGACGGGAGGCATGTCACGTTAAGAGAACCGGAAGGCGGCACCGTCTTTGTCGCGTTCACATTAAGGTGACGGCGGGCCTGTCGCATTCACAGGACCAGGTACCCTTCTGCACTTTTTCTTCCTTTTCCAAAGTAGTTAGCATCTTCCTTCGTCATACATCTCTTTGCAACTGCTTTGGTGGCGATCACGGTCTCCTTTCCTTATTTTTAATCATCATCTTTGGGGAGCTAATCCTGTGATTACAACCCCAAGGCACCATGTGGACACATGGAACTATGTATACCCTTGATCCTCGTACTCCAAAAGGATGGGAGCTGAGACTATTCCAGAAGAAGTGGAGAAGAGCGGGAAAAGAGGGATCTGCATCCAGAGGAGCAGAGCAGCGCTGTCAAGGAGAAGAAGAAGGAGAAGAAGAAGAGGAGTTCGTAATTGAAGCAGTGCTGCTCAGAAGAAGATATAGTTGAGTTTGTAATTCATTTGAGTGTCAATTTCTCTGTGTGATCTGTGTATGTGTTCTACACAGATCGCCTAATTCTATGTTGTTCTACCTTTTCTCTTGTACTGAGATAGATCGTGCTAGAGGATCAACTCTGTAAGACCTGACCCTCCTGGGCCCTTTGGCCCTGTCCTCAGGGTCGCGGCAGGCTCCCTGGTCGTGACATGGTCGCACCAGGAAATCCCGTCGTGACATGGTTGTGTTGCGGCACACCCTCCCGTCGCGACATGGTCGCATCGGGGGTGGGTGTCACGTTCTTGTCACGGCGTCTGAAGGCATCTCGACTGCTTTTCTGACAGACGTGACCACTGTCCTTTCTGTCAGAATGGCTTTGTTGGGTGTCAGGTGCGTACGGCGTTGACGTGACCTAGTCAGCCGTCGCATTTGCTTTTCCTGATCTTCGAGGTTTGACTACTTTTGGGATCGCGCCGGGGGTGGCCGCCGTGACATGGTTGCGACGCCTAGGGGCATCACGACATGGTTGTTGTCGCACTGGGCCGACCCATCGCGTTTTGGGGGCCGTCGATTTAAAATCGAAGACACGCCCCATTCTCCCCCTCTCGCCCTCTCACTTCTCCTTCTTCCCTCTTCCTTCCCTCTCAAGCTCCATGCATTTTCTCAGTGGTTCTTCGTGCTCGTGGTGCTCGTGCTGAGCTGGTGTCATCCCGTTCGTGTAGGGGACGTGTTCGTGTTGCTTGAAGCGAGGAGGAGGTGGTCATTCCTACGTGAAGGCCCCAACGGGTCGGCTCTTCTTGTGGAGGTAGGGACCCCTTGATCCTCTTGCCCTAAGCATGCTCCCCTCCCCCATTGAGATGATGTTTTCCTCGTGGTTTGGGGTGTGGGGGTGTGAGGAATCCATGCTCGAGGTTGAGTGACGTTTCCATCGAGTGTAGATTCTTGTGAATCCATGGTTGTGTGGTTTTAAGGGTGGTTTGCATGCTTTAATAGCTTTCCTACATGTTGAGCATGCTCCCCTCCCCCTGTGGTATGTTTACATTGTGTTTTTGGGGTGGTCTCCGAGAGGGTTGCTCCGGAACCCCCCTCAGCTAAAGACGCGACTGCTATAGAGGTCATGATCTTGTCGCGACGGCCTGGCTGGTCGCGACATGATCACGACGCTCTCGGGTGTCCCTACCTGGTCGCGACGGCTTGGGCCGCCGCAACAGTGTCGCGACAGGGTAGGGCATCGCGACGAGGTCGCGATAGCCCGACGCGTCGCGACTACAGCCGAGAGATAGGTTATGGTCTTGTGAAGTACCGTGCTTTGTTAAGTCTTCGCCATTTCCGCTTCTTTTACTGTACCCGTGGCACCTGTGCTAGTTCCCAAGTACGGTCCTACACTAGTCGTCGCCCGGTGCTTGGCACTTAAGGGCTTGTCCCGTAGAGAGGTTGTTACCATTGCCTGGGACCCCCGTTCTAGTAACCCGGATTTTTCAAAAATATATATATAATAAATAAATAGTAAAAATAAAATAATAGAAAATAATGATAATCTTGAATAAATTAGAAAATGCAAAGGAAAGGGAAATAATTAAAACCCATTAAACGAAAAATGATAATGAGCTTTGTTAAATGGACCCATTAGAAATTAGTGGTCCAAAATAGGAATTTTTAAAAGGGGAATAATAGAAAAATATCCTAAATTCGTAACTTAATTATTACTTAAATAGAAAAGAGGTATTTAATGCATTAAATGGGAAGTTTGAGTTGGATTTGGATTCCTAAACCTACCCTAGTTGCTTGGCCACGAATTTGGGTCCCAACCTAACCCAAATTGGAATTGGGATGCTTAGAAAGAGGAGAGAAATAGAAAATCTCAGAATTAAATAGAAGTTAGAGTCTTATTAGGAAATGGAAACCAAAGAGACATAAATACTCTCTTAATCCCGCATGGCTGGCCCTAGCTCGTTGCCAAGGGTTTCAGGATGTGGAGAGGAGGCCAAGGAGGAGGAGAATTCATGGGAAGGAGGCTTCATCAAAGCTTCAACCCGAGTTCATCAAGTTCTAGCCCTAGAGGAGGAAAACTACTAAAGGTAGGCATTCTCACAAGCATAAATCATAAGATTTCGTCTGTAGATTGTTCCATGCATCAGGAACAAAACCCATTTCGTTTCATAATTTTTCATGCACCCAATCTTTACTTATTGAATTTTGAAGTCCTGCAAACCTCTTGACCCCGAACCTTCATGTTTAATTCATATCTCCTTGAATACTCGATCCCATGCGCTCAAATTTTTATTGGAGATACTAAAGCATGTTAGGCATCGTTTTACCCTGAAAGCTCTAATTCTCATCCACCATATTGCTCGAATTAAATTGTTGATCTCTACTGTACACAGTTTCATATTCTTCGTAAATACACTTGTTTGAACCATGCCGATACCACGTTGGTTTTCAAATTCCTATTTAATACAAGTACTCTCGCATGTCTATATTAATTTGCAAGTAGTTTCATGATTTTTCATCGATGGTACAATTAGTTATGATTTTCTAAACGTCCCTATGTCAAAATAAGGAAAGTTGGACCGCAATCCTATGCACTGTCCTTTTCCCACTCAAACTCAGGTACAGTACTTGAGAACGCGACGGCCCGATAGGCCGCGTTCTTAGGACTATCGCGACAACACTCCCCATCGCATTCTGAACGCAACCGGGGCTGTCGTCACGTTCTGGTCGCCTGACCGAATAGACCCGTCGTGATCTATACAAGGCCCTATCACGTTCTCATTTGACCGCGTTGCGACCCTTACTGGGGTGCATCGCGATCTTAGACTTTTGCATGAAAACCCCCGATTTATGTTGCTCTAACTTTCTACAGTGCTTGTACACTTTGTTAACAGTCTTACACGCAGTAATTACACATGTTATGAATTGAACATTATTGTGTAATTTTTAGAAGACATGCACATGACCACTTTCTATCTACAATTTCATGACACATGCACACACTTGAACCATCCAATATGGCTTAACATAACATGAAAATTTCCCATAAAATATCTGGTAATTTATCTCAATATTTATTTAAATTGTCTATTTTAAATGAACTTGTCTACGATTCTCACGATGTTTTGGGAACACCGATACCGACGCTCCACTGTTCAAGAATTCCTCTAGAACGTCGAGCACTTGTTTCTATATACACACTCTCTTGACTTGGACGAACTCTCTGTCGGATATTCCTTCTGCTGGACTAGTGAATCCTTGTTCCAGGCCTCCGTAAGTCTCCTCTGTCCATGGATTCTAACATGGTCGATGTACTGGTTGTACCCTAACACCTATGATACCATTTAGGGATCAACATGATCCAAACGGCTATTAGAAGTTCGCTCTTATCTTGAATCACACCGGACCTCTAGACCTATGCTTAACATGGCCAGTGGAAGGGTCGTGAGTTCCACCTGACTACCAACACTAAGTGCGCGTGTTGTGCAACTGTTACTATCGCATGTTTACTCGACATGTTACGTGCAATGTCCACTAGCTCTCATCTATATTCTACTCGCTCATCTATTCACGTTCACTCTACTATCTCGTCTATTCATCTAGTACTCTCATCTATTTCTTGGTACTCTCTATTGGTCATTGACTGATTGTCTAAAGATAAACAAAATAACCAATGCCTGGCAATATATAAAGGGCCCGATCTGGTCCTGGGATGTGCGTCCGAAAGTGCTAGTGCCCATGGGAGTTAAATGATCAGAGTGTTTGGCATTACACTCGAGTGCTATCTATCTCGACTGTCTAAATGACAATCAAAAGTGTTATATTCTCTCATTGACTATTGACAAAAAGTGCTATACTACACCCGTTGTGCTATTGCTATACTTTGTGCTATTTGTGCTATGGCCATCTTGCTATTTATGCTATACTCGACACTTGTGCTATATTTAGAAAGATTGTGCTATTTCCATCATGCACTATCCTGCTATCTTTTACTTAACTCTCTCGCTCTATCATTAGCTACTCTGCCTCTTAATGCACTAATTATTTAAAGCCTGCTTGACTATTGAGATTTAAGTCCTATTGAGCGTTATCGCTCACCCTGCATTATTGTCGTTGTGTTCTCAGGTGAGACCGAGGATGACACCTACACTCAAGAGGATGGGAACAACCAGGAGTGAATTCATGAGAACCCTAGCGTCCTAGCATTATGTTCGAGTCATAGTTTAGTCTTTGCTTTATTTCAATGTAATTGGGCCCTATAGAATGGCTCTGATATTAGTGGTTGTAACTAGACATTTGGAAAGTTATTAATGAGAAGAATTTGCTTTAGTATTTATTCTTGTCCAATGGTTTGATATCTAGTACTCACTCTATACCCGTTTACTTGCAACTGCCTCACGTTCCGATATTCCGCGTCGGGGCATGACAGTTTTGTGGTATCAGAGCCTAGGTTATTCTTAAGTATAGGATGATCTAGGTTGACCTGCCTCGACTAGAGCCAATTATCCTACCTATGTGAGTTGTGGTTAGAGCCATGGGTAATTACCTAAAATGAACTCACACATGCACGAATTAAATTCTGCATCAATATCATAACAATAAGTTATTTTACTAGAAACTAAGCAATCAAGATGACTACTGAATGTGCTCAAATGAGGGGCATGCAACAGACCATTCAAGAACTGACTCGTGCCATTATGCAAGCTACACATGGTGGGGGGAACTGTAGTGGTGCAGGCGACCTGCATCGTAACTTCAGGAGTCTGAACCCACCTAGGTTCAGTGGATCCACAGATCCGGATGAAGCCAAACACTGGCTAAAGGAAACGGAAAGGATCTTCCGTGTTATGCAATGCGCAGCGGGGGATAAGCTGCTACTAGCCACATTCCAACTGGAAAAGGACGCCCGCGCTTGGTGGGAGTTTGTTAAAGTGACCAGTGCTAATGGTCAGTTCACCTGGACCAAATTCAATGAAGCTTTTAACTCCAAGTATTTCTCGGAGCATGTCCAAGAAAGGAAGGCTGCGGAATTCGCTGCTCCGAAACAGCGGAGCTTGACTGTGGCCGAATATGAAGCCCAGTTTTCAAGACTGGCACGCTATGCTGCACACCTGGTGAATACTAAAAGAATGAAGGCTAAGCACTTTCTCAACGACCTTAAGCCATAATATATCACTCAACTGGCCCCTCTCGACATCCAGACCTACGCCGAGCTGGTGAAGAAGGCCCAACTACTAAAAGATTCTACGGACTTCACCGACCGTATCAAAGGGAAGTTCATGAAGAAGGAAATGACCTCAGGTCAATCATCCGCTAAGCCAAACAATGGCAAGAAGCATCCCTTCAACATCACGGAGAGACCCAGCCAAGAAAGGAAACCTAAAGCTATGGTCCCCAACACTCCAACAAAAGTAACTGCAACCACTGTGACAAGCCAGGTCACACCACTGACGAGTCCTGGAGGAAAGCCGACGCATGTCTGCACTGTGGAAGCCGCGAGCACCGCATCCCCGAGTGCCGGCTATTGAAAGAACATGAGAGGTGCCCTAATGTGCCTAAGAAACAAGGCCGACTACAAGCCCTGCACAATGAAGAGCCCACTGAAGAAGGTGGCGTGGTAGAAGGTACCCTACAAGTTTTCTCCTTATCAGCTTTTGTTTTATTTGATACTGGAGGAACTCATTCATTTATATCTCAACACTTTGCTGATACCCTGACTGCAAAACCTATATCCATGGGTTGTGAGTTCTCTGTCACAATGCCACTAGGAGAAAAGAAGAAATTGAACAAATACTTTCCCTCTGCCGATGTAATGATCGGAGACCATAACCTAAAAGCCGACCTGGTGTGTATACCCATGGAAGGCTATGATGTAATTTTGGGAGCCGACTGGTTGACCACTTATGGGGCAAGTATCGATTGTAAGAAAGGAAGGGTGACATTTAGTGACTTTCCTAAATTGGCATTCTCTGGGATTAGACATAAGAGACGGATGTCTCTAATCTCCGCCAAAAAAGCCAATAACATGATAAGGAAAGGTTGTTTTGCTTTCCTTGCGACCGTAGTAATTGAAAAGAAGGGTTCTAAGATAGAAGACATCCACATAGTTCAGGATTTTCCAGATGTGTTTCCTGAAGATCTGCCAGGGTTTCCCCCGGAACGAGATGTCAACTTCGCCATAGAGTTGATCCCTGGAGCTGCCCCGGTATCATGACAACCGTACCGGATGTCACTTTCCGAGTTAAAGGAATTGAAGATGCAACTGATGGAGCAATTAGAGAAGGGGTTCATCAGACCGAGTACTTCCCCATGGGGAGCACCGGTGCTATTCGTTAAGAAGAAGGATGGATCGATGAGGCTATGCATCGACTATCGTCAACTCAATCAGCTGACCATCAAGAACAAATACCCATTGCCCAGGGTCGATGAACTATTCGACCAAATATCTGGAGCTCATTATTTCTCCAAGATTGATTTTCGATTTGGCTATCACCAAATGAGGATCAAGGATGATGATATCTTCAAAACGGCTTTCCGGAGTAGGTATGGACACTATGAATTCGTCGTTATGCCTTTTGGTCTAACCAATGCTCCTGTAGCCTTTATGCAACTCATGAACAGCATATATCAGCCATACCTTGACAAGTTCATGGTCGTCTTCATCGATGACATCCTCATTTATTCAAAGACCAAGGAAGAGCATGAAGAACACCTAAAGATTGCACTGCAAGTCTTGCGAGACAACAAACTATACGCAAAGCTGAGCAAGTGTGAATTCTGGCTCGAAGAAGTGTCCTTCTTGGGCCATGTCATCTCAAAAGACGGCATCTCAGTTGATCCCTCCAAAGTTGAAGATGTACTCAATTGAGAGAGACCAACCAACGTCACAGAAATCAGAAGCTTCCTAGGACTGGCTAGCTATTACAGGTGGTTCATCAAGGACTTCTCCAAGATCACTGTTCCTCTCACACGACTGACACGAAAGGAGAGTCCATACTCCTGGAGTAATGAGTGTGAGAAAAGTTTCCAAACTCTTAAAGATTGTCTTACCTCAGCACCTGTTCTCGCTCTGCCAATAGAGGGAGAAGGTTTCTCTGTCTACACCAATGCCTCAGGGATTGGGCTAGGTTGTGTATTGATGCAAAACAAGAAGGTTATTGCTTATTCTTCAAGACAACTGAAGACGCATGAAGTCAACTACCCTGTGCATGATCTAGAGTTGGTTGTCGTGGTCTTCGCCTTGAAGATCTGGAGACATTACTTGTATGGTGAGAAATTCACTGTCTACTCAGACCATAAAAGCCTGAAGTACTTATTCTCCCAGAAGGAACTCAACATGAGACAGAGAAGATGGCTTGAATATCCGAAGGATTTCGACTTCAACATCCAATACCATACAGGCAAGGGTAATGTCGTGGCTGATGCTCTTAGTAGGAAGCCAATGGCATCTGTTTCAAGTCTAGTCCTTGGCGAGATGCAACTACTAGAACAAATCGCAAGGTTAGACTTAACTATTGAACATAGAGATGATCGAGTCTTGATTGCCAATAGCAAGATTCAATCCGACTTGCTGGAAGAGATTAAAATCAAACAATATAATGATCCATTCTTAGTTCGCATCAAGGAAACCTTAACCAAAAGACCGGACTTCGTTATGACTGAGGATGGAAGACTGGTGTTCCAAGGGAGGACATGCGTCCCCGATAATGAAGAACTGAAGAGAAAGTTAATGGATGAAGCTTACAAAACAAAGTACACTATTCATCCAGGAGGTACCAAAATGTATCAAGACATGAAAATAATATTTTGGTGGCCGAACATGAAGAGAGAGGTAGCTGAACATGCCGCACACTACCTTACTTGCCAACAAGTAAAAGCGGAACACATACGCCCTGCTGGTGTACTCAGACCACTTGATATTCCGGAATGGAAATGGGAAAGTATTGGCATGGACTTCATCATGGGTTTACCCAAGACTCGTGGTGGACTCGACGCCATTTGGGTCATTGTCAACCGACTAACCAAATCTGCCCACTTTCTAGCCATAAAGAGTAAGTGGTCGGTAGAAGTACTAGCTGCCTTATATGTCAAAGAGATTGTAAGACTACATGGGGTTCCATCATCCATAGTCTTGGATCGAGATCCGAGATTCACATCTCATTTTTGGAAAGGACTACAAGGTGTACTGGGTACTAAACTCAACTTTAGTACCGCATTCCACCCACAAACTGATGGGCAAACTGAAAGAACCAACCAAATAGTGGAAGACATGTTGAGAGATTGCACTATAGACTTCCAAGGATATTGGAACGAGCATATATCCCTTATTGAGTTCGCCTATAACAACAGTTACCAGGCGAGTATTAAGATGGCACCATTCAAAGCACTCTACGGAAGAAATTGTAGATCTCCTGCATGCTGGAATGAGGTGGGAGAACAGCAATGGCTAGGCCCAGATATGGTGTAAAATACAACCCAGGACATTCAAGTGATAAGAGACCGGCTTAAGACTGCTCAGTCCAGACAAAAGAGCTATGCCGACAGAAGAAGGAGAGATTTAGAATTTCAAGTCGGTGACCATGTATTTCTAAAAGTATCACCTACCTGTGGCATCCAGAGGTTTGGTGTAAAGGGGAAGCTCAGTCCTAGATTTATCGGTCGTTTTGAAGTACTCGAAAGGATTAGTGAGGTTGCATACCGACTGGCGTTGCCGCCGGATCTGGCATGTGTACACAATGTGTTCCATGTCTCCATGCTCAGGAAATATGTATATGATCCTACACACATCATTCGCCATAAGAAGTTGGTGTTGAACAAGGACACGACATATGAAGAAAAGCCAGTCAAGATATTAGAACGGAAGGTGCAACAGCTCAAGAACCGTCCCATTCAAGTGGTTAAAGTCTTATGGAATAACTGCGGAGTGGAAGAATCCACATGGGAACCAGAAGGAACCATCAGACAGAACTACCCCGAACTTTTCAGTAAGACATTCCCTCCATTATAATCATATGAATTTGGTCACCAAATTCTTTTAAGAGGGGGAGGATATAGTAACCCGAATTTTTCAAAAAAAAATATATAATAAATAAATAGAAAAAATAAAATAATAGAAAATAATGATAATCTTGAATAAATTAGAAAATGCAAAGGAAAGGGAAATAATTAAAACCCATTAAACGAAAAATGATAATGGGCTTTGTTAAATGGACCCATTAGAAATTAGTGGGCCTAAATAGGAATTTTTAAAAGGGGAATAATAGAAAAATACCCTAAATTCGTAATTTAATTATTACTTAAATAGAAAAGAGATATTTAATGTATTAAATTGGATGTTTGAGTTGGATTTGGATTCCTAAACCTACCCTAGTTGCTTGGCCATGAATTTGGGTCCCAACCTAACCCAAATTGGAATTAGCAGGCTTAGAAAGAGGAGAGAAATAGGAAATCTTGGAATTAAATAGAAGTTAGAGTCTTATTAGGAAATAGAAACCAAAGAGACATAAATACTCTCTTAATCCCCCATGGCCGGCCCTAGCTCATTGCCAAGGGTTTCAGGACGTGGAGAGGAGGCCAAGGAGGAGGAGAATTCATGGGAAGGAGGCTTCATCAAAGCTTCAACCCGAGTTCATCAAGTTCTAGCCCTAGAGGAGGAAAACTACTAAAGGTAGGCATTCTTACAAGCATAAATCATAAGATTTCATCTGTAGATTGTTCCATGCATCAGGAACAAAACCCCTTTCGTTTCATAATTTTTCTTGCACCCAATCTTTTCTTATTGAATTTTGAAGTCCTGCAAACCTCTTGACCCCGAACTTTCATGTTTAATTCATATCTCCTTGAATACTCGATCCCATGCTCTCAAATTTTTATTGGAGATACTGACACATGATAGGAGTCGTTTGCCCCTGAAAACCCTAATTCTCATCCACCATATTGCTCGAATTAAATTGTTGATCTCTACTGTACATAGTTTCATGTTCTTCATAAATACACTTGTTTGAACCATGCCGAAACCATGTTGGTTTTCATATTCCTGATTACTACAAGTACTCTCGCATGTCTAGATTAATTTGCAAGTGGTTTCATGATTTTTCATCGACCGTACAATTAGTCATGATTTTTTGAACGTCCCTGTGTCAAAATAAGGAAAGTTGGACCGCAATCCTATGCACTATCCTTTTTCCGCTCGAACTCAGGTACAGTACCTAAGAACGCGACGGCTCGATAGGCAGCATTCTCAGGGCTGTCACGATAACACTCCCTGTCACGTTTTGAATACGACCGCGGCTGTCGTCGCGTTCTGGCTGCCTGATCGAATAGACCCGTCGCGATCAGTACAAGGCCCTGTTGCATTCTCACTTGACCCCGTCGCGACCCTTACTGGGGTGCACCACGATCTTAGACTTTTGCAAGAAAACCCCTGATTTATGATGCTCTAACTTTCTACAGTGCTTGTACACTTTGTTAACAGTCTTACACATAGTAATTACACATGTTATGAATTGAACATTATTGTGTAATTTTTAGAAGACATGCACATGACCACTTTCTATCTACAATTTCATGACACATGCACACACTTGAACCATCCAATATGGCTTAACATAACATGAAATTTTCCCATAATATATCTGGTAATTTATCTCAATATTTATTTAAATTGCCTATTTTAAATGAACTTGTCTACGATTCTCGCGATGTTTTGGGAACACCGATACCGATGCTCCACTGTTCTAGAATTCCTCTAGAACGTCAAGCACTTGTTTCTATATACACACTCTCTTAACTTGGACGAACTCTCCATCGGATATTCCTTCTGTCGGACTAGTGAATCCTTGTTCAAGGCCTCCGTAAGTCTCCTCTGCCCATGGATTCCCACATGGTCGACGAGCTGGTTGTACCCTAACACCTATGATACCATTTAGGGATCAACATGATCCAAACGGCTATTAGAAGTTTGCTCTTATCTTGAATCATGTCGGACCTCTGGACCTATGCTTAACATGGCCAGTGGAAGGGTCATGAGTTCCACCTGACTACCAACACCAAGTGCGTGTGTTGTGCAACTGTTACTATCGCCTGTTTACTCGACATGTTATGTGCAATGTCCACTAGCTCTCATCTATATTCTACTCGCTCATCTATTCACGTTCACTCTACTATCTCATTTATTCATCTAGTACTCTCATCTATTTCTTGGTACTCTCCATTGGCCATTGATTGATTATCTAAAGATAAACGAAATAACCAATGCCTGGCAATATATAAAGGGCCCGATCTGGTCCTGGGATGTGCGCCCGAAAGTGCTAGTACCCATGGGAGTTAAATGATCAGAGTGTTTGGCATTACACTCGAGTGCTATCTATCTCGACTATCTAAATGACAATCAAAAGTCCTATATTCTCTCGTTGTCTATTGACAAAAAGTGCTATACTACACCTGTTGTGCTATTGCTATACTTTGTGCTATTTGTGCTATGGCCATCTTACTATTTGTGCTATACTCGACACTTGTGCTATATTTAGAAAGATTGTGCTATTTCCATCATGCCCTATCCTGCTATCTTTTGCTTGACTCTCTTGCTCTATCATTAGCCACTCAGCCTCTTAATGCACTAATTATTTAAAGCATGCTTGACTATTGAGATTTAAGTCCTATTGGGCGTTATCGATCACCCTGCATTATTGTCGTTGTGTTCTCAGGTGAGACCAAGGATGACACCTACACTCAAGAGGACGGGAACGACCAGGAGTGAAGTCATGAGAACCCTAGCGTCCTAGCATTATGTTCGAGTCATAGTTTAGTCTTTGCTTTATTTCAATGTAATTGGGCCCTATAGAATGGCTCTGATATTAGTGGTTGTAACTAGACATTTGGAAAGTTATTAATGAGAAGAATTTGCTTTAGTATTTATTCTTGTCCAATGGTTTGATATCTAGTACTCGCTCTATACCCGTTTACTTGCAACTGCCTCACGTTCTGATATTCTGCGTCGGGGCGTAACAGTTTTGTGGTATCAGAGCCTAGGTTATTCTTAAGTATAGGATGATCTAGGTTGACCTGCCTCGACTAGAGTCAATTATCCTACCTATGTGAGTTGTGGTTAGAGCCATGGGTAATTACCTAAAATGAACTCACACACACACGAATTAAATTCCACATCAATATCATAACAATAAGTTATTTTTGTAGAAACTAAGCAATCAAGATGACTGTTGAACGTGCTCAAATGAGGGGCATGCAATAGACCATTCAAGAAGTGACTCGTGCCATTATGCAAGCTACACATGGTGGGGGGAACTGCAGCGGTGGAAGTGACCTGCATCGTAACTTCAGGAGTCTGAACCCACCTAGGTTCAATGGATCCACAGATTCGGATGAAGCCGAACACTGGCTAAAGGAAACAGAAAGGATCTTCCGTGTTATGCAATGTGCAGCGGGGGATAAGCTGCTACTAGCCACATTCCAACTGGAAAAGGACGCCCGCGCTTGGTGGGAGTCTATTGAAGCGACCAGAGCTAATGGTCAGTTCACCTGAACCGAATTCAAAGAAGCTTTTAACTCCAAGTATTTCTCGGAGCGTGTCCAAGAAAGGAAGGCTACGGAATTTGCTGCTCTAAAACAGTAGAGCTTGACTGTGGCCGAATATGAAGCCCAGTTTTCAAGACTCACACGCTATGCTGCACACTTGGTGAATACTGAAAGAATGAAGGCTAAGCACTTTCTCAACGGCCTTAAGCCACAATATATCACTCAACTGGCCCCTCTCGACATCCAGACCTACGCCGAGATGGTGAAGAAGGCCCAACTACTAGAAGATGCTACGGACTTCACCGACCGTATCAAAGGGAAGTTCATGAAGAAGGAAATGACCTCAGGTCAATCATCTGCTAAGCCAAACAATGGCAAGAAGCATCCCTTCAACATCACGGAGGGACCCAGCCAAGAAAGGAAACCTAAAGCTATGGTCCTCAACACTCCAACAAAAAGTAACTGCAAGCACTATGACAAGCCAGGTCACACCGCTGACGAGTGTTGGAGGAAAGCCGGCGCACGTCTGCGTTGTGGAAGCCACGAGCACCGCATCCCCGAGTGCCTTCTATTGAAAGAACATGAGAGGCGCCATAATGCGCCTAAGAAACAAGGCCGACTACATGCCCTGCACAATGAAGAGCCCATTGAGGAAGGTGGCGTGGTAGAAGGTACCCTACAAGTTTTCTCCTTTTCAGCTTTTGTTTTATTTGATACTGGAGCAACTCATTCATTTATATCTCAACACTTTGCTGATACCCTGACTGCAAAACCTATATCTATGGGTTATGAGTTCTCTGTCACAACGCCACTAGGAGAAAAGGAGAAATTGAACAAATACATTCCCTCTGCCAATGTAATGATCGGAGACCATAACCTAAAAGCCGACCTGGTGTGTATGCCCATGGAAGGCTATGATGTAATTTTGGGAGCCGACTGGTTGACCACTTATGGGGCAAGTATCGATTGTAAGAAAGGAAGGGTGACATTTAGTGACTTTCCTAAATTGGCATTATCTGGGATTAGACATAAGAGACGGATGTCTCTAATCTCCGCCATAAAAACCCATAACATGATAAGGAAAGATTGTTTTGCTTTCCTTGCAGCCGTAGTAATTGAAAAGAAGGGTTCTAAGATAAAGACATCCACATAGTCTAGGATTTTCCAGATGTGTTTCCTGAAGATCTGCCAGGGATTCCCCCGGAACGAGATGTCAACTTGTCATCCCCTGCCTTTTACTTGTACTAGCGTGCATGTGTTGGGACTGTACTTAGAGCGGTATGTAGTGGTCTCGCTCTCTTTTCTGTTTCCGCGCGTGCACTTGTAGCTTAGCAGTTGATGTTTACTTCTGTTACATATCTTGCTAGATTTATATTATAGCCCTTCCGGATCTCTGGATCTGTGGGCGGCGACCGCGAAAATCGGGTCCTCGGTGTGGGTCGAGGGTCGGGTTCTCAGGGTCGTTACATACTCTCTAATTGTGCTTGTTCTAGTAGAACTTGGATCCTTTGTGGTCCAGAGGTTTTGAGTACAGGGTACTCAGGTTTGGAGCCATAGTGCTCTGTGTTGGAGCCGTAGTGCTCTGGTGCTTGAGCCATCGTACTCAAGTGCTTGTGAATTGCTGAATTCACAAGAGGCCTGTGGAGTAGGCCGTCATGCCTATCTCCTGGGTTTTCTTTGAGTCATCGCACTCAAAGGGCTGGAGTCGTCGTGCTCCAAGTTGTACTGCTCGAGTTAGTGTTTTCTCTATCATAGGGAGGTGGATGTAGGAGACATAAGTTGTGTTCTCTGAACCACCTTAAAATTCTCTGTGCACTGTGGTTGGCTTGTGGTTTGCTGCATCGTTTCACTCTATATTCACACACCACTTTTAGATCTAATCGAATTGTGTGTGTCACTCTTTTAATTCTGCTGCCATACACACACCTTCGTAATTAACTTTGATTCAGTCACCTATCTGATCCCAACACATAAAATATCCAGAACAATATATAAAATGTCCATAATTATGAAAAGAAAATCATGAATCCTCATTCTCATCCTCGTCTCCTTCGACGCCACTCGATGAAGGTACCTACAATAGATATATAATAATGATAAATTAAAATTAAATACTACTATAAATAATAAATTATTTAAATTTTTAGAATTTATTTCTCTATATAATTCACTCACTTTTAAACTAAAGTAACTAGCTTAATGTGAATTAGAGCGTCAAGCTCAAACCGGGAGTCCGATTTGAACTCCGTCAGTTTCCACAAGACACACTCATTGCCCTGACCGTGTTGGAACAAATCAGAGGCCAATCAAATTAGTATTTCTAATTTTAGACTCCCAAACCTAAGTTTTTTCTTTTAAAACCAAACTAAACTAACTTTCTTAATGTGAATTTGAGAGCCAAGCTCAAACCGGGAGTCCGATTTGAACTACGTTAGTTTCCACAAGTCACACTCATTACCCTGACCGTGCTGAAACAAACCGGAGGCCGATCGGATTAGTATTTCTAATTTTGGACCACAAACCTAAGTTCCTCCTTTTAAAACTAAACTAACTTGCTTAATGTGAATTTCAGCGCCAAGCTCAAATCGAGAGTCTGATTTGAACTCTGTCAGTTTTCACAAGTCACACTTAACACCCTGGTCGTACTGGAGCAAATTAGAGGCCGATTGGATTAGTATTTCTAATTTTGAACCCCTAAACCTAAGTTCTTCATTTTTAAACTAAACTAAACTTGTTGCCCAGCTAGCAAGCCCAGAGGGGGGTGAATGGATTGCCAAAATTCTTCTTAGAATAATACCTGTTAATAAAAATGCTTAACAGAAAACACTAAGATCGATAGTTAGTGTTAGTAAGAGTGAAGACAAACGAGCACACAAACAATCACACAACAACAGGAGATTTTTATCCTGGTTCGGCCCTCCTATCCCAAGGAGTCCTACGTCCAGTCCCCAAGTAACAACTTGGGATTTCATTAACCAAGGGTACTGTCCCCCTTAAGGACCTTACACCTCCAGCCGCAGCTGGCCTTCTCTTCTAACCCCGAAGAGGAACAAAACACCACCTAATACAAAGGTCTTCCTTCCTCACTGAAGGGAATAACCACCACCTGTTTCCAACAGGTCTTTTCTTCACACACGAAGAGGAATACACACAAGGAATGTGTAGAAATCGAAAGACCCCTAGACCAAGCTTACAACATATTGCTTGATCTAAGGCAATGTCTGAGAGATAAATATTTTCAATAAGGAAAATCTCTCAGAACTACAAAAGCTCTCCAAATATTAATCAAATGGAAGACAGAGAGCTGAGAGCTAAAGGTTGGCGGAATGAAGCTTAGAAGCTCTCTCTTTGCTAATGTTTCTTGGTTCTTGAAAATGTGTATTCGTGTCGTCTTTCTTCATGGAGTCATCAGTCTTCTATATATCTTCTCTTGAAAAATATATTCGTTGAAGTGCCCGTTGAAGTGTCCGTTGTCTCTAAATTTGAAGCACGTTAGACTGCATCATCTGAGGTTTGGAACAAGTAAGCCTGCAACCATTTAATACTCTGGACGACTCATACGCAAGAAGAAGATTTATCCAGATATCTTTCACTTCAGGTTGTCCAACGTTGTAAGATTTTGTACTGGCAAACACCTGCACGTAATAAATATCAAAGTATAGACAACTAGACTGTCTCTATGCTATCAGTCAATGTTAGAAAACATGCTATATGAATATACACCAAAATAGAAATGCCATTCTGTCATCCTGAAAAGCGTTTGCAATAAACACACAGGTGTAGAAGGCACATAAATATGTGACATGCACAGAGGTGTACAGTTACAATAAATGATACATGGTGTAAGATACAAAGATATACACGGGAAGACTTGAACTCCACAGTGGTTTGAAAATATATCTGAATATAAGGAATGGACATTTTCAATTTATCTGGAAAGATAGTAACAATGAAAATGTATGATAATTCATTCAAAACATAATCGTTGTGAAGAGAGTTGATGTTATCATGAAATCGATGATATATGCATAAATGAAATTCATGAATATAAGGTGAAATCGTTGTTAATGATAATGAAATCGTTGTGTTGATGAAATCGTTGTTCTACTTATGAAATCGTTGTGTGAGCAAATCGTTCTTCAAGTAGAAGCAAATCGTTGTTTAAGTGAAAGCAAATCATTGTACAAGCAAATCGTTGTATAAGTGAAAACAAATCATTGTACAAGCAAATCGTTGTTTAAGTGAAAGTAAATCGTTGTACAAGTAAATCGTTGTATAAGTGAAAGCAAATCGTTATAGCGATCAAATCGTTGTTTCACTTAACAAATCGTTACAACGACCAAATTGTTGTTTCACTTACCGAATCGTTACAGCGACCAAATCATTGTTTTGCTTAACAAATCAGTATAGTGACCAAATCGTTGTTTCACTTATCGAATCGTTACTTAAGTGACTTATGAAATTGATGTGAGACGGAAATCGTTATTTTTCTTAACGAATCGTTACAGTGATCAAATCGTTGTTTAACTTATGAAATCGATGTGAAACCGAAATCGTTGTTTCACTTATGAAATCGATGTGAGACTGAAATCATTGTTTCTCTTAAGAAACTGATGACCGAATCGTTGTTTCACTTATGAAATTGATGTGTACTTAGAAGAAATACATGGTCTGAACTTTAAATAACAGTGTGTGAGAATAACTTACAGATTTTGCTTGGATTATTTCCTGTGGATGAACTTCACAAAAGATTGTTAGAAAATATTTGTTAAGGTTTTGTTAATCACCAAAATTATATATAATAAATAAAATTATATATGGGGATGGACTGATCATCAATCTCCCCATTTTTGGTGATAACAAAACATAACATAAAAATGTAAAGTATTGAAATGAATTGTAAATAAATTTGTTGTCTAAATTTTGATGAATTTGATAAATTGAAGGAATGTATTTCATAATATTTTATTTTCTCCCCCTTTTTGTCATTAAGCAAAAAGACATTCAAAGAGACAAAGAAAGAAGAGAGAAAAGATAAAGGGGAGGCAAAAGAACCATTATATTGGATTACTGAGGGGGTACAAAGATATAGAAGGTAGGTGACAAGAGAGAGGCATGGCGAGTAATGATGGGCCAAGCCTTGAGTTCCTGCTCTTCAAAATGAATTTGAAAAACACCCCAGGCAATAGTGTAGGAAGGCCCCATAATAGGAACCATTCTCTGGATGTGAAGTTGCCTCTAAGCTTCCAAGAAATTTACATATTCATCCTGACCAAGAGACATCTTGTAGGAACTGGAGGTGCCAAAACTGGCATGTTGTAAGAACTGGTCGATAGAAATTGGATAGAAGATCTGATTCTCCTTCAGTTCCTTTTTCAGACCAACAAACACTTTATACCTTTCAACCCAAATAGCAAACGGATCTTGAACAAGATTGATGGAGTTTAGATCCAAAAATTCTTTAGCTGAAAGAGTGGGTTTCCCAGAGTTAAACAATGAGCTGTTCAGATTTGCTAGCTGCTGAGCAGATTGATTATAGTGCTTCTCCCAATCAGATGGAGAGAGCCTCTCACACTCAAACAAGAGGGGAGCAAGCACATCAGATTTGATAGATCCCTTATGGTTGCAACGACCCGACCTCCTGGACCCCCGCCAGGGGCCCCGAAGTTCGCATTGCCACCCACGGATCCGAAGACCCGGAAGGGTTAGAAGAAATAGTCTAGTGAGATATGTACTGAATTCGAATAACTATAAGAATCTGTATAATATACAAAAGCCTGTACAACATGTCCCAAGCAAAAGCACAGGTACAAGAAGAAAGGTGCAGTCCTTAAGGGGCAAACCCTGAGGACTTGCAAAGCACAACTCTCAGCTCACTCGGGTACAAGAGCTCTCAACCCTCGCTCTCACTACTGCTGAAAACACACGGCACCACAGCCGCCTCCGCAAACCGTTCGACACCGACCTCCCGCGACGACGAGCCCCTAGCTGAAGAGAGTAGGGGGGTGAGCCTCGCGAACAAGGCCCAGTAGGGATTACCATTCCCTCATTGGCCAGAGCAGCAAGAACTCCAAAAACAGGAAACTACCCTAGAAAGCTGTAAAGCGAGGAACACCTACAGCAGGATACTACTAAGCAGCGGAAGAGAACAGCGCAACGCCACGACCACCACCAGTTGAGAGCGACGTCTCACCACAAGCATGGCTACCTCAGACCTCCACAAGGTCGAGGGCCCACAAGCAGAACCACCAAGGACCCCGGACATACCATGAAGTCGGGAAGCCACACACGCCGGTGCCACCATGAACTGGCACCCAAGAACGGGACTACGGAACCGAGAGGACACCGAGCGGAAACCACCGAAAGCACGGGTCCGCACAAGGCCAGACCAACGACGCCCACAGAGACTAGACACAGCCAGGCTATAACTACCGTGTAAGCAAGGGCAACGGGTAACACTTGGAAACATCGTGAGGAAACACCGTCACAACAACAACAACCAAGCAACCGCCACTGGCAGCTAAGAGGGGGACACACCGTCCACGCCCTCTCCGCTCGCCAGCCGGCTCTCGCCTCTAACCTCTCCGGAAGAGCGAGACAAAACCACCAAAGAACACACAACATACACAACACCGCACCCTGGCCAAGCTGCGGCCCCCACGCCTAGCACCACTACATGGCTCCGGAACTAATGCAGAGAGAGGCAGTGAGACAAAGGACTGTCTGGGCCACGCCGGGAAGAGAAACCACCTCAACGACCTCGGCGTCCTGCCCCAGAAAAGAGAGCTCTACAAACGACTCAGTGTCGCTGTCTAAACCTCGTTTTCCCCTCAACTCCAGAGTCCACCCTGTAGGCTGCCAACTCGAGCACGCTCGTAGCCCGAAGCACTCCCTCAGTAGGCTCCCGAGGATGGGGGTCCCAGGCAACGGAGACAGCCTCTGAACGGGACAAGCCCTCAAGTGCCAAGCACAGGGCGAACAGGCGGGGCAAGCACAACGAAAACCATGCCGAACCGTTGGCTTGTAACCCACGACAAGCCCAGCAAGCGAGAGGCATGCACGGACCCTCAAAATGGCCGTCGGCCAACCAAGGCACGCACGAATGGCTAGAACCTCGAAACACCACCGGACAATACGGAAATCTGTCGCTCTGCTAATGATCGATTGACCACCGGTCAATCCATTATTAGACAGACGCGACCCTCCTGGCACCACTGCCACGACACGGCCACGAAGGTGTCACCTTCGGTCACTGAATGCAGGGAGGTAACCTGCTGCGTTCCCTACCAGAAGGTCCTAAGGGCAAAGCCTACCCTGGGCACACGCCGACACACAAACCGGGGCCACAGAAACACCCGAGGCAACACAGGTAATGTTACGCCCCCACAGGCCGTCGCGATACCATCGCGATGGGGAAGGGCACCGCGACACCACCATATCGCGATGGGGCAAAGTGTCGTGACAGTAAAACCTATCGTGACCGGAAAGCGTGTCGCAACAGCGACACTTATCGCGACCGCCAAACGCATCACGATAAGGTCGCGCTCGACTGGGCTGACACCTCTTTTGATATCACGACGCACCGTGCGGTCGCGACATCAGCAGAGAGGTAGACCGATGGGATCCTCAATCCCGGGGCCGCCCATAACCTACAAACAACATCACACGGGGGAGGGGAGCATGGGAAAGCTATCTAAACTAGATAGAAAGCACGAAGAGCTCCCGATCCGCCCGGATCAAGAAGAGTTCAAGCAATCCCTACCTTTCACGAAGAACGAACCTCAATGGGGCCCTTCACGTCAGTTGGCTACCTCCTCCTTGCTCCACGCAAGGTCCACGACGCCACGGAACCACGCACGGCCCTCCTCCTCACTTGAAAACATACAAGGGGAGAGGGGGAGGCGGAGCACCGTCGGAGGGAGAGGGAGAAGAGAAGAAGAAGAGAGAGAGGGGGAAGGGTCGCAAGCCAAGGCTTTTATCCTTCGGCACCCAAGACGCGATGGACCGCCCCGTCGTGTTAAGGACCTTAACGCGACGGGTCAACGGGATGCAACAACAATGCGTCCCATAGGGACGCCGTGACAACCCGACAGGTCGTACTGACACACCTACCACCCTGACAGGCATCAGACGATCGAAAGGACATAAAGCAGTCGTGACCCGTTGACCGGTCATGACACAAAGACGCGACGGAGAATCCGGGTGCGACAAGAATGTGATGCACACGCTCACTGCGACAAGGATGACTGTCACGTCGTGCTCCAACGGCACGAAACTAACGTGTCGCCAAGGCTGGACGTGTTAGTGGCCAGTCATCCAAGACACCAGACGGAAAGTCGGGAAGCCGAGTCTTACATCCTACCCCCCTTAAAACAATTTCGACCTCGAAATTGGGGCAAGCCCAAAAGATCCTGTGGCACGAAACGAAGCACAGGGAGTAAACGTAAGACCAATGCAATTAAGCCACTAAGTCTCAACACGACTTCCTCATGGCGACAATCACACAGCCAAACACGCGCGAAGCACACAGAGCGCAGGTGCGAAAAGCCACTAAGTCTCAACACGACTTTCTCGTGGTAGCAACCACACCGCCAAACGCGTGTAGGCACACGAAGCTAAAAAACCAACGGCTCACACAACGGGCTCCAAACACAGGTGGAGCACCAAGCTGAAAACCAACAGCTCACTCCAGGCACATGTGGGGCGCCCAAATGGAACGACAACCCCACAGGTGCCGAGCGATGCCAAATCCGGCCCGAACAGCAGAAACGTCAGTCGAAAAACCACACGGCTACAGCCACCAACAGATCTCGCTGTTGGGGCCAACCGATCGGCAACCCACACTATCGCCAGCAAGGCCCGACAGAGGATGCAGTTACCAACAGCAACACGAGAAACACATGAGAACCAACCACAAGTCTCATGGAAATAGCCTCGTGCTACTAGCAGCAGCTAGCATCGGTCACCAGCCCAACCGAGAAGCCACGCGAGAGACAAGAACCAAAGCACATCACGCTTGCGGAGGATCCACAACACACGGAACGACGTCCACTGTCACCACTAGGTCTCACCCAGACCTTCCTCGCGGTCCAACAGGGACAGCAAACGCATGCGGAGAAACCTCAACACGTGAAAATGGTATCCACTGTCACCACTAGGTCTCACCCAGACCGTCCTCGTGGTCCGACAAGGACACCAAACGCATGCGGAGCCACAAAAAACTGGGAGTTACACGCTCCACAACGTGGCACACCGCGACAGAAGCACAAAAGACGTCTGGGGTTAAGCCAAAGCCAGACACCTCCCAATGTTGACAAACCATGTGGTTGAGTACTAGCAAGCCAATAAGCCTCACTGTCACCAGACGAACCGATAGGAGACTCCGCCATCGGCTTCCAGACTCACCAATACCACGCACAACGGAGAACCAACGAGGAATTGGCAGCACACCCGCCACGCGCACACAGGGCTTAGCGTGGGTACCAACGTGCCAACCACCAGAAAGATGCACTACCACACATGAACCAAAACAACCGCAGACATTGAGAACAACACGTCGACCTCGGAGGGACCCAGGCCAAAGTAGGGTACCAAAACCGAACACACTCGCTCCTAAAGCGAGAGGGAAAACCAATACACATGATACGACTAAAGCTTGGCGTACCACCGATAGGGCTACCTAGACAAGGCAAAGCAGCCACCCCACAGCGGCAATGGTACAACCAAGAGACACAGGCCAGCACAAAGTGTCCCAGAGGCAGAAAGCCCAATGCCTCCAACACAGAGCGAAGTCGTGAAACGACACACAAATCTCACATACAGGCACACAGCACAACACAAGGTGCTATCACAAGCACCAGAAGTGTAGCACCCCGAAAATTTCAATTATATAAAAAATTCAATTAAAATGGAAATAAATAATTTCCATAATAACAAGTATTTAAAACATACGTATCATTATCGTATGTGCTAAAACACTTCGGAAAATTTCGTAAAAATTATAGATCAACCCTAAACATTCTTACTAAATGTTCCACAAAGAAATTTGTGCCAAGAAAAATCGGATTAGCTAAGTTTAAAGTGTTTCACGACTTATTATCATAATTTATGAATAAGTCGAAAAAGCATTATCACACATACTTGGATGAATCAGAAAATTAAATAAAAATCATATATGGGCTTCAAATAATATCTTCTAATGACCCATCAAGAAATTGGGTCAATAAAAATCATTTGGACTAGGTTTAAGAGTTATTGTGACCGATTATCCAAATTAGGAAACAAGTCGGAAAACCGTTAACACGAAAATACGATGCAATCATAAATTAAATAAAAATATTGGGGAGACTTCTAACATTATATATTGATGACCCATTATCATAATTGGGCCAATGGGCAACATTTGGCCCAAAAAAACAAATAAAGCTAGAAAATACATAGAAATTCGTAACCATAAATAAGCTGAAATTAAAAAGTGGCAATTAGAGTTGAATTGGGATGCAATCATGCATTCATGGCAACCCAAATTCGTGCCTAACTATGAGGGGAGGTTTCCTAATGCCTCACACACTCAAAGGGAGGAGGAAATCATCAAAAATAGGAAACCAAACATGCCAATCCCGAAATCCTCTTTCCTAGTTATAATAGGACTCCTAAACACCATGGTTACTTAAATACTCTTCACCCAAACCCTAGGAACGAATTTAGAACTTGCTAGGGTCGTGTGGAGGAGCTCTTGGTGGCTGAGGAGCTGTGGAACGACCACAAGAAGCCGTTCTTCTTCCCCTTCTTGTCTGCTGCGACTTGCACAAACCACCCTCTCGAAGTCGACCAAAGTATACACGGAGGAGTAAGCGCTTTCCTCCAACTGGTCTGAACACGGGTTTTCTGGAATAACGGGACTTCTTCAACCCAAAAGGTAGGTTTTCTCGGGCCAAATCTTAACATATCCTATACCAATGTGTAGAGCATCAAGTTAACTTTCATTTCCCACTGGTTTCATCGAATTTCATTTAGTAGATTTTGAATTTTAAGCGTTTTGCTAAAGTCGCGCACTGTTAGAGCTTTTCCCATTCTTAATATGTTGCATGTGTTTCAAGACCGACTTAGAGAAAACTTATAACATGAAATTTATTCTACTAGTTGTCCTCGTCAGGTTTCATGTTGAACGTTTTGTCTAAATCTCATTAGTTAGAGAGTTATAAGCATGGTAATAGGGTTGCTGCATAAAACTACGTCTTCAGGTTACCCTTGGTCTGAACTTGTGTTCCCCGTGATCAAAGCCTATCGAAACCATCCTTATTATCCAATTCCGATTTACTAGAAGTACCCTTGTATGTCTAGGTTGTTTTAAAACTGGTTTCGTTATTTTTCATACCCTGTACAAATTGTTCTCTATTTTAGAAGCACCCTGTGTCAAAAGAAGGAAAGTCTGGTCCGCAATCCAAGAACCTGTCCTTGCTCTGGCAGGATCTGGCGCAGATCCTATGACCGCGATGGCTTGATGTGTCGTCTTCCAAGGTCTCGTCACGATAGCCCGACATGTCGCGACCTGATTGCGACAAGACCTTTGTCGCGATCATGCTGCCTGAATCTGACAGCCCAGTCGCGTTCTGCACAACCCCCTGTCGCCTTCTAGCCATCCCTTCACGGCCCTTGTCCTGTCGCAATCTGACACCCTGTCGCCTTCCTTATATGGCTATGTCGCGATCTCAGGATTTTTACCAGAAACCACGTGTTTTCTTACAAAGTTTTCCGCATATACCTGAGGTCTGTATAAATGTGATATTTTCTGTGTAAGTTACCTGTCTTGGGTCTGATCATTACATGATTGTTGTTTAATGGCTTAAAAGCGATTAACCCATTTAAAAAGCTTTAATTACATGGATGCTATTCTAAGTGCTCCTTAAATGTTATGATCTATTCATGTTCTTGTGATTTAATCTTCCTACTGTTCTACCATGTTTAAATGATAAGAGTTATCATAAAATCTTGCAAACCATGATGAGTTAAAGTGCATAGTTTTGTTCCATGTTATATTGTCAAGTGCTTCCTGTGAGTTTGAGACCGATGGTTTGAGAATTGAGACACGCGTACCGCACTACACACTAGCACTGTTAGGTAGCCTTTTCTTGGGAAATTGGAAACTCTCTACCGGTCATTCTGAATCGGTAGACTAGCGACCTTTTCACCAAGGCCTCCGTAAATCTCCTCTGACCATGGATTCCCACATGGCCGATGAGTTGGTTGTACCATTGAAGTTCCCTGGAGATAGCGTGCACTTCCTTTCTCTTCTTGTTCTCATGAGTGTGACTTACAAACTGGACTAAATCAATTAATGTAAAGATTGAACGAAAGTATAAATCGTACCGTTATGTTGCCGAATTTATCTCTTGACAATTGTACTCGTGAAATCATGTTCCATTACTTATTACTTGTTCTCCTCATCATCATGAACATGACATTACACATGCTTACTTATTGAAACTCTCATTGGCCATTATAAATGACTGTGGGTATCTATATTTAAAAATTTAAGTGAGATGCTGACAGGGCACAGCGTGTGTCCAAGGGCTCCAATCTAGCCCCAATGACGGCAAGTCATAGATATACTGTTAACCATGGGGTATAATGATTACTAGCGTTGCATCTGTGCTGGGAAAATCGTGCGTGCGTGTTGAATGATAGATACAATACCACATACACGTGACCTAGTGTACATTCTTGATGGATCTTTTCTCGGTGTACATTAGTGTCTACGTGCCTGATTAGTGTTACTTGATCGTGCTCGTGCGTGCTTGCTTGCTTGCGTGATATGGCCATCCTGCATTTATTGCAATTTACATGATATCTTGCGTGCTTTGTACAAAGTGATCTATTTCTAGTTCTCTCTTGTCATCTTGTTCATCAATCTTGTTCTATCATGATCTCACTCTCTAGCTTGTTTTATATATTATGTTTTAACGCGTTTTATTCATACTTGCATATCATTCATCGTACTTGCCTAGTTCTAAAATGTTAATCACTTATATCATTGCCCGCACATTGAGATATAAATCCTACTGGGCTAGTTTGCTCATTCCCTACTTTTACCCAATCTAGGTGACCATGAAGTGCAAGAGGAAGAGCAAGTCAAGGATGGGAATGCGTCCGAGTGAAGAGCGTTCCAAACATGAGTCTATCTATAGTTAGTTTATTTTTAGTGTTAGAACAATGTAGTAGGAAGTGAGGTAGTATGTACTTTTGCTTTTTTGAGTCTTAGTCCTGTATTAGTTTATCTGAGACAAATATGAGATTTGAATACAATTTATAATTGAGTTCACATTTGGGCCCTATTATGATGTTGTGTTGATACACATTTAGTGCGTGCTAGCTAGAGGCTTATTTTCCGACTATCCACGTCTCGAAATATCGACTCGAATTAATTAATAATATCCGCTGCGTAATTCTCGGGACGTGACAGTTTAGTGGTATCAGAGCCTAGGATTACCAAATAGGATATGTCTCAGGGATAGGAGATACCTATGGAACCTTGGTCTTGGAAATTAAATACAGTACTTGGTGAGAATGGGTAGAGACTGAGAATATGTTAGAAGGAATTAAACACTCCTACCCATGGACTCTTAAAATAAATCTAGAGACATTAATTGGTTTCCATCCTTTTTCTCAGGAACCCTCATAACTCTCTCACTCAACTGCAATGGCTCGTAACTAATGGCAAGCTATGCAAGAAACCGTGGCTGGGTTGACTTAGGCCCTGCAGAATGTGCTTCAGGCTGGAAATCAAGCTGGAGCTGCAAGGAATGGAGCCGGTGATCTGCACCGGAATTTCAGGAGTTTAAACCCTCCTCATTTCTCTGGATCCCCTGACCCAGACGAGGCAGAAAATTGGCAAGAGGAAATAGAAAGGATTTTCCAAGTAATGCAATGCACCAATAGAGAGAAAGTGGTATTGGCCACTTTCCAACTTACTAAAGATGCTCGAGCATGGTGGAAGGCCACTTCGGCCCACCTGCCAAACGTAGCTGAACTGGAGTGGGCCGGATTCCTGGAGATATTCCGAGGAAAGTATTTCTCTGAGAGAGTCAAGGAGAAGAAGGCAGTAGAGTTGCCGCACTAAAACAGAAAGGGATGTCTGTGGCTGAGTATGAGGCTCAGTTCACACGACTTGCTGTGTATGCCCCACACTTGGTGGGAACAGAAAGATTAAAGGCTAACCGTTTCATGGATGGGCTCAGACCCATGTTCATTGAAATGCTCGGACCACACAACATTCAAACCTACACAGAGATGGTCCAAAGAGCTCAACTGGTAGAAGATACTATGGCTAAGGTGGAAGGCATGAGGGGGAAGGACATCTCAAAGCCGACCTTTATAAAAAGGGGAGCAGTCGATACAACTGGAACTTTCCCCAATAACAACAATAACAACAACAATAATAACTACAACAACAAATGGCCAACCACTGGGAAGGACTATGGCATGGAGAAAAAGATCAAGGTAGAAGAAACAAAGACAGTGGAATATTGTAACTTTTGCAACAAGCCTGGACATAGAGTAGAAGAGTGCTGGAAGAAGGCAGGAGCTTGCTTGCGATGTGGGAGTCATGAACATCATATACCGAACTGTCCCATGCTAAAAGACCAAGCTGGAAGGAACCAAGGAGGGGTAAAGCATCCAGGACGCGTGAATGCAATAACGCAAGCGGAGCTCCTGGAAGGAGGTATGATTGTTAAACCCCTTAAACTGATCTTATGATGTTTTCTTATTAGTACATTTCTAAGTGGGGGAGATCATTAAGGAGAGATTAGGAATAATCTAGTAATTATACCATAGTTCATCCGGAGGATTAAGATGGAGTTATGTCAACTGTGAAAGAAAACAGGAGTGGAAGGAACCAAATGAATAGTACGGGTGGCCATAGGTGTAAATGTTGGACTAGCATCCATGATGTTGAAACAAGTTAGAGGAATTAAATCTGAAATGACCTCAAGGATCATAACTTTCAAAATCCAATTAATGATCAATGAATTTGGGGACCAAATTCTCTTAAGTGGGGGAGGGTGTAGCACCCCGAAAATTTCAATTATATAAAAAATTCAATTAAAATGGAAATAATAAATTTCCATAATAACAAGAATTTAAACATACGTATCATTATCGTATGTGCTAAAACACTTCGGAAAATTTCGTAAAAATTATAGATCAACCCTAAACATTCTTACTGAATATTCCACAAAGAAATTTGTGCCAAGAAAAATTGGATTAGCCAAGTTTAAAGTGCTTCACGACTTATTATCATAATTTATGAATAAGTCGAAAAAGCATTATCACACGTACTTGGATGAGTCAGAAAATTAAATAAAAATCATATATGGGCTTCAAATAATATCTTCTAATGACCCATCAAGAAATTGGGTCAATAAAATTCATTTGGACTAGGTTTAAGAGTTATTGTGACCGATTATCCAAATTAGGAAAACAAGTCGGAAAACCGTTAACACGAAAATACGATGCAATCATAAATTAAATAAAAATATTGGGGAGACTTCTAACATTATATATTGATGACCCATTATCATAATTGGGCCAATGGGCAACATTTGGCCCAAAAAAACAAATAAAGCTAGAAAATACATAGAAATTCGTAACCATAAATAAGCTGAATTTTTTTTTTTAATCAAAGAGGTCACAGAGTCAGCAACCAGCTAAGTGCACTACTCCCCAGAGAGGAGTAATGTTCTCACTCCCCTGGTGCGACCACTGTGCCTTATATATTTAAAGATAAAGTTGCTAGTACAGAAACACTGGGGCATACCCCTGACAAATCTCCTAAAGAAAAAGATAAAACCAAGGCAGCTCAGCTGATTCTAATACTCCAAAGTCCTGATCTATCTAGAACAGCCGCCCCTCTACAAGCCAGAGGGATATCAGCCCGCCAAAAAACATTGTTACACATAGTGATAACCGCATGATTAGCCAACCCATCTGCAACTTTATTGGCCTCCCTATAGACATGAGATACACTAGTGGCATGGTCATGCATGTGGTTGAGGATGACACGCCACCATCTTAACGTCGGCCAAGAATAACAAGTATGGTGCACCAAAGAATTAACCAAAGTAAGCGAATCTGAATATATCGCAGATAGCCGAACCCCCAAGGAAGAAGCAATACGAAGGCCATCACAAAGAGCGCGAGTCTCAGCAAGAAGACTGTTGCCCTCCCCATAGTAGAAAGCAAAGGAGACTAATGGTGCACCTGCGCTGTCACGAATACATCCGCCGCCACCACACATGCCCGGATTTCCTTTAGACGCACCATCTACATTAAGGCTATAGTTAGATAAAGGAGGAATCCAGCGAACGAACCTCAGCTGTTTGTTCTTAATTTTAGGGGTAAATCCATAAGCCAAGAGGACACTTTGATAACAGCTAGATGGCGAGGCACTAAAGCTCTGACTGGATAGTGCAGATTCAATGTGAAATTTGATACGTCTGACCATGTCTTGCACCCGAATTTGCTTACTATCAAACCTGATGGAACACCTGTTCTTCCACAGCTCCCACATAATCAGAAGTAGACCGTATAAGGCAATAAAACCAGTAGCGGTACTCATATTGGACTGAAGGAGAATGTTCCAGATTCTAACTGTAATGTTTGGATGAAGATAGATATCATCACTCAGTAGAGGCACCAGCCACCTCCACAAGCTCTGAGCCGGTGCACTGTGGATAAACACATGATTAAGGTCCTCCACCTGATGTGAATCACAACAGGAACACCTAGAGGCTAATTGAATACCACAGTCCATGATTGCTTGATCTACTGGGACAGCTCGATGAAGCAGCTTCCAGGAAAATAAGGATGCTCTGGGTAAGAAGGCAGAGTGCCATAATTTCCGAATAGGAGGACGATAGATGCCTGGAGAGCGCACCAATTCATAGGCAGATTTGGTAGAAAATAATCCGTTGGGGCTGGCCGCCCAGAAGACAGTATCCTCATCGTCAGACAATTTAGTATTACACAAATGGGTCTCCGGAATAACTGATCTCATTGGATGTTGAATATTCTGAACCACCTCCTGCAAAGAAAAATTCCCTGGAGGTACAACGTCTGGAAACATATCAGCTAGTGGTTGGTGACCAAACCACGCATCCTTCCAGATATTAATACGGTTACCATTACCATGCACCCAACGAGTATTTGCATGAATAATATGTAGGGCAGTCTTGCAAATCTGGACGGGCATCCCAGGGAGCTTATCAAAGGTATGAAAACGCTGCCTAGCATACACTGGCCAGAGCGAATCGCCATGCATAATATGCCACAACTGTTTGATAACAAGTGCCAGCTGAACGGACTGCATATTACGTACACCCAGTCCACCTTCCACCTTGGGACGCTGGATACATTGCCATGCAACCCAGTGCCTCCTTCTAACTCCGTCAGACCCATTCCAAAAGAAACATGCAGAAGACCTCTCAATAAAGGAGATAACAGTACGAGGAATGCAAGAAGTGGCAGCTAAATAAATAGGGACTGATGAGATAACCGAATTGATGAGGGTGACCCGCCCCGCTTGAGATAAGAATTTAGATTTCCAACTGCCGAACTTATAGCTCACTTTGTCCATTAGAGACTTATAGTCCGCCACCAAGAACCGACCAGGACGAAGTGGAACTCCCAGGTAGAACAACGGTCCAGATAGGCGTCTGTAACCCGTGATATCCACCAGTCTTTGAACAGAATGGGCCGAAGCTCTATCACCAACCATAAAGGAACTTTTCTGTTGATTAATAACCTGGCCAGAGGACGACGAGTACTGCCCCAAGAAAGACACCAACCGCCTCGCATTTTGACAGCAACCATTCAAGAAAACTAGGGTATCATCCGCATACAGTAGATGGGAGGGAGCGGGACAGCCTCTTGGGCCCGCGAAGGGAGATAGCCACCCACTAGAAACTAACTGTTTGAGACCTCGACTGAGAGCTTCTTCCATAATAACAAAAAGAGCTGGGGCAATAGGGTCACCTTGGCGGAGACCACGAGAAGATTTGAAGTAACCAGCAGGCGCTCCATTAACCAACACCGAGAACCAACAATTAGATACCAGCATACCAATGTAGGATACAAATCTGGAAGAGAAACCAAACTTGTTAAGAACCGCAAATAGAAAATCCCATTCCACACTATCATAGGCCTTGCGAATATCAAGCTTAAAGATAGTGTTCCCTCCTCGAACTTTGCGGCCAATGTCACGAACCAACTGTCTAGCAAGAGCAATATTGTCCGTGATAATCCTGCCCTTCACGAATGCACCCTGCTCTTGAGAGATAATTTTTGGCAGAATAGTTACCAGCCAGTCGCATATAATCCTGGAGACAATTTTATAACTAAAATTGCAAAGACTAATAGGCCTATAGTCATTGAAAGTCTCCGGTTGAGCCACCTTTGGAATGAGCGCAATAAGGGATGACGTAACACCCCGAGGGAAAGAGTGACCATGAAAGAAACCTGCCACAGCTGCATGAACATCATTGTTAACAATATCCCAACAAGATGTGAAGAAGGTACCTGAGAATCCATCCGGGCCAGGAGAACTATTCCCATTCATAGAAAAGACCGCATTTTTAACTTCATCCATGCTTGGTACTGCACACAAGATAGCATTATCTTCATCCGAGACAAGCGCTGGGATGACATGAAGTAGCGAGGGATCCATAGAGTGAGGAGCAGTAGATAAAATCTCCTCAAAATACCGACTAGCTTCCTCTTGAAGGACCTCCTGATCCTCACACCAGGTTCCATTGATCTTCAGCCTATGGATGTAGTTGCGTCTTCTATTGCCTTGAACTACCTTATGGAAAAAGGATGAGTTTCTATCTCCATTCTCTAGCCAATTCATTCTAGCTTTTTGTGCCCAAAAGATGTCCAGATTTTTGATAGCTCTCTTCAGGTTAGCAGAGGCCAGCCCAAGAGCACATCGATTAACATCAGACGGATTAGTGTCAAAGGAATCCTGCGCCTCTTGGAAGGCGCCTTCCAGCAGCTCCACGTTCCTCTCTACATTGCCATAAGTAGAGATGTTCCACTGTCGAAGGGCCTGCTTGACAGCCTTGAGTTTTATAGATAACATAGTGAAAGGATTAGGGTGCCAAATGGAAACATTAGTCCACGCCCCCTGCACTGTATTAAGGTAAGTATCATGGCTAATCCACATGGCCTGAAAAATAAATCTTGCAGGGACTCTTTGCACAGGAATTACGGATAGTAGGAGGGGAGAATGATCAGAATTCAATCTGGGTAAATGCCGCACCGAGAATCCCTTAAAAGCATCTTCAAAAGAACTATTAACCAGGAAGCGATCTAGGCGAGCCTTAACTGATGCCAAACCAGACCTGTTGTTAGACCAGGTATAGTTGGATCCCACATAACCAGCATCTATAAGAGAGCATGCATTAATAAAAGCATTGAAGTCAAGCATTGCATGCAAATTGCCAAAACGACCACCCACTTTTTCCGTTGAGTTTAGAATGCAGTTAAAATCGCCACCCACCATCCATGGCACCATACAGTTGTCAGCAATCTGAATGATATCATCGAACAAACATCTTCTCAAGGAAGCACTGCAGCTAGCATACACCACAGTAATCATCAAACTATCATTGTCCATCATGAAAGTAATTTGTTGATCCGAGGAAGATATCACATGCATAGAAATGTTACGCCAGAGAACCCAGATTTTAGACGAATCACCCATATTGTCAACATGCTTATCCATAGTAAGACTTCTAGATAGGGAGTCGATATGGGTTAAAGAAACCATGGGCTCAGCAATGACCACAAGGTCCACATTGTATTTACGAACCAGCCGACGGAGAGAGTTTCTAGAGGCAGAGTTAGATATACCCCTAGCATTCCAGTAGATCATAGAAGAATTCATGAAGAAATATAACCAGACGAGACCCCTTTAACTCGTGCCCGGGACCGAGTCCGAGGTCCTATCACCTGCTTTTTGGAAGCCGTCGGAGCAGAAATAGACATGAACATATTTTCAGACTCAGCATTGGTCACAATCTCCTGGAGATTCTCCCTGACCGATAAGGAAAGTGCCAGAGCGTCTGGAAGATCCGCCTCCTTACAGTCCGAGGTCGACAAGGACATGTCCTGAATAGAAACCCTAGAATCAGGAGGAGGCGCATGAGAAACTCCTCTGAGCGGGGAAGAAGATGGAACTATTGGATCTAATGGATCTGCCAGAAGCTGACTGGTATCAACGACCACTGGAACATTATCAACCATGGGAACAGTAGGAAGCTGCGCCTCCACCTGAGGTTGCACCAGGTGCACTGGAGAGATGACAGGATCGCCATGCGACGTGGACGCACTCCCAGTTGCACCAGGAGACACCCTAATATCAGGAGCGCGCTCCCCATCCATGTGAGAGCACTGCTCCACCACCGGCGACAAAACCTGATCCTCCACCAAAGGCTCGACCATGGCCGCCCCATGCAGAACAACAGGAACTTTTGGACGCCAAGTCTGCATGACGTTAGGTTTCTCTACCAGGGACGTATCATCCATGGCAGGGCGAGACGACGGCTCTGCCGATATGATCTGCTTCTGCTTCTTATGGCAGGAAGAAGCTGCATGCCCAAGCTTGTGGCAGAAGGAGCAAACTTCCGGAACTCTGTAGTATCTAATATTTTGCCAGAATCCATCAGGACCACACCCTATCCATATTCTCTCCGGTCGTGGTTTGAGAATATCAAGTTCCACGCAAACGAAGGCTTCGTTCGTCCTAGTCAAAGCCTGGGTAGGCTCATGAACCCGAAGGACCGGACCTAAGTTACCAGCAATAGACCTCAAGAAATCCTCAGAATAGAAGTTAACAGGGAGCATAGGGAAGCCGACCCAGATGGGAACAATAGTAGGATCTCCATTAAAATCAAACGCCGGATCCCACTTGAAGAATCGATACAGGAGACCCTTAATATATAGGCTTCGTCGTAGAATCACTTTGATGTAGTCTTCCTCGAAATCAAACCGCAACAGGAGATGATTATGATTAAGCACACTAATAATAAAATCACCTTTAAGCAGCAGCCGTAGGGAGATGCAGGATTTGAACTCCGGGATGGAGCAACGCCCATACGAACAACGAACAATCAAAGAGAGCCGAAAGGGAACCAAAGAGTTACGAACTTCTTCCTGGGAGAAAAACACAGCAGGTTCTCCGGCGTCTGTAAAAGCTGGTGGCTTTACCCCAATGGGAATCGAAGGCATGGGCTTTGAAGCAGCAATAATCTGGGCATAAGATGGTTTCCTCGTTGAAGCATCGGCACCAGCCGTCGACGTGCCCTCCACTGCGGCATCCATGCAGCACCCCGCCAGCCCCTAGGGCCGGCGGCCAACGTGGGAGGAAACCAGAGGAAACCGCAAACCCAGAGCTTCTCTCTCTAGATTCTAGAGAGAGAGAAGTAGTTCTAGTGGAGTTCGACCAGCTTTTCTCATCAATATTTAAAGATAAAGTTGCTAGTACAGAAACATTGTATTTACGAACCAGCCGACGGAGAGAGTTTCTAGAGGCAGAGTTAGATATACCCCTAGCATTCATGGCAACCCAAAATTAAAAAGAGGCAATTAGAGTTGAATTGAGATGCAATCATGCATTCATGGCAACCCAAAATCGTGCCTAACTATGAGGGGAGGTTTCCTAATGCCTCACACACTCAAAGGGAGGAGGAAATCATCAAAAATAGGAAACCAAACATGCCAATCCCGAAATCCTCTTTTTCTAGTTATAATAGGACTCCTAAACACCATGGTTACTTAAATACTCTTCACCCAAACCCTAGGAACGAATTTAGAACTTGCTAGGGTCGTGTGGAGGAGCTCTTGGTGGCTGAGGAGCTGTGGAACGACCACAAGAAGCCGTTCTTCTTCCCCTTCTCGTCTGCTGCGACTTGCACAAACCACCCTCTCGAAGTCGACCAAAGTATACACGGAGGAGTAAGCGTTTTCCTCCAACTGGTCTGAACACGGGTTTTCTGGAATAACGGGACTTCTTCAACCCAAAAGGTAGGTTTTCTTGGGCCAAATCTTAACATATCCTATACTAATGTGTAGAGCATCAAGTTAACTTTCATTTCCCACTGGTTTCATCGAATTTCATTTGGTAGATTTTGAATTATAAGCGTTTTGCTAAAGTCGCGCACTGTTAGAGCTTTTCCCGTTCTTAATAGGTTGCATGTGTTTCAAGACCGAATTAGAGAAAACTCATAACATGAAAGTTATTCTACTAGTTGTCCTCGTTAGGTTTCATGTTGAACATTTTGTCTAAATCTCATTAGTTAGAGAGTTATAAGCGTGGTAATAGGGTTGCTGCATAAAACTACGTCTTCAGGTTACCCTTGGTCTGACCTTGTGTTCCCCGTGATCAAAGCCTATCGAAACCATCCTTATTATCCAATTCCGATTTATTGGAAGTACCCTTGTATGTCTAGGTTGTTTTAAAACTAGTTTCGTTATTTTTCATACCTTGTACAAATTGTTCTCTATTTTAGAAGCACCTTGTGTCAAAAGAAGGAAAGTCTGGTCCGCAATCCAAGAACCTGTTTGGTAATCCTAAGCTCTGATACCACTAAACTGTCACGTCTCGAGAATTACGCAGCGGATATTATTAATTAATTCGAGTCAATAATTCGAGACGTGAACAGTCGGCAAATAAGCCTCTAGCTAGCACGCACTAAATGTATGATAACATACATTATCATAGGGCCCAAATATTAAACTTAATTAATCTTTTATTCAAATCTCAACTTATTGTATTCAAAGTGGAAACTAATACAGGACTAAGTCTCAATGAAAGGAAAGTACATAATACTTCTCACTTCCTACTACATGTTCTAACTCTCAAAGCAAATTACTATAACTAGACTCATAGTTGGAACGCACATCACTCGGACGCATTCCCATCCTCGACTTGCTCTTCCTCTTGAACTTCATAGTCACCTAGATGGGGTAAAAGTAGGGAATGAGCAAACTAGCCCAGTAGGATTTATATCTCAATGTGCGGGCAATGATATAAGTGATTAACATTTTAGAACTAGGCAAGTACGATGAATGATATGCAAGTACGAATAAAACTTGTTAAAACATGATATATAAAACAAGCTAGAGAGAGTGATTACGATAGGACAAGATTGATGAACAAGATGACAGGAGAGAACTAGAAATAGATCACTTTGTACAAGCACGCAAGATATCATGTAAATTGCAATAAATGCAGGATGGCCATATCACGCAAGCAAGCAAGCAAGAATGTACGAGCACGATCAAGTAACACTAATCCAGCACGTAGACACTAATGTACACCGAGAAAAGATCCATCAAGAATGTACACTAGGTCACGTGTATGTGGTATTGTATCTATCATTCAACACGCACAGACGATTTTCCCAACGCAGATGCAACGCCAGTAATCATTATACCCCATGGTTAACAGTATATCTATGACTCGCCGTCATTGGGGCTAGATTGGAGCCCTTGGACACACGCCGTGCCCTGTCAGCATCTCATTTAAATTTTTAAATGTAGATACCCACAGTCATTTATAATGGCCAATGAGAGGTTCAATAAGTGAGCATGTGTAATGTCATGTTCATGATGATGAGGAGAACAAGTAATAAGTAATGGAACATGATTTCACGAGTACAATGGTCAAGAGATAAATTCGGCAGCATAACGGTACGATTTATACTTTCGTTCAATCTTTACATTAATGGCTTTAGTCCAGTTTGTAAGTCTCACTCACGAGAACAAGAAGAGAAAGGAAGTGCGTGCTATCTCCAAGGAACTTCAATGGTACAACCAACTCGTCGGCCATGTGGGAATCCATGGTCAGAGGAGATTTACGGAGGCCTTGGTGAAAAGGTCGTTAGTCTACCGATTCGGAATGACGGGTATAGAGAGTTTCCAATTTCCCAAGAAAGGCTGCCTAATAGTGCTAGTGTGTAGCGCGGTACGCGTGTCTCAATTCACAAACCATCGGTCTCAAACTCGCAGGAAGCACTTGACAAGATAACAAGGAATAAAATTATGCACTTTAACTAATCATGGTTTGCAAGATTTTATGATAACCATTATCATTTAAACGTGGAAGAACAGTAGGAAGATTAAATCACAAGTAGCACGAATGGATCATAACATTTAAGGAGCACTTAGAATAGCATTCATGTAATTAAAGCTTTTTAAATGGGTTAATCACTTTTAAGCCATTAAACAACAATCATGTAATGATCGGACCCAAGACAGGTAACTTACACAGCAAATATCACATTTATACAGACCTCGGCTATATGCAGAAAACTTTGTAAGAAAACACGTGGTTTCCGGTAAAAATCCTGAGATCGCGACATAGCCATATAAGGAAGGCGACAGGGTGTTGTTAGGTCGGGGTCAGATCGCGACAGGCTCATGTAAGGAAGGCGACAGGTCGGGCCCAGAAGGCAACATTGGTGTGTAAGAATCGCGACAGGGAAGTCAGATCAGGCAGGTAGATAGCGACAGAGTGCATGTCACCTTGAGAAAGCGACAAGGGGTATGTTGCAATCAACCCTCTGAAAGCGACATATCGGGCCGTCACGTTCACAGGGTCCGTGCCTGGCTCGGACAGAGCAAGGACAGTGCCTTGGATTGCGGACCTGTCTTTCCTTCTTTTGACATAGAGTTGTTCTAAAATAGAGAACAAATTGCACGGTGCGTGAAAAATAACAAAACCAGTTTTAAAATAACCTAGACATACTAGGGTACTTCCAGTAAATCGGAATTGAACAATAAAGACGGTTTCGATAGGTTTTGATCATGGGGAACACAAGATCAGACCAAGGGTAACTTGAAGACGTAGTTTTATGCAGCAATCCTATTACCACACTTATAACTCTCTAACTAATGAGATTTAGACAAAACGTTCAACATGAAACCTGACGCGGACAACTAGTAGAATAACTTTCATGTTATGAGTTTTCTCTAATTCGGTCTTGAAATACGTGCAACATATTAAGAACGGGAAAAGCTCTAACAGTGCGCGACTTTGGCAAAACGCTTATAAATCAAGATCTACTAAATGAAACTCGATGAAACCAGTGGGAAATGAAAGTTAACTTGATGCTCTACACATTGGTATAGTATATGTTAAGGTTTGGCCCGAGAAAACCTACCTTTTACATTGAAGAAGTCCCATTATTCCAGAAAACCCGTGTTCAGACCACTTGGAGGAAAACGCTTACTACTCCGTGTATACTGCATGGAATTTGGGCATTCCACTTGGGTTAGAATGTAGACTTGACCCTCTTTCCAGGGGTATAGGCCTTGCAAGGTTTGGTTTAGGTTTGACTCACCTTTGGTCGACTTCAAGAGGGTGGTTTGTGCAGGTCGCAGCAGACGAGAAGGGGAAGAAGAACGGCTTCTTGTGGTAGTTCCACAGCTCCTCAGCCACCAAGAGCTTCTCCACACGACCCTAGCAAGTTCTAAATTCGTTCCTAGGGTTTGGGTGAAGAGTATTTAAGTAACCATGGTGTTTAGGAGTCCTATTATAACTAGGAAAAGAGGATTTCAGGATTGGCATGTTTGGTTTCCTATTTTTGATGATTTCCTCCTCCCTTTGAGTGTGTGAGGCATTAGGAAACCTCCCCTCATAGTTAGGCACGAATTTGGGTTGCCATGAATGCATGATTGCATCCCAATTCAACTCTAATTGCCTCTTTTTAATTTCAGCTTATTTATGGTTACGAATTTCTATGTATTTTCTAGCTTTATTTGATTTTTGGGCCAAATGTTGTCCATTGGCCCAATTATGATAATGGGTCATCAATATATAATGTTGGAAGTCTCCCCAACACTTTTATTTAATTTTTTTGATTGCGTCGTATTTCCGTGTTAACGGTTTTCTGACTTGTTTCTTTATTTAGATAATCGGTCACAATAACTCTCAAACCTAGCCCAAATGATTTTTATTGAACCAAATTTCTTGATGGGTCATTAGAGGATATTATTTGAAGTCCATATAGGATTTTTATTTAATTTTCTGACTCATCCGAGTACGTGTGATAATAGTTTTACGACTTATTCATGAATTACAATAATAAGTAGCGAAACACTTTAAACTTGGCTAATCTGATTTTTCTTGGCACAAATTTCTTTGTGAAACATTTATTAATAATATTTAGGGTTGATTTATAATTTTTACGGAATTTTTCGATGTGTTTTAGCACACACGATAATGGTACGTATGTTTTAAATACTCCGATATTATGGAAATTATTTATTTTCATTTATTTGAGTTTTTATGTAGTTAAAATTTTCGGGGTGCTACACCCTCCCCCACTTAAGAGAATTTGGTCCCCAAATTCATTGATCATTAATTGGATTTTGAAAGTTATGATCCTTGAGGTCGTTTCGGATTTAATTCCTCTAACTTGTTTCAACATTGTGGATGCTAGTCCAACATCTACACCTATAACCACCAGTACTATTCATTTGGTTCCTTCCACTCTTGTTTTCCTTCCACAGTTGTTATAACTCCATCTTAATCCTCCAGTTGAACTAGAGTATAACCACTAGATTATTCCTTTTCTAATTTCTCCTTAATGATCTCCCCCACTTAGAAGTGTACTCATAAGAAAAGCATCTTAAGATCAATCTATGGGTTTAACAATCATACCTCCTTCCGGGAACTCCGCTTGTGTTACTGCATTCACGCGTCCTTGATGCTTTACCACTTCTTGGTTCCTTCTAGCTTGGTCTTTTAGCATGGGACAGTTGGGAAGGCGGTGGTCACGATTTCCACATCGCAGGCAAGCTCCTGCCTTCTTCCAGCACTCTTCTGCTCTATGTCCAGGCTTGTTGCAAAAGTTACAATATTCCACCGTCTTTGTTTCTTCTACCTTGATCTTTTTCTCCATGCCATAGTCCTTCCCAGTGGTTGGCCTTTTGTTGTTGTAGTTATTATTGTTGTTATTGGGGAAAGTTCCAGTTGTATCGACTGCTCCCCTTTTTATAAAGGTTGGCTTTGAGATGTCCTTCCCCCTCATGCCTTCCACCTTAGCCATAGTGTCTTCTACCAGCTGAGCTCTTTGGACCATCTCAGTGTAAGATTGAATGTTGTGTGGTCCGAGCCTTTCAATGAACATGGGCCTGAGTCCATCCATGAAACGGTTGGCCTTCAACCTTTCTGTGCCCACAAGATGTGGGGCATACACTGCCAGGCGAGCGAACTGAGCTTCATACTCAGCCACAGACATGCTCTTTTGTTTTAGTGCAGCAAACTCTGCTGCCTTCTTCTCCTTCACTCTCTCAGAGAAATACTTTCCCCGGAATATCTCCAAAAATCCGGCCCACTCTAGTTCAACTACATTTGGCAGGTGGGCCGAGGTGGCCTTCCACCATGCTCGGGCATCCTTGGTAAATTGAAAAGTGGCCAGTACCACTTTCTCCCTATTGGTGCATTGCATTACTTGGAAGATCCTTTCTATTTCTTCCTGTCAATTCTCTGCTTCGTCTAGGTCAGGGGATCCAGAGAAATGAGGAGGGTTTAAACTCCTAAAATTGCGGTGCAAATCACCGGCTCCATTTCTAACTGTAGCAGCCTGATTTCCAGCCTGAACTACATTTTGCAGGGCCTGAGTAAGTCCAGCCACAGTGTCTTGCATAGCTTGCCATTGGTTACGAGCCATTGCAGTTGAGTGAGAGAGTTATGAGGGTTCCTGAGAAAAAGGATGGAAACCAATTAATGTCTCCAGATTTATTTTAAGAGTCCATGGGTAGGAGTGTTTAATTCCTTCTAACATATTCCCAGTCTCTACCCATTCTCACTAGGTACTGTATTTAATTTCCAAGACCTAGGTTCCATAGGTATCTCCTATCCCAGAGACATATCATATTTGGTAATCCTAGGCTCTGATACCACTAAACTGTCACGTCCCGAGAATTACGCAGCGGATATTATTAATTAATTCGAGTCGATAATTCGAGACGTGAATAGTCGGCAAATAAGCCTCTAGCTAGCACGCACTAAATGTATGATAACATACATTATCATAGGGCCCAAATATTGAACTCAATTAATCTTTTATTCAAATCTCAACTTATTGTATTCAAAGTGGAAACTAATACAGGACTAAGACTCAATGAAAGGAAAGTACATAATACTTCACACTTCCTACTACATGTTCTAACTCTCAGAGCAAATTACTATAACTAGACTCATAGTTGGAACGCTCATCACTCGGACGCATTCCCATCCTCGACTTGCTCTTCCTCTTGAACTTCATAGTCACCTAGATGGGGTAAAAGTAGGGAATGAGCAAACTAGCCCAGTAGGATTTATATCTCAATGTGCGGGCAATGATATAAGTGATTAACATTTTAGAACTAGGCAAGTACGATGAAGATATGCAAGTACGAATAAAACTTGTTAAAACATGATATATAAAACAAGCTAGAGAGAGTGATTACGATAGGACAAGATTGATGAACAAGATGACAGGAGAGAACTAGAAATAGATCACTTTGTACAAGCACGCAAGATATCATGTAAATTGCAATAAATGCAGGATGGCCATATCACGCAAGCAAGCAAGCAAGAACGTACGAGCACGATCAAGTAACACTAATCCGGCACGTAGACACTAATGTACACCGAGAAAAGATCCATCAAGAATGTACACTAGGTCACGTGTATATGGTATTGTATCTATCATTCAACACGCACGCACGATTTTCCCAGCGCAGATGCAACGCCAGTAATCATTATACCCCATGGTTAACAGTATATCTATGACTCGCCGTCATTGAGGCTAGATTGGAGCCCTTGGACACACGCCGTGCCCTGTCAGCATCTCACTTAAATTTTTAAATGTAGATACCCACAGTCATTTATAATGGCCAATGAGAGTTTCAATAAGTAAGCATGTGTAATGTCATGTTCATGATGATGAGGAGAACAAGTAATAAGTAATGGAACATGATTTCACGAGTACAATGGTCAAGAGATAAATTCGGCAGCATAACGGTACGATTTATACTTTCGTTCAATCTTTACATTAATGGCTTTAGTCCAGTTTGTAAGTCTCACTCACGAGAACAAGAAGAGAAAGGAAGTGCGTGCTATCTCCAGGGAACTTCAATGGTACAACCAACTCGTCGGCCATGTGGGAATCCATGGTCAGAGGAGATTTACGGAGGCCTTAGTGAAAAGGTCGCTAGTCTACCGATTCGGAATGACCGGTAGAGAGTTTCCAATTTCCCAAGAAAGGCTGCCTAATAGTGCTAGTGTGTAGTGCGGTACGCGTGTCTCAATTCACAAACCATCGGTCTCAAACTCGCAGGAAGCACTTGACAAGATAACATGGAATAAAACTATGCACTTTAACTAATCATGGTTTGCAAGATTTTATGATAACCATTATCATTTAAACGTGGAAGAACAGTAGGAAGATTAAATCACAAGTAGCACGAATGGATCATAACATTTAAGGAGCACTTAGAATAGCATTCATGTAATTAAAGCTTTTTAAATGGGTTAATCGCTTTTAAGCCATTAAACAACAATCATGTAATGATCAGACCCAAGACAGGTAACTTACATAGCAAATATCACATTTATACAGACCTCGGGTATATGCAGAAAACTTTGTAAGAAAACACGTGGTTTCCGGCAAAACTCCTGAGATCGCGACATAGCCATATAAGGAAGGCGACAGGGTGTTGTCAGGTTGGGGTCAGATCGCGACAGGCTCATGTAAGGAAGGCGACATGTCGGGCCCAGAAGGCGACACAGGTGTGTAAGCATCGCGACAGGGAAGTCAGATCAGGCAGGTAGATAGCGACAGAGTGCATGTCGCCTTGAGAAAGCGACAAGGGGTATGTCGCAATCAACCCTCTGAAAGTGACATATCGGGCCGTCGCGTTCACAGGGTCCGTGCCTGGCTCGGACAGAGCAAGGACAGTGCCTTGGATTGTGGACCTGTCTTTCCTTCTTTTGACATAGGGTTGTTCTAAAATAGAGAACAAATTGCACGGTGCGTGAAAAATAACGAAACCAGTTTTAAAATAACCTAGACATACTAGGGTACTTCCAGTAAATCGGAATTGAACAATAAAGACGGTTTCGATAGGTTTTGATCACGGGGAACACAAGGTCAGACCAAGGGTAACTTGAAGACGTAGTTTTATGCAGAAACCCTATTACCATGCTTATAAATCTCTAACTAATGAGATGTAGACAAAACGTTCAACATGAAACCTGACGAGGACAACTATTAGAATAACTTTCATGTTATAAGTTTTCTCTAATTCGGTCTTGAAATACGTGCAATATATTAAGAACGGGAAAAGCTCTAACAGTGCGCGACTTTGGCAAAACGCTTATAAATCAAGATCTACTAAATGAAACTCGATGAAACCAGTGGGAAATGAAAGTTAACTTGATGATCTACACATTGGTATAGTATATGTTAAGGTTTGGCCCAAGAAAACCTACCTTTTGGGTTGAAGAAGTCCTGTTATTCCAGAAAACCCGTGTTCAGACCACTTGGAGGAAAACGCTTACTACTCCGTGTATACTGGATGGAATTTGGGCATTCCACTTGGGTTAGAACGTAGACTTGACCCTCTTTCCAGGGGTATAGGTCTTTCAAGGTTTGGTTTAGGTTTGACTCACCTTTGGTCGACTTCAAGAGGGTGGTTTGTGCAGGTCGCAGCAGACGAGAAGGGGAAGAAGAACGGCTTCTTGTGGTCGTTCCACAGCTCCTCAGCCACCAAGAGCTCCTCCACACGACCCTAGCAAGTTCTAAATTCGTTCCTAGGGTTTGAGTGAAGAGTATTTAAGTAACCATGGTGTTTAGGAGTCCTATTATAACTAGGAAAAGAGGATTTCAGGATTGGCATGTTTGGTTTCCTATTTTTGATCATTTCCTCCTCCCTTTGAGTGTGTGAGGCATTAGGAAACCTCCCCTCATAGTTAGGCACGAATTTGGGTTGCCATGAATACATGATTGCATCCCAATTCAACTCTAATTGCCACTTTCTAATTTCAGCTTATTTATGGTTACGAATTTCTATGTATTTTCTAGCTTTATTTGATTTTTGGGCCAAATGTAGCCCATTGGCCCAATTATGATAATGGGTCATCAATATATAATGTTGGAAGTCTCCCCAACACTTTTATTTAATTTTTGATTGCGTCGTATTTCCGTGTTAACGGTTTTCCGACTTGTTTCCTTATTTAGATAATCGGTCACAATAACTCTCAAACCTAGCCCAAATGATTTTTATTGAACCAAATTTCTTGATGGGTCATTAAAGGATATTATTTGAAGTCCATATATGATTTTTATTTAATTTTCTGACTCATCCGAGTACGTGTGATAATAGTTTTACGACTTATTCATGAATTACGATAATAATTCGTGAAACACTTTAAACTTAGCTAATCTGATTTTTCTTGGCACAAATTTCTTTGTGAAACATTTAGTAATAATATTTAGGGTTGATTTATAATTTTTACGGAATTTTCCGATGTGTTTTAGCACACACGATAATGGTACATATGTTTTAAATACTCCATATTATGGAAATTATTTATTTTCATTTATTTGAGTTTTTATGTAGTTAAAATTTTCAGGGTGCTACACGTTTTATTCGTACTTGCATATCATTCATCGTACTTGCCTAGTTCTAAAATGTTAATCACTTATATCATTGCTCGCACATTGAGATATAAATCCTACTGGGCTAGTTTGCTCATTCCCTACTTTTACCCAATCTAGGTGACCATGAAGTGCAAGAGGAAGAGCAAGTCGAGGATGGGAATGCGTCCGAGTGAAGAGCGTTCCAAACATGAGTCTATCTATAGTTAGTTTATTTTGAGTGTTAGAACAATGTAGTAGGAAGTGAGGTAGTATGTACTTTTGCTTTTATTGAGTCTTAGTCCTGTATTAGTTTATCTGAGACAAATATGAGATTTGAATACAATTTATAATTGAGTTCACATTTGGGCCTTATTATGATGTTGTGTTGATACACATTTAGTGCGTGCTAGCTAGAGGCTTATTTTCCGACTGTCCACGTCTCGAAATATCGACTCGAATTAATTAATAATATCCGCTGCGTAATTCTCGGGATGTGACAAGAAGCCACCCAAGGCACAACACAATGCACCAAGGCTCCAGATGGCACAAAAATGAAACACTCAGGCACGAGCACATGGTGCTACCACAAGCACCCAAAACTAAGCAAAGTGCAACACAAGTGCACCAGCGGCCGAACCAACACCACGGGCTAACAAGAAGGACTCTTCACCAGAGACCCGCCAAAAGCCATACACAAAGGACCGCAAGCCTGAAAAGGGAACAACAGGCCACGCCGGCCACTGCCCTTGAGGCACAAAAACACAAAGCATCGAAAAATGCTCAAGGTGCAGCACACACAACTGCACCAACTGCCCGAGATTACACGGGGCCCACCAAAGGGGACTCTCCACCAGAGACCCACAAGGGAAGCACACGGAAAGTCGACAACTTCGAGAGTGCAACAACCACGTCGGCCCCAAAAATTGCACAAAACACGGAGCACCGACTCTACCGTACGGGGAGCGAAAACCACAGCGACTCCCTGGCGCGCAAGAGCAGGAAGCACCACCTCTATCGCGACCGATAGAGGGGCCCAACACCAGAACGATGACACAAAAAGCCTCCACGACACAAGCCGAGGCACACACCGAAATAACACTTGCACGAGCAAGCCAAGCAAGAAATGCACAGTGGAACAATGCTCACACAGAAACCCAATGGAAAACGGTACTACCTCGCACTAAACCAACAGGGACCCAATGCCTCAAATTGTTCAGGCAGGTAGCAAGAAACCATCACGATGACAAACGACACAAATAGGTCCACCGACCCACGGTGCCACAAGGAAATGTCGGTACGAGGGGAGCAACCAGCTCAACCCAAAAACAACTCAAGGAAAGATGACTCCACCAGAAGGTCGCAACGATGTGCACCCTGGCAACACAACACCTCAGTGGAGCATCGCCACCCCGAGCAACCAACGAAAAGTAGAGGAAGAAGACACACACAATGAGTCTCTTCCAAGCGCGAGAGGGAAAACCACAACGCAAGATTGACGCTTCCACAAGAAGCACAGCCAGCCAGACACCCACTACACTCACCAGACCACCATCTGGGAGAGCACGTCGGCACAAGAAAACAAGACAAACCATCCGAGCCACGGGGACACACAAAGTCCCACTGGCGCGATTGAGAAACTTGGAAATGAACAACGAGACAACCTAGCCAGCGCAATGGCCAGACACATGGTCAAAGGCACCACACCTTGACCAACAATGCCCAAGCAGACTGTAACGCAGATAGTCCAACCGGCAACAACGGCAGCTCATCTCTACACAAAGAGAGAGAGCGGCGACAACCAAAACCACACGAAGCAACTTTGGGGAGAACCTCTACCAAAAGCGCCAAGAGCCGTCCTAGGAGAAGCTCGCCAGAACGTAGCCCAACCAAACGGCACACTTCAAACCACGGGGGCAACACAACGGTGGCCCGAAACAAACACAAAACACTCCTGGGGAGAACCTACGCCAGAAGCGACAAAGGGTGATCCTGGGAAGAACCTTCACCAGAATGCGCAACCCAACGACCAAGCAACACGAACCATCAGAGAGAACACTGCAGCAAGCAGAAGCAATGCAAGCAAGTCCTGGGAGAACCTCCACCAGAACCACCAAGGCACCGTTCTGGGAAAACCCGCCAGAACGCACCAGCCAAACCAACAGCACACCTTAGACCCTGAGGTAGCACAGCAATAGAAAAAAATGAGCATGGAATAGTCCTGAGAGAAACCCTCACCAGGACAACAGCAAATAGTTCTGGGAAACCTCACTAGAACACAAGGCAACCAAGCGATGCACCTCAACCTCGAGGGTAATGCAACAACAACCAGAAACGAGCACAACACAGTTCTGGGGAAACTTCACTTCCGCCAGAACCAACAGAGAAAGACTCTGAGTTCACCTCACCAAAGCTCACAACCAGCCAGCACAAGGCCGACAAACAACCACAGATAAGTGTCACAGTGCTCAACCAACGATGCAACACGGCACAAAGAACATCTGCTTAGCTCGAGCAACAACGCCGACCAAGCAGAGCACAGTGCACAACAACGCATAAATAGGAGACCACACACAAGACCAACACAGCACACACCCCAACAACAGGGGGACAGCCAACAAGGCAAGGACACTTCGACCGGTTCCACACACAACAACTCTGCACCAGTGAGGGCCACACCACATGCAGGCTCTCTCAGCCACAGCGGCACACAGACAACCAAATGCGCCAAAGACGACCAAGAGCACCGCACCTGGACTTGCCTGCAACCGTCTTTTACACAAGGAAGACCACTACCAACAAGTCTACCGCCAACCGTGCCACCACGGCACGAACACACCGAGTGACCACGCTCGCCACGCACGCGACATAGCAACAGCTGCAACCCTCCTGCAGTGCGCACACGAACCTTGCAGGGAAGCCGCACACCTGTAAAATAATAGAAAGCACAAGCCTAACACTAGTCGGATGATGTCAGCAGCGTACTAGTACCTTTCTTTGGGACAGCTATAGTTATTAACTCATTACAAAACTCAATAGACCCATGCTCTGATACCAACTGTAATGACCCGACCTCCCAAACCCCCAACAGGGGCCCCGAAGTTCGCGTCGCCACCCACGGATCCGAAGACCCGGAAGGGTTAGAAGAAATAGTCTAGTGAGATATGTACTGAATTCGAATAACTATAACAATCTGTACAATATACAAAAGTCTGTACAACATGTCCCAAGAAAAAGCACAGGTACAAGAAGTAAGGTGCAGTCCTTAAGGGGCATACCCCGAGGACTTGCAAAGCACAACTCTCAGCTCACTCGGGTACAAGAGCTCCCCTCTCTCTCACTGCTGCTGACAACACACGGTGCCACAGTCGCCTCCGCAAACCGTCTGACATCGAGCTCCTGCGACGACGAGTCCCTAGCTGAAGAGAGTAGGGGGTGAGCCTCGCGAACAAGGCCTAGTAGGGATTACCAGTCCCTCATCGGCCAGAGCAGCAGGAACTCCGAAGATAGGAAACTACCCTAGAAAGCTGTAAAGCAAGGAACACCTACAGCAGGGTACTACTAAACAGCGGAAAAGAACAGCACAATGCCACGACCACCAACCAAGGTCGTGACACACACACGACTCCTGCAGAAACCAACGGAGTCAGACACAGAGCGAAAGCAACCCTCGGCAAACCCGTCAAGACCACGCAACAACCAGTTGAGAACGACGTCTCACCACAAGCATGGCCACCTCAGACCTCCACAAGGTCGAGGGCCCACAAGTAGAACCACCAAGGACCCCGGACATACCATGAGGTCGGGAAGCCACACACGCCGGTGCCACCATGGACTGGCACCCAAGAACGGGACTACGGAACCGAGAGGACACCGAGCGGAAACCACCGGAAGCACGGGTCCGTAAAAGGCCAGACCAACGACGCCCACAGAGACTAGACATAGTCAGGCTATAACCTCCGTGTAAGCAAGGGCAACGGGTAACACTTGGAAATGTCGTAAGGAAACACCGTCACAACAACAGCAACCAAGCCACCACCACTGGCAGCTAAGAGGGGGACACGCCGTCCACACCCTCTCCGCTTACCAGCCGGCTCTCGCCTCTAACCTCCCCGAAAGAGTGAGACAAAACCGCCAAAGAACACACAACACACGCAACACCGCACCCTGGCCAAGCTGCGGCCCCACGCCTAGCACCACTACGTGGCTCCGGAACCAACGTAGAGAGAGGTAGTGAGACAAAGGACTGTCTGGGCTGCGCCGGGAAGAGAACCACCTCAACGACCTCGGTGTCCCACCCCAGACAAGAGAGCTCTACAAATGACTCAGCGTCGCTGTCCAAACCTTGTTTTCTCCTCAGCTCTAGAGTCCGCTCTGTCGACTGCCAACTCGAGCACGCTCGTAGCCCGGAGCACTCCCTCAACAGGCTCTCGAGGATGGGGGTCCGAGGCAACAGAGACAACCTATAAACGGGACAAGCCCTCAAGTGCCAAGCACCGAGCGAACAGGCGGGGCAAGCACAACAAAACCACGCCAAACCGCTGGCTTGTAACCCACGACAAGCCCAGCAAGCGAGAGGCATGCACGGACCCTCAAAAGGGCCGTCGGCCAACCAAGGCACTCACGAACAGCTAGAACCTCATAACACCATCGGACAGTACAGAAATCCGTCGCTCTACTAATAATCGATTGACCGCCGATCAATCGATTATTAGACAGACACGACCCTCCTGGCACCACTGCCAGGACACGACCACGAAGGTGTCACCTTCGATCACTGAACGCAGGGAGGTAACCTGTCGTGTTCCCTACCAGAAGGTCCTAAGGGCAAAGCCTGCCCTGGGGCACACGCTGACACAACAACTGGGGCCATGGAAACACCCAAGGCAATACAGGTAATGTCGTGCCCCCATAGGCCGTCGCGATACCATCGCGACGGGGAAGGGCACCGCGACACCACCATATCGCGACGGGGCAAAGTGTCGCAACAGCAAAACCCGTCGCGACCGAAAAGCGCATCGCGATAGCGATCCTTATCGCGACCGCCAAACATGTTGCGATAAGGTCGCGCCCGATTGGGCCGACGCCTCTTCTGATATCACGACGTGCCATGCGGTCTCGACATCAGCAGAGAGGCAGACCGATGGGATCCTCAATCCCAGGGCCACCCCCAACCTACAAACAACATCACACGGGGGAGAGGAGCATGGGAAAGCTATCTAAACTAGCTAGAAAGCACGAAGAGCTCCCGATCCACCCGGATCGAGAAGATTTCAAGCAATCCCTACCTTTCACCAAGAACGAACCCCAATGGGGCCCTTCACATCAGTTGGTCACCTCCTCCTCGTTCCATGCAAGGTCCACGATGCCACGGCACCACGCACGGCCCTCCTCCTCGCCTGAAAACACACAAGGGGAGAGGGGGAGGCGGAGCACCGCCGGAGGGAGAGGGAGAAGGGAATAAGAAGAGAGAGAGGGGGAAGGGTCACCGGCCAAGGCTTTTAGCCTTCGGCACCCAAGACGTGACGAGCCACCCTATCGTGTTAAGGACCTTAATGCGACGGGTCAACGGGACACAACAACAATGTGTCCCCCAGGGACGTCGTGACAACCCGACAGGTCGTACTAACACACCTGCCACCCTGACAGGCGTCAGACGATCGGAAGGACATAATGTAGTCATGACCCGTTGACCGGTCGTGACATGAAGACGCGACGGAGAAGCCGGGCATGACAAGAACGCGACGCACACGCTCGCCGCGACAAGGATGACTGTCGCGTCGTGCTCCCACGGCGCGAAACTAACATGTCGCCAAGCCTGGACGCATTAGTGGCCAGTCATCCAAGACACCGGACGGAAAGTCGGGAAGCCGGGTCTTACAATGGTATTCTCTGAAAAGGAATCTGTGGAAGGCAACAGGAGCATCTTGCCGAACTGAGATTCTGGCCATAACTCTAGCAAACCTTTCAAAGATAGTGGTGCCCACAGTAGAGTCCATGATAAGGGAATGAAGCTTGGGAAGGAAGACAATGTTGGGCATCTTAAGAGTAGCAAAATCTATCTGAAGGGGAGTATTGATGGGGTTTTCAGTTCTCAACTTTGCAATTGCTCCCCTAAACTGACCAATCTAAACTTTTGGCAATTTGTTTACAAAACTGTAATCATGGAACATCTGGAAGTACCGGATCAATTTGACTTCTCTTTGAATGAAGGATCCCCAAGACTTTTTGTGGTGGATGACAAGCCATTCTAACAGAGTGAGAGGATGGTCTGAAGGTGGAAACCTTGCAGATCTTGCAAGAACAAACTGCTTGTAGAGAGACTGATGGCCCTTAGCCCATTGGTCTTCAGTCTTAGACTCAGTAGTAAAAAATATTTTGTTCTGTTCGAATTTTGATATGTGGGATAGAGGAAGAATAATATTGAGGTGTTCAGTGAGGTCAAGATGAGGAAGCCCATATAGAACAGCAAATACAGCCTTTTCTAGATATTCATAATAGAGAGTTCTTCTCCTATTTTCAACAGAGAGAGAGAACCAAAGAGGAGGGAAAAGAGGTTCAGAAGAGAGAGCAAGTTTCTTGGAAACTTTTATCTTTTTATAAGCAGGACTGGAGGGATCAGTCCTATGAACATGGGAAGACACAGATAGGACTGAGCGAAGAATTGCTTCTTCAAACTCATCTTTGATGTCCTCAATGGTATGCCCTTGAATACAAGCACCCTCTGGAATGATAGTAATGAAAGATGGAGGAGTGGGTGGCTGAAGAGAAGAGAAGGTAGTAGAAGGAGATAGTGTAGATGGTGTTGAAGATGATGGACTAGACGATGAGGGTCCAACTGAGGAGGATGAAGCTGGAGGGGCTTCAAAAATAGGAGGAGGAGGAATAGAGGTGGAAGATGCAGGGGAGGAAGATGAGGTGGTAGGAAATGGTGTAGGTGAGGAGATATGTTTTGGAAGGGGCTGTTTGAAGGTGGCAGGAGCTGGAGGTGCAGTGGATGAGGAAGGTAGAGAAGGAGGAGCTGGAGTCTGAAGAGGTGAAGGGACAAGAGGCTCTGGGGGCACAATGGGAAACTCTACATGAGCTTCAACTCTTACTTGCTCTGCTGCTGATTCCACTGGCCTTGATGGCCCAGACTCTTCCACTATTGGCCCTGCTGGCCCTGATTCTTCCATAACTGGCCCTGGAGACCCTGACTCCTCAACTGCATTTGGCCCTGATGGCCTAGCTACATCTTCAGAAGGCCCTGGTGGCCAGATTTCTGCATCACTTCTTGGCCCTGATGGCCCTGAACTGCCCTCTGGCATAGGTGGAGGAGGGGCAGGAATGGGCAATTACGCCCTCACAAATACAAAAAGATCTTCTAATAATTTCTGCAGGCTGCCCAACTCATTTCTCATTCCTTGGAGCTCAGCTTTCACTGCTCCAATCTCCTTAACTTATGTGCTTTGGCTCACAAAAATAGATAAGACTTCATATTGCAGTGAGCATAATATCTCTCCATGAGCATTTAACCTATCAATCACAGGCTTCATGCTTACCCTTAGCTTCTTCTTCTTGGATCTATAGTGTGCCTTTCTAGTGAGTAATGGAATTTTGGAGGCCACACTCTTGCCTTTGACTGTTGCCCTTTTAACAGGCTCTACCATTACATCATCATCAAATTCAGAGGTGCTTGCAGTAATGCCTTCTCGATATTGATCAACAGGGACATCCATTGCGGGCTCCCCTTGAACATCTACTTCCTTTTCAGCCACATGCTCCCCTTGAGCTGGAGCATCCTCCATCTGAACATCCTCTATGTGGCCCAGTGCCACATCTTCAGAAACCACAGCTTCCTGGCTCACTTCCACACAACCAACTTCAGCAGGAATGATTTGAGGAATTTCTATTTGAATTTCTTCTTGCTCCCCTTGAATATTTGCCACAGATTCCAACACATCTTCAATTACAGAGGCAATAATTGTTGAGGGGGTCTCTACTCCAGATGGCTGCCCAACGGGCTCAATATGCTCTAGAGCAATATCTTCAATTCTACTTCCACTGGCCACTGGCTCTTCTATTCTTACTGCTGCTTCTTCCTCTTCTTGGACTATTGGGATTTCTGCTCTGACTGCTTCTTCCTAGACTGCTTGAACTTCAGGAGCTTCTGCAATAATGGTCTCTCCTTCTGCCATGGAGGTCTTGGTCCACACACTCCCTACTAAAGAAAATCTACTCTTCTTTAAATTTCTGGACCGAATAGGCTGGCCCATCTTCTCCATCACTTCTCTATTCAAATCAATATTATAGTGCCTGAAAATTCTTGTCAACAAATGAGCATAAGGTAGGGACACATTTAACTTGATCTTCCTTTCCCATATCATCTCTGCTGCAAATGTCATCCTTTCTATAATTACTTGGGCCATATTTATATCTTGATTTTGAATTGCACAGAACATCATATCCGAATCGCCCTTAGGGCAAGTTGAAAAAGTGGCACTCCCGGGCACTAGAATCTGGCATACTATGAAGTGGAGGATTCTATTGAATGCATTCAGCTGATTGATGTCTATCTTTCCATCCTTCAACTTGTATTATGTTCCGATAATGCCTAACCCCTTGACCTGAATATCCACACTATCTACCCCACTGCGACTGATGGTAGACACTCCAAATAAACTCTCCAGAAGATCATAAGTAATGTGAATAGGAGTACCTTTGACTGAGGAGGATAGGGACCCATCTTCTTTCACCTTCAGGCATGTGTAGAATGCCTTGACTAGATCCAGATAACTTGTTTCTAAAACTGTAACCATTCTTGTCCATTTCATCCTCTCGATCGCTTCCACGATACTGTGCATCCCATTCTTCTCCAAATCTGCGATGTCTACTGCCTTGTTGCCGCATAGCTTGGTCTTTACTGCTGCGAACCTTTCTTGCTGCTCCGTTGTGAGGAAGATGATGTTGTAACCACCAACGGTGCCAGAGCTTCCATAAGCGGCCATGGAAATGAACAAGGAAAGTTTCTGGAGGATCGTGGGAAGGAATGGAATAGAAGCCCTCAAGAAATTTTAGCGGGAACAGAGAAATCCTTTGAGATCACACAAAGAGGGGTCTAGAATCAATAGGGTTTATCGCTCCAGGCAAGTCGAAAAGAGAGAAAGATGAAATTGATATGGCATGGATTTTGCACTATAACTGCAGGACATAAAGGCGCTTTTTGAAACGTCAGAAAATTAAATGCGGATAACGACAAACGATGACAAGATAATGAAAACAATAAAGAATTCATCCCAAAAAGTCATAGCATTTTTAGGACGCAAGCAAAAAAGAATTTTCTTGATTTTAGGGGAGAGAGAAAACATTATTCTGAAATTTTATTATTTCAGTTATATACAAACATATCTATTACAAATTGCACATGCCTAATTCCCTTCTAAGAGGCGTAAATCTCTCTTCAGGTAAGGCTTTTGTAAAGATGTCTGCTAACTGATTTAAAGTATCTATAAAAGAAATGCTTATATTACCATTAGCCACATGATCTCTAATAAAATGATATCTAACCTCTATGTGTTTCGTTCTGGAGTGCTGGACTGGATTTTTGGTGAGATTTATTGCACTTATGTTGTCGCAGAGCAATGGGATGGTCTTGATGTGCAATCCATAGTCTTCAAGTTGTTGTTTTATCCATAGGAGTTGAGTGCAACAGCTCCCAGCAGCTATGTACTCAGCTTCAACTGTTGACAGTGCTACTGAATTTTGCTTCTTTGAAGACCATGAGATCAAGCATCCTGCAAGAAATTGACAACTACCACTGGTACTGTTTCTATCTACTTTGCATCCAGCATAGTCAGCATCAGAATATCCAACTAAGCTAATTTCACATGATTTTGGATACCATAAACCTAGATCATGTGTTTTAGCTAAATATCTAAAAATTCTTTTGACAGAAATTAAGTGGGATTCTTTGGAATCAGCCTGATACCTTGCACACATGCATACAATAAATAAAATATGAGGTCTACTAGCTGTTAAGTAAAGTATTGTGATCCTATCATACCTCTATAAAGTTTTTGATCTACCTTTTTACCTTCTTTATCACTGTCTAACTTGGTGGATGTGCTCATTGGAGTGGACAGTGGTTTTGCATTGACAAACCCGAATTTCTTCAATAATTCTTTGGTATATTTTGCTTGACGGATATGTGTACCTCCTTTGCCTTGCTTGATTTGTAGTCTAAGAAAATAGTTGAGCTCACCCATCATGCTCATCTCAAATTCTCCCTGCATGAGCTTTTCAAAGTACTTGCACAAGGATTCATCAGTAGATCTAAATATTATATCATCTACATAAATTTGCACAAGTAAAATATTTTTGACATTTGATTTAATCAATAATGTACTATCTACCTGTCCTCTGATAAAACCATGGTTTAATAAAAATGCACTAAGCCTTTCATACCATGCTCTAGGTGCTTGCTTTAAACTATATAATACTTTGTGCAATTTAAAAACATGATTTGGAAAATCCACATCATCAAAACCAGGAGGTTGTTCTACATAGACTTCCTCCTTTATATATCCATTCAAAAATGCAGATTTTATATCCATTTGAAAAAGTTTTAAATCCAATGCACATGCATAAGCAAGTAACATTCGAATAGCCTCCAATCTAGCCACTGGTGCATAGGTTTCATCAAAATCTATGTCTTTCTCTTGGGAATAGCCTTGAGCAACTAGTCTAGCATTGTTTATAGTAATAACACCAGCTTCATCCAATTTGTTCCTGAACACCCATTCGGTGCCAATCACAGGATGATCTGATGGTCTCGGAACAAGGGACCAAACTTGGTTTCTCTAGAACTGATTAAGTTCATCTTGCATGGCTAGAATCCAAGATTCATCAGACAGTGCATCATTGACTATCTTTGGCTCAATTTGAGATACAAATGCTAAATAATCACAAGGGATAACATTACCTCTAGTTCTTACCCCAACCGATGGATCTCTAATGATGTTGTCCCTTGGGTGATCCTTCCTGTATCTCCATTCCTTTGGAAGATCATCATGTGTAATTTCCTTTTGTTGTAGTTCTTCCAATGGTGGATCTTCATTATCTTTGATTGATGTATCTTTCAGCTTCTTGGATAAATTTTCTGCATTTTCATCATCACTATCTACTTCCTTCCTTAAGGAAGGGTTAGATTCATCAAAAATAACATGAACAGTTTGTTCAATTAATAAACTATGTTTATTAAACACTCGATAGCCTTTGGGTTTAGAAGCATACCCCATAAAGATTCCTTCATCAGATTTGGAATCCAACTTACCTATATCTCTCTTACCATTATTGTGGATAAAGCATGGACATCCAAACATTCTAAAGTGGCTCATCTTGGGCTTCCTTTGCTTGTATAGTTTATAAGCAGTTTTCTTCAAAATTGGCCTAATCATCACTCTATAAGATATAGCACGCTGTGTTAATTGCTTCTGTCCAAAAATATCTTGGAATATTATATTCTAATAGCAATGTTCTGGCCATATCCAATAAGGTTCTATTCTTCCTCTCAGCTACTCCATTTTGTTGAGGTGTCCTTGGTGCTGAGAAGTTGTGCTCAATACCTTGATCATCACAAAATTCTGTAAATTTTTCATTTTGGAATTCTCCTCCATGATCTAAGTGAATACTTATTATGCTGAACTTCTTATCCTTTTGAACTAACTTACTGACCTTCACAAAACTTTCGAAGGTATCATCTTTATGCTCTAAGAAAGACACCCATGTAAATCTTGAGTAATCATCTACTATTACAAATCCAAAATTCTTTCCTCCAAGACTTATAGTTCTCATTGGTCCAAACATATCCATATGAAGTAATTCCAATAGTTTAGAGGTAGTTACCACTATCTTTGATTTGAAAGAGGATTTCGCATGCTTCCCTTTTGCACATGGTTCACATACACCTTCTATTCTTGAGTTGATCTTGGGCAGACCTTCCACTAGATTTCTTTTGATGAGTTTTCTAATTCCATCCAAGCTGTAGTGACTCGATCTCCTATGCCATAATTCAGCAATTTGATCTTTATTTGCTGCAACGCACACATCCTGATCTTTTAATTCTTCTAGGTGCAATACATACAAATTCTTTTCTCTGCTGGCTTCAAAGACAGTTGCACCATCCTTCATGATTAGGCATTTAGACTCTTGATTTGGTGACCCTTGTCACACAGCTGGTTGATACTTATGAGATTGTGCTTGAGTCCTTTTACACAAAAAACATCTTCTATGAGGGTTCTACCTTGGCTTCCAATTGATCCACAGCCGATCACTGAACCTTTTCCATTATCGCCCTTCATCTTTGATGTACGAAAATAGTCTTCTGTTGCCTGTCATGTGCCTTGAAAACCCGCTGTCCAGGTACCACTTGGATGCTCTAAGACTTCCCTGCAATAAATCACTTAAGATTTAGGTACCCAAGTTCTTTTGGGTCCTTGCTGGTTAGTTTTCTCATTTTTCCTTTTAGGAATCCAGTTTAAGTGTTTAGTTGTACAAGTTATTTTGGTGTGTCCTAATTTATTACAATGACTACAGCATGATATATTATTTACTATTTTAATTGGTTTGTATTTAATGTTAGATTTATAAGCAATATTTTGTTCAGCGACAAATTTTGGAGTTGGGTATATTTTAGGATGAATGATTGTTTCTTCATTGTCAAGTGGAATATATCCTAAATCATGCTTTTTCTTACCCAGTCTTCTAGCTCCTTTTAGTATTAGAGATGATTTACCATTTGTGAATTTTTCAATTGTATTAGATAGATATTCATTATCTTTTGTTAGTGTGTCAACTTCCCTTTTAAGTTTGATTGTGGTTTCCTGGTTTTCCAGGTTAGTTATTTGTTCATTTTTAACTTTTAGATCTTTACATAATAATTCATTTCTTCTTTTAAGTTCATAGATTTGTTTTTCTAGTTGTTCAGTTTCAGATTTTAGATCTAAATTGGTGTTTTCTAAGCATGCTTGATTTTTCTTGGTGATTTTTAATAACTTACATACATCTTTATACTTACTGTATAATTCATTAAACGCGTCTTCTAGACTATCAGAATTAGACTCATTGCATGAAGTAAAAGATGAGTCAGAAGTTACCTTTTTCATCAGTGTTTGCCATGAACGCCATGTTGACTTTTTCTTCTTCATCATCACTGGAGCTTGACTCACTGTCTGAGTCACTCTCGTTGTTCCATGCAGCTTCCATGGCTTTCTTTTTATACCTTCTAAACTTCTTTGAGTTGTCCTTCTTCTTAAACTCAGTCTTCTTCAGCTTTGAACAGTCTGCCTTGATGTGTCCAGGCTTCTTACATTCGTAGCATATAGGTTCTGACTTCTTAAGATCTTTTCCTTTAGGTTTCTTGAAGTCTTTCCCTTTCTTGAAGAACTTTCTCCCCGACTGAAATTTTTTCTTGGCCAGTATGCGCTGCAGTCTTCTGGACAGAAGAGCTTCTTCATTTTCGCTGTCCTCATTACTTCATTCGTCTTCTGATTCTTCTTCATAGCTACCTTCTATAGCTTTTAGTGCGTCACTGTGCTTCTTCCTGCTAGAGGATTCTCCAAGCCTCTCCATGTTTATCTCATGGGCCATTAGCGACCCAATGAGCTTCTCAAGTGACATCCTTTTTAGATAATTGGCTTCTTCTATGGCTGTCACCTTTGGAGTCCATGAAGCTGGTAGAGATCTCAGTATCTTTCTCACCATATCTCCGATCTCATAGGTTTTTCCAACCCCAGCTAATCCATTTGTGATGTCAGTGAATCTATTGTACATTTGTGCAATGGATTCTCCTGATTGCATTTGAAATTTTTCATATTGGGCTACCAAGATATCTATCCTTCTTTCTCTTACCTTGTCGGTTCCTTCATATGTGATTCTGAGTTTTTCCCACATCTCCATAACAGATTTACACGCTGAGATCCTATTGAACTCTTTCTTGCTCAGTGCACAACATAGTATACTCTTGGCTTTGCTGTTTAGGGATATCTTCTTTTTGTCTTCATCTGTCCAATTTTCCCTATTGTTGAGTACTACCAGGTCTCCTTCGACAATGGACCAAAGTTGGAAATCGAGACCTAGGAGAAAGAACTTCATTCGAGTCTTCCAATAGTTGTAGTCTTCACCATCAAATAGAGGGGGTTTGTTAACTGACTGACCTTTTGCATACCCTTGAGCTGTCATTTATCTTTGCTCTTCAAACTGTAAGATCTTCTTTCTTAAAGAAACTTGGCCCTGATACCACTTGTTGCCCAACTAACAAGCCCAGAGGGGGGGTGAATGGATTGCTAAAATTCTTCTTAGAATAAAACCTGTTAATAAAAATGCTTAACAAAAAACACTAAGATCGATAGTTAGTGTTAGTAAGAGTGAAGACAAATGAGCACACAAACAATCACACAATAACAAGAGATTTTATCCTGGTTCGGCCCTCCTATCCCAAGGAGTCCTACGCTCAGTCCCCAAGCAACAACTTGGGATTTCACTAACCAAGGGTACTGTCCCCCTTAAGGACCTTACACATCCAGCCGCAGCTGGCCTTCTCTTCTAACCCCGAAGAGGAACAAAACACCACCTGATACACAGGTCTTCCTTCCTCACTGAAGGGAATAACCACCACCTGTTTCCAACAGGTCTTCTCTTCACACACGAAGAGGAATACACACAAGGAATGTGTAGAAATCAAAAGGCCCCTAGACCAAGCTTACAATAGATTGCTTGATCTGAGGCAATGTCTGAGAGACAAATATTTTCATTAAGGAAAATCTCTCAGAACTACAAAAGCTCTCCAAAGATTAATCAAATGGAAGACAGAGAGCTGAGAGCTAAAGGTTGGCGAAATGAAGCTTAGAAGCTCTCTCTTTGCTGATGTTTCTTGGTTCTTGAAAATGTGTATTCGTGTCATCTTTCTTCATGGAGTCATCAGTCTTCTATATATCTTCTCTTGAAAAATATATCTGTTGAAGTGCCCGTTGAAGTGTTCATTGTCTCTAAATTTGAAGCACGTTAGACTGCATGGTCTGAGGTGTGGAACAGGTAAGCCTACTGCCATTTAATGCTCTGGACGACTCATACGCAAGGAGAAGATTTATCCAGATATCTTTCACTTCAGGTTGTCCAACGTTGTAAGATTTTGTACTGGCAAACACCTGCACGTAATAAATATCAAAGCATAGACAGCTAGATTGTCTCTATGCTATCAGTCAACATTAGAAAACATGCTATAAGAATATACACCAAAAAAGAAATGTCATTCTGTCATCTTGAAAAGCGTTTGCAATAAACACACAGGTGTAGAAGGCACATAGATACATGCACAGAGGTGTACAGTTACAATAAATGATACGTGGTGTAAGATACAAAGATATACGCGGGAAGACTTGAAATCCATAGTGTTTTGAAAATATATTTGAATATAAGGAATGGACATTTTCAAATTTTTCTAGAAAGATAGTAACAATGAAAATGTATGATAATTCATTCAAAACATAATCGTTGTGAAGAGAGTTGATGTTATCATGAAATCGATGATCTATGCATAAATGAAATTCATGAATATAAGGTGAAATCATTGTTAATGATAATGAAATTGTTGTGTTGATGAAATCGTTGTTCTACTTGTGAAATTGTTGTGTGAGCAAATTGTTCTTCAAGTAGAAGCAAATCGTTGTTTAAGTGAAAGCAAATCGTTGTTTAAGTGAAAGCAAATCGTTGTATAAGTGAAAGCAAATCGTTGTACAAGCAAATCGTTGTATAAGTGAAAGCAAATCGTTATAGCGATCAAATCGTTGTTTCACTTAACAAATCATTACAGCGACCAAATCGTTGTTTCACTTACCGAATCGTTACAGCGACCAAATCGTTGTTTTTCTTAACAAATTGGTAAAGTGACCAAATCGTTGTTTCACTTATGAAATCGATGTGAGACCGAAATCGTTGTTTCTCTTAAGAAACTGATGACTGAATCATTGTTTCACTTATGAAATCGATGTGTACTTAGAAGAAATACATGCTCTAAACTTTAAATAACAGTGTGTGAGAATAACTTACAGATTTTGCTTGGATTATGTCTTGTGGATGAACTTCACAAAAGATTGTTAGAAAATATTTGTTAAGGTTTTTTCAATCACTAAAATTATATATAATAAATAAAATTATATATGGGGATGGACTGATCATCAAAACTAACTTGCTTAATGTGAATTTGAGTGTCGAGCTCAAATGGGGAGTTCGATTTAAACTCCGTCAGTTTTCATAAGTCATACTCATTGCTCTGACTATGCTGGAACAAATTGGAGGCCGGTCGGATTAGTATTTCTAATTTTGGACCCCAAACCTATGTTCTTCCTTTTTACACTAAACTAACTTGCTTAATATTAATTTGAGCGCCGAGCTCAAACATAGAGTCCGATTTGAACTCTGTCAGTTTTTACAAGTCACACTCATCGCCCTGACCGTGCCGGAACAAATCAGAGGCCGTTTGGATTGGTATTTCTAATTTTGAACCCCCAAACCTAAGTTCTTCTTTTTTAAACTAAAACTAACTTGCTTAATGTGAATTTGAGTGTCGAGCTCAAACTGGGAGTCCGATTTGAACTCCGTCAGTTTCCACAAGTCACACTCATTGCCCCGGCCGTGCTGGAACAAATCGGAGGCTGGTCAGATTAGTATTTCTAATTTTAGGCCCCCAAACCTATGTTCTTCTTTTTAAAACTAAACTAACTTGTTTAATGTGAATTTGAGAGTCGAACTCTGAAAGGTGTGCGGAATTACCTACAGTAGTAATCTAGAAGGGGGTTGAATAGATTACTACCAATTAAAAACAATTTAGCCTTCTTTTCGATATTGAGACCGACTTGATGAAAGCTTAAACAGATATGGATCAATCTCAAACTTCAATGTGTGTGTAGAATGTGCTTGGGAAATTAGCAGTATGATGAGTGTGTGAACTAACGATCGTTCCTAGCATACATCTAATGTCAGATCATGCAAACCACAGGACATGATGATTTAAGGTGGTTCGGACTACACAACTCGTGTATCCTACGTCCACTGTCCACACACACACACCGAAAACTGCTTATCAAGCAAGTTCGACCCAGCTACAACACACACACAATGTCTGAGGCAAACACGCTCTCAGAACCACCACACACACGTGGGTTGAGCACAAGGAATGCTCAAACCACAAACACACACACAGACGATGAAAATAAAGTGAAAGAAGAGTTCAGATTTGAAGAATCAAATCCAAAGGTTGAACTCTTCAGGGTGTTCGTCCAGAAGAACTCCAATCTTCACGTCGATGAAGATCAGATGATTGTGACGAAGCCCAGCTTCAACTCCTCGTATGAGACAGATCTCTCTTTGAACAGTCTGGAGTCTTGAAGCAGAGCAGTAGGAAAAAAGCCTTCTTCTTGATCTTTGCTTAGGGTTTTGGTGTGGAGGCTTCTTGCTTCAAAAATAAGTCCATATGATCTATATATAGTAGTGTTCAAGTCCTGAGAAACGTGTCAGAGGAAAACACCCTAACATAGATCACATGCATGTCACATGTCTTGACTTAACCTGCGGCTGTCGACAGATGCCTTGTGGCTGTCGACAGGTACTGCTGCAAACTGGGCTTCCAGAACCATGTTTCTGGCTGGAACCCTGGGCTGTTAATAGGCGACCTGGTGCTGTCGACATGCTGAACTGTCGACAGATGCATCTTGTCTGTCGACAGCTACTGATTTTTCTTGTCTTCCAGTAGCTTGTTTGCTTATTGTCTTCACTGGCTATCGACAGTTGAACACTTCTTGTGTTTTTCAAGTTCTTTTGTGCTTGATTTTTGGTTCTTAACTTGTGCTTTTATTCTTACCTACATAAAAGACATTTCAAGTAAGATATCATGAAGGCATATATGGTCAAGAATTATTTCATTTGATCATGTCTTCTTAACATCAATTATGTCATTATCAAAAACATTTAAGCATTCAAACACATTCAAACATCAAGTCAACCATCATACACATTGTAACCCAACAAACGCAAATTGGGAGTCCGATTTGAACTCTTTCAGTTTTCACACGTCACACTCAACGCCCCGACCGTGTTGGAACAACCCGAAGGCCCATCTGATTAGTATTTCAAATTTTGGACCCTCAAACCCAACTTCAAATAGTTTCTAACTAATTAATTTGACAATTATGTATTTGAGCATCGAGTACAAACTGAAAGTCTGATTTGAACTCTGTCAATTTCCATAAGTCATGCTCATCGGCTCGGCCGTGTTGGAATAAATCGGATGCTGATCTGATAGGTATTCCTTATTTTGGATGCCCAAACCTAAGTTCTGATGTTTTAAACTTAGTGATTAAAAAATTGATTATTAGAATAGAGCAATTAAAATAAAATCAATTTACTCACATGAGGGGCCCGTGCTGATGTCGATGGCACTGCCTGAGGAGGAATGCTGACCTAGGAGAGGACCTCAGAGATAGCCTGGGATATAGCCTGGGAGAGCTGGGCCTGGACAGTGTCAGACACCTGCGTATGCATCATGTGGACCGGACGAGACTCCAAATCAGATATCTCATCTCGAATGAAGCCCATCATCTCACTAGGAGAAGTATGGAGCACCAGGTGTGGTGAATGCACTAGTTGCCTGTGAGCCTGAACTTGAGGTGCTAGATAACACCCTACTCGTGTCCATACTATGCCCAAAACCATACACATGGCCTTTCTTTGGGGCACCAGATGCCGCAACCCATACCTCAGGATCTAACTACGGCTGCTCCTCCTCCTCAGCATACTTCTTTGTCATCTACTGGCTACACGACTTCTGCAAAAAATAAAATTGACAATTTAATATTAATCTATAATGAGAAAAAATAAATAGTGAATAGACTGTAAATACTTACTACAACCTCTCAGGCTCTGTCGCTAATATAATGATCCGTCCCCTTTTTCTTATGTGTCTTATCAAACACCTCCTGAAATGTCGGAGGCCATTTTAGCTCCTTTTCCTATTTCACAGAAAAACATTACATAAATGAGTACCTATATAAATAAAATATATCATAAATGGACATATGACTTACCAATCTGGACTGATGGGCCGCAAAGGAGACGGACCCACTTGTATGCTTGTTGGCCTCTAGATTGGCAGCCCAATTCACTTTCATTGTTGTGCAGGTTTCTTGCCATCTCTCTGCGGCCCATATGTTGCATAGACCTTGCCAGTAGTCTCTCCTCATCCATGTCGGTGCACGCTCCCTCCAAAGAGTTAGGTCTGGACTCTGACAAACTCTCTGCGCGTTTTTCCTTGCATTATACCACAGATGTTTAAAATTTGATCGGGCGATAGTCATCCATACTGATCGAGACCGCGCCTCGTCCGAAGTATGCGTGAATCGATGATTGCTCTATATAGATAAGATTTAGTTTACTGAATGTAGGAGTAAGTGTTGGGTTGAGTGTAATTTCATATCATTTTCCCTCCTATTTTGATGATGACAAATGTGATTTGAATGCAAATTATTTGAAACATGATAAATACATTTCACCTGAAATTTATATTCAAAAAACATGTCTCAAAGCACACTTATCATTTGCACTCATAATAAAATATTTTACTAATGATATATGTGTTTAATTTTCAGGTACAAACACTTTTTGCAAAAGAAGTGTCGACACACTCCACAATGGTGTCGACACAATAACCCAAATTCAAAGGCAAAAAGATGAACAAATGTTGAGACTGTGTCGACACATGTCAAAGAGTGTGTCGACACGAGTTGCAGATTCCGGAAATCAGACTACTCAGGTCGACGCACTCTCAGGGCAGGTCGACACCAGAGCTTGTTCCCAGAACAACAGTTTTCAGAATTGGGGACAGCAGGTCGACGCAACACCAGAGCAGGTCGACACTGGATCCTGCTCCCAGAACAGCTGTTTTCAGAACCGGGACAGCAGGTCGACACAATACCAAAGCAGGTCGACACTGGATCAGTTCCCAGAACAGCCTGTTTCAAGATTTGGGACAGTGTGTCGACACCACCACCAGGGCAGGTCGACACACTACGGAAAGTTTGCAACTTAAATTGGATGTTTGCCACGTGTCAGCCTAGGGCGATGGGGTATCAACCTAGGATCGTGTGCCCTTGTACCTAAAGGGTATCTTTGGAATCTTTTGGGTATAAAAGGCCCCCAATTGGCCGTCCATCAGAGAAGACCCCAACGAACTCTCCAAGCCTCCAGAAAAGTTCCCTTTGGCGGCGAGAAGAGCTCATCTCCCTCCTCTGCTCTCCTGGTGCCTTCTGAAGACCAATTCTCATCAATTCGATTGTGAGAATTGGAGTTTGATCTCTGAAGAAGCAATTGAAGCGCCTCAAGGAAGCAGATCAAGTAGGAGCATCTGTTGGAGAAGACTTCAAGGAAGATCCCCAACTTCAATAGTGCAGAGCATCGGCTGGGACTTCAAGGATTCAAGCCTCTTCCCAATCTGAGCTTCTACAAGGGAGTACACTGAAGAACAAAGCCTTTTAACACTATTCTCAATGTACTTTTTGTTCTTCTGAGACTTCTTGAGATTGTGCAAGTGCTTCTGCATAACTCTCATGAATGTTCTCATGTCTGACATGATCTGCTGCTAGAAGATCCATGTCGTGTGTTGGTGTCTAGCATTGTTATTTGTGAGCCGTCGTGCTCAGTTTGAGTTGTCTAACTCAAGTGTTTGTTGAGCAGTCTTGCTCAGGGATCTAGAGTAGTCTTGCTCTAGAGGTGTGTGAGTTGTAAACTCAAGTGTTGGAGTTGTCTGGCTCCAGTGGGTGTGTAACCCAGGTTGTTTAGTGAATCCTCACTGGGTGTGAGGGGTGGATGTAGGAATCACATGGGTGATTTCCGAACCACCTAAAAATCTCTGTGCACTTGTCTATTTGTGGTTTGATTTTATCATCCGTTAGATGCTTGCATAGGATCGATCAAGATTCACTTAATCAACTGTTTTTACATCTATTTTATCAACTCACTTAACATTTCATCAGATCTGTGTTTTTCACTGATTAAAATTGCCTCTGATTCTAAAAGTATTTTAAATTGCTTAAGCTTCCGCAGAAAGTGGCATAGATCTATTCATCCCCCCCCCTTCTAGATCTTATCCACACCTTTTCCTCGATCCTTCAATTGGTATCAGAGCAGGTTTATACTTGATCTGATTTGATTTGAGCAGTTTTTGAGTATTGTGTGTCTGATTGCTTGCTTGTTTGCTTGTTTGCTGAATATTCTTCTGAGCTTTCTTGTTAAGTCAATGGATTCCAAAGGTTTCATAGCTGAAGGGCATTCCATAAATAGGCCACCATTCTTTAATGGAACGGACTATTCATACTGGAAAAATAGAATGCAAGTCTTTCTAAGAGCCCAGAACTATGAAATTTGGAAAGTGGTTGAGGTTGGTCCCTATGAAAACCAGGGTGAGGAAGAAACCTGGACTAGGGAACAAATAAGAAAAGCCACATTGAATTATAGTGCCATGAACATGATTCAATGTGCTGTTCATCCCAAAGAGTATTCGAGAATCTCAATGTGCAAATCCGCCAAAGAGATGTGGGATAAACTCGAATTACTTTATGAGGGAACATCACAAGTAAAGGAAACTAAGGCAAATATTCTTGTTTCAGAATATGAATTGTTTATGATGAAGTCTAATGAAACAATTTCTGAAATGTTTGCCAGGTTCATGGTCATTGTCAATGGACTCAAGGCCTTAGGTAAGGACTACACAGATGCAGACTTGGTAAGGAAAATCTTACGTTCACTCTCTTCTATTTGGCACACAAAGGCCACTGTCATTGAAGATTCTAAAGATTTGTCCAAAATGTCTTTGGATGAATTGATAGGATCTTTAATGACATATGAAATCAATTTGAAAAGAAATGAAGAACATATAATTAAGACCAAGCCAATGGCACTTAAGGCCTCTTCAAGTAACAAAGACAAAAGTCAAGAAAAGACAAGTTCTGAGGAGTCTGAGTCAAATGAGGATGAAATTGCCCTCATGACCAGGCAATTCAGAAAATTCTTGAAATATAGAAAAGGAAGAATGTCTGGGAAAAAGAAGTTTTCCACAGGTAAAAGAAACACTTCCTCCTCTAATTTCAACAAGAATCAAAAAGCTGACGAAACTGTCATTTGTTACAGGTGTAACAAGCCAGGACACATGAAGGGAGAGTGTCCTGAGAACAAGAAAGAAAAGCACAAGAAATTCCAGAAGTTCAAGAAGCCAAAGGCCATGGTAGCCACTTGGTCTGACGAAGATTCAAGTGAGGAAGAAGAAGACAAGAAATCCTCAAGCTCTGAGAGTGAGGAAATCTGCTTCATGGCCAACAATTCTGAAGAAAAGGTAAATACCTCCTTTGAAGATTTTACTGTTGAAGATTGGCAGGATGTGTATGCAGAATTAGTTGAAAAATATTCTGAAATGAGAAAAGAAAACAAACACATCAAAAAGAAAATTGAAAATCTTTATAATAACCAATCTTCAAACAACAGAACTTGTGAACTAGAAAATGAGATAACAGAATTAAATGAAGAAAAAGAAAATCTCATGAATCTAATTGATGATCTGAAGCTTGCCTCTCAAAAGGCCCCTAGAATTCAAAGACTTATCTGAAAAGCTGGAAATTGAAAAACAAGAAAAACAGCAAAAGATTGAAGAAATTAATACTCTTCAAAACCAGCTAAAAGAAAGGGATGAAGTTATCCAAACCTTCACAAAAGGTAAAGATAACTTGGAGGCATTGCTAGGAACAAATATGACAACAACTTCTCATGGATTAGGATTCAACAAAAAGAAACCAAACAAAGACAAATCTGGTGAGAAAAAGGGCAAAGCACCATTAATTAAATTTGTCAAAGGTCCTAATCTTGAGAACACAGAAATCAAGCAAACATCAGACAAAACATCAAACAAAACACAAAACAAATTAAAAACTCAAAAACAAAAGAAGACAACCAGGTCGACACAGTCTCCTGACAGGTCGACACCAGTCCACAAGAAGAAGACTTCTGTGGTTGCTGTGTCGACACCAGTCATGGAAAGGTCGACCTGCTCAACATCAAAAGCTTCAAACAACTCAATCAAAAATTCAAATAAAAATTTGAAAAACAAGAAAAAGTCAAAAGAAATCAGTTTTAAAGAACCTTGGACCTCCAAGAAAGCATTTCAAGATGATTGGATCAATCCTTGGAGCCAATGGTGTGACAACCCTTGTTGGTATCATCCTCATCTCTCTCATCCAAACCTTTGGATGTACCAACAAAATCCATGGTTTCCACCTCCTCGTCTGAACTCCTATACTCAAATGAAAAACTCCCCTCCCACTAAAAACAAAAATGTTGGTGATTTCATTCTTAAGAAAAAGAACAAACAGAAAAAGACTGAAAACACCAATTTAACAAAACAAAATCAAAAACAAGTCAAATTTGGGTGAGAAAAGATTTACCAACAATGTTCAAACATTCTGATGTCCCAACTCTGTTTGGGTACCAAAATCTTCTCTCCACTGATCTTGTTGCAGGAAGGTCGTGCACCCAACACCAATGTGTGGTTTCTTGATAGTGGGTGTTCACGACACATGACGGGAGACAGAGCAAAATTCTCATTCCTGCTTGAAAAGGAGGGAGGGTCAGTGACTTTTGAAGGTAAAAATAAAGGAAAGATCTTAGGATCTGGTAAGGTTGGTCATACTTCCTCAAACTCTGTAGATAATGTTTTACTAGTTGATGGTCTTGATTATGATCTGCTCAGTATCAGCCAACTATGTGACAAAGGTCACAAAGTTGTGTTTGAATCTGATTTCTGTAAGATAATTGACTCATCAACTGATAAAATCAAATTCTTTGGAAAAAGGGAAAACAATGTCTACATGATCAACCTAAATAAAAACTTTTCTGAAAATCTTTGCTTTGTTGCAAATAAAGATGAAATTGCATGGACTTGGCACAAAAGACTTGGCCATGCAAGTTTCAGAACAATGAATAAGTTGTTAAGATTGAATTTGGTTAAGGGGCTTCCTGAATCCTTCTCTAATGTTGAAAATCAAGTTTGTGGGATCTGTTCTAAAGGAAAACAAACAAGAAAATCCTTTAAAAACTTCAATGAGGTACTCACATCTAGGCCACTAGAATTACTTCACATGGACCTTTTTGGCCCTACAAGAATTCTAAGTCTAAGTGGCAAAAGATATGGGTTTGTAATCATTGATGATTTTACTAGATTTACTTGGGTTATTTTTCTGTCCCACAAAAGTGATACTTGTCTTGAATTCAGGAACTTCTGTACCACTGTCTTAACAACTTATCCATATAAAATCAAAAATATTTTGACTGATCATGGGGGTGAATTTGAGAACACATCTTTTTCTGATTTTTGTGCTGAATTTCAAATATTCCACAAGTTTTCTTCACCAAGAACTCCAGAACAAAATGGAGTTGTGGAAAGAAAGAACAGAACTCTTGTGGAAATGGCTAGAACCATGCTACTTGAGAGTAACTTGCCCAAATCCTTCTGGGCTGAAGCTGTGAACACAGCCAATCACATACTCAATAGAGCATTGGTCAGACCAAAAATCAAGAAAACCCCCTATGAATTATTGAAAAACAAAAAGCCTGTTTCCTATTTTAAAATCTTTGGGTGCAAATGTTATGTACACAACAACAACAAAGAAAACCTTGACAAATTTGATGCTAAAAGTCAGGAAGCTATCTTCCTTGGCTATTCTGAGGTGTCAAGGGCTTTCAAAGTGTACATTCTTAAAACCAAAACTGTTGAAGAATCACCACATGTTATCTTTGATGAAAATTCCTTTTCAACTAACAATTCTAAATCTTGCAGGGAAAGACAAGACACTGAAGAGGATGAATTTATTGTGGACTCTTCACCAACTGTTGAGGAGTTTGAAAACATTGAAGAGAACCTGAACACACCATCTCCAAGTGGCTCAGGTAACATTGTCCCAGAAGTGGGTACTTCTGAACAGGTAATTTCTGAACATAGGTTTTTAAAAGATCACCCATTAGATAATGTGGTTGGCAACTTGCATGATAGAGTTAGGACTAGATCATCTTTCTTGCATGATATTGAAGAAGACCCACTAGCTCTAATTTCCCAAATTGAACCAAAGTCAATTGATGAAGCCTTATCAAATTCTGATTGGATTAATGCCATGCATGATGAACTTCATCAATTTGAAAGAAATCAAGTATGGGAATTAGTACCTAGACCTAGTGACCAAACAGTCATTGGCACTAGATGGGTTTTCAGAAACAAATTGAATGAATCTGGTCAGGTAATTAGAAATAAAGCTAGGCTAGTTGCAAAGGGGTACAATCAAGAGTTTGGAATTGATTTTGAAGAATCATATGCCCCTGTAGCTAGACTAGAAGCAGTTAGAATTTTCCTTGCTTTTGCATCCTCCATGAATTTCAAAGTTTATCAAATGGATGTCAAAAGTGCTTTTTTAAATGGCTATATTAAGGAAAATGTTTTTGTTGAACAACCTCCTGGATTTGAAAATGAAAAATATCCTAACCATGTTTTCAAGCTCAATAAGGCTCTCTATGGTCTTAAGCAAGCTCCAAGAGCTTGGTATGACCGTTTGAGTACCTTTTTGCTTGAGAAAGGATACTCCAGAGGAACTGTTGATCAAACTTTGTTCACAAAAATAGTAAAAAATCAAATACTTGTGGTCCAAATTTATGTTGATGACATAATTTTTGGCTCCACCAATAAAGGCCTATGCACTGAATTTTCAAATCAAATGAAGAATGAATTTGAAATGAGTTTAATGGGAGATTTAACATTCTTCTTGGGATTGCAGGTGAACCAAACATCTGAAGGGATCTTCATCAGTCAAGCCAAGTATGTCAAGGAACTTCTCAAAAGGTTTGACTTTCAGACCCTCAAGCATTCAAGCACACCTATTGCCATAAATGCTAAGCTAGAAGAAGACTCAAATGGTAAGTCAGTAGACCAAAAGACCTACAGAGGTATGATTGGTTCTCTACTTTATCTTACAACTTCTAGACCTGATATTCAATTTAGTGTGTGTTTGTGTGCTAGATTTCAGTCTAATCCTAAAGAAAGTCACATGTTAGCTGTTAAAAGAATTTTCAAATATCTTGTTGGAACATGTGATTTAGGAATTTGGTATCCTGCTAATTGCAAGCTAGATTTGATTGCCTATTGTGATGCTGACTATGCTGGGTGTAAATTAGATAGAAAAAGCACAAGTGGCTTGTGTTTATTCCTAGGTGGGTGCCTTATTTCTTGGGCTTCCAAGAAGCAACATTCAGTTGCTCTGTCAACTGCAGAGGCTGAGTATGTTGCTGCTGGTAGGTGTGGAACCCAAATTCTTTGGGTGAAACATCAACTTCTCGATTACAACCAAGATCTAGGTTGTGTACCCATTCTTTGTGATAATACAAGTGCAATAAATCTGTCTAAAAACCCCATTCAGCATTCTAGAACCAAGCATATTGAAATTAGGCATCATTTCTTGAGAGATGAGGTTGCAAAGAAGTCCTTTGAACTCCATTTCATTGAAACTGAAAAACAAGTTGCAGACATTTTCACCAAACCCCTTCCTGAAAATAGGTTTTCATCCTTGAGGAGAGAACTTGGTCTTTGTAAATGTCCACATTCATGATCTCTCTTTAGGTTTGGGTTGAGTGTTATGCATTGTCTAAGGGGGAGTTCTTTTCATATCATAACCCTTTGCTTCCTTCAGTCATACTGTCCATATCTCTCTCAATTCCACTTCCATTTCCCTTTGGACAATAAATTCTTCAACTCTTATTGTGTTGAAATTTCTTGGTATATCAAATGGTGACTTGGAGAAGGACAGGTCATGCTTGTCTGGACACTTTCACTATGCGAGAGTATATGTCTCCGCCAAGTACTAAGAAATGAATATGCAATTGTTGAGGGGGAGCTTTTATTGTTTAAAGAGAATCTTTCTTGATTTCATAATCTTGCATATCTTTATTTTGATAGAAAATGATTGAAATCATCATCTCAGGGGGAGCTAGAAAATTCACAAGTCATGACTTTTGCAAAATTCATAACTTTTCTTGCATTTCATCAATTTCCTGAATGATGTCATCATTCAGATGTCTAGAGTCTCCAAATGATCCTTTGAGTGATCTATCATATTTTTTTTAATCAACTGTCAACTATATTTTTCAACCCACAGAAACTCAGAAATCTTCCAAGATTGAAAACAAATTGTGTCTTGAAATTAAAACATCTCTTTGTTTGCAACTGATGTTGGATAAAATTGATTTCTATCTTACAAAACTCTTAAAATTTTGAAAATTCAACAGAGCAATGACATTTGAGCTGAGAAACTGCACACCTTCACAATGAATGAAGTGCCATGCATGTCATGAGGCACTAATGTTATCTCTGTTCAAAGGGGATAAAAATTCAAAAATGAATTCAAAATACAGCAAAAATGTGCTATACTTCTTCATGATGACTGAGTAACTGGAAATATTGGCGTCTACAAAACGTATATTTTCATGTCAAAAGGTCATCATTTACCCCTTTGAGACTTAATAATGAATAAATCTTAAGTATCCAGGGACTATGGTGTGTAAAAAGCACTAGTACTTGAGTGAAAAAGATTTATATCATTTGATAGTCTGTTAAAAAGACAAAAATATGTGTTGATGGAGTTTTGTTTAGAAAAGAATCATTTTCATTCATCATCAAGTTGTTCTTTAAGATTATGTTTTATTTTCAAACCAATTGTATTTAGTCTAGAGGATATCTTTATTTCTTTAACGTTGAGAAATATGGTAGATGATAGTTGATTGTTAGATATAATATATCCCTCAAATCATCATTTCATTGACTCAAGTGTTTGAATGCTCATATCCTATTGGAAATTGTTTAAAACTTGAATTGTGGTGAATTTTTTGCAAAATATAACAAATGAATTTTTAAGTCTCTTAAACATCCTTGAAATGACTATTTCTCTCATTAGTTATCATTTTAAAGAAATCCCAAAATTCTCAAAAATTCTCACACAAAAATTCAAATTTTTCTTCAAAGGCCAGGTCGACACCATCCTATCTCGTGTCGACACATTCCTAGGTCAGGTCGACACTATTTTCTTCCTGTGTCGACACTGTCCTCTTGCCAGAACCTTTTAAATCGTGGGTTTCGGATAAGCCTTGTTGTTCCTGCGGGGTATTGCACCACTGCAAACCCCTTTTAGGCATCAGGTCGACCCGACGATGCTCTTCTTCTCATTTCCGGCAAGAAAACCTACGCTTTTCTCCCTCAATCAAAACCCTTTCTCAATCATCTCTCCTCTCTTTCATCAACTCCCGATTCCACTCCATCCTTGCCACCATGGTGAGAAAGTTGGGTCCTCGCCGTGGAGCAAGATCTCAGGCGTCGTCCAGGCCAGTTCCGGCAGAGGATGATGCTCCTCAGTTCGAAAGGAGAACCAAAAGGAGGAATGACCCTGCACAGCAACCAGGGTCCTCCTCTGCACCTCAGCCAGCACCCAAGAGAGGTAGACCATCTTCTTCAGGCAGAGGTAGGGTTTCTAGAACAAAGATTCCGGGCTCCCCTTCTGGAGACTCTTCAGATCATCATCATCATCTTCAGAGTCTTCCAAGTCTCAAGACACCACCAGTGAAGCCAAGCTTATTCTAAAGCCCAGGATAGTGGATTTATCAGATATTCAGCTAGCAGACACATTTCCAGAAATTCAGACCTATTTCTCTTTTCAGTCTTGGTTGATATTCATTTCTGAGTTTCAAATTAGTTATCCAAGACTTGTTAGGGAATTTTACAAGAACCTGAAATGCACAGAGGATGGATATAAATCAAAGGTTAAGGGCATAGTTATTGACATGCCAACTGATACAGCTGCCTCTATTTTCAAAGTACCAGATGAAGGGGCAGATTATCATGAATTTGAATTTGATCTTCATGAAGCCTATTCCATCATGACAGGCCTTCCTGCTGATGCCTCTGATCCAAAACAAACCCATGTTACCAGATTCAACACAAATTCCTTTCCCCCTGTGTTGAGAGTCATCCACCACATTTTGACCACAATTATTACCCCTCAAGGTGGTGGAAGGGACAGCTAACAGACATACAGAGGTTCATTCTTTATTGCATGGTAAAAGACATCAAAATCAACCTCCATGTAATAATGTATCAAATCATATCTGAAACAACCAGGAAAGACCTCAAGAGATCTCTTCCCTATGCTGCACATCTGACCTCAGTGTTCCAGCACTTTGGTGTGCCCTTGGAGAATGAGAAATCCCAGTCTATCCCTAAGTCCAACATCTATACCTTTAAGAATATTCAGAAATTTATGGGATTTAGACTGGAGGGTACTCAAGTTAGGAGAGGGCCAGTTGTGGTTGAGGCCCCTCAAGCTCAGGAGGAACAGCCTCAAAATCAAGGGGACCAGCCCCAAGTTCAAGAGGACCAGCCTCCAGCTGAAGGGGACCAGCCCCAAGGTCAGGAGGATCAGCCTCCTTTGAATGAGGAACAGCCTCAAGTCCCAACTGAAGGTGATATCCCAGTTCATGCCTCTCTCTCACCTCAGTTTCAACCCTCATTCATACACTCTGAATCTCCACAACCCACATTTCAACCATCCACATCCTCTGGTGGACCTTCTGTTCCACCAGAGTTGTTCTCCTTCTTAAATGAAAATTTGAAACCTTGAACTCCTCCATTCAAACCATGTCAGAAACCTTTGAGTTGAGGATTCAACGGTTGGAGAACACTGTATCTGCCAAATTCATAGAACAAAAAGCTGCCTCAGACTATGCAGCTCAAAGATTCAACAGACTGATTGGTACCATGGCAGATGCCTCATTACAGCTTAAGGAGCACCAGCAAAAGTTAGAGATAGTACTTCAGGGAATTTTGGCAAATTCCCAAGCTGATGTCTTAACACCAACCAGACATTACATGAGATCACCAGCACTAGACTGTCTTTTGCTCATTTTGTGGATGACTTGGAGAGCATGAGGAACTTCAATGCACACATTGACACACAGATATCTGATTTGACAAAAGAATTCAAGATATTGCAAAGGCCTGGTTGGTCAGCTGGATCTTCTTCCTCTTCACAACCCATTGCAGCTGATCTAGCAAGAATTCAAGCTACCTTGATAGAGAATTCAGATAGAATGGAACACTTCTTGCACACCAAACTCACAACCATTCAAGATCAAATCAAGTCCAGCTTGACTTTTATGGAGAAAAGAATGTCTGACATTGAGACCATCTTACTTCCCCTTCCTCCTCCTCCTCCATCTTCTACTTAATGTAATTTTTCTTTTGATGATGTCAAAGGGGGAGAAGAAAGAAAGAAAGAGAAATGTTCTTTTGTAATCTTTCTGGTATGATTGTAATGGGTCTCTTGAATGAAATGAAATGCATTTTGCTTAGCTTGAATGATTTTCTCAATTGTGACTTCAATGTGATTGAAAATTTTTTGTGAATGTGAATGAATGAATGCTTGTCAAGTTGCTTGACCTTCTTTATGCACTAACTTACTTCAAGTTACTTTGTACTTCTTTAGTACAACCATCAATTGTGAATGAGCCATATTTAAAGGTCTTTAACAAGCATGAACATGAACAAAAATAAGGACATTGAATAACCAAAAATTGCTTAAAATCACATCTCATCAAAACCTCATTGACATATGGATTTAATGTTGCCATCATCAAAAAGGGGGAGATTGTTGGGTTGAGTGTAATTTCATATCATTTTCCCTCCTATTTTGATGATGACAAATGTGATTTGAATGCAAATTATTTGAAACATGATAAATACATTTCACCTGAAATTTATATTCAAAAAACATGTCTCAAAGCACACTTATCATTTGCACTCATAATAAAATATTTTACTAATGATATATGTGTTTAATTTTCAGGTACAAACACTTTTTGCAAAAGAAGTGTCGACACACTCCACAATGGTGTCGACACAATAACCCAAATTCAAAGGCAAAAAGATGAACAAATGTTGAGACTGTGTCGACACATGTCAAAGAGTGTGTCGACACGAGTTGCAGATTCCGGAAATCATACTACTCAGATCGACGCACTCTCAGGGCAGGTCGACACCAGAGCTTGTTCCCAGAACAGCAGTTTTTAGAATTGGGGACAGCAGGTCGACGCAACACCAGAGCAGGTCGACACTGGATCCTGCTCCCAGAACAGTTGTTTTCAGAACCGAGACAGCAGGTCGACACAATACCAAAGCAGGTCGACACTGGATCAGTTCCCAGAACAGCCTGTTTCAAGATTTGGGACAGTGTGTTGACACCACCACCAGGGCAGGTCGACACACTACGGAAAGTTTGCAACTTAAATTGGATGTTTGCCACGTGTCAGCCTAGGGCGATGGGGTATCAACCTAGGATCGTGTGCCCTTGTACCTAAAGGGTATCTTTGGAATCTTTTGGGTATAAAAGGCCCCCAATTGGCCGTCCATCAGAGAAGACCCCAACGAACTCTCCAAGCCTCCAGAAAAGTTCCCTTTGGCGGCGAGAAGAGCTCATCTCCCTCCTCTGCTCTCTGGTGCCTTCTGAAGACCAATTCTCATCAATTCGATTGTGAGAATTGGAGTTTGATCTCTGAAGAAGCAATTGAAGCGCCTCAAGGAAGCAGATCAAGTAGGAGCATCTGTTGGAGAAGACTTCAAGGAAGATCCCCAACTTCAATAGTGCAGAGCATCGGCTGGGACTTCAAGGATTCAAGCCTCTTCCCAATCTGAGCTTCTACAAGGGAGTACACTGAAGAACAAAGCCTTTTAACACTATTCTCAATGTACTTTTTGTTCTTCTGAGACTTCTTGAGATTGTGCAAGTGCTTCTGCATAACTCTCATGAATGTTCTCATGTCTGACATGATCTGCTGCTAGAAGATCCATGTCGTGTGTTGGTGTCTAGCATTGTTATTTGTGAGCCGTCGTGCTCAGTTTGAGTTGTCTAACTCAAGTGTTTGTTGAGCAGTCTTGCTCAGGGATCTAGAGTAGTCTTGCTCTAGAGGTGTGTGAGTTGTAAACTCAAGTGTTGGAGTTGTCTGGCTCCAGTGGGTGTGTAACCCAGTTGTTTAGTGAATCCTCACTGGGTGTGAGGGGTGGATGTAGGAATCACATGGGTGATTTCCGAACCACCTAAAAATCTCTGTGCACTTGTCTATTTGTGGTTTGATTTTATCATCCGTTAGATGCTTGCATAGGATCGATCAAGATTCACTTAATCAACTGTTTTTACATCTATTTTATCAAATCACTTAACATTTCATCAGATCTGTGTTTTTCACTGATTAAAATTGCCTCTGATTCTAAAAGTATTTTAAATTGATTAAGCTTCCGCAGAAAGTGGCATAGATCTATTCATCCCCCCCTTCTAGATCTTATCCACACCTTTTCCTCGATCCTTCAGTAAGAAAACAAATAAATTATAATAAGAAATTACATACCATGAACATTTGATACAACAACTTCTGGACGTCCATCGGGAAATCGTTGAATCTATGAATAGGCCCAGGAAAGTGTGCCTGAATTGATCTTGTGATGAATTGAGATGCTTGGGCGGGCTCTATTTTATCCCTGTAATTATGTAACTTGTTACAATGAATTTATGAACTAAATAATTGTCCTTAATAAAAGATACATATAAATTTATTACGTACCCATTTATCCACACCTCCCGCAAAGTGTCATCATAAAAACTGCCTCCCCCTTCTATAGACTGAGAGCATCCTCTGCCTCTGGCACCGTAGATGCACCTGCCAAAAAAACTGGAGGTGCGGAAGAACTTGGTCCTGGAGCAATGTACAAGAATATAAAATGTTAAAGAATATAAATAACGACTACACAAATACTTACAAATTTAAATATACATACTTGCTACCATAGGAGGAGAAGGCGTAAACTGACCCGAGCTTGTAAGAATTTTAATGGCATAAATAATACAAGTGAATCAATGCACGAAGAAACTACAACTTTAAATATACATACTTGCTGCCAGAGGAGGAGGCACAGAAGAAGGACCAGAAGCTGTAACAATTTAAATGGCATAAATAATATGTATAAATAATGCATAAAGAAAAATACAACTTTAAATATACAATGTTAAAGAATATAAATAACAACTATACAAATACTTACAAATTTGAATATGCATACCTACTACCGTAGATGGAGGAGGCATAAACTGATCCGAGCCTGTAAGAATTTTAATGGCATAAATAATACAAGTGAATCAATGCACAAAGAAAGTACAACTTTAAATATACATACCTGCTACCAGAGGAGGAGGCACAGAACAAGGACTAGAAGTTGTAACAATTTAAATGGCATAAATAATATGTATAAATAATACATAAAAAATACAACTTTAAATATACAATGTTAAAGAATATAAATAACAATTATACAAATAGTTACAAATTTAAATATACATATCTGCTACCGTAGGTGGAGGAGGCATAAACTGACCCGAGCCTATAAGAATTTTAATGGCATAAACAATACAAGTGAATCAATGCACAAAGAAACTACAATTTTAAATAAACATACCTACTGCCAGAGGAGGAGGCACAGAAGAAGGACCAGAAGCTGCAACATTTTAAATGGCATAAATAATATGTATAAATAATGTATAAAGAAAAATACAACTTTAAATATACAATGTTAAAAAATATAAATAACGACTATACAAATACTTACAAATTTAAATATACATACCTACTATCGTAGGTGGAGGAGGCGTAAATTGACCCGAGCCTGTAAGAATTTTAATGGCATAAATAATATAAGTGAATCAATGCACAAAGAAACTACAACTTTAAATATACATACCTGCTGCCAGAGGAGGAGGCAAATAATATGTATAAATAATGCACAAAGTAAAATACAACTTTAAAGATACATACCTGAGGCCGCAGAGGAACCCCTCCCACTACTCAACCTCCACCTAGAATTGGAGCCCGATCGTGCTCCACGCACCATATCTTCATAGGGAACATCAAAATTCATGTTCATTAGTCAATTGTTTATATTGAAAGTGGGCAACTTTAAATATACTGAACATATGTGAAAAAATTCTACCCATTTTTAAATGATATCCATTTCCTCCTCAGATGATGACGATATATCTAATTCAACCCCATCTTCACATTCATCACTGGTATATTCCGCCTTCTCATCAGAATCTTCACCAGACACTTAACCTACATCAATATTTGTTCACCTTCCACTACTCCCTTTTATCTCATGTGGATCGACTTCTTCGACCTCATTTCTTTTAAACAAGCAAATTGGCTCTTCAGATTCGTCTACCCCAGTATGAGCTGTCAACTCTACATCTTCAACCGAGTCTTCTTGAAAGAATTCAGCGTTGACCTCTTCAGGTGTCTGATCAGTCATGTCCAATTCATAATCAGAGAATAGTCTTGATCTAACTCTACAAATTGCCCACCAATCATTTCGTTCTTTGTTTGTAGATGATCGATAGCTTGTATAGTACACTTGTTGGGCTTGTGTGGCTAAAATGAACGGCTCATAAATATTCAATTTGGACTTATGTTTAAGCTCGACAATCCCATATGTTGTGTCATTTCGAATGGAATTCGGATCAAACCAATGACACTTGAACAAGAATATATGATTGTCTTGTCCTAGATATTACAACTATAAGATCTCCTCTACAATACCATAGTAGTCATATTTATTTTCATTATACGTACTTCCTTTAACACATACGCCGCTATTCATAGTAGACTTACTCTGCCCATAATCCTTTGTGTGAAATCTATACCCATTCACAATAAATCTAAGATAGTTCTGTGCAATTTTTGATGGGACATAGGCTATCTGACAAACTCTTTCATCGGTAATTAAACCTTGTTCAAATTAAGTATAGAGAAGACTAGTTAAAAAGTGAACATAACTTATCTTTCGTACTCTTTGAGCATGTACACTTACGTGTTTTGTTAGCCATAAGGCCAATGATTTCTCTCATTCTTTTTCAACTTCATAATCACTGAGATGTTGATTTCTTTGAATTATTTTTGAATCAAATTGTCTGTAATATGAATGGAAGACCACCTTCAATAGCTATAAGAAGGGCAAAGAAGTTATATACATAATAAATTGTGAGTTCCGAACTTACTCAACATAACACTCAAGCTCAACACAATTTAAAAGAATATATATCTCTGTGGCGCATAACTCTCTATCATTGAGCATGCAAGTTGAAGAACGTCCGAACGCACGTCCAAGATGATTAAATATGGAGAGTCGATCTGAACACACAGATTCCCCCCCATCATCATTACGTGGAGGTTGAGTACGATGAGTTTGTATGTCTGCTTCAAAGTACATCGAACAAAAGTTCGAGATTTCTTCCATAATGTATGCCTCAGTAATAGAACCCTCCACTTTTGCTTTATTTTGAACTTTCATTTTGAGGTCATGCATCCACCTACATCAACAATCTACAAGACAAATGGCAAACATATCATACATAAGGTGCAATTCTAAGAAGAAAAAAGTTAATATTCACATATACCTCTCAAATGGATACATCCATCTATATTGTACTGACCCTCCGACTTTAGCTTCATATGGTAGATGTATGAGCAAATGATCCCTCGAATCGAAGAATGCAGGCGAAAATATCTTCTCCAACTTGCATACGATGGTGACCACATTTTGTTCGACGGTTTTCACATCAAGCTTGAGTTCTGATGCATACAAAATCGTGAAAAATCGACTCAACTCAGACAATGCTCCCCATAGAGGCTTCGACAACATGTCACGAAATGCAATAGGTAGCAACCTTTGCATGAACACATGGCAGTCATGACTCTTCATTCCATATATTTTTCCCTCATTGACGTTGACACAACAAGCAATATTAGACACATAATCGTCAAGAAATCTCAATTGTTTCAGCCATTGACACACTTATTTTACTTGTCCACCTCCAAGCACATAAAGTGCTTTTGGTTTAATTGATTTTCCATTTACTTCATCAAGTTCTAACTCTGGACGTTTACAAAGCATGGACAAGTCCAAACGTGCATTCCCGATGTCCTTTGTTTTACCTTTTATGTCCATAACGGTGTTGAACACATTATCAAAGACATTCTTCTCGATATGCATCACGTCTAGATTATGCCACACAAGAAGAGTTGACCAATAAGGTAGCTCCCAAAAAATGTTTCTCTTCACCCAGTTGTGCTCCTTCCCAAAACCTGAAAGGTGTCATGTACTGCTTATCAGTTGTGTGATATCTGACAAATTTTCTACACATGCTGCCATATGATGACCAGACAACCTCTCGAATATAACTTCATCTCGTTCCATTCTATTCTTTAGGAATGCATCTTTTTGTCTTTTGAAAGGGTGATCAGCTGCTAAAAACTGCTGATGGCAATCAAACCAGCATGACTTCCCACCATGTTTAAGTACAAATAATTTGATATTATCCATACAGTAAGCACATGTTAGCCTCCCATGTGTGCTCCAACTAGATAGCATTTCATATGCAGGAAAATCACTTATCGTCCACATCAATGCTGCCCTCATGGTGAAATTTTGCTTTCTAGATGCATTATAAGTGTTGACCCCCTCAGTCCATAATAATTTCAATTCATCAATCAATGGTCTAAGATTCTATATTTTTGTAGGACTTTTAGGACCAGGAATCAATAAAGATAGGAACAAATTCTCTCGCTTCATGCACATGCTCGGAGGAAGGTTGTATGGTGTCACGAACACTGGCCAACTAGAGTAGGAAGCCAATGAACCTCCAAATAGATTGAATCCTTCAGTGCATAAACCAAGCCTCACATTACGCGACTCCTTTGAGAAGATAGGATGAGCATGGTTGAAATGAGTCCAAGCTTCGCCATCTGCAGGATGACTCATAATATCTGTGGACGTTCCGTTTTGACCTCGAAAACTCCAGAGTCCCCCCGAACGTTGGTGCTCCCTCGGCATTGACGTGTGATGCTGGTTGACCCTCGTTCTCACTTCACGTTGACTCCTATTGACCAAGTTGACCAAGAGGAGAACAAGGAAACCAGCAAAGAAAGTGAACGGGATGTGATCGCCAGGGCCTTACCTGTGCCCAAGGAAGTGCTCAGATCGCGTCGGTGATGTAGCCTCGCGAGCCGATGATGGCGGGACGTCAACTTTCTCCCCTTCGGCCAGCCAAAAGGAAGAAGCTTCAAAATATCATTGGAGGTGTTCCTGCGACAAAGAAGACTCTATTAGACTTAAGTGAAGTGCAATAAACGTCCATAAGCAAAGAGAAATGACCCAAAAGGTGAGCCCCGTACCGGTTGCGGGCTTGAGAAGAGGGGTGGCCAAGTGCTATGATCACCCTTATTCCCTCCATTTTTGGTTTGAAAAACTCCTTTTAGGTGTGGGAGTGTGCACTACGTGCCTAGTGTGTGTGTGTGTAGAGTGAATAGCATGCAAAGCTAAGAAATGAAGAAGGGAAAGAGAAGGAGAAGAGAGATATGATCCTCATTTGCAGGCATTGGTGGATACTTTGTGGGCTCCTCCAGCTCGTGGTGAAGCCTCCTGGATGCTCCAAATGATGAGAGGCAGAGAGGAAGCAAAGGTGGAAGCTCTCAAGGCTTGAAGTCACCTTTTCTCTTTCTTCTCTCAAGGCATCAAAGCTCTAGCTCATCCCAGCCTCTCCCTCTTGCTTAGAAGGCTGAGAACCTTCATAGATAGGCAGTGGGGGCGGAGCTAGGGAGCATAGGATGCTCAAGTGTGAGAAAACACACTTGAACATGTGGCAATCCAAGTAGAAAGTCTAGGCCAATGGGAGGGGGCCAAGTAGGACTTTTACTAGGTCAAGGGGGTGCCAAGGTGGCCCATTTGTCCGTTGGGAATGGCCTCATGCATTGCATGGCCGAGGTAAGGGCACAAGTGGGCGAGATTCTTGGGCAGTTCTGTAGAACAGGTAAACCCAGGTTAATGTTAATCGATGTTGCCGCCAACCTCATGCAGACGTCAAACCATGTGGACGTCAATCGAAGTCGACATCAAGGGACTGTGTAGTCAACATGGAGTAAACGGCAGTCGATGTTGACATTAACATGGGATCCGTGGCAAATCTCGCGTCTACAAATGCCCCTCCGAGACATCTGATCTTGCAAGGGAGTGGAGCGGACTGAAAGGTTAGTGTCTCGGTAAACAAAGGACGCAGAGATTTGATAAAATGGCCATCTTCGAGGATAGGAATTCTAGCAAGCCACACGAATTATTTAGGCTAGAAACAAGTAATGAATCATCTGAGAGACAAGTGTGTGGGAAAGGGAGGATGATATACCCATGTAATTACAACTGCAACCCAACGGTAGGGTTCCCGGCATTGCCAAGTAGGACTTTGACTGGTTTCTGGTGTTGTCCGAGTCAAAAGAGTCGTAATATGATGATTGAATCAGGGAAATCTCACAACTGAAGTCCGTCGGGACCTGCTGACATAATCAGGACATTTGTCCAATCAGGGGGTTGTGAAGACAAAAGGGATTGATTGTACTCTCAAAGGATCATCAAAGATTCTAACTGGAATCATTGTTTGGAAAGTTGGAGATCCAGAATTAAGCTTATGACTGGCGAAAGGTTCACATGAGCTTAATAAGACTGGTTGACTGAAATGATAGCTTTGTGATGTGCATGGTGGGACTGTTTGGGAAGTGGGCAACAAGGGTCCGATATCAAGAATGTGGCGCTGATTCAATTGGCCATTTGAGGTGAGTGCCACACAATAATTGAGGAAAATCTCCTTTTTTTTTTTTTTTTTTTTTGAGTTAGTAAGAGAATGTTAGTAGTGAAACCCTAAATGCATGTTGGTGTGGGTTTCCTATCTAAAATGCAAGTTAGAACCAGAGGAAAAAACCAAGGCCAAACAAATAACTGAGAAATCGCAAACCCGTCATAGTTTTTGGTAAAGGGGAACTCTGGGTTCACGGTCGCCAAGTTATTTGCCTCTAGTGACTAATCTTATGTTAGACATACTTGTACAACACTCAAGGTCGTATGAGTGTTTCCAAATTTGAAGCATCAACTGTGTTTAAATATCCTGCAAAGTAACTCGAAACACAGGATGAGAAATAATGGCCATATGAAATGAGAGAGCTTGAAAATTTCACCACAGTTGACGTCCAAATCGATTGCCGCCAACTTGCAGTTGACGTCAACAAAGGCTGCCGTCTACCAGAGTAGACGTCCACATATACTGCCGTCAATAGTTCACTGACGTCAAACGATCTTGACGTTAACCTGCCAGCGGATTAAACCGAAAAAACAGCAATTGGGAAGCCATTAGGACTCTTCCATCTTCAACCTTCATCCTCTCTTCCTCAACTCCAAACCAGAGAACATTTGGGATGACCTGCAGCAGCTACCATGGCCACTACATCAACTGGAATGTCCACGAGCACTAAACCGGGTGTTTTGAGTGAAGCTCTGGGACATCTGAGCACCCGACTAGCTAATGGGGAGGTATGTAGTGCTTGTTCTTTCTTCTTCTCTCGCTGAAAATGCCCCAACCCTCTCTCATGGGGCTTCCTGGATGTGCAGGATGTGTCCTCCTTCCCAAGCCAAGGCTAGGTGCAAGCTTCATCCTGGCTAATTAACCTGGTGAACGCAATAACGATTGACATGAGGAGTTGCATAGGAGTATGGAACCTAAGCTTCATGATTGTCTTGGAAAAGAACATGAAGGACATGTGGTGGGGATTTGATGCCCTAGGAGCACTTGTGGAGCACTGGCACCCACACACACACATGTTCGTGTTTCAGGGGTTCGAGGCGACCGTAATGCTTGAGAAGATAGAATTGTTCTTGGGCTGGCAATGCTGCCTAGAGTATGACCCTACGACCCCTCTTCTCCCATGGTAAGAGATTCTGGCAGACATCGTGCCAGACAAGAAGGAAGTACTGAGGATGACGAACAAGAATGAGATCTTCCTGGACCGGCTAGCCTGGTGGTTGATCCAGCACGTGAAGGAGATAGGCGGTTAGAGGGCGACTCATGGACTGACGCTCTGCCTCGCTGGTGTGTTCCTGTTCCCTACCAGTGGTGATTTTCTTCTATACGAGCATGTGGGAATCCTGTCTCTATTGTGGCATGGGTAGTCACTTGCTCCTGCAATGCTAGCACACCTCTACAGCTCCCTCACTACGATGAGTCTAGGTGGACACAAATGCGGGAGCTTGTTCCTACTTCAGGTATGGATGGAGGCTCATTTAAAGTTTGATTATGCTCAGAAACAACCTACCCCCTCCAGAATTTTCCTTCGGAGTTTAGTGTACTGCAACAGAGCATGGTATGAGCCAGAGGATGAAATCAAGTGTGTAACAGCACACCTGAAGAGCAGAGACGCCTGGCGTGACTACCTTTGTTATTTCCTAGTGGAGGACTTCATAGTGAGGCCACTGTTCATGAGAACCATTGAGTTCAAAGTTCGCACCAGGGAGGACAGAGATTTGTGGCTGACTGGTCCTGATCAGATGGTGGTGAATTAGTCACACTGGTGCTAGCATCAGCTAGGAATACCACAGGGAATTCCAACTTCATCTCACTGTACTACCATGATCATCTCAGGCAAGAATGAGAAGCTGATGAAGAAGGCCAAGAAGACTTGGGAGAAGTGCACAGTGAGCCAGAAAGTGGGGCAAGAAGTGCATGAGAATTGGAAGGACATCCTGGCCTATGAGGAGTACATTAACACAATTCGTCCCATTTCATGTGATTTCTTCATGGCCCGCAGAGCAAAATGATGTACTTTTCTCAATTAAATAAGTGTAACACAAGTCTTGATGAATAAACAATGAATAGCATTGAGCCCAAGTGTTGTATGTGTTGGAATGTGTTGAATTGCTTTGAATTGTGTGGAATTGAGTGTTCAGTGAGCGACAGGTTAGCGTCCACATCGATGGACGTTAAGAACAGGTAAACGGACACAAAGCTGCTGTTAACCACCAGACAGAGGGTAAACATCCAGATCGATGGACGTCAACAGCCAAGTAGACGTCCACAAAGAGGACGTCTACCGTGATACTAGGTCTGACAGAGTACCTCGAGGCAAGATATAGACGGCCACACCCTTGACGTTAATTTAAACTCAGCGGCCACAAGGTTGACGTCAACTTCAAAACACAGCTTTTCCTACCCGAGGCCTTTCTTCGGTGCATGTTCACGCCATTTCCTTCTTACCGGAGCATCGTTTGCCTTCACTCTCTCGCTTCTTCTTCTCTCATTCTCCACCAATCTTCCTCAATCTTCTTCTTTTTCTCTTACTCTTACTGTGCTTAGATCGGGGATGTGCTTCTTGAACCGAAGATGACAAGGGGAAAAAGGCAAGCTCTCTGAGGCCACCTCTCCAGATGGAGGAAGAAGAGGAGGTAACGACGGGAGGCTTGTCGGAGGAGGTGAGCATGGCAGAGGAGGAGGAGGTTGCGCCGGAGGGGGAAGACCCGGCCGAAGATGATGGAGAGAGGGAGGAAGAGACAGAGGTGGAGGCACCCTGGAGGGCTCCACGTCGGCCAAAGTTAAGTGAACAGACCCCTAAACACCCCCTCTATGTGAAAATGGATGATTGTAGAAGTGGGAAAGAAGGAGAAATAGGGGAGACGCCGTCGGGTTCATCAAGAACTTGACGTCACCATCGGTTGACATCGAGTTCCTGTTAACGTCCACCCGCTTGCCGTCAAGGTGAACTTAACGGAAAGGAGGTAGACATCAACTGATGAACTTGACAGCAACTACCCTGCCGTCAACCCTGAATCAACGGCAGCATCTTGGACGTTTATTTTATGTAAATGGCAACATTGTTGCCGTCAACTTTTTCTTAACGGCAATCGATCTTAACGTCTATTTTTCTGTGTTTTGTGCAGGGAAAGGGCCGAATGAGGAGCAGAGTGACATGGGACCTATGCTAGGCGTGGTACAGGGCACTGTCGGAGACCCAGCAGACTCAGGTTGCACATGTGAGGTTTGGGCACCTCCTGGCAGTGCGGCCCTTCCACGTGGATGTCCCCTACCTCAAGGCGTTGAGGGAGAGGTGGGATGAGGACTGCAAGGCATTCATCATGCCTTGGGGACACATGATACCCACATTGGAGGATGTGGCATATCTCACAGGACTACCGGTTCAGAGAGAGCCGGTAGTGGGGTAGGAGAGGAGAGACTACCACGACGAGGTGGTAGAGTTGCTGGGAGTGGAGTTTGTGGCCAGACGGAGGAGGCCGATCCGGAGCATCTTGGTAGGAGCCCTCTTAGATGCAGTGGGTCTAAGAGGAGGGAGAAGGGATGCTTTAGAGACCCTAGACGAGTTCGGCACTGGAGTGTGGGCGTCGATCCAGCTTGGAGGGAGGAGCGAGGAGCAGTCAGTGCGGGTCTTCGTGATGTACTTGTTCGGACGGCTTCTGTTCGCGACACAGTCATCGTAGATGAACTTCAAGTTCCTGCTTCTACTGCGAGACCTGGAGCAGGAGGGTCGCTACGCTTGGGGCGCCGTGATATTGGGACACCTATTCTCTCTCCTCCCCAGCAGCTCGCAGCGTTCTCAGAGTACCGAGGGCTGTTGGGTTTACATGGATTTATATTTGAGATGTTTGTTTTTGATGATGAGCAATCAATGAGCATTTCATGAACAATACAATTTCATGTGATATGTATGTGTGAAACATGATAAGAATGACAAGTCAAGCAAATGTTAATCAAGAATCACATGTTTAATTTGATCATCTAAATGTTCACATTATCTCACTAACAATGCTCTTAAATGTAGGTGAGATTGCATGCAAGACAATGTACCAAAACAAGAGCAAATAGATCAAGAAAACCACTAAAGACAAGTACATGTCGACAGCCCCAAAGATGCATGTCGACAGCCCTGCACAGACAGATCTAATAGGGTACTGGCAAGATGTACCTATCGACAGCCCCACTGATGCCTGTCGACAGATCTGCACAGACAGAACAAATAGGCTCCTGACAAAGGTGTGCCTGTCGACAGACTCAAGTCGCCTATCGACAGATCCACACAGGGAACTACCTCCCGGAAAGCCCAGCCTTCTGCCTTTTGCAAGTCTGTCTACATCTGTCGACAGATGCATTCCTTCCTGTCGACAGACGAAGAGAAAATCTCAATACGAGATCTCCATATGTTTCCGACTTGGGTGTTTCCTTTTACCACGACTCTCCATACTTGAACACCCATATAAAAGGAACTCTTTAGAGTTATTTTCATACAGAAGTAGCCACAACACAAAACCCTAAGCAAAGTCTCAAGAGAGAAGATCTTTCTGCTGCTCTGCTTCAACCGTTCGTCCAGGCAAACAAAGAGACATTCTCTGAACGAGATTGAAGCCAGATTGTCCATCTCTCAAGCTTCTCCATCAACTGATACCTGTCAAGACGAAGCTTGAAGCACATCGGGATGATCATCTGAAGAGTTCCACATCAGGATTTGAAATCTCAACTCTGAACTCTTCTTTATCTCTGTTTTTCATATCTGGTGTGTGTGTGTGTTGTTGAGTCAAGAGTCCTTGTACTCGATTCAAGTTTGTCATGTTGTTCTGATCGTGGTTTACATCAGACGACGTGAGTGTGTGTGTGTATTGTAGCGAGTGAACTTGCTGATAAGCAATCTTTCTGCGTGTGTGTGTGGACGGTGGACGTAGGATACACAAGTTGTGTACTCCGAACCACCTTAAATCATCGTGTCTGTGGTTTGAACGTTTCACGCTAGATGTTTGGTAGGCACGTTGATCTTTCACACGCTAGATAAATTGCTATTCTATCTACTTACAACTAACACACATCTTAGTTTAATTTAAACTCTGTTTGAAATATCAAAAGTCTATGTTTCCATCGAAAAGAAGGTCATTATATTTTTAATTGATGGTAACCTATTCAACCCCCCTTCTAGATTACCATATTGTATAATTCCGCACATCTTTCAATTGGTATCAGAGAGAGGTTTCTCCGATTTACTGTCTTAATTGGTTGATCTCACGATCAGGAGATTCTCGATCACATGGAATCTAACAAGGGGTATATGGTCGAGGGACATTCAGTGACCAGGTCACCCTTCTTTGATGGCATAGATTATCCTTACTGGAAAAATCGAATGTAGGTGTTTCTGAGAGCTCAAAATTTCGAGCTATGTAAAATTGTCAGCAAAGAAGCATACACCCTTCCCGAGGACGAAGATACCTGGACGAAGGACCAGATTGCAAAGGGAACTCTCAACTGGAGCGCCCTGAACATGATGCAATGCGTAGTGCATCCCAAGGAGTATTCAAGAGTCTCCACATGCACCTCAGCGAAGGAGATGTGGGACAAGCTTGAACTCATATATGAAGGTACGTCCGAGGTAAGGGAAACCAAAGCAAGCATGCTAGTTTCTGAGTATGAAATGTTTAAGATGAATAATGATGAAACGATCTCAGATATGTTTGCTAGATTCATGTTAATAGGAAATGGATTGAAAGGTCTTAAGAAAGAATACTTAGAAAGTGACTTAGTGAGGAAGATACTTCGGTCTCTTCCATCCTCATGGAACACTAAGGCCATTGTCATTGAGGATTCAAAAGACCTCTCAAAGATGAAATTGGATGAACTAATTGGCTCCCTGATGACATATGAAATAAATGTGAAAAGGAAAGAAACTGAAGAAAACCCAAAAAGGTCAATTGCCTTAAAAGCTTCAAACAAAAGTTCTTCTAGATCCAAAAGGATGTTCAACAGGAAAGTGATGAACCTGAAACGTCTAGTGATAGTGAAAATGATGAAATGGCCATGCTCACTAGACAATTCAAGAAATTTCTCAAATTCAAAAGGAAAGGCTCAGGTAATTCCAAATCCTTCCAAAAGAAAGATTTTTCAAATAAATTTGAATCTAACAAAAAATCTGACATTATATGCTATAAGTGCAAGAAACAAGGGCATATGAGAGGAGAATGCCCCGAACTCAAGAAGAAGTTGAAGAAATAAAAATTCACCTTCAAGAAATCCAAGGCAATGTTGGCAACTTGGAGTGATGAAGATGAAGATGAGGACGCACAAGAAGCCTTTGGAGATGAAGAAATTCAGTGTCTAATGGCTAGAAGCGACGACTCCAATAAGGTAAACTCTTCCTTTGAAACTTATACTGTTGATGAATGGGAAGAAGCATACACTGTCCTGTTTGAAAAATTCTGTGAGTTCAAATCTGAAAACAAGGCATTGAAAAAGAAAATCAATTCTTTTGTTCATAACACACACAATAATGAACACGTTGTTGCCTTAACTAAAGAAATTGAAATGATGAAAATTGATGAGGAAGCTCACATTGAAGAAATGGACTGTTTGAAAACAAAATTGCAAGAAATTCAAAAGGAAAAGGAAAGTCTGACTAACTCTCTTGAATCTCTTCAAAATGAACATAAAGAAACTAAGAATAAGTTGGAACAAGCTGAAAAATACCTTAAAGGAAAATCTGAAGATTTAACAAGGTTTGTACAGGGAAAGCAAAATCTTGATACTATTCTAGGATCAAATATCTTTGTTGCAAAACATGGAATTGGATATCAACCAGTAAAATAAAAGAAAATGGGAGAGACTTTGATAACTTCTTTTGTTGATTCTAGCCCAAGCACAAGCTATCAAGTCCCTTCCAAGAATCAGAAAGATCAAGTCCCTTCAAAGAATCAGAAAGGTTAAGCCAAGGGTAAGAAACAGGAACCAAGAAAATCAGTTCAACTGTTAAAACAACTAAGAAATCTGTCAACAGCCCCAAAGAGGGTTGTCGACAGGTCTGGAAATGTGCTTCCAAAGAAAAGCTAACCAGGCAACAAAAGGGTAAAATGCCCATGCATGTTCCTCAGAATAACAAACCCACTGTTTTGGAAAAATCTTCATTATGTAATGCCTATAAGAAAGTTGGGCACAATGCAAAACAATGCTGGAATAATCCAAATAAACTGAAAATCAAACAAGTTTGGATTCCGAAGCATTTACTTTTTGGCATGAATGATACATTGGGACCCAAAGTAATTTGGGTACCAAAACCTCTTGTCTGATCCACATATGCAGGAATGCCTAGTAGCCCAAAAACAAAACAAATGGTACCTGGATAGTGGCTGCTCGAGGCACATGACGGGTGACAAAGACAAATTCTGCTTGCTGGTGGAAAAAGATGGAGGTCAAGTTGTTTTTGGAGGTAACAATAAAGGTCAGATCATTGGTTCAGGTAAGGTTGGTAAGTATGCCTCCAATTCAATAGACAATGTACTGTTATTGATGGTCTTCGCCATAACTTGCTTAGCATAAGCCAACTGTGCGATAAAGGTCATAAAATTGTCTTTGAATCAAATTCATGTCAAATTGTTGATAAGGAAACAGGAAGTCTTAAATTTTTTGGAAAAAGAGTTAACAATATTTATTTAGTTGATCTAGATGATCCAGAAAATGAAAATTTGTGTCTTGTTGCAAGTAAATAGGATGAGCTTACCTTGTGGCATCGTAGGCTTGGGCATGCAAGCTACAATGTCTTGCACAAGATCATGAGGTTGAAACTGGTAAATGGACTTCCTGAAATTTCCTTCAATAAGAATGAAAATTTTTGTGATGCATGTGCACAGGGAAAACAAACCCGGAAATCCTTCAAATCAAAAGCACCGGTAAGTACCTTCAAACCTTATGAATTGTTGCACATGGACCTTTTTGGACCTACTAGAACATTGAGTCTCAATGGCAAACGATTTGGTTTTGTCATTGTAGACGATTTTTCTAGGTTCACTTGGGTAAAATTTCTGGCTCACAAAAATGAAGCACTGAATATCTTTGAAGAATTCTTTAATAAGATTGAGCATGGAAATGTTAATAAGATATGCTCAATCCGCACTGATCACGGGGGAGAGTTTGATAACAACTCCTTTTCTGATTTTTGCTGACACCAAGGAATAGAACACATGTTTTCCTCTCCAAGGACTCCGGAGCAAAATGGTGTAGTGGAGAGAAAGAACAGAACCCTGGTGGAAATGGCTCGTACTCTTATGGCCAAAAGTCAACTCCCAAGGAGTTTTTGGGCAGAAGCGTAAACACCTCGTGCTACATTCTCAACAGAGCCATGGTAAGACCCGTGATAAAGAAAACCCCCTACGAACTACTAAAAGGTAAGAAACCCAGTATTGGGTATTTCAGAGTTTTTGGCTCATAAGTGTTTATTCATAACAATGATAAAGTTGATTTAGACAAATTTGAAGCCAAAAGTGATCAAGGTATTTTTCTTGGATACTCAGAACACTCTATAGCATATAGGGTGTTTAACGTTAAGAATAAAACTGTGGAAGAAACTCCACATGTTGTTTTTGATGAGTATCATGCAAAAACTAACACTGAAAACCTTCACAAGACTCAAGATGGAGATGCAGAAATAACACTTGAGGAACTACAAGCAAAAGGAACTTCTAAAGCAGTTTCTAAAAATAAAAGTGGATATCTTTGCAGGTACAACGATGAAGATGACGAAAATCTGTTCAGAAAACAGATGTTGAATCTGAAGAAGATCCACAAGAGGAAGAGCCTCAAGATGAAACTCCTCAAGCACACCCTCCTCCAGAACTACCTCCAAAAGATCAACTTCCACAAGTCTAAGATCAACCCGGTCCGTCAACAATCACCAATGTGAGGTATTCCAAAGATCACCCACTTGAGAATGTGTTAGGGAATATAAATGATAAAGTTCAAACTAGGTCTCAGGTTAGACAAATAGTTGAACAAGATCATTTAGCTTTTGTCTCTCAAGTGGAACCAAAACATTTTGAAGAGGCCCTAACAGAAAATTCATGGATTGATGCTATGCATGAGGAACTTGGTCAATTTCAAAGAAACAATGTCTAGAGTTTAGTTCCCAAGTTCATGGCACCTTCACCAAGTTCGTGCAGCCTAGATACGTTGATTTCGTGTCTCTGGAAGACATGTTCAGATACGTTGATTTTGTGTCTCTGGAAGACATGTTTCCCAGGCTGTAGCCCCTTTTTGACACCCAGAGCTGGTCTCCCTTCTGCTATTCTCACAAGCGGTATTCTCCAACCGCTGTGATAGAGTTCTACAACAACCTCCGGGAAACCACTCACGGTGATCTTTATACCAAGGTGAAAGGCACCCCGCTTCTGATCACTCCTAATATTTTCTCCGTTGCACTTCAAATTCCAAATACTGGCATTGATATCATGCAACATCATCCTTTGGCATCTGAGTACTACACACTCATCACTCAGTAGCCATACGATTCATCTAAAGATCGTATGCAACTGAATGCCAACTCCTTCTCTCCTCTTCATCGTCTCATCCACCACATCTTCACCACAATCATAGTCCCCAAGGATGGTAGTCGGGAACTTGTGACTGCCATTCACAAATCCCTTTTTCACACCTTTCTTAACTGTGAACAAGTCAACCTACCACTCCTTTTACTCTCTCACATCTGGGTATGCCTTCGCAATTCCAATAGGTCTATGCCTTATGCATGTCCAATCACTTCTCTTCTTTTGTTCATCGGCATCCAAATCTCCATAGAAGAGATGACCAACCTCAAGTCTCGTAGCTCCTTTGATCTCACTGCTGCTCATAGGATGGGCTACAAATTGGTTGATGGGGTTGTGTCACGAGAACTCAAGGGTAAGGGACCGGCCATTGCTAAGGGTGATGACGAAGATGACGTTGCTGATGATGGTGAGGATGCTAACGAAGACTCTCAGTCCGAGCCAATAGATGCTCCGGGTGAAACATATTTACATTAATTGTGCATTAATTAAAATTTTGTCATCATCAAAAAGGGGGAGAATGTTGGGTTTACATGGATTTATATTTGAGATGTTTGTTTTTTATTATGAGCAATCAATGAGCATTTCATGAACAATACAATTTCATGTGATATGTATGTGTGAAACATGATAAGAATGACAAGTCAAGCAAATGTTAATCAAGAATCACATGTTTAATTTGATTATCTAAATGTTCACATTATCTCACTAACAATGCTCTTAAATGTAGGTGAGATTGCATGCAAGACAATGTACCAAAACAAGAGCAAAAAGATCAAGAAAAGCACTAAAGACAAGTACCTGTCGACAGCCCCAAAGATGCATGTCGACAGCCCTGCACAGACCGATCTAATAGGGTACTGGCAAGATGTACCTGTCGACAGCCCCACTGATGCCTGTTGACAGATCTGCACAGACAGAACAAACAGGCTCTTGGCAAAGGTGTGCCTATCGACATACTCAAGTCTCCTGTCGACAGATCCACACAGGGAACTGCCTCCCGGAAAGCCCAGCCTTCTGCCTTTTGCAAGTCTGTCTACATCTGTCGATAGATGCATTCCTTGTTGTCAACAGACTAAGAGAAAATCTCAATACGAGATCTCCATATGTTTCCGACTTGGTTGTTTCCTTTTACCACGACTCTCCATACTTAAACACCCATATAAAAGGAACTCTTTGGAGTTATTTTCATACAAAAGTAGCCACAACACAAAACCCTAAGCAAAGTCTCAAGAGAGAAGATCTTTCTACTGCTCTGCTTCAACCGTTCGTCCAGGCAAACAAAGAGACATTCTCTGAATGGGATTGAAGCCAGATTGTCCATCTCTCAAGCTTCTCCATCAACTGATACCTGTCAAGACGAAGCTTGAAGCACATCGGGACGATCATCTGAAGAGTTCCACATCAGGATTTGAAATCTCAACTCTGAACTCTTCTTTATCTCTTTTTTTCATATCTGGTGTGTGTGTGTGTTGTTGAGTCAAGCGTCCTTGTGATTGATTCAAGTTTGTCATGTTGTTTTGATCGTGATTTACATCAGACGACGTGAGTGTGTGTGTTGTAGCGAGTGAACTTGCTGATAAGCAGTCTTTCTGCGTGTGTGTGTGGACGGTGAACGTAGGATACACAAGTTGTGTACTCTGAACCACCTTAAATCATTGTGTCTGTGGTTTGAACATTTCACGCTAGATGTTTGGTAGGCACGTTGATCTTTCACATGCTAGATAAATTGCTATTCTATCTACTTCAACTAACACACATCTTAGTTTAATTTAAACTCTGTTTGAAATATCAAAAGTCTGTGTTTCCATCGAAAAGAAGGTCATTATACTTTTAATTGATGGTAATCTATTCAACCCCCCTTCTAGATTACCATATTGTATAATTCCACACATCTTTCAGGGGCTTCACCCCTTTTCTTCAGGTATGCAACTTTCCTTAATGCTCATCATTGATTTTAAATTGTGCCTGACTGACAGGTTCTGTTGTCTTGCAGATCTGGGGGTACACCTGCCTCCCCATGGGGCACGGTGTACAGCTGAAGGGGAGCCGGGCCATGGTACCCCTCATGGCCCGGTGGGAGGTGACTCCCGATCTGAGGGTGATGGATCGGTGCGTCGAGGACGTGTGTGTGCGACTAGACCTCTTCCCCCATGACCAGGTATAATTCTCATCTAACACTCTTCCTGCTTTCCTTGCTATTTGATTTGACTTGACTGACTAGTGTTCTTCCTTCTTACAGGTGGTGTGGACACCTTACCAAGGGGAGGTAGATGCATCTCACCCAGCCGTGGCGGCGGGTTGCCCTCTCTTTGACCGCCACGTGCTGCTGCTCTGCCTGGGGACCTACAAGCCCCTCTTTCTGGAGCTCGTGGTACGGACTCTGGGTTGGCACCAGTCGGCCCTAGAGGTACCCTCTCTAGGGAGGGAGGGACACTCCCATCGATGCTTCTTCACCGAGGACCGAGACTAGGGCGAGGAGCACGGCAGCACCGTCACCTACTGGAGGGGCAGAGGGGAGCAGGTCCTATGACGCACTGACCTCCAGGATAGCACAGCGTACCTGGCAGACTATCGGGTACGCTACGCTGGGCGACTCCGACTGGACTGGTGAGTAGTGAGTGAAATCCTACCCTAACTATTGACATCTGATTGATTTATTCTGACGTGAAAGTGTGGATGACAGATGCCCAAGTCCGAGGTGGTGAGGCTCCTAGAGGGGTGGCTGGCAGAGCAGGCAGTGGAGATGGAGAGACTCCACACCGAGATGCAATTTTTGGTAAGTGACAGCTCACCCCACCTTTGTGAATGATCATGATTTGATTTGATTTGACTGACCAATCTATGTGATTGCAGAGGGAGGAGCTAGCGAGAGTGCGAGCGAGCCGAGACGCAGGGGTGAGCTCATCTGCACAGCTTTCTAGTTGGGACCTGATGGTCCGACTACGAGAGGCCCTGGACCGAGCGGAGGCGAGGATCCAGGAGTTGGAGGCGAGGACACTGGAGCTGGAGACAGAGGTAAGATATTGGGTTACTACCTCTCTGCACATGTTTTTATTTAAACTAACATATTTCCTCATTTATGTGCAGCAGTAGTGAGTTGGGGCGACCCTCCAGGCACAGATGGAGAGTCTGCGGCTGGACCTAGTGAGGACAGAGGGTTGCCTGCTCGAGGCGAGGGAGAGGGAGGGCAAGGCAGAGAGGGCTCGAGCCCAGGCCGTCGCGGATTTAGAGTTTTTGAAGAACCGGGTGTTGAATAAGCGCCGGGAGCAACAGCGACAAGCCCAGCCAGAGATGCCAGGGAGGACGGGGTCAGTCTTCAGGTCCCTTGATGACCTCCTATCCCTAGGAGATCCGTCAGTGGGGCAAGGAGGAGGACCAAGTCTAGAGGCATCGACGGCGACGAGACCACCTCTCCCAGACCGGCACCGAGAGAGAGAGGAGGAGGAGGTGAGCAGCTCGCGTAGGTAGAGGCCTAGCGAGGGGGAGAGGAGAGAGGAGTGAGGAGCGAGGCTCCAGATGTACCACCAGAAGTATGCCCCTATCATGATATGTACAGAACTTGATCATTATAGTGGACTTTTATGCATTTTGTTCATCTAATGTGTGTTTAAATGGTTTGTCAATATCTGTTCCTACATCCACAACACTTAAAGGAAAAAAGTTAGTGTAGATCTGTCTTTATCCCCTTGCCTAAAAATATGTCTTTCTTGAGATCTGGTCAAGGGGCTAAATCTAAAGATAGGAACACAAATAAAATACTGAAGGGAAATATATACATGTACTTTTTTTATAAGAAAATAGGGAAATATGTTAGTATATGTACATGATACCACTATTTTTTTATTTTCTGATTTTTTTTAATTAAAATAAGAAGAAAAAATATGTACATAGTGGAACTATCAACAAAAATATGTACACATCAATAGACTTACTTTTTTTCTTTTCTTTTTTTATTTTAAATCATTTGACACATATTCATCACAAGTCAAGATATAGGGTCTTCATAATCCACCTAATCACATAGGCCATAAGCAAGGGGGATCGTGCATGATATCCTTGACATTGGAGACTGCCCCTAGCCTTCTTGATATTTTCCACCACGGAAGGTCTTACAAGGTCAAATTGCCCCTAGAAGGAGAAATTGGAAGTAAATAGGAAGTCATGAAAGGATTCGGTCCAAACCACTTTTTGTACAATGAAAGACTTAGTTTTCAATTATTTTCAGGGGTACTTTTCATTTTGATTCCTTGGTGGAGGCACGTACTATTTGCTACCTCCTTGATTTGGTCAGCCTTTTTCTGGGTAAGTACTTTTTGCTACCTTTTTTTGACCTTTTGGCTCTTCTTTGCCATTCAGGCTTGGTTTGGCATTTTGCCTTGCATTTGCATTGCCCCTGTTTGTTATGACTTTGTCTTTCAGGTGAGAGTGGGTGGTCCCCTACTCGTAGTTTGCCCCTTTTCCAAACTTGACCGAGTGAGAAGTGAAAAGGGGTTCCATTGACCTGATTAAACACATCCAAGTGTACTTATGATTTTCCAGCTAATGGTCAATACTCTAACATCGTGTGGTGTGTGAAGAGACCCTACCTTGAAAAAACAGAGTCTCAAACTCATGACATTGACAAGTGATGAATGAACAGACTTGACTGACTGACCACTCGACTAAGGGTAGAACTTCTTGAGGTAGACTGCATTCCATGGATGTGACAACTCAACTCCCTCAGCGTCCACTAACCTGTAAGCGTTCCCCGAGTATGCTTCTTTGACAATGAACGGACCTTCCCAATTCTCTTGCAATTTACTCCTGGGACCTAGTGCCTTAATGACTTTGCACTTTAGGACCATTTCACCCACTTCAAATTTTCTCTCAAGGACCTTTTTAGCATAAAAACGTGCAATTTATTGACAATAAACTTGTGCATGGTCAGCCGCTATCATTCGCCTTTCGTTTAAGAGTTCAAGTTGTGCTAATAAAGCCTCCCGATGTTGATTGGGGTCAAGTTCAGAATCCAATTGAACTCTTAGTGAAGGAATGAAGATCTCATATGGGTACCGCATCTGATCTGTATGTCAAAGCATAGGGGGTTTGCCCCGTAGGAGTTCGGACCGAGGTGCGGTAAGCCCACAGAGCCTCAACTAAGCGGTCTGGCCAATCAGGGTTATTATGAGATATGTAAGTTTTCTTTATAATTTTGATGAGAGTTTTATTGGTAGCTTCTGCTTGTCCATTACCTTGTGGATAATATGGAGATGAATGATGCAAGTTAATACCATATTTACCACACATGTCGCGAAGCTCCTACAAAGTGAATTATGGTCCATTATCGGTGACGATGTCCCGAGGCACGCCAAATCTTGCAAGGATGTTGCGCTTGATGAACTTAATGACCATTGAAGCTTTGATCTCTATGAATGCTTCTTCTTCATCCCACTTCGTGAAGTATTCAGTGGCGGTCAGAATGAAGCACTTCTTACGGATTTCTCCAGTTCTGTCCTCGAGTGGACCGACCACATCGAATGCCCACATGGCGAAAGGCCATGGAGCAATGAGAGGGTGAAGAGAGGAGAAAGGAGCATGGATCTTGTCACTGTGGAGTTGGCGTTTAGCACAGTGATGAATAAAGTGAGTGCAATCTTCTTCCATGGTAGGCCAATAATAGTGTCTTAGCAACTTTTGGGCAATTGCTCTACCATTGACATGGCCACCACATTCACTAGAGTGAGCGGCTTCAACAATGCTTTGAGATTCGATCTCATCAAGGCAATGAAGATAGACCCCACCAAGGGATTTCTTGTGAAGAATACCACCTATGATCTTGTAATGTTCAGAGACGCGGCGAATGGCCTGTCTATCAGAAGAAGTGGCATAATCAGGGAAGGATCCATCTTTGAGATAATTTTCAATGTCAAAGTACTAGGGATGGCCATCATCGAGATCGATTTCTGGCTCTTTTGAAAGTGCATGGGTCAGTATGAGAAGGGATTTTCAATCTTTGGATGGAGATGGTTTTAGAGGATCTCCCTAGCGGGATAGGGAGAGAAGAAGCTAGGGAAGCAAGTGAATCTGCTAGAATGTTCTGAGCCCTAGGAGTGCGAACTAGAGTGAGCTTCCTAAACTGCCGGATTACTCTTCCTACCAAGTTTTGGTATGGTTTCAAATTGGGGTCCCGGGTCTGGTACTTGCTAAGGGACTGTCAGAGTATCAATTACAAATCTCCAATTATCCTTAACTCCTTAACTCCGAGCAACAATGCCATTTTCAGCCTAACTAGGAGTGCCTCATATTCAGCCACATTGTTCATGGCAGGGAAGGTCAGTTGGTAGGCGTGAGGAATCACTACCCCTTCCGGTGAGAGGAGGACTGCCCCTATTCCACTCCCTTAAGAATTGAGAGCTCCGTCAAAGTAAAGTATCCATGAAGGTTCACCATCAATAATGGCTCCTAACTCTTCATCCAGAAAACTTTCATCAATGGGAGAACATGAAAGTAAGGGATGGTGGGCTAAATGTTCGGCAATGGCATGCCCCTTTATTGACTTCTGATTAACGTAGGTGATGTCAAATTGATTAAGGAAACTTTGCCACCTCATTAAACATTCAGTCAGAACGAGCTTCTCCATCAAGTACCGAATTGGGTCCATTCACGCCAGAAGCTTCACTTCATGAGCTAGGAAATAATGCTTCAACTTTTGGGCAACCCAGACGACGGCCGCACATGTCCTTTCCATAGCAGTGTATCTTTTATCAACTTCATTGAACAACTTGGATAGGTAATACACTGCTCTCTCCTTCTTCTTGTCGTCATATTGGGCCAAGACTGCTCTAGTGGAATCTTCAGTGGTTGACACGTAGAGCAATAAAGGCCGACCCAGGACCGGAGGAGTGAGAACAGGGGGATTGAAAAGATAACTCTTCAATTCTTCAAAGGCATTTTGACACACATCATTTCAATCAAATTTAGCCTCTCCTCCAAGCATCTCATAGAAGGGCTTGCAGCGGATTGAATGTTCAGAAATGAATCTCCTAATGAATTGAAGTCTACCAATCAGTCCTCTAACTTCTTTGATATTTCTAGGAGGAGGCATGTCGATTATTGCTTTGGCCTTGTTTGGATTAATCTCAATTCCCCTCTTACTAACTATGAACCCAAGCAACTTCCCTGAAGATACTCCGAAAACACACTTCTTGGGGTTCATCTTAAGCTTATGTTCTCTAGACCATTGGAGAACTGCCTAGAAGACTTCAGCATGGCCATGTCGAGTTCTAGATTTAACCAAGACATCATCAACATAGACCTCCATGTGCACATACATCATGTCGTGAAATATTGCCATCATTGCCCTTTGATAAGTTGCTCATGCATTCTTCAGTACGAAGGGCATCACAACATAACAATAGGTCCCCCATGGCGTGGTGAAAGAAGTTTTCTCCTGGTCTTCCTCTGCCAAACGGATCTGATTATACCCAGAGAAACCATCCATAAATGACAACATCTCAAAATCGGCAGTGTTGTCCACTAGGACATCTATGTGGGGGAGAGGAAAATCGTCATTAGGGCAAGCACAATTAAGGTCACAGAAATCTATGCAGATCCTAACCTTACCGTCCTTCTTCATTACAGAGACGATGTTAGCTACCCATTGTGGATAGAGCACAACCCTAATGAACTTGGCTTTGTGCAGCTTGTCAGCCTCCTTAGCTTTTGTTTGACGACTTTTGCATCAGCTTTAAAGACCAAACGGTGCTCGACCAAAGAGGTGTCAAGCTCCGGCATGTCCTCATAGGACCAGGAAAAACCATCGAAAAATTCTTTAAGGATAGCTACAATAGCTTCTTCTTCTTCTACGCTCAAGTTGGCACTAATCAAAACTACCTTCGGAGATTCTTCGGTGCCAAGGTTGATCTCTTTGGTTGGCTCGTTCGTAGCCATGGTTGGCTCATCAAACCTCTTCGTGCCATCCACATAGGAGCTCATTGGGTCCTATTCTTCTGACCCAAGATCTCCCGGCTCATCTTTTTCTTCAAAATCTAGCAGATATACTCCTAAACTATCATCTACTGAATCGCCTTCTACAAAATCTGTTTCTACCAGAACAGGTTCCTCAAGAAATTCCGGGACTTGACTTAACTTAACACATCTCTCAGCCAAGGCCAAAACATATCGGGCAGGGACTTGCCTACCCTTTTCCTTGTGAATGCATGGCTGAGATGGACCAGACTCTTCTAGACCTGACCATAAACCTGATTCTAAACCTGAATCTAAGCTACTATGTACAGGACTATGTACAAAACTATGTACATGAGAAGTGCCCCTAGACGGGCGAGAATTGGAGTTTAGGCTGAATAGAGTCGGCCCCTGGCCGATCGGAGGAGACTCCAAAAAGGAAGGATGCTCGATGGAGAACTCACATTCCCACCTTTGAAAATTGGCATTTTTGTTTGGGAGTCAAGGCTTAGAACCATGAGCTGCTGACTCGAGGTTGCCCCGACTAGCCAGGTGAGTAATGGAGGAAGGATAGGTTGGGAAAGAAGGGGGAGAGAAGTGACAGAAGAAGGAAACTCGTGTGTCGAGCGCACTTCAGCTGAGGAGTGAGAAGGTGAAGGGGATGGAGACGGAGATGAAGATGGGAGATCGGAACCAAAGAGTGAGAGAAGGCTGAAGTCTTCACAGACCTCCTCAAATTCAGCAGCTTCCTCTTCTTCCTCGCTCTCTAACTCAGATAGTTCCTCTACGGCAGGCTCCCTTGTTCCCGGCTGGATGGGTCCCTGAATGAAATGTTCTTTCAGGGTCCAGGTAAGAGGTGTATAGGGTATGAATGGATCTGGATGAATAGGGTCTGGATGAAATCCTAGACCAGCCCTAGCTAACAACCTCTTCACTTGGACACTACTAACAGGACCCTGCATGTCTCTACCCAACCCTCGGCCATGGATATATCCGATCTTCGCCATCACCTCCCAACCTTTCCCTTGAGGACATGTGATGGTTTCAAACTCTTCATCGACAAAGAGAGGTTGGTTCAAATCAAGGGGAGATGGTAAATCGATGATGGACATGATGGGTTTCTTCCCCTTGTCTGGAATAAACAGGTGCGGCATCTGCTCCGATGTGATGGAGTTGAGGGTTTCCACAGTGGGGATGCTCTTGATTTTGATGACCCGCCCATTGAATGGAAACTTGAAGCATTGATGGGCGGTGGAAGAGACCCCTAGAGTTTGCTCTAACCAAGGATGGCCAAGAATGGCCTTATAGGCCAGATCGACGTCTAAGACTAGGAACTCCGAAGACAGAGTAAATGATCCTATTTCCAATTAAAGAGCAATTTTTCCTTTGGCAACCCTCTTGGAATTGTCATAAGCAGCGATGGTGGAGCATATTTTCTCCAAATTATCTTCCCCTAAACCCAATTGTTTAAGGGTCTTCATCGGACACACATTGATGGATGCCCCAGTGTCGATAAGAGTGGAATCCACCGAAACCCCGTTGAGGGTGACGGTTAGATAGAGAGGAAGTGAACGACAATCAGGGGCTGCAAGATCTTTGTCTGAGAAGGAGATGGAGGGTCCTTGGGTGAGGGAAAGGATAGCATTGGTCACCTCACTAGCAGGAAGGTCATCATTGACCATGATCTTTTGGAGGAATTGGAGGAGAGTGGACTGATGTGATGGTGACTTCCGAATCAATTCTAGGATGGATACCTTTGCAGGGGTCTTCTCTAAGTGCTGAAGAATATCATATTCAGTGTCGGCAGGTGGCGGAGGTCCACTATCTTCCTCATCTTGCGATGGCCGTGGGAGTGGGGGAACAATGCGGTTCCGGAGGGTGACATGAACGTTCTCCTGAGACCTCGGGAGAATGAGTTGGAAGGGTTGGGAGCCATAGGTGGGTGACTCATAGGTGGAGGGACTAGGAATAGACTGGGTATTCTGGCGAGCGGGTCTGATGAGCACTAAAGGCCGCTCATCCAGGATAGCATTGACAGTGGTGGAGGGCTCCTGGGACTCTACTGAGGGACACGGGTACCACTCCTCAAAACCTTCTACCCCCCATTGTTGTTCCCTTCTCACAACCCGAGGTCCTGGATGTGTCATGGTGTTAACCTTCTCCTAAGACTTGGAGGTGGAAGGGTTGTTGTTGTTTTGGTGGTTGGGGAGGGGATTCTGCACTATACCCAGGTCCCTTCTTGTGAACCTAGACTTGGCAATGGAGACTTGGGGGGTGGAACAAAGCGAGGCTCGTAAAATCAGGTTGTGCTGCCAAAAGTTCACTCTCATTGAAGGCCATCTGTACCGGCGATCCCTCTCAAGACCTCTTCTGTGGTGTCTTAGCCCTATAGAGGAAACACCGGCCATCGAGGAGGTCTACGAAGGCCTGTGCGAAAGCCACTTGGGGGGCAGAACACTGGCACGAAGCATCCTCCGAGCAAGGTTCTGGTGGCCTTCTCTGCAAAAGGACTGCATGTCCTACTCCAGGAAGTGTCCGGAGTGCCAGAAGTTAGGATAGCTCATCAAGCAGCCAGCTGAACAGCTGTACACCTTGTTCGAATCACGTCCTTTCGCCAGATGGAGAATTGAAATCTTGGGTCCGTTCCTAGAGGCTCAAGGGCGAAAGAAATTCATGTTCGTTGCCATCGACTACTTTACCAAGTGGATCAAGGCAGAGCCTGTTGCCACAATCACTGACTAAGCTGTATGGAAGTTCGTGTGGAAGAACATCCTTTGCCGGTTTGGAGTCCCAAAGCTGATTACTTCGGATAATGGAAAGTAGTTCGACAGCACATTTTTCAAGCAAAAATGCTCCGAGATCGGCATCTACAACCACTTCACTTAAGTAGCACATCCCCAAGCAAATGGTCTGGTCAAAAATGCCAACTAAACACTGCTACATGGGATACGCACAAGAGTTGAAGACGCGGGGGGTTCATGGATCGAAGAGCTCCCTAACGTGCTATGGTGCCACCGAACAATTGCTCGAGTGGCCACCGGGGAGACCCCCTTCCACTTGGCTTATGGCACAGAAGCTGTCGTTCCCTTAGAGGTCACTCTCCCCGTGATTCGAACAACACACTTCGACGAAGCGGCTAATAACCGTGCGCTTAGGGAGAACCTAGATATGCTTGACGAATGCCAAAGCGATGCCAGCATCAGACTAGTCTCCTACCAACAGCGACTCGCACAATATTACAACTCCTCGGCGCTTCTTCGAAGGTGACCTTGTTCTACGCCGGTGCTAGGCATCAAATCCCCGAAGAGCAATCGGCAAACTCGCCCCGAAGTGGGAAGGACCTTATTAGGTCGTCCAGGTTCTTGGAAAAGGCTCTTATAAGCTGACTACTCCTAGTGGTGAAGCCATACCCAGGACCTGGCATGTATCCAATCTAAAGGTTTATTATTTTTAAAAGCCTCTTGCATGGCATCCTACTTCTCCTCTTTCTCTTCTTTCGGTATGCTCGAAAGGGTATTCAGGACATCCCTAGTCGAGGCTTTTCAGCTCGAAAGGCTAGTGCGATACCTAAACCCTAGAGCAAAAGGTGTTCGGCGCAAACCCTGGTCGGGACTTTTCTCAGTTCCAAATGACCTGCGCGGTAACCATGAACCCTTTAAAACGACTAACGAATTCTGATTCAAACAGAACAAACGCAAGGGAAAGAAGATAGAAAAAGAAAGCCATTTGAATACTCAAAAAGAGGAATCTATTCAAATTCTTCTAACAAAAGCGCTCGGTCGCAACGAGCTACAAAAAGGGGAAGGAGATACATTCATGGTGTGATACCTCGAAATTTCATTCTTTTATATTGTGCATGTGTATTTACCTGTTGTGTGTATAGCATGTGTATTCAATTGTGCATATTATATTTTCTATACTTCTCATGAACACATGCATGTATATATATATGATATTTTATGTGAGAATAGGCAATTAGCTAATTTTGTGTATATTGTGTATACTAAAATCCTACACATATTATACTTAAGTAATATTGTGCATGTTTAATCTAATTACCGATGTGCATGTTGTATTTATCTATTTCATGCCTAATGTACATAACTATGTTGTATATTTATATATATGTCAATCCAAGTGTGTGCATGCAAGAATTAATGATTGTTGTATAGATTATTCTTAATTAACTTATTGCATATTTCATCTTAATGATATTATGCATGTACTATCTAAATCTTGAAGTGCATATTATACTACCTATTCTATGGATATTGTGTGTAAATATATGAAGTACATATGTATACATGTGTGTTATCTTATACATGTGATATCTAGATAATTTTATATGCATTAAGTTATCCATAGTATATACATATAATGTACTTAAATAGCGTTGTGTATATGATATGTAACTACTGTTACCTACCTTGTAAGTATACGTGAGTTATTTTGTACGCGTATAAATATATATATAAGTGTGCATGCATTATCTAGCTATCAATGTACGTAATATATTTATAAATCCCATGCATATTGTATATGTTGTACATATATTATCATACATCTTGCAAGCAAGTGTGAGTTTATTTCCGTGCATGCAATATATATTTAAATGTGTATGAATTATTTAATTATTGATGTGCCTATTATATTTAATTATTTTATGCATGTTGTAAGTAACCATGGTGTGTATATGTATACATACATATGTTAATCTTGTTTAAATGATAATTACCTACTTTAATCATGTTAAATTATTTATGATGTGTAGGGTACTCAAATAATAATGTGCATGTAATATTTAACTAATGATGAACACATTTCATTCATAGGTTCACGCATGATGTATGTAATCATGTAATATGTAAGTATATATGCATGTATGTATGTTATTTATGCATATTACCTTTAATTAAGATTAGTGTAAGTTATATTTAAACAAAAATTATGGAATGCATGTACTTTATGTGGTGGGGGTATATGTAATTATTTTTATGCATATTAAATTATTTGGGTGTATTTATGCATTTATTTTAAGGTTTGCCAGTGTTTTGGCCAAAACTGCCAGGCCAGTGATTGGCGTCCACATCCCTGGACGCCAATGCACTGTTGGCGGCCACCCCCTGGACGCCAATAGCATGTTGGCGGCCAGACCCTGGACGTCAACTGTTAGGTTGACTACAACCGATGTTGACGTCAATATCCTCCTGTGTAACGGTTCTAGATTTGTTAACGCTCACGTTTTGGCCAGTTCCAGATTAGGAAACTCATCCTAATGCATAGGAAATCTACCCTAAAGTGTACCCAACCCGTCCAACTCTATAAAATGCTCATCTTAGGGTGAGGGGAAGTCTTTTTGGCATTGGTGAAACCCTAGCTCACAATGGAGAAGAGCTGATCCTTAGAGGGCCGGATCTGAAGATTGGAGGTGTTCCCCGAGGAGCTAAAACAACTGGGAGATAGCCTATGCATAGGAGAAGAAGTTCCAACTCCGAGGAACCACCTGCATCAACAGAAGAAGAAGAAGATTTAAGGAGAGTTTGAGCACCTTCTTGGACAGGCCGAGGAGGGCTTCATCAACGAATCTTGATCTTCGTAGATTTTTTTAGAGGCAAGTAAACCCTAGATCTCAATCTTAAACATGTCCCCTAAGTCCAAGGTATTTTTTTGGATTTTTCCTCGAGTCCTGGAACCCCCAAATTCCCCTTTGTATTGAGTGCTACCTATGTGTGCTGCTGGGAGGAAGTTGGCGGCAGCATCTGCTGCAGTCAAGTTCTTCAGTTGGCGGCCAGGGATGCTACAGTTGAAAGTAGGCGGCCACATCCCTTGCAGTTAACTTCTTCAGTGTCCTGAAAATGTATTGTTTGATCTTCTTAAGTTGTTTAAATGATTTCTGGATATAGTTACATGCTGTAAATTTTATGTGTGGTTGTATATAGTCACTAGGTCATATCATGAGGTTGCCCTAATTTTCTATGAACTATGTTAATTATTAAAATTCAGTAACTAAACTATGAGCATGTTTAAATCTTGTATAAATGGATTTTGTTGTGAATTGGATCTCATGATTTTTCCATGACATATTGAATACTGATATTAGGTTTCTAAACTGTTAATACCCTGACGGGACAATCATCTGATGCCTCTCCACTCTATTATTTCTAGATGCTTTCTCTCTCTAGAACCTAGAGAGAGAGAGTCTGGGTATTCGGTTTCTCTGGTGTAGGTGACCTAGCCGCCAACCCTTGGGCCTGGCCGGCCATGGCCGCCTCAGGGGAGGTGCCTGCTCCTCCCCTGGGTCGCTCCTTTGCCCGTGTGGTTGCTGCTTCTCTCGAGCTTCCACATGTTCCCACCATACAACATGCCCCCGCCTTCACTGATCTTGGTGAACCTGTGGTTTTCTTCAGCAAGGAGGAGATGGATGCATCGCTGATCCCCTTCCAGTTCTCGGTGGTTGCAAAAACAGCTTTTGGGCGGCCTGCTATTCCTGAGATTCGATCTCATATCCAGTCTAGATGTGGTCTTAAAGAATCGTTTCTAATCAGTGCTTTGGACAATCATCATCTACTCTTCAGATTCAAATGTCACGATGACTATCTCAGGGTGCTTTTACGTGAATTTATCTATGTCCAAGGTAAGCGGTTCAGATTTTATAAGTGGTCTCCTCTTTTTAATCTATACGAAGAACCAACTATTCTTCCTTTTTGGATTGAGTTTCCCGCTCTTCCTGTTAACTTATATCAAAAGAGTTTGTTGTCTTCTATTGCGGCCAACGTTGGCCCAGTTCTTCAAGTCGCACATGATACTGAACTCCTTAACACTAAGGCGGCCCGGGTTTGTGTGGAAATCGATGTGCTGAAACCTAGGCCTGACAGGGTCTGGATTGGGATGGGTGAGTTAGGAGGATATTGGCAAGATGTTATTTACCTTAATATTCTGGATTATTGTCATGGCTGCCGGCGGCTAGGGCACAATCAGGAAAAGTGTCGCTCTGTGGAGTCTGGGGTGCTTTCCAATAAACAGCGACCCGTTACAAAGCCGACAGTGGGGAAACCTAATACCACTTGGGTTCCGGTTGCTGATGGCGGAGCAGGAGGTGAATCGCGTTCAGACGAAGCGGCTAAGGAACATGGGGATCCTGAGTCCCGGAATCCGAGTTCTTGTAAAGAGGTGTCGATCGGTCCAACGTCGAACGTGCATGGGACTGTTGGCGCGACCGTTGTAACGGGTACAGGTATCACGTTGGAGGAGCAACGGCCATCATTAACTCCGATACCGCAGGTTTGCATGCAGGAACTTAACGTATTACGTGCGCCTCCTGACCCTACTCTGGAAGTCTTTACTGATAACAGGATTGCTGATCCCCCATCTTTGGGGATGCAACCTCCTGTGCCGGCAGAAGATGCATTGGGTGAGATAGATATTCGTCGATCTGAGGTTGATACGTTAACGTTGGCTAGACGGGATAATCAGCTGATGCCTCTCCACTCTATTATTCCTGTTGACACTGGTGGGGCTCGTAGGGAACGGGTTGTTACTAGAGCGCGTGCTCGTTCGGAGGATAGAGGTAAGGATCCATTATCCCAATGAATTCAGCCCTTTTCTGGAATATCCGGGGGATCGGAAATATGTCTTCTCGCAGGTGTCTCAAAAAAATGGTTCGTCAATTTCATCCTTCTATTGTGGCTATTATGGAGCCTAAGCAATGTCTTACAAAGGCCTCTCGGTTATCTTATTCTTTGAACCTGGATAATTTTGCGGGTAACTTGGATCAGGAATCCAAGATTTGGGTCTTCTGGGATTCAACCATTCCTTTTCAAGTCGTGGCAACATCTGACCAGTATATTACTTTGGGGCTTCCTTCTGCGGATGGATTTTCTTGCTTTATTACTTGCATCTATGCTTCTTGTGAATGTGCTACTCGTCGCCAGATGTTTGACGAGCTTATTCAGTTTTCTGTTTCGATGGATGTCCCTTGGCTTCTTGGTGGCGACTTCAATTGCATCGCCCACCCATCTGAAAAATTTGGTGGTTTATTTGGTAATAACACTGGTATGATCGATTTTAATGCTTTTATTGCTGCTATTGGCCTTTTTGATGCTGGCTTTATGGGCCCTACTTTTACTTGGAGCAATAATCGTACTGGAAGTGCTAATATCCGTGCTCGTTTGGATCGTATCCTTATGAACAATCGTTGACAAGACAGCTGGCCGAACCTTCTTGTCTCTCATCTTAGGAGAGGTCCCTCAGACCACTCCCCTCTAGCGGTTTCTAACTGTATTGTTGCTAGAGGCCCTAGTCGGTTTATCTTTCAAAACATGTGGCTTTCGCATGACTCTTTTCATGCCCTTGTGGATGAATCCTGGAGGAGGAATGATATCCAACATTGGAATCCTCTGATTCGGCTGCAGGTGAAGCTTAAAGAGGTTAAGTCTGCCCTCAAATGTTGGAACCGAGATGTCTTTGGCAATGTTCAGTAAATGGTTATTTTGGCCTCGGAGCAGGTGGACAAACTTCAAAGTGCATTTGATCTGGTGTCTTCTGATGCTAACAGGTCTGCTCTCTACACAGCCAATGCTAATCTTAATATTGCTCTTGCAAGGGAGGAAGATTTTTGGAAACAAAAATCGAGGGTGGACTGGCTTACAAATGGTGAACGAAATACTTCTTTTTATCATGCCACGGTTAAGTGTAACAGGCGGAAGAGTTTCATCCATAGACTAAAAATTGATGGGCATTGGTGCATGGATCAGGATGTGCTCTGCCATGAAGCAACTACTTTCTTCCAGTCGCTTCTCACCTCTCAAAATCATGTTATTGATCATAATATTCTGGATAATATCCGGCTGTTATTACTCAGGATCATAATGACATGCTCTGCAGGACACCTTCGGCGAATGAGGTGAGGTCTATTGTTTTTGCTATGAATGGACACAGCGCTCCTGGGCCGGATGGTTTCTCGGGCTTGTTTTTCACTCACTGTTGGCCCATCATTGGTGACGATGTGATAGCTGCCGTTCAAGGTTTTTTTGCGGGTTACACTCTTCCCCGTGGGCTTACGTCTTCCATTATTACCTTGATTCCTAAAGTTGATGAGCCTCAAACTTTCAGTGATTTTAGGCCTATTACCCTGTGCAACTTTGTCTATAAGATTATTACCAGGGTGTTTTGTGACAGACTTGCTCCTATCTTACCCTCTATCATTTCTGAGGAGCAAAGTGCTTTTGTCAAAGGGAGATTCATTCTGGATAATGTTTCTCTTGCTAGACATATTTTGAGAGACATTGACCGTAAGGTGAGAGGTCATAATATTCTTTTCAAATTGGACATGGCAAAGGCTTATGATCGTATGGAGTGGGATTTCATCCTGCAGGTCATGAACAAATTCGGTTTCTCTCCTAGGTTTACTTCTTACATTGCCATGGTTCTATCTAATTGCTAGTCTTCTGTTAGCTTCAATGGTTCGTTGGCAGGATTTTTCAAATCCACTAGAGGTATTCGGCAGGGTGATCCTCTAGCTCCTATCTTATTTATTATTGCTTCTGAGGTCCTTAGTCGTGGATTGAGACAGCTCTTTAACTCTGGTCGGATTCAGCACTATAGTAGCCCCAGGGGTTGTTTGAAGGTTTCTCATCTCCTTTATGCTGACGATACTTTGATCTTTATGAATGCGGGTATTCTTAATGTCAAAACTTTGTTATCTTTCCTGCATGCCTATGAATTGAGCTCTGGTCAACAGGTTAATCCCAGTAAGAGTTGTTTTCAACTTTCTGTTAAGGCTCCTAAAGTGTTAGCAACTAGAATTTCTCAAATCACTGGATATCGCTGCCACCATGGTAGTATGATCTACCTGGGAATTCCTTTAAAACCTAAACAGCTGAAGACTCAAGACTTTAAATTCTTGGTTGATAGACTCACCTGCAAATTAGCGGGTTGGAGGGCTAAATCGCTGTCTCAAGCTGGCCAGGCTGTGCTTATCAGGTCAGTTCTTTTGAGTCTACCTGTCTACTTGGCTAGTTCAATCTCTATCCCCAAGTCTATTTGTCATCAGATAAACAGGGTTTGTGCCAATTTTTTCTGGCAAGGAGCTGATGGTAGCCATCGTCGCCATTGGGTTAGTTGGCACAGGTTGCAAAAACCTTTTGTTGAAGGTGGCCTTAATTTCAGAAACATTGAGACATTACAAATTGCTATGGCTGCTAAACAGTTATGGTCTATTTTGCATGGCAATTCCCTCTGGTCTACTTATGCCAAAAAAAGGTTCTTAAAAGGTTCACATCTTCGGGACATTTTCAACCCCTTCCCTTATGGTATTTCTAAGAAGAACTTCTTGCAGGCTAGAGATATTGTTCTGGATAATTCTAGGTGGTTGACTGGCGATGGTTCCACGGTGGATTTCTTTCGTGATAAATGGATTGGAAATTGTACTGTTTTGCATGGCATGAGGAATGCGGCTTCCTATACTCAGCAGTGGCCTAGAATATCAGTTCGGGATATGGTCCTTTTACCTCATGAAAGTATTTGGAACAGTTTGAACTACAATCCGCATGAGGTTCAATCCCTCCTCTCTCAGCGACCGGATGTGTTCATTTGGGAAGGATCTGCTCATGGCGAATTTTCTGTAAAATCGGCCTACTGTCTTGCTTCTCATAATGGTATTCGCCGGCCTGCTTTTACTAAACTGTGGCATCATGCGTTTCCTCCTCGTTCAGCCATGTTCATGTGGAAGATCCTTCATAGGGCGGTTCAGGTGGATTCTCGCATTATGGAATGTGGCATCCCGGTGGTTTCCAAATGTGTATGTTGTGCGGACCATCACCTAGAATCTCTGGACCATCTGTTTATCTCAAGCGACATTGCCACGGAGTTATGGTCCTGGGTGGCGCCTTTGCTCCACAATAAAACTACATGGAGCGACCATATTACTATTAGATGTTGGAGTATTATTGCTCACTCAAATTTGCGTTCGGCTTATCATTTTGCAGGTTTGCTGGTTTGCCTCTTAATGATTTGGGAAATATGGAAGTTCAGATGCACTGCAAGAATGGAGGGCACCCTTCGGACTGTTGACGATATTAAGCAGTCCATTATGTTTAATGCACACCGAATTGTTAATATGATGCACTTCTCTCGGTCTATTTCTTCTGCTCAGGCTGATGCTCTTCAGGGGTTTAACATTCATCCGGTGGTCAACATCAAAGTTCCTTTCCCGGTAAAATGGCTTCGTCCACATCATAACTACTGTCTCAATGTGGATGGGGCGTTCAAAGGTACTACTGGCATCTGTGGGGGCGGTGGCTGCTTCAGGGATTCTAGAGGTCAATTCATCTACGGATTTGCATTCTACTATGGCGCTGGCAGTAGCCTCCTGGCTGAGTTGAGGGCGATGCATGATGGCTTGCGTTTAGCACTTGAGAGGCGGCTTCCTGTCTCCATTCTTTATTCAGATTCGGCCCTGCTGGTTGGTGCTATCCACTCTGGGCGGTGTCCTCATTGGTCGGTTTTCCCTTGGTGGAAGGGTATATGCAAGATGGTTGAACAGCTTAAGCCGATAATTCAGCACTCTTTCCGGGAAGGAAATCAGGTGGCGGACTGCCTGGCCAATCATGCGTGTGCTCAGGCGAACAACACAGTTTACTCCGACTTCAGATTGCTCCTCCCTCTTCTAGGGGTGCGCTTCTTGTGGATAAAGCTGGCCTACCAAGCTTTCGGATTCCTTAAAGAGCCCTATTTTTTTTTCCTTTTTGGTCATTGTGGTTTTCCTACTTTGGTTTTCTTAATTCTAGTAGGTTGATGTTTCATCAGGCGTCGGGTGTATCATGTACTTTGTCCATCTCGATCATATCTATAAAATTTTTGGCAATGGGTTGATCGCCTGGGGGGGTGAGCACATTTTCCTCCTCTGGAGGAAAATGCACCTGACCGGTCGCTGACCCTGTTGCCCTGCTTATAAAAAAAAAAAAAAAAAAAACTGTTAATACCCAACCATGCTAATGTGTACCATGTTTAGTGATATTTAAATGAATACGTCTGAAATCTTGTTTAAATTGTAGAAATTATATTTACTATTCGAAAAATCTAGAAAATTTCATATGTGATTTGCTTACTGTTAATAACCTGTGATAAAAATTTAGAACTAAATTGATGACAACAAGTATAATTACTAATTAAACTATGGGAATTATTCATATTAGATGTGTTGAATCTAATCTTGTGTAATTCAGTAATTAACAGCATGTTTAGGACTGTAATGTGAGTTGTTTTACTTCTGAAAATAGTAGTATCATGATTAGGCTAACTGAGATGTGTGCAATTGATTAATAATACATATAAAGTGATTAAATAGTTTATATGAAGTGTGTGAATAATGAGAGAGAATGTGATAAGATGAATGTGTAATAATTGGGCCGAGATTGACACTGCTACCCTAGAGGCTTCGAGAGCTGCACTATAGAAAAGTCCCTATGGGAGGCTCTACATTGAGAAAAGTATATCCTAAAGGCATTAGGATAAAAACCTGGAGGTGGACAAGTACCACTGGATAGGGTGGAAAGGGCTTCTCCCGGTCTGCGCAGTTACCAAGATTCACCACTACATTACCTAGGAGGTGAGTATGTGATTATGAGTTATGTGATTATGAGTTGTGTTATGAGTTATGTGCTATGAGATGCAATGCGATGTGCTATGAGATGAGCTGTGTGCTATGAGATATTGGTGTGTGTCCTCTAGTAAGTAGTTAGGACTATGTGTCATGGCATTTTAAGCGATGGAATATGAATAAAGTGTGAGATGATATGCGAATGTGGCACGTGATGAGTGCAAATGATATGATATGTGATAAGTGAAAATGAAAAAGTAAGTGATATGAAGAATATGTGAAAAGATATGTAAGGGAGTGTAATGTTAATGAGAGTATGCTTGCATGTGAAAACCAATGTATTAATGCTCTATGTTCATGTTTTCATGTATTAATATCTCAATTGTAATATCACGTTTAGCATCATGACAGGTAGTTTATTTAACTTTGGATAATAAGGTATGTGAATAAACATATGCATTCATGTCTTTTATGCAACGTGAAAAATGAACATGTGGAATTACTAAATGAATGAGATTGTGTGTGAATAAATCTAATTCCATGTAATTGAGTTTAGTTCATGTCAAAACAGCGAGTAAAGTATGGTTATGAATGTGATAAGTACAAGAAAGAATGTTTAGGTTCCATGCTAGGTGTGATGTTTACTTGGCATAAAGTTCCATGCTTAAGTGCTTATTGTTGCCAACCAACTTGACTATGTTTTAACTATTCAATTCATGCTAATAAATGTGAAATCATGTGAAATGATATTTATTTACATTAAAACAGCAAGCAAAATATGCAATTAAATATGAAAAGTGCATGTGAAAAATGAAGAGTCATCATGCTAGGTTGTTCATTTCTTTATGCTTAATTCTATGTTCTAGTTTGTAGAAATGTATCATGAAATGAATTAATGTTTGGATGGATGATTCATGCTACATGTTAGGTGTAGAAAACGTGTTCATGTGTTAGTACCCAAGATTTAGAATAAAAATGTGATAGTATAAAGCATGCCTAAGTGATTTAAATATATGTTGATAGTAAGAGTATGTACCATGTGTATTCTTGTAGTTTAAATGATAGTATGTAAATCCTTAGTGTTTAATAGTTTAACATGAATGTGATATGCTTAAGGTTAAATCTTTGATTTGCTTGCTAAGTCTTTAGACTCACTCTTTGTAAGACCCGGTTTCCCGGCTTTCCATCCGGCGCCTGGGATGACTGGCCACTAACGTGTCCAGGCTGGGCGACGCGTTGGTGTCGCGGCGTGGGTGTCCATCGCGATAGTCATCTGTGTCGCGACGTTCGGGTGCGTCGCTTTCTCGTCGCATTTTGGTGTAACTCCTCGGGTTCTGTGTGCCTTAGCGTTGATCTTGGGATCGCGTCGGGCAGGGGTGTCGCATTCTGAACGTGACATGTTCCCTATCGCCTTCTGGTTGGGAAGGCAACGGCCCCTATGTCGCGTTCCGGTTGTTGCTGTGGCTGTGTGCCACGTGAGAGATGGGAAAATAGATATCAATCAGTTGAATGCTTTCAACCGCCTCCTTCATTTCATAGTTTGTCAGATTCTGGTTCCTAGAAGTGCAACATTCTCCTCTTGTACCAAGGTAGATTCGGATATGATGTTCTGGGCCATACAGAACAAGGAGATCAACATGGCTGAAGTAATGATAGAAAGGATGAAATTTTCTAGTGATCAGATTTGGGATACCAAGAGCAAGCTCAATGTTTCTCTACCCTATGCTCACCTGCTTACCAAGATTTTCAAGTTTTTTGGTATTGATTTGTCAGGAGCAGTTGTTGAAAAGATGGGCCAAGCTATTAGGTCCAGAAATATAAGGAAAAGTGGTTTCTCAGTTGTAAATGGCGTTTGGTCTAAGACCTCCATGGCTGAGGGAGAGGCCATTATGGAAGAAGTTCAGGAAGTTCAGGAAAAAGTGCAAGCAGCAATCGCAGAACTAGTAGCTGTAGCCCCAGCTGTGCCAGAGCAAGAAGAATTAGCATCTGCAGCAACCCCTGTCTTGGAATCAGTAGCAGAAGAGTCAGCAGCAGCTGTAGACTCTCTATTTGTAGAAGAATTTCTAGAAGAATCAGCAAGAGTAGCTCTGGAGAGTTCTAATGAAAGAATTGAGGACATCTCTCCTGAGGAAATTATCCCCTTTGTGTCTACAACAGCAGACCATCTACCCACCTCTATTGTAGCCTCTATACTTAGAGGGTAGTGGACTCTATTCTCTCCACCCTAGTCACTTCAGAGACTGGTGGTTGTTCCGAAGAGGAAGTTGTGGCATCTGGCCACTTTGCAGAATCTGTAGCAGCTACACCAGTTCAGGAGGAGCAATCAGGTGCTCCAGAAGATGTCTTGATGGAGGAAGCTCCTATTCAGGGGGAGCAGCCTTGTGAAAGACAAGAGGTCACAGAAGAAGCAGCACACACTGATATGCCTATGGGCAGTGTGCCTGCTGAAGAAATCTTTGCCAGTTCACAGGGTGATGGCACTCAGGGGGTGGAACATGACAATCCCCCAGGTAATGATGCTAGAGATGGGGAGATAGCCAGCTCCTCAGAATTAAATGATGATCAGCAGCCTCCAGCTTCAGAGGCATGGAAGAAAGGAAAAGAAGTGGTTTCTGATGTTCCACTCTTGGCAGATACTCCTTTTGAGAGGCAGGTGAAACAGAAAATAGTCATAAATTTGAAGCATGTTTTTAAGAGATTGGATGTTCAAGGTACAATCTTATGCTCTCTCCAATCAGATGTAAATTCCATTTTCATGAGCCAAGCTTCATCTTCCAAGGAGATTTCAAGTATCAGAAATGCCATGAAATGGTTCAACAACGAGATGGGCAGCATGAAGACAATGCTTTCTGAGATTCTGAAGGTGGTTGGAGCTCAAGTTGCTTCTCCTCATCCACCTCCTGCAACTCAAGTTCCAGAATCAGGGCCATCAGTTTTGGTTCCCGAGCCTCCAGCTCCCACTTCTTCCCAAACACCAGTTCCTCAATCTCCACCTTCATCCTCCACTGCACTGAAGGGTTGCGGAATTCCCTATATGGTAATCTAGAAGGGGGGTTGAATAGATTACTGTGGATTAAAAAGTTTATCACCTTCTTTTCTTTAAAACACAGATTATCAAAACAATATTAAACTCTAAGCTATGTGTGGATGTGTGTGACTTGATGACAGATAGATAGAAAACTACAATACATCTGTATAGACGCCGTGCCTACCAAACATCTAGCGTAAAAGCGTTCAAACCACGAGACATGCAGATTTACGTGGTTCAGAGTACACAACTCGTGTATCCTACATCCACGGGCCACACACACACGTAGAACAATCTGCTTATGAGCTAGTTCACAAACTACAACTCACACACACGTGTTATCTGATGTGCAACCACGATCAGATCAACACCCACACACGTGTATCAAGCACAAGGACTGCTTGAAACACAACACACACACACAGATATGAAAAAGTAGAAACAGAGAAGAGTTTGAGAGTTGAAGACCAAATCCAAATTTGTAAACTCTTCTAGTAAGCGTCTAGCTGGACTTCAAGCTTCGTCTTGATGATCACAAGTTGATGGAGACACTTGAATCCACGACGTTTAGGCTTCACCTTCCGCTGGAGAGACTTCTCTTCTTGGTTCTGGGCGGTAGGTTGAAGCAGAGCAGCAGAATAAGACTTCTCTTGAGAACTCTTTAGGGTTCTTGCTTGGAGGCTGCTTGTGTATGAGATTTGCTTCAAAAGGATGTTTATATATTGGTGTTTACATATGGAGAGACGTGGTAGAAGGAAACACCAAGTTTGGCAACTTTCAAACTTCCCGTATATGAAGCTTCTGTACGTCTGTCGACAGGTCATACACTTGCTGTCGACAGGGATCAACAGTGTGCCAAGTTCCAGAAGTCTGGAAGTTCTGTTGAAGCTCTCACTGTGTGCATCTGTCGACAGGTGCCTTGGTGCTGTCGACAGGCACATGTTTTCCAAAACTGTGATTTTCTGACTGTATGCTTCTGTCGACAGGAGGCTTTGTTGCTGTCGACAGGGCTTGTTTTCCAGAACATGTATGTTGCTGACTGTTGGTATCTGTCGACAGGGTCTTGATGGCTGTCGACAGGTACACTGTCTTTTGACTTTTCTTGATCTTTCATACTTGTTGTTGGCACATGTCTTGCATAGTATATCTCCTACATTAGTAAACATAGTTAGTGAGATATTATTAACATATATAATCAAGCATTGTACCAAGTTATTGTGACAAGTCATTTGTATGAAGATCTCATGCATTAAACTCAATTCACATTTGTTTACATTGTTCATCATTGTTCATCATCAAAAAACATGTTGTATTTATTATTTAGAATGTGAACCCAACATTCTCCCCCTTTTTGATGATGACAAAATTAATCAATCAATTAAGTAAGTGCACAATTGAGTTTTCTCCCCCTTTTGACAACATCCAAAAGCACACACTGGAGACACATGTATTATGCACAGAACAAGGATTTGCATTGATTTTCCATAAGGCATACACAGTACATGAGGTGCTAATAGGAAAAATTACATGTAAAGGGAAAGACATGACATGATGACCATTTGAAAGCAACATTACATAAAACAGAATAGGATTCAATTGAAACTAAGATAACAGGACTGGAGTCAATCCTAGACACATAAACTAGCTAAGCATCTTCATCAACTGGCTATGGAGGACGCTCAGTAATAATGGTGTCCAGACACGAATCCAGTGCTGCAATGCTAGAGTCCATTGCGTCCATTCTTACATTGAGCCTATCAAACCCTGTTGTCATCTGAAGTTGTAACTGAGCAAGTAGTTGACGGATGGAAGGCTCAGCAACATCAGCAGTAGCATCTCCCGGAGCATCTAGTGGCTCAGACTGGGAGTCTTCTTCATCTTCATCTTCCTCGTCAGCACCATCATCCTCAGCAGCAGCTGCTCCTTTGCCCTTGAGGTCTCGTGTGACAAGGCCATCTACCAACTTGTAGCCCATCCTCTGAGCAGCCATGAGGTCATAGGAGCTACGGGATTTGAGATCCGTCATCTCCTCCTTTGGGATTTGAATGCCAATGAATAGGAAGAGAGAAGTGAGTTGGCATGCATAGGGCATAGATCTCTTTGCACTGCTAACGCATAGGCGAAGAATAGAGACCATGAGGAGAGGGAGGTTGATGGGTTCAGCTAGTAGGAATTGATGAAGCAGAGACTTGTGAAGGGAGGTCACAAGTTCTCGGCTACCATCCTTGGGAACTATGAGAGTGGTGAAGATGTGATGGATGAGACGATGAAGTGGAGGGAATGAGTTGGCATTTAGTTGCTTACGATCAGTAGGATCGTAAGGCTACAGAGTAATGAGAGTGTGGCACTCTTCGGGGGTTGGATGATGGGACTTGATGTCTATCCCGGTGTTGGGGATTTGCAAGGCGGTGGAGAAGAGGTTTGGAGTCATCAAGAAGGGAGTCTGTTTTACCTTTGAGTATAACGCACTGCTGCTGGACAAGTAGAGGTTGTTGTAGAATTCAGTCACATCTATTGGGGAGTACAGCTTGTGATCGGAGGAAAAGGGAGCCCAACCCTAGACATCAAAGAGAGGCTGGAGTTCGGGAAATATATCCTCCAACGAGACGAAGTCGATGTAGCGGGGATGCACGAGCTTCGTGAAGGTACTATGGGCATCGAGAAGACGAAGAGTAGGCGGGATGATGAGCTCCGGCAAACGATCTTCCCGGTGCTTCGTTCGACGCTCGGCGTGTGCCCTGGAGCCCTGGCCGGCTTCGGGAGACCGAGGATGACGAAGGGATGCCATCTTCTTGGCCGATGGAGCCATCAGACCTGGAATCTCGATGTAGATGGAGAGGGTAGAGAAGAAGGAGACACAGGAAGGAGGAAGACACAAGGGTGTGGAGATCTCTTCCGGTGCCCTGGAGAAGGAAGGATTTTGGTGAAAGGAGGAAAGGGAAGGGTTTTAGGAAGTTTGAAAGGGTGGAAGGGGCGTGGGAACCTTTTATAGAAAGAGTGTGAGAATTTGAAAGGTTGGGTCCCACAAAATCTGGCCTTAAACCCTTGCCTGTTGGGCTTCCAGACGAACTCTGGCCGCCGGCTGTCGACAGGGCCCCTGATGCCTGTCGACAGGGACATACAGTAAATGGCCAGTTTGCTGTTTTGGTGGGTTTTTGTGAATTGGAACTTTGGAGCAGTGGTTCCTAATTGTTTATTTAAGGTGTATAAGAGGTGAACACATATTTTAACCAACCATATACAAAGATATAAAAAGCCAATTCATTTTCCTTAATGGTTTTAACATAATACCCAAGGAATTTTAAGTTAGAGCATTAAGAAAACACCTACTAAAATGAAGACCAATGCACTCTCACCCTTCATTGTATAAATGCAGTGTAAGACAACACAATCCCCATTTTGTTGATAGGCAAATGATGCATGAAATGAATATCTATATGTCAAGACAATCATAAAACCAATGACCCTGAGATTTATGACTCAGTGGAGGCTTCACACTATTTCATTTTTTTTTTTTTTTGCAATTCAGAAAGGCAATGGGATAAAGTGGCACTTGTGGTGGCCAAATCTGGTCACCTAGGCCCATGATGGCCCATTACGGCCCTCTCTTCTCCTGCCAACAAACGTGGCACCATCTCCGGAGGCCACGCCCTCATCAGGGTGGTTCGAAGACCTTCCATGTATGACCCCCGTGATCGGAAGTTGTCAAGCTCCACAGCGGCATATCCCCGGGTAGGTCATCTGCCCTTCCATACCAAACAACTGCGGACGGCTTCTGAACAGGGATGTTAATCCTGCTGCGCGGAACAACCCTGGATATCACCGAACAGCACGTTCGAGCCCCCATGTGGGTCACTTGCTCAGAAAGTGTGTCCAGAGGGTGCCGAGGAGGTTCTCTGGCTTACGCCACGGTTATAACCGTCCTAGGCCATGCGCTCCGTCATCAAGAGGCACGAACTGCCTGGCATCCCAACAGGCACCTGAGCGCATAACTTCTCCCGTTATGCGCGCCCATCAAGGCGCCTTTTCAGGCACGATCTACCAACGTTACGCACGATCGCCTTGGCACCAACGCCTATAAAAGCACAGGTACAGTACCATGCATAGGTACGTTCTCTCTCACGTGAACACGCTCTCACATTCCGAAACCCCCTGCCTTACAAGCCTGGTATTGACTTAGGCATCGGAGGGTTTCCCCAGTCTTCACCGGGCCCCCTGATCCAGTTCTGGTTTTTGTAGGCTCTCGTCCACACCGGCATTCGTCTTCCCCATCTTCTCTAGTGGAGGCCCATTTGGCTCCGGCCCAAACAGGATTACACCACCACATTTGGCGCCGTCTGTGGGAAGCGACACAGTCATGGCTCGCGGACGATCCTCTCACCAGAACGCAGGGAGTAGGGCGACCAGATCTCGCCGCTCATAGGCGAATTCTCCTCGCCGGTCTACTCATGTCGACGTCAACATCGCCCCTATAGGCATCAACAATAATGACATCCCCGCACCGGCGGTCGCCGCGCCAGCAACTACTCTCGAAGTAGCGGAGCTTCGGGGGCAGATGCAGCAGTTAACAGGTGTTTGTCTTGCCCTACAGGCTCAGCTGGTTGGACCACCAGCCTCGGCGGTCCCCCTACCGCGAGAGCGGCAGGTGGCATCGTCGCATCGGCGTTCTCGCGTCCTCCCCGCGCCTCAAGAGCAGCAGGCAGACTCACCGCGCCGGTCGCATCGAGCTCCGTCCTAGGAGCGGGCACCGGAGCGCCGCGGGCGTTCGCCCCGTCGCTCTGTTGCCTCCCCCCATCCGCCACGATCGGTCGTGGGAGCCAACTCCCACGAGTCCAGGCGAGGGGGCCCCGCTAATTCCGAACAGGAACTCGCCAGGCGACTGCGGCGTGTGGTCGACCTCGAGCGCCGCGTGGATGCGATGGTCCAGCGTGCAGAGGGGAAAGCTCCAGCGGAAGATGACCTGGACTTCCTCTCCCCTTTCATCAGGGAGATCCTGGAAGCTCAGGTCTCTTCCAAGCTCCCTCTGCCCACCATTGCACCCTACGACGGCACCACCGATCCGGCCGACCACATCCACGGCTTCGAGTCGCACATGGTGTTCCACGGAGCATCAGATGCGGCCAAGTGCAGGGCCTTCCCTGCAACCCTCAAGGAGACCGCCAGGGCCTGGTTCGAGACCCTTCCGGCAGGCTCCATCACCTCCTTCCGCCAACTAAAGAAGTCCTTTCGGGACAACTTCCTTGGTGGAAGGTCGCAGCCGCGAACGGCGGCTTCTCTCCTGGCCGTGCGCCAGAAGAAGGGCGAGGCACTCTGGGACTTCGTTAAGAGGTTCTGAACAGAGATGCTTCGCATCTCGTGCCTGGACGTCCCTCTGGCAACCAGTGCCCTTATTCAGAGCACCCGCGATGGCTTTTTGCAGAGGACCCTCGGCGTCCAGCAGCCCGCTACCCTCGCCGAGCTGCTCTCCATCGCACAGCGCCACGCGGCTTGCGAGGAGAGCCTAGCAGCGAGTAGGGCCGAATAGGGGGAGAAGTCGGATAAGAAGCGGCCTTCCGACAATGGTTCCGACCGAGATCGGAAGAAGGGACGACGCAATGGTGATTCTCCGCGCCGTCCGCGCCCCTTCACCAACTACACCCCCCTCACCGTGGCACCCGAACAAATCCTGGCAGAGATCAGGAACGAAGCATTTGTTCGGTGGCCACAGAGGATGCTCTCCGACCCCCGGAAGCGTGATCAGAACAAATATTGTCGCTTTCATCGCGACCACGGCCACGACACCTCCGAGTGCCGCCAGCTTAAGGATGAAATCGAAGACCTTATCAAGCGCGGCTATCTTGGACAGTTCATGCGCCGGAATGAAGAGCGCCCCAGATGCCGAGAGCGTACTCCCGAGCAGCCAATCAACAATGAGCCCAATGGGCATGAGATCAACGTGATTGCAGGAGGCTTCGGCGCAGGCGGCGAAAGCACTCGAAGCCGACGCGACTACGCAAGGCGAGTGCATGTCGTAGATAGGCCTTCGGAACCTCGGTCGGCTCCATATCCCGCCAGTCCTGCACGCGCACAGCCCGAGGAGGCTATAACCTTCTCGGACGAAGATCTTGTAGGGGTTACGACCCCACACACTGATGCGTTGGTCATTTCGGCCACCATCAACCACTGTAATGTGCGCCGGATTCTGGTGGATAATGGAAGCGCCTCCGAGGTCTTGGCTTATGACTGTTTTGTCCTCATGGGCCTGAGAACCGATCAACTCACATCTGTAAACTTGCCTTTGTTTGGCTTTTCGGGAGTTTCGGTCCAGCCCATGGGAAGGGTTCGCCTCCCGATCACCTTAGGGATGGCCCCAAGGGTTGTGACCAAGATTGTTGACTTCTTGGTCATCAACAACATGCCTGGATACAATGCCATCCTTGGCAGAGGTCTGATCGGGCGTATAAAAGCAGTACCTTTGTCACTCCATCAGAAGATGAAGTTCCCTACTCCGAGCGGAGTTGGCGAAGTGCTCGGGTGTCAGCGCGAGTCTCGCCGCTGCTATGTCCTCTCCTTAAGGGACAAGCAACCACTCGCTGATCCAGCCCCTCCAACGACCGATCAACCTTCCACCAGCCAAGGAACGCCTGCTGAAGATTTAATCCCCGTCCAGGTAGACGAAGACCCCGAACACGTCCTATACATTGGCGCCTTGTTGACAGAGGCCGAGCAGCAGCGCTACACAGCCTTCCTGCTGGCCAATTTGGACGTGTTCGCCTGGTCTGATGATGAGCTTCCGGGCATTCCCCCGGAGGTAATGGTCCATCGCCTCTGTTTGGATCCCTAGATCCCACCAGTTCAGCAAAGGAGGCGACTTGTGAACCGAGAACGGCAGACCGTGATTCAGGATCACGTGGTCAAGAGCTGAACTGTTGGGCTCCTTCGAGAAGCCCAATACCCAAGGTGGATCTCCAACGTGGTCCTCATACACAAGGCCAACGGTAAATGGAGTGTGTGCGTTGATTACAAAGATCTCAATAAAGCAACGCCCAAGGACAACTTCCCTCTGCCGCGCATTGACCAGCTGGTGGATGCTACTTCCGGTCACGAGCTTCTCATCTTTTTGGATGCCTACTCTGGTTACCACCAGATCAGTATGCATCCCCCGGATCAAGACGCCACGACGTTCGTTACAGACCTAGGCTTATACTGTTTTACCAGAATGCCATTCGATCTAAAGAACGCGGATGCAACTTACCAGCGGCTGGTCAACAAGATGTTCGAACAGCAGATCGGGCGCAACATGGAAGTCTATGTGGATGACATGCTGGTCAAAACGCTTCCGAGCATTGACCACATTTCCGACCTCCAGGAAACTTTCGCAACTCTGCGAAAGTACAACATGAAGCTTAACCCTGCCAAGTGTGCGTTTGGCGTTCGGTCGGGCAAGTTCCTCGGTTTCCTCATGTCAAACAGAGGAATAGAGGCAAACCCGGAGAAAATCCAAGCCGTGCTTGAGATGAGTAGTCCAAAGACAGTGCGCGACGTCCAACGTCTGACAGGGCGTCTTGCGGCACTGAACCGGTTCATGTCCCGAGCAGCGGAAAGAAGTTTTAACTTCTTCAAGTTGCTCCGAGGCCCTAAAAGCGCCTCAAAGCAAGGGGGGCAAGTACGGTGGACTGACGAATGCGAGGCTGCCTTCACTGAGCTGAAGGCATATTTGGCAGCCCCTCCTGTTCTCTCAAAGCCTGTGCTCGGGGAACCTCTGTTCGTGTACCTTTCGGTTACCGAACACTCCATCAGTGCAGTCTTGATCAGAGAAGTAGGAGCGGTGCAGCATCCGGTATACTACATCAGTAGGGTCCTCCAAGAAGCTGAAAGGAGGTACCCCAGAGCAGAAAAACTCGCCCTTGCTCTCGTCACGGCTGCTCGGAAGCTTAGGCCCTATTTTCAGGCCCATTCCGTTACGGTTCTAACCGATCAGCCACTGAAATCCATCCTTCAGCGGCCGGAGGCTTCCGGCAGGTTGGTTAAGTGGGCGATAGAGCTTGGTGAGTTCGACATCAGCTTTCGACCGAGGACGGCGGTCAAGGCGCAGGCGCTAGCAGACTTCGTGGCGGAATGTACTCTCCCGGCCGAGCAGGATCCACCGTTGGCAGACGAACCCCCGTGGGAGCTCTACGTCAACGGATCCTCTTGCGTCACAGGGAGTGGAGCTGGCTTGGTCCTCACCTCCCCGGAGGGGTTAGAATTCCAATACGCCCTCTGTTTCCGCTTTCCGGCCTCCAACAACGTAGTCGAGTACGAAGCTTTGCTGTCCGGTATCCGCATGGCTAGGCACCTTGGAGCCATTCGGCTTAGAGTCTTTAGTGACTCCCAATTGGTTGCCAGCCAGGTGAGCGGGCAGTTCGGAGAGAGGGAACCCCGCATGGCTCAATACCTCCAACAGGTCAAGAGCCAAGCAGAGGGCCTCATATACTTCGAAGTTATACATGTTCCACGGGAACAGAATGCGCGAGCTGATGCACTGGCCAAACTGGCATCTTCAGATGACATCGCCCCTTCCCGCTCCGTGTTTATTGAAGAGTTCGCCTTACCGAGCATGGAAGTAGATGTAGCAGCCATAGAAACGAGCCCACCAACTCCGAGTTGGGTGGACCCTCTCTTGGCGTACTTACTCCGGGGAGAGCTTCTGCCCGAACAGGGCGAAGCTCGGAGAGTCAGAATGCGTTCTCAGCATTTTACCCTCGTAGAAGGCAAGCTGTACTGACGGTCCCTTTCAAGACCTCTTCTGCGTTGCCTCAATCCTGAGGAGGCCCTTGCGGCCACAGAAGAAGTCCACGAGGGGCTGTGCAGTAGCCATCTGGGGGGCAGAACGCTAGCGCGCAGCATTATCCGAGCAGGGTTCTGGTGGCCTTCTCTTCAGAAGGATTGCATGTCCTTCGTTAGGAAATGTCCAGAATGCCAAAAGTTCAGAGAGATCATCAAGCAGCCTGCCGAACAGCTTCATAGCCTATTCGAGCCGCGCCCTTTCGCCAGATGGGGCATTGATATCTTGGGTCCCTTTCTAGAGGCCCAAGGACGGAAGAAGTTTCTGTTCGTGGCCATCGATTACTTCACCAAATGGATCGAGGCCGAACCTGTTGCCACAATCACCGAACAAGCCACATGGAAGTTCGTCTGGAAGAACCTTCTCTGCAGGTTTGGCGTCCCAAGGGTGATCACCTCTGACAACGGGAAGCAGTTCGACAGCACCTTCTTCAAGCAGAAATACGCCGAGCTCGGGATCTACAACCACTTCACCTCCGTGGCTCATCCCCAGGCTAACGGTTTGGTCGAAAACGTCAACCGAACATTGCTGCACGGGATCCGCACAAGAGTGGAAGCTGCAGGTGGATCATAGATTGATGAGCTCCCTAACATCCTTTGGTGCCACCGAACGACTGCTCGGGTAGCTACAGGGGAAACACCTTTCCATTTGGCCTACGGCTCGGAAGCAGTTGTACCTTTGGAAGTAGCCCTTCCCACCATCCGAACAACCCACTTCAACGAAGCCGCCAATAACCGTGCTCTTCGAGAAAACTTGGACATGCTTGGCGAACGACAAAGCAACGCCAGCATTCGCCTCGTTTCTTACCAGCAACGACTCGCACAGTACTATAATGCGCGAGTTCGGGAAAGGCAGTTCAACGTGGGAGATTTGGTTTTGCGCCGCTGTTTGGCTTCGAATCCCCGAAGAGCAGTTGGCAAACTTGCCATCAAATGGGAAGGACCTTATCAGGTCACCCATGTCCTCGGAAAAGGCTCTTATAAGCTAACTACCCCTAGTGGCGAAGCCATACCCAGGACTTGGCATGTCTCTAATCTTAAGGCTTATCATTTATAAAAGCCTTTTTTCAGCATCCTACCTCTCTTCTCCCTATTCCTGTTGTTTCGCAAGCATTTGGCATATACACCTGATCGGAACCTCTTTACGGTTCCCAACGATCTGCGTCTTACATGCAACGCTTATGAAGCTAGCGGATTCCGATCCGAGCAGGAGCAACCACAAAAAGGGAGAAGATAGAGAAAGTGATGCTATAGACAAGCTCATGAGCAGAAGATTTCATTTACAAGAAGTTTTGTGCTTACAAGCAGGCCCTCCTTGGCCGCAGTTACAAAAGGAGAGTACAAGAAGGACAGGGAGCAGGAGAAAACTAAGGGGCCTATTCGGAAGGGCCAGCATCTTCACCCGAAGAGGGCATCCGCCCAGACTGGAATTGTGCGAAGCGCACACCGTCTAAACGGACGTCTTGAGTGCGACGTCGGCATTCCCGAACAGCAGCCTCGAAGGCTTCTCGGGCGCGTTCAACCCAGGAAAGCCTCTCTCGACCTCCTTCCCAGCATTGAGACCCACCCTGTATCGGCGGGCCCCATACTGCTCCAAGTCTTCCTTGTATTCTGGCCCGGCCTTGTAGTCAGCAACGGCACGGACCTCCGCATCTACTACCACCTTGGCCAGGGCGTCCTTTTCGGCCCGCGCCAAGGTAGCATCTAGCTTCGCAGCCTGGAGGGCAGTTTTGAGGTTCATCACCTCCTCCTCCAATGCTGCCTCGCGAGCTTTATGCCTCGCAGAGAGGTCCTCGCAGAAAGCTGCCTGCGCCTCATGGAGATACCTCTGTCTCTGGCCCCGAACAGCCAGAGCCTTCAGAACGCCCAGCGACTTGGACATCCCATCTGCAAGCGCCTCCAGATCAACGTCGCTCAACCCATCTTCCCCTTGACCCTCTGGGTGGTAACCTTCCATTGACCTCTCCGGAGTCTGCTCGGAAGGAAGGTCCATGCACCTTGCTAGCTGGTCAAGATGAGAAGCAGTGGGGCTCGCGGGCAGCTTCCTTGACGCGTTCTCCATACGCCGAAGGGTCGCCTCCAACGCTGCCACAAAGGGATCTTCTGGAAGCCTCTTGAGCAGCGCTTCACTAAGGGGTCTTCGGTCGTCGTCAAACTCTTCAGCCCGAACACCGCCCCCAACATCCGCAGCCTCCCCCCCAGCAACTTCAACTACCTTGGAGGTTGCATCTACATTAGCAACCACCTCGGTGGGGGGCATGGGGGGAAGGATACCCCCGGTGGTAGCAGCAACCTCCTCGGACGTCCCCGTCGTCACAGCCGCTTTTTCAGTGGCCCTTATAGCAGGAGCCACTTCCTGTCCTTCGGACAGAGTTGCGCTTGGTGCCAGAGCTACCGCGCTGCTAGCTACCACCCCAGCAGGGGCGGAAACCTCCGCCGCATCAGCGTCCTCCTCTCGCCGAGCAGGAGACACCGCAACTTCTCCACTCCTCCTGGAAGAAGCCCCGGCAGTGTTGCTAGCAGCACCGTGCTCGGCACCACCAACGTTGGAAGCATCAGAGGGCTCCCTATCCTTCGAGCAGGTGGAGCCCCTGGCCTCTCCTCCAGCAGGGCTCTCGGACCCTTCGCTTACGATGACGAGCCCCAGCTCGGTTGCCATCTGCTGTGCGACCTCTGGGCGCGTCGCGGAGGCCACCCGTGGCACTCCCTGATCGGCCGATTCTACGGCCTTACTTCTTCTGCGCAGCAGCAACTGCGCCTCTTCTTCTTCTTCCTCGGTCCTCTCCTCGTCACGTGGAGGAGTAGCTTGGACCATCTTCTTCTTCTTCCGAATACGGAGTTGTTCTGCCTCCTCCGCACTCTCGTCAAACAAAACTGGCCTCTTCTTCGCGGAAGCAGAAGGCCAACTCACCCTGTCACCCTTCTCCGGAGGAGTCCGAGCTCCAGCCGAAACCACCTCCTTGGTGGCCTTCTTCTTCAGGCGAATCCTTCCGGGCCCCTTTTCAGGGGCCCGTGCCTTGGTTGGACGCTCCTCGTCAGACGGAGGAGCAACGAGTGTCGTTGTCACTGCGGTGCCAACCCTCACGGCAGAGGGAACCCGAACAATGGCAGCGATGTCGTCGTCCTCATACACCATATGCGCCAGAACAGGGATCTGCTCGGCAAAATCCTCATTCGCCTCCTGATCCCTTCCAGCCTCCAACTCCACGGCAGCTGCGCATAAAGAAAAGAAAAAGAGGAAGAGTTAGGGTGAGGTCACCAAACCCACGAGTAAATAACCAAGAGTCCGTATACTTACTCCACGGTTTACTCAGGCCGTATTTGACGAGCAGGAACTCGGTCACGTAACCTTCTCCATTCCGAACACCTACTCGGAGAAGCTCGTCCGATGCCCTTGCCTCATCCTGGATCAGCTTCGGAAAGCTATCCTTCCGTGCTGAGCGAATAATAGTGGGAAATCCCCACTCAGCACCACCCCGGTGGCGCACAAAAAATAGCCTGTCCATCCAACCCTTGTTGTTGGAATATTTGTTGGACAGCCCGATGTGCATCCGGTCTGTTCGGTGCTTTGCGTAGTAAATGTCTACTCCTGACGCCCAGGAAGCAGACAACTTAAAGTGAGCTCAGAAAACATCCGCTGAGCCCCGGATCTCCTTAATCTTGCAGATGACGCCGAAGATGCAGATGTATCTCCAGGTGTTGGGTGTCAGTTGTATTGGCGAAATGCCCCAGCAGTTCAGGAGCGCCTTCGCCACTTCCGGCAGCGGTAGCCGGAAGCCAGTCTCCAAGTGATCCACGGAGAGGAGGAGGCAGCCTGGTTTGTTCACCAGGAACGACTCCCCCTCCTTCGCGTCGATGATTTCATACTCGTCGTCGATCCTGAAGCGCTCACGGAGTCCGCTGTAATGGCGGTACCGTGGTCCGCTGGCCGCCGCGGCGGTCACCCCGCTTGCTCTGGCAACGGCCTTCCCTCTGCTCGCCATCGCTAGAAGAGTCGCAGGAAGCAGCAGCAGCAAGAGGAGACGAAGAAGAAGGTGGAAAGCTAGGCAGGCAAGGAAACTCAAGGGCTGGAATGTAGGAAAGTTTTTCATAGGCATGGCTCCCGCCTTTGCCTCCTCCCCTCCTTATAAGGAAAGGGGAGGGAGTGAAATTCGAGGCGGGCCTCAAAACGCCGCTCCTTCCAGTTTCGAAAATTCCCCCTCGGGTACAACGTCGGCGGCCGTTCGAACGCAACGACGACGCTCCTGGCTCGACACGGCTTTGCACCCATCATGACGGGTTAGCCATTTGACAGGACCCCAAGCGGCGGCACCCCGCAACGGGCCATCGCATTAAATGCGGAAGCGACGCCCTCGAAGCGCTCGTCTCACCGAGCCACTCGAGAGCGTGGGGGGCAAGTGTGGTGGCCAAATCTGGTCACCTAGGCCCATGATGGCCCATTACGGCCCTCTCTTCTCCTGCCAACAAACGTGGCACCATCTCCGGAGGCCACGCCCTCATCAGGGTGGTTCGAAGACCTTCAGTGTATGACCCCCGTGATCGGAAGTTATCAAGCTCCGCAGCGGCATATCCCCGGGCAGGTCATCTGCCCTTCCATACCGAACAACTGCGGACGGCTTCCGAACAGGGATGTTAATCCTGCTGCGCGGAACAACCCTGGATATCACCGAACAGCACGTTCGAGCCCCCATGTGGGTCACTTGCTCGGAAAGTGTGTCCAGAGGGTGCCGAGCAGGTTCTCTGGCTTACGCCACGGTTATAACCGTCCCAAGCCATGCGCTCCGTCATCAAGAGGCACGAACTGCCTGGCATCCCAACGGGCACCTGAGCGCATAACTTCTCCCGTTATGTGCGCCCATCAAGGCACCTTTTCAGGCAAGATCTACCAACGTTACACACGATCGCCTTGGCACCAACGCTTATAAAAGCACAGGTACAGTACCATGCATCGGTACGTTCTCTCTCACGTGAACACGCTCTCACATTCCAAAACCCCCTGCCTTACAAGCCTGGTATTGACTTAGGCATCGGAGGGTTTCCCCGGTCTTCACCGGGCCCCCTGATCCAGTTCTGGTTTTTGTAGGCTCTCATCCACACCGGCGTTCGTCTTCCCCATCTTCTCTAGTGGAGGCCCGTTTGGCTCCGGCCCAAACAGGATTACACCACCACAGCACTTAAGAGGACTTCACACCTTTTGACGTGAGGATAGACATTACAAGTGCCCATACCCCCAGTTACTCAATGGAAGTGTCTAGCATACCGTTGTACAGAGTTGATGAGTGAGCCTTTTGATGTGAGGGCAGACATTTGTGATGCCCATCACCCCGGTTACTCAGCAAAATACAGCATTGCTCTATATTTATCCCAATTTGAAGTTGATTTTTATTTTTCTTATGTGAATGCTATTTTTCATAAATAGGTAGCTGTTCTCCAAGTATTGCTTTAAAAGCTCAAGATCAAGTAGTTTATATGATTAGCTATCAATATTAGACATACAGTTCCATGACCAAAAGACTGATCAAGTAAATTGAGAATTATGTTTGCCTACAAAGAAATTATTTAGAGGAGTGAGGTGTATAGCCTTTAGAGTTGTGAAATGTTTCCAAAATGATAGAACCTAAACCCAAACATGAGTAGTATGTGAAAATCATAGTGGTATAAAGAATAGCTTAAATATCATTTGTACATGGTGTGGTCAAACATGCATTAACACCTTATAGACACCTTATATGTTAAACATGAAGCTGCTCACTGAATGTGTGAAGAAATGGGCTTGAAGTTCCAACTTTCAGTGTGTCTGCCGACAAAGAGAAATGGCCTGTCGATAGGATCACACAGACAGAATATTAAGGGTTCTGGGAGGCAGAGACTATGCATATCTGTCGACAGAGGAAAGTGGACCTGTCGACAGATGTAGACAATGTGCAGAAAGAGTGTTCTGTCTGGCCTGATCTGTCGACAGGGTGCTTGTAGGCTGTCGACAAATGCCTGTACAGAGGCAGTTTAAGAATAGAATGAAAGACAGAATTGATCAAAGGTTGTGAGGAAATTGAGATAGACAAAATTTGAGTGATTTCCTTCACATTAGCATTCATCTAACCATAACTTGCTCCCCCATAATGTGTGCAATTTTGTACAAAGATACTCAAGTTCATGAAGACAAATTTGCACATATAGACCAATCAAATAAGCACACCAAGCATGTAGTAAGGCAGACCATCAAGCGTTTTCAGATTTTCAAGGAGAATTTTGAATGGGCATAATTGTAAAGTAACTAATTCCATATGTAGAGTACATGCCCCTTTCATGCCACATGACTATGGATACTTGGCGGAGAATATTTTCTCACGCATAATGAGAGTTTCCAAACAAGCATAACTTGTTCTTCCACACATCACCATTTGATATACCTCATAGTTAGGGCACACAAGGGACATATGCTTAACATTTGTGTTAAGTTTCATTGCAATTTGCACAAACCCAATTCTCTTCTCAATGTGGTGAATCTATCTTCTGCCAGAGGTTTGGTAAAGATGTCAGCCAATTGTTTTTCAGTGGGTATGAAGCTAATTTCCAAGGTTTTATTGGCTACCTCATCTCTCAAGAAATGATGATGAATCTCTATGTGTTTTGTCTAGAGTGTTGAATGGGATTCTTTGATAGATTGATTGCACTAGTGTTTTCACATAGGATAGTGTGCATCCAATATCGATGTTATAGTCACACAGTTGACTCTTTATCCACAATACTTGTGTCGCACAACTCCCTGCAGCAACATATTCTGCCTCTGCAGTGGAGAGTGCTACTGAATGTTGCTTTTTGGATGCCCACGAAACCATGCAACCACCAAGCATTTGGCAATAGCCACTAGTGCTTTTTCTGTCAATTTTACATCCAGCGTAGTCTGCATCAGAATAAGAAATCAACTCAAAACTACTACCTGCTGGATACCAAAGGCCCAATTCATACGTACCTGAGAGATATTTGAAAATTCTCTTGACTGCAATTAAATGGCTTTCCTTTGGACTAGATTGGTATCTAGCACAAAGACAAACACTGAATTGTATGTCCGGTCTACTTGCAGTAAGATAAAGGAGTGATCCAATCATACCTCAGAATTGTTTGGCATCTACCGATTTACCTTTCTCATCACTTTCTAGCTTAATGCTTGTGCTCATTGGTGTTGAGGCAGGCTTGGCTTGTTCGAACTGAAATCTTTTGAGCAGTTCTTTTACATATCTCTCTTGGTTGATGAAGAATCCATCTTCTAACTGCTTAACCTGCAAACCAAGAAAAAATTGAAGCTCCCCCATTAAGCTCATCTCAAATTCACTGTGCATGTGTTGTGAGAATTCTTCACACAGTGAAGGGTTAGTGGAACCAAATATAATGTCATCCACATAAACTTGAACAACTATGATATGATTGCGGACTTTCTTTGTAAAGAGTGTTTGGTCCACCTTACCTCTTGAGTAGTTTTTGCTTACCAGAAATGTGCTTAGCCTGTCGTACCAAGCTCGGGGTGCCTGTTTCAAACCATAAAGAGCTTTGTGCAATTTAAATACATGGTTTGGTTTATGATGATCCTCAAAGCCAGGTGGTTGAGAGACATAGACTTCCTCTTTTATGTAGCCATTCAAGAAGGCAGTTTTGACATCCATTTGAAACAATTTAAACTTGTTTGAGCATGCATATGCTAACAAGATTCTAACTGCTTCTAGCCTAGCTACAGGTGCAAAGGATTCTTCAAAGTCCACACCAAACTCCTGATTATATCCCTTTGCAACCAATCTAGCCTTGTTTCTCACCACTTTACCCTCTTCATTGAGTTTGTTCTAAAAACCCATCTTGTACCTATTACAGAAATTTCAGGGTTTTAGGAACTAAACTCCAGACATTATTTCTTTGAAATTGTCCAAGCTCCTCATGCATAGCATCAATCCATGAGTTTTCTTTTAATGCTTCTTCAACATTTTTAGGTTCCACTTGAGATACAAAAGCTAAATGATCTTGTTCAACTATTTGATTAACCTGAGACCTAGTTTGAACTGAGTCATTTATGTCACCTATGACATTCTCAAGTGGATGAGCTTTAGAATACCCAACATTAGTGACTGTTGAAAGTCCGGGTTGATCTTGCATTTGAGGAGGTTGTTCTGGAGGAGGGGTGGCTGGAGGACTTTCAGCTTGAGGTTGATCTTGTTGTTGTGGATCTTGTGCAGGTACTTCTTCTTCATTTCTGAACAGATGTCCGTCATCTTCATCATCGTACCTGCGAAGATATCCACTTTTAGTTTTAAGAGTTGTTTTAGAGATTGCATTTGGTTTTCTTTGTAGTTCTCCGAGTGTTGTATCTTCAGTTTCATCTGCAAACCTGTAAAGATTAGAACTGTTAGGCTTGGTTTGAGATTCATCAAATACAACATGTGGAGTTTCTTCCACTGTTCTAGTTTTCAGATTAAACACCCTATAGGCTCTAGAGTGTTCTGAGTATCCAAGAAAAATACCTTGATCACTCTTGGCTTCAAACTTGTCCAAATCATTTTTATCATTGTTATGTATGAACACTTTTGAACCAAAAACTCTAAAGTACCCAATGGTGGGTTTTTTACCTTTCAGAAGTTCGTAGGGAGTTTTCTTGAATACCGGTCTTACCATGGCTCTGTTAAGAATGTAGCATGACGTGTTTACCGCTTCTGCCCAAAAGGTTCTTGCAAGTTGATTTTCGACCAGAAGCGTGCGAGCCATCTCCACCAAGGTTCTATTCTTCCTCTCCACAACCCCATTTTGCTCTGGAGTTCTTGGGAGGAAAACAAGTGTTCTATACCTTGGTTCCTGCAAAAATCAGAGAAGGAGTTATTGTCAAATTCTCCCCCGTGATCAGTGCGGATGGAGCATATTTTGTTGACATTTCCATGCTCAATTTTATTGAAAAATTCTTCAAAAACATTCAGTGCTTCGTTCTTGTGAGCCAGAAATTTCACCCAAGTGAACCTAGAGAAATCATCTACAATGACAAAACCATAACGCTTGCCATTGAGACTTAGTGTTCTTGTAGGTCCAAATAGGTCCATGTGCAACAGTTCATAAGCTTTAGAAGTACTCACCGGTGCTTTTGATTTGAAGGATTTCCGGGTTTGTTTTCCCTGTGCACATGCATCACAAAAATTTTCATTTTTATTGAATGGAATTTCAGGAAGTCCACTTACCAGTTTGAGCCTCATGATCTTGTGCAACACATTATAACTAGCATGACCAAGCCTACGATGCCACAATGTAAGCTCGTCCTGTTTGTTTGCTACAAGACACAAATCATTATTTTCTGGATCATCTAAGTCGACCATATAGATGTTATTTATCCTTTTTCCAGAAAACTTCAGACTTCCTGTTTCCTTATCAAGAATTTGACATGAATTGGATTCAAAGACAATTTTATGACCCTTATCACACAATTGACTTATGCTAAGCAAATTGTGATGAAGGCCATCAACAAGTAAAACATTGTCTATGGAGTTAGAGGCAAACTTACCAACCTTACCTGAGCCGATGATTTGGCCTTTGTTGTTACCTCCAAAAATCACTTGACCTCCGTCTTTTTCCACGAGCAAACAAATTTTCCTTTGTCGCCCGTCATATGCCTCGAGCAGCCACTGTCCAAGTACCATTTGTTTTGATTGTGGGCTGCTAGGCATTCCTGCACATGTGGATCAGACAAGAGGTTTTGGTACCCAAATTACTTTGGGTCCCGTTGTATCATTCATGCCAAATAACAAGTGCTTAGGAATCCAAACTTGTTTGATTTTCATTTGGTTTGGGCTATTCCAGCATTGTTTTTCATTGTGCCCAACCTTTTTACATATTTTGCATGATGATGATTTTTGAACAACAGTGGGCTTTACCTTTTTAGGAGCATGCATAGGCATTTTACCCTTTTGTTGCCTTGTTAGTTTAGCTTTAGGAGGTTGTTGTTTGTCCTGTCTTGGTCTTGTTGCAAATTCCTTAGATTGACTAGGAACAAACTTGATCATTTTATATTCTTGTTTCTTACCCTTTGAAGGATTTTTCTTATTCTTTGAAGGGTTTGTTTACTTGAACTTGGGCTGGAATCAATGAAATCTGTTAACAGATTTTTGCCAATTTCCTTTGGCCTTGCATTTTGAAACCCAATCCCATGTCTTGCAACAAAAACATTTGAACCTAAAATTGCATCCAGATTCTGTTTACTTTTGACAAAACTAGATAAATCTTTAGACTTACCTTTTATGTCTTTTTCAGCTTTTTCCAATTTCTCCTTTAGCTTTTCATGCTCACTTTGAAGATTTTCAAGAGAGTTCATTAGATCATCTCTTTCCTTTTGAACTTCTTGAAGTTTAAGTTTCATGCTATCCATTTCTTCACTGTGTGTTTGTTCATCAAGCTTCATCATTTCAATCACCTTATTCAAGGATTCAATTTCTTCATTATTGCTAGTTTCATGAACAAGGGAAGTGATTTTCTTCTTGAGTGCTTTGTTTTCAGACTTAAATTCACAGAACTTTTCAAATAAGACAGTATAAGCTTCTTCCCATTCATCAACTGAATAGCTTTCAAAGGAAGAATTTACCTCATTTGAGTCATCACTTCTTGCCATGAGACAGTGGACTTCGTCATCTCCGGAGGTAGCTTGACCGTTCTCGTCTTCATCTTCATCACTCCAAGTGGCCACCATTGCCTTGGCCTTCTTGAAAGTGAATTTGTCCTTCTTCAGCTTCTTTTTGAGCTCGGGGCACTCTCCTCTCATGTGCCCTTGCTTCTTGCACTCATAACAGACAATCTCAGACTTTTTGTTAGTATCAAATTTATTAGCAAAGTCTTTCTTTTGAAAGGTTTAGAGTTACCTGTACCTCTCCTCTTGTATTTCAGGAATTTTTTGAATTGTCTAGTGAGCATAGCCATTTCGTCATTTTCACTCTCACTAGACGATTCAGTCACATCACTTTCCTGAATTATCTCCTTTTTGGAAGCTGAAGAACTCTTCCTGGAAGCCTTCAAAGCAAGTGACTTCCTAGGATTTTCTTCAGTTTCCTTTCTTTTGACATTCAGTTCATAAGTCATCAGAGAACCAATCAATTCATCTACTTTCATTTTTGAGAGGTCTTTGGAATCCTCAATGACAGTGGCTTTGGTGTTCCATGAGGATGGAAGAGACCGAAGTATCTTCCTCACCAAGTCACTCTCTGAGTATTCCTTTTTAAGACCTTTCAATCCATTTATAATTATCATGAATCTAGCAAACATGTCAGAGATGGTTTCATCATTATTCATTTTGAACATTTCATATTCTGAAACCAACATGCTTACCTTTGATTCTCTTACCTCAGACGTACCTTCATAGATCAGCTCAAGCTTGTCCCACATCTCCTTTGCTGAGGTGCATGTGGAGACTCTTGAGTACTCCTTTGGGTGGACTGCGCACTGCATCATGTTGAGGGCGCTCCAGTTGAGTGTCCCCTTGGCGATCTGGTCCTTAGTCCAGGTATCCTCGTCCTGAGGCAATTCGTATGCTCCTTTTCTGACTATTTTCCATAGTTCGAAATTTTGTGCTCGTAGAAACACCTGCATTCGATTTTTCCAATACGGATAGTCAGTGCCATCAAAGAAGGGTGGCCTGGTCACTGAGTGTCCATCGGCCATATACCCCTTGTTAGACTCCATTAGACCGTGAATCTCCTGATCGTAAGATCAAATAAGTAAAGCAGTAAATCGGAGAAACTCGGCTCTGATACCAATTAATGGGTTGCGGAATTCCCTATTTGGTAATCTAGAAGGGGGGTTGAATAGATTACTGTGGATTAAAAAGTTTGTCACCTTCTTTTCTTTAAAACATAGATTATCAAAACAATATTAAACTCTAAGCTATGTGTGGATGTGTGTGACTTGATGACAGATAGATAGCAAACTACAATACGTGTGTATAGACGTCGTGCCTACCAAACATCTAGCGTAAAAGTGTTCAAACCACAAGACATGCAGATTTACGTGGTTCGGAGTACACAACTCGTGTATCCTACATCCAGGGGCCACACACACACACAGAACAATCTGCTTATGAGCTAGTTCACAAACTACAACTCACACACACGTGTTATCTGATGTGCAACCACGATCAGATCAACACCCACACACATGTATCAAGCACAAGGACTGCTTGAAACACAACACACACACACAGATATGAAAAAGTAGAAACAGAGAAGAGTTTGAGAGTTGAAGAACAAATCCAAATTTGTAAACTCTTCTGGTAAACGTCTGGCTGGACTTCAAGCTTCGTCTTGATGATCACAAGTTGATGGAGACACTTGAATCCACGACGTTTAGGCTTCACCTTCCGCTGGAGAGACTTCTCTTCTTGGTTCTGGGCGGTAGGTTGAAGCAGAGCAGCAGAACAAGACTTCTCTTGAGAACTCTTTAGGGTTCTTGCTTGGAGGCTGCTTGTGTACGAGATTTGCTTCAAAAGGATGTTTATATATTGGTGTTTACATATGGAGAGACGTGGTAGAAGAAAACACCAAGTTTGGTAACTTTCAAACTTCCCGTATATGAAGCTTCTGTACGTCTGTCGACAGGTCATACACTTGCTGTCGACAGGGATCAACAGTGTGCCAAGTTCCAGAAGTCTGGAAGTTCTGTTGAAGCTCTCACTATGTGCATCTGTCGACAGGTGCCTTGGTGCTGTCGACAGGCACATGTTTTCCAGAACTGTGATTTTCTGATTGTATGCTTCTGTCGACAGGAGGCTTTGTTGCTGTCGACAGGGCTTGTTTTCCAGAACATGTATGTTGCTGACTGTTGGTATCTGTCGACAGGGTCTTGATGGCTGTCGACAGGTACACTATCTTTTGACTTTTCTTGATCTTTCATACTTGTTGTTGGCACATGTCTTGCATAGTATATCTCCTACATTAGTAAACATAGTTAGTGAGATATTATGAACATATATAATCAAGCATTGTACCAAGTTATTGTGACAAGTCATTTGTATGAAGATCTCATGCATTAAACTCAATTCACATTGTTCACATTTGTTTACATTATTCATCATTGTTCATCATCAAAAAACATGTTGTATTTATTATTTAGAATGTGAACCCAACATGCACCTCCTGCCTCACAGACTTTCAAGAAACCTCAACCTAGACCCATCTCCTCACCAACACCCTTTCCCTCTCAATCCACCTCCTCTCCTGCCTCATCTCCTGTTTCTTCCACCATTGTTTCACCTTTACCATCCTCTCCACCTGAGCTTCCACCAGCATCCTCTTCTGTAGGGCCCTTTTCTTTTGGCCCTTCTACATCAGACACTTTTACTCTTCCTACTGAAACTCTTGACTCTATTTTCAATCCACCTACACCTCCCTCCTTCATTACCATTATTCCTGAGGGTGCCCAACTCACACATGTGCAAATCCAGGATATCAAGGATGAATTTGAAGTAGCAATACTTCGTTCAGTCCTGGCTGTTGGAACCCACACTCACAGGACAGGCTCTTCTAGTCTTGTCTCTAAAAAGAGGAGACTCACCTCCACTCATCCTGTCTCTTCTGAACCTTGCTATCCTCCCCTTTGGTTTTCCCTCTCTGTCTCCAACAAGCAGAAACTTATCTATGAAGAATATCTTCAAAAGGTAGTTTTTGCCCATATTTTTGGCCTTCCTTTCCAAAATCTTTCTGAACATCTCACCACCATCTTTCCTTATACCCATCTATCTAAGGCTCATCAGTCCAAAGTCTTCTCCATGATTGAAGCCAAAACTGAAGAGCAGTGGGCCCGGAGCCATAAAGATCTGTACAGTCAATTCCGTCGAGCTCAAGCTGCCAGATTTCCCCCTAGGGAAGCTTCTCTTCCCCTTTCTGAATGGTTCCAGATCCACCATAAAAGTCTGTTTGGCCCCTTCATTCAGAAAGAAATCAAATTTATCCGGCAATATCAGATGTATGATAACTACTACTATGTACATCGCCTCCCAGAATCTCAGTTGGGTCAATTTCGTGCAGCCATCAGGGCCCTCAGTTCAAGCACAACTCATACTGAGCCCCTTCAGGTCGATTTTGCCACCCTGGTTATTCCTGATGTCGTGTTCCTTCCACCTCTCCATGCTCTAATTATGGATTCTTCCGTGGGAACACTTATCTTTAAGCGAGCTGCAAGGGTAATGGCCAGATTATTTGTGCAAGATGGCCGTGACTTATCCTTCCCCAGATTCGTCTTTTGGCAGTATCTTCAGGGGCATATCAAGGCAGATGTTTTGGCCCCTATTCTCTCTGAATGCGAGCGGTTGTCTCCTGAAGAGTGGCAGAAGTTTTATCCGTTGTCTGCTCAGCAGCTCAGCGATCTAAATGCCTCTCAAGCCAGTTCAAATCAACCTCTCTTGTCTCCTGGTGAATTTTTGGATGCCAACTCTCTTCACCTCATTCGAGACTCCTATCTGACCTGGGTCGAAAGATACAAGGTTTTCTTTGCTTTAAAGCAAGAACTTAGGTCGCTTAAGATTGACTATCCCCTCAAGATTGAAGCCTTTTTTCGTTTTGCCAGCTTTGGGTCCTTCTTAACTTACAAGTTAGCCCTTGGCCGTGTTAAGTATGGGGACTTCATTTCAGATCAAAGACAGCTTCATATCAAAAGGATGGCTCCCACTATGGGACCCTTCTATCAAATTGACTTTGGGGCCTTTCAAGCCTTCTTTGAAGAGCAGAAACGCCAGGCAATCTCTGTACTCAAGCGTTTTGGCTCCCTGTTATCCCCTGCTCATTACTTATCTATAAATCCTCAAAACTAATAAATATATGTTGGTTGTCTGCCCTTCCATCTTTTCTCTTCTTTCTTTGTCGAAGATTATCTTTTTGCTTACTAACAAAAAGGAGGAGAAAATTAGCATGTCTGAAATACATTCCGAAAATCTTCAGATTTAGAAATTAGCATGTTTGAAATACTTTCTGGAAATATTCATGCTTATTGATAATTTTTGTCATCACCAAAAAGGGGGAGATTGATGATCAGTCTGTCCCCACGAAATGTTTAAATATACATGTATTTTGGTAATTAACAAAACCTTATCAAAGTTCTCTAAGTCTTAAGTACAGGAAATACTCCAAGGCCAAAGTCAATCAAGCCAATATTGGTAAGTATTATTTTTTTGAAGCATTAATTATTTCTAGATCATATTTCTCTAAGTCCACATCGACTTCTGCTGAAAGTCACAACGATTTCAATAGAGCTATAACGATTTCTTTATAAGACTAAAAATGGTGTTTCAATCAAGTCGTTCCCGTAACGATTCCTTAAGTTATCGCATCGATTTCTTTAGAACTCGTAACAACTTGCCCGTCGTAACAATTTCGTAAGTTATCATAATGATTTCTTTAGAATTCGCAACGACTTGCTCGCTGTAACGATTTCTTTAGAATTCGCAACGACTTGCTCGCTGTAACGATTTCTTTAGAATTTGCAACGACTTGCTCGCCGTAACGATTTCTTAAGTCATCATAACGATTTCTTCAGAACTCGCAACGACTTGATCGCCGTAACGATTTCGTAAGTTATCATAACGATTTCTTTAGAATTCGCAACGACTTGCTCGCCGTAACGATTTCTTAAGTCATCATAACGATTTCTTCAGAACTCGCAACGACTTGATCGCCGTAACGATTTTGTAAGTTATCATAACGATTTCTTTAGAATTCGCAATGACTTGCTTGCTGTAATGATTTCTTTAGAAATCACAACGACTTGCTCATCGTAACGATTTTGTAAGTCATCATAACGACTTCTTTAGAATTCATAACGATTTGCTTTGCGCAACGATTTCTTTATAATTCATAACGATTTGCTTCGTGCAACGATTTCTTTAGAACTCATAACGATTTGCTTCGTGCAACGATTTCTTTAAAGCTCATAACGACTTGATAAGTGTTCATAACGATTTCCTTGTTGAACACATAAACTTGCTTTAACAATTTGCTCTCTATAATGACTTGTTAGTATTCATAACGATTTCATAAGTCATATAGACAACGACTTTATGGTTTATATCGACTTGAAATTTATCTTATCTCTTAAAGCGTTGAATAGTCAAAGTCTTCTCTTATCTGTCTGACTGCTGTGCATTTAATAAAGACAGAACGTATCTCTGTTGGGTTGAGTGTGTTTTGGATCTTCCTAAAGTTGTAATTTAATGATATCCAATGAACATCACTCATACCTTGATTTTGATGATGACATACTGTGATATTGATGATGACATATCATGATGTTAATGATGAGATATTATGATCTTAATGAAACATGTTGTGATTTTAATAATGATATATTGTGATTTTGATGATGACATATTGTGATTCTAATGATGACATGTTGTGATTTTGATGATGATATGTTGAACAGTGTGTTTTGGATCTTCCTAAAGTTGTAATTTAATGATATCCAATGAACATCACTCATACCTTGATTTTGATGATGACATACTGTGATATTGATGATGACATATCATGATGTTAATGATGAGATATTATGATCTTAATGAAAACATGTTGTGATTTTAATAATGATATATTGTGGTTTTGATGATGACATATTGTGATTCTGATGATGACATGTTGTGATTTTGATGATGATATGTTGAACATGTTATACATTTTATACATATCACAATAATGCTTAAACAACATGTTTTTGATGTTTAATATCTCATATTTTAATGATAATATCTTGTACTAATAGTCTATGTGTTAAATTTTCAGGTTCACACATTTTTGTCTTGGCAGTGTCGACACTAGCTCAGGGCAGGTCGACACTAGTCCCAGATTCCAGAAGACCCAGTTGCCAGAAAAGGGAGGGCAGGTCGACACTAGCTCAGGGCAGGTCGACACTAGCTCAGGGCAGATCGACACTAGTCCCAGATTCCAGAAGACCCAGCTGCCAGAAAAGGGAGGGCAGGTCGACACTAGCTCAGGGCAGGTCGACACTAGACCCAGTTTCCAGCAGACCAGTTTGCCTAACTGGGAGAGCAGGTCGACACTAGATCAGGGCAGGTCGACACACTCCGGCTGAAAGTCAAAATTGTGAATTTCTCTGTACACGTGGATGATTGGGATTTAGGGGATTTGACCTAGGGTTCCGTGCCCATGCACCCCAAAGCACTTTATGGACATATGGGGCTATAAATACACATGTTCCTTGTACCCCAAAGGCAAGAGAGCCCATACACTTCCTGAAGAACCTTTTGGCGGCTGAAAGGGGCTTTCCAGATCTGTCTCCATCTCCAGAAGCTTCAAGCCATCCTTTCAAGAGGAAGGACAAGGGAATCAAGGGGAATCCCTGGAGAGAAGGTTGCTGTGCAAGGCAAGGGAGCAGATCCAACTGAAGAGGCGGAGGAGAAGAAGGATTTCTGGCATTTCAGATGCCATCAAGCAGAGCATCACCATTTGAGGAGAATCTCCATCGAATTCCATCAAGCCTCCTCAATTGAAGCGTCTCCAAGACCTCTTCATCGAAGAACACTCTTTCTACATCTATTTCCCTCATCTCAGAGTTTGTTCTTCCTTATTTCGTCTGTGAGATTTGTGCATGAAGTTCTGCACAAATTTTCTGTGTACGAATCTGTTTTGAATCAGATCATTGCTAGAGGATCTGATCTCTTTTGTGTTTGATCTAGCTTTTGTACTCTGAGTCGTCGAGCTCTGGGTTGTGAGTCATCATACTCACTGTGTGGTTTGAGCCGTCGTGCTCAATTTGGAGTCGTCGTACTCCGGTTGTTGTTTGAGCCGTCGTGCTCAGTTTGGAGTCGTCGTGCTCCAGGTGTTTTTAAGTCGTCATGCTAAAGGGTGTTTGGAGTCGTCGTACTCCTGTGTGAGTTGTACTCAAGATTTTTTAGTAGTGTGGCCTCACTGTGTGAGGGGTGGACGTAGGAGTCACTGGAGGTGATTTCCGAACCACCTAAAGATCCTCTGTGCAATGGTTTGAATTGTGGTTTATTTGTGTATCTCGCTAGATGCATGCATAGGGATTTCGTTCACACTACTAATTGATTTGCTCACACACACTAATCACACCTCAGATCAGTAAATTGTTTGGGTGATTTGATCTCTGATTCAAAGTAATTTTAAATTGCTTAACCTTCCGCGTTAATTGGTGTTAGATCTATTTAACCCCCCTTCTAGATCTGATCCATCCACCCATCCGATCCCCAACAATTGGTATCAGAGTGGGTTAATGTCTATCTCTGATCTGATTTGATTGCTTCTGTTTGATCTCTGTGTTAATTGCTTGAATTGGTTGCTTGCTCTTTCACCATCTCATTCTAATTGATGGATTCTCGAGGATTTGTAGCCGAAGGCCATTCCATTAATAGACCACCATACTTTGATGGGTCTGATTATTCATATTGGAAAAATCGCATGCAAGTTTTTCTTAGGGCTCAAAACTATGAAATCTGGAGGATAGTTGAAGTGGGTCCTTATGAAAATCAGGGAGATGAGGAAAATTGGACTAGAGAGCAGATTAGGAAAGCTACTCTTAATTACAGTGCCATGAACATGTTTCAGTGTGCAGTCCACCCTAAAGAATATTCAAGAATATCCATGTGTAAATCTGCTAAAGAAATGTGGGATAAACTTGAATTGATGTATGAGGAACATCTCAAGTTAGGGAAATCAAAGCAAACATACTTGTTTCTGAATATGAATTGTTTATGATGAAATCTGATGAATCGATTTCTGAAATGTTTGCTAGGTTTATGATAATTGTCAATGGACTGAAGGCATTAGGTAAGGAATACACTGATGCTGATCTGGTAAGAAAAACTTTGCGCTCTCTATCATCTGTATGGCACACAAAGGCTACAGTGATTGAAGATTCTAAGGATTTATCCAAAATCTCCTTGGATGAACTCATAGGATCTTTAATGACTTATAAAATAAATTTGAAGAGAAATGAAGAACACATGCTTAAGGCTAAACCAGTAGCACTTAAGGCTTCATCAAGCATCAAAGAGAAAAATCAAGAAACATCAAGTTTTGATGAGTCTGAGTTTAATGAAGATGAACTTGACATCATGACTAGACAATTCAGAAAATTTTTAAAATCAAGAAGAAGAAGATTCAATGAAAAGAAACAATATTCTTCTAATAAAAGGAATGCCTCTTCTTCAAATTGTAATGATAGTAGAAATCAAAAAACTGATGAACATATTGATTGCTATAGGTACAACAAGAAAGGACACATGAAAGGTGAGTGTCCTGAGATCAAAAAGGACAAATATGAGAAGAACAACAAATTGAAGAAGCCAAAAGCCATGATTGCAACTTGGTCGGATGAAGACCAAAGTGAGGATGATGAAGAGAACTCTTCAAGTTCAGCAAATGAGGAGATATGCTTCATGGCTAACAGAAGTGATGGAAAGAACTCACAAAGAAAAGGAGCAAAAAGAACTCAGAAAACTATGGCTCTCACAGCAAAGTCTAAGAGTTCAGAACACTCTTCATCCTCTTCAGAACACAAGAGTTCAAATGGGTCTAAAAGGTCAGGTAAATCAACTCCAGATCCATTTATGCATTTCAATTCTGATTCTGATGAAGATGAGGGCATGTCTTATGCTGAATTGATTAAATTCTGTGAAAAGATACAAAGTCTTAATGTACAACTGAACACTAAAAATAAAGACTTGAAAAAGACTTTAAAACGTTGCCATAAAGAAAGTGAAAACTTGAAAAATACACTTGAATTGCTCCAGAAAAATGACAAAGATCCTTTAGAAGAAATTGAGAATTTAAAAAATGAATTGAAAAATTAAATTCTGAAAAAGAGAATTTGGAAGATGAAGTCCAAATCTGTGAAACTAAATTGAATGGATTGAAAGAAAACCATGAGCTATTGAAATCAAAATCATTGATCTGGAAAATGAAAAAGAAGAATTGATTGATCTCAATAACAATTTCAAATTTGATAATGATCAATTAAACAAACAAATCTCTAATATGGCTCATGATCATCAAATAAATGAGAGATGCAAACAACTTGTTGAAGAAAATTGTCACTTAAAAAGGAAGATTGAAGGCTTGTTCCATGACAGACCATTGGAGAATGAATGTAGCAATTTGAGTAATAAAATTTCTGACTTGGAAAAACAAATTCTCAATTTGAAAATGAAAAGAACAAGATGAAAAATGGTTTGGATGTCATGCTAAACAAGCTTCAAACTTCAGAAAAAGAAGTTGTTGCATTAAAAGCTGAAAAACAGAAGATTCAAAATGAATTGAAGAACACAAGTCTTGCTTCTGTTAGAACTAAGAAAAATGAAAAGAAAAGCACAATAACATTTGTGAAATCTGCTGTGAACAAGAACCCTGATATCTCTAATGGAAAACTAGTGAAAGTTCTTATTCAGAAACAGAAAGAGAAAAAGGAGAATGCCACTGTCAAGAAGATTCATCTACCTTCTCCATCAATTCAAAAAGCTCCAAGGCAAGTTCAAAATTCACATCATGCCAAGAGCCACCAAAAGGTACCTCCTTCTCCTCATGGTGAGCCTCCTCACATGAAAAGGAGATTTCAGCAAATGCATACATGCCAAGGTAAGTACCAGGTAAAAAATACTCTCATTTGCTTTAATTGTAATAAACATGGTCATCTTGCCAAACATTGTTGGAATATAAATCAAAATTTCAATAAACATGCCAAATCAGTCCAATGCTTTTATTGTCACAAAATTGGTCATATTTCTAGGGATTGTTGGTACAGAAATGATTTTGTTGTGCATGCTCAGAAATTCCAGTCTAATGCACATGCTCATACACATAGGAATAAACATCATGTTCATACTGAAAATGTTCAGAAATTCCATGTGTATAGGCATAGAAATGTTTCACAAAATCATTTTGTTTCTGCTCATATTAAAAATCCAAAAAATAGAAAACTTCATGAAAACATAGATGCATTGATCAAGGCAAAAAGAAAATCTGGAACTAATTCTGCTCATAGTTCTATCAATGAAAGAAATGCATCTATACAAAAATTAAAAGCATTTTGGATTCAGAAATCTTTGTTGCAATCTAACATTGATTTCATTGCAGGACCCAAACAAGTGTGGGTCCCAAAACCAGCTTGATCAGTAAGCTGAGAAGTCTTGCAGCCATACACTGTAAATGGATTCAAGATAGTGGCTGTGCAAGGCTAGAAATGATTGAAGAACACAGGTAAAATCTTTGAAAAAGAAATGAAGACCATTCAGGTAAAACTTCTTTATTATTTCAATTTTGAAATGCCTGAATTGAAATGAATGTTTAATTTCTATCTGAAAAATGAGAAATGTGTTTCAATGCTACTCCCATCAATGAACTTTGTGTCATAACAATTGGAATCATGTTTGTGTTATCATGCATGCTTAACTGTTCCCATGAGTCTGTGTGCATACTAACTGCTTTGACTTCTTGGTATATCAAATGATGACATGTGGAAAAACAAGTTATGCTTGTTTGGAAACTATCATTATGCGTGAGTAAAATACTCCGCCAAGTACCAAAAGTCATGTTATGCTTAAAGCTAATTGTGCTCATAATCATGTGTGAATTGTTTGCTAGCTTTTTCATTCCATGCACATATTAAGGAGGAGTAAATTTGAAAAAGTGCAAAAATATTTTTCAATAAATGTAATGAATTTCATGCTAAAAATAAAGTGTAACTGACCCTTTTTGCAGTAACTATGTGGTATATCAAATGGTGAAATGTGAAAGGACAAGTCAGGCTTGTCTGGAAACTATCATCATGCGTGAGAAAAATTCTCCGCCAAGTATCAATAGTCTTTTCTGCATAAAGGTCATCAAGCAAAATGAAAATCTCAAAACTTTATTTTGAGTCTTTGCAAAATTCTTCTCCTTCAATAAATTGCCTGTTGATATATGCTTGATCATGTTCATATTCTTTCTGTGCAAATTGCTTGAAATGAACATATCTGAATTGCTTAAATGATCATTTCATATCATGCATATCTTATGGGGGAGTGAATTCGAAAGAATCTTTGAGTGAAATGCTGGAGAAATTTGCTGGAAAAATATTCTGTCATATCTGATTCATCATCAACTCCCATTCAATTGTTGACAAATGTTCTTGCAACTAAATTCCTCACTCTCACATTGCATTGGCATTCTTGGTATATCAAATGGTGATTTGAAGAAAGACAAGTCAGACTTGTCTGAACACTTTCACTATGTGTGAGTATATGTCTCCACCAAGTATCAAGTGCCTTGTATGCAATTGTTGAGGGGGAGTCATTGTCTTTCAATAAAAACATTCATGTTCATTCTGCCTTCATGTCATTCCATTTCTATTCCTCCTATATCCTCATGTTCACCTTGTGAGGGGGAGTTACATGAAAAGGGAAGTCATTGTTACATTTCTTGACCTTACTTGTCTATTTTGAACCCCAAAATCATCAGAATTTTTGAGTCCTTGTGCTATTTTCTTATGAGAGAATTAAAACATTGAAACTAAAATCATTGTGCATTTAGTTTAATTTCAAAGATTTAGTATCATTTCAAGGTCATACAATCTTAATACTGAATGTTTTTAAAATGATTTGCAAAACACTATTATAGGCACATGAGTGGCTTTAATATTTCACATGTGTATGTTTAAGCTTTATTTTTATCACATGTTAAGAATAATTTTTCTAAATTCATAGTCATGACTTTTCTGGTCAAAGCAAAAATATTCCTGTAAAATGTCAAAAGAAAATTGATCAATCTGGAAAGATACAAACAGAGCAATGCAAATGCTTGAACCACTGAGTAACCGGGCATTTCACCTAACAAGTGATTTGTTTCGCGTCAAAAAGTGGAAATCAAAATTTTCAACTCTGTATAAGATAATGAAAGTTAAACCACTGAGTAATCAGGAGGTCTTGCATCTGATCAATGTGATTTCTTGCACTGAAAAGTGAGATTTAACTAATTTATTCTTGTATTCTTTCCTAGTAAAAATTGAAGGAAAATAAAAAAGACAGATAGAAAAGCTTAAGACCTTAATTAAGTTCATGCTTACTGTGTTTAGACCTATTATTTTACATTGTGTTAAACTTAAAGCTCCTAACATCCTTGTTAAATACTTCTGCTCACTCATTTAGGTCACTTTATTTCACATTTGCATCATTATTTTAACCACATTCAGCTCATTATAATTTGCTATTCTTTGTGTTGAGTGTGTCTTTGTGATTAAACTTTGTTGCACAATAACAAAACCACAATAATTTCTCTCAACTGATAATATCACTTTGCCTCACTTATTTTGAATGCCTCTGACCATTTATTCCCTACATTTCATCTCTTGGTCTCCAACCATCTTTGTCTCTCTCTCTTGTCTATCCTTTTGATGCTGTCAAAAAGGAGGAGAAAAGGCACATCTCAAAAAGGACATCTCAAAAAGGACATCTCAAAAAGGGCACATCAAAAAGGGGGAGAAATTGGCACTTCCAAAAAGGGGGAGAAAAGGCCTTCAAAGGGGGAGAAAGTTCTTTAAAGGAGAAAGGTCAAAGTGTGTATATGTCAAAAGGGGGAATTATTGCAGTCAAGGGAGTCAAGATATTGGGAGATTGTGCATATGTTTTGTCATCATCAAAAAGGGAGAGATTGTTGGGTTGAGTGTGTTTTGGATCTTCCTAAAGTTGTAATTTAATGATATCCAATGAACATCACTCATACCTTGATTTTGATGATGACATACTGTGATATTGATGATGACATATCATGATGTTAATGATGAGATATTATGATCTTAATGAAACATGTTGTGATTTTAATAATGATATATTGTGATTTTGATGATGACATATTATGATTCTGATGATGACATGTTGTGATTTTGATGATGATATGTTGAACATGTTATACATTTTATACATATCACAATAATGCTTAAACAACATGTTTTTGATGTTTAATATCTCATATTTTAATGATAATATCTTGTACTAATAGTTTATGTGTTAAATTTTCAGGTTCACACATTTTGTCTTGGCAGTGTCGACACTAGCTCAGGGCAGGTCGACACTAGTCCCAGATTCCAGAAGACCCAGTTGCCAGAAAAGGGAGGGCAGGTCGACACTAGCTCAGGGCAGGTAAACACTAGCTCAGGGCAGGTCGACACTAGTCCCAGATTTCAGAAGACCCAGTTGCCAGAAAAGGGAGGGCAGGTCGACACTAGCTCAGGGCAGGTCAACACTAGCTCAGGGCAGGTCGACACTAGCTCAGGGCAGGTCGACACTAGACCCAGTTTCCAGCAGACCAGTTTGCCTAACTGGGAGAGCAGGTCGACACTAGATCAGAGCAGGTCGACACACTCCGGCTGAAAGTCAAAATCGTGAATTTCTCTGTACACATGGATGATTGGGATTTAGGGGATTTGACCTAGGGTTCCATGCCCATGCACCCCAAAGCACTTTATGGACATATGGGGCTATAAATACCCATGTTCCTTGTACCCCAAAGGCAAGAGAGCCCATACACTTCCTGAAGAACCTTTTTGGCGGCTGAAAGGGGCTTTCCAGATCTGTCTCCATCTCCAGAAGCTTCAAGCCATCCTTTCAAGAGGAAGGACAAGGGAATCAAGGGGAATCCCTGGAGAGAAGGTTGCTGTGCAAGGCAAGGGAGCAGATCCAACTGAAGAGGCGGAGGAGAAGAAGGATTTCTGGCATTTCAGATGCCATCAAAGCAGAGCATCGCCATTTGAGGAGAATCTCCATCGAATTCCATCAAGCCTCCTCAATTGAAGCGTCTCCAAGACCTCTTCATCGAAGAACACTCTTTCTACATCTATTTCCCTCATCTCAGAGTTTGTTCTTCCTCATTTCGTCTGTGAGATTTGTGCATGAAGTTCTGCACAAATTTTCTGTGTACGAATCTGTTTTGAATCAGATCATTGCTAGAGGATCTGATCTCTTTTGTGTTTGATCTAGCTTTTGTACTCTGAGCCGTCGAGCTCTGGGTTGTGAGTCATCGTACTCACTGTGTGGTTTGAGCCGTCGTGCTCAATTTGGAGTCGTCGTACTCCGGTTGTTGTTTGAGTCGTCGTGCTCCAGGTGTTTTTGAGTCGTCGTGCTCAAGGGTGTTTGGAGTCGTCGTACTCCTGTGTGAGTTGTACTCAAGGTTTTTGAGTAGTGTGGCCTCACTGTGTGAGGGGTGGACGTAGGAGTCACTGGAGGTGATTTCCGAACCACCTAAAGATCCTCTGTGCAATGGTTTGAATTGTGGTTTGTTTGTGTATCTCGCTAGATACATGCATAGGGATTTCATTCACACTACTAATTGATTTGCTCACACACACTAATCACACCTCAGATCAGTAAATTGTTTGGGTGATTTGATCTCTGATTCAAAGTAATTTTAAATTGCTTAAGCTTCCGCGTTAATTGGTGTTAGATCTATTCAACCCCCCCTTCTAGATCTGATCCATCCACCCATCCAATCCCCAACAATCTCTGCATGCATGCAGATGATATCCTTTTTCTATTGTGCATATTCTGTCAACATCTTTTAGAGCAAGCTATTTGGCATTGCTATTTTGGTGAATACTCATGTCAACGTTTACTGACAACAAGAGACAGCCTAGCTGTCTACTGTTCAAACATTTAATGTGTGCAGGGTCCTAAAGACATTCTGTCATACAACGTTGGACCATATAGACGCCAGAAGACCTTATCTCTTTACGTGCTCAAATGGATAAAAGATTGTTGAAGCTTCCAAATGTCAAGCAGTCTAACGCCTACCAATCTAAGAGACAACGGTTACTTCAACGGCCATATTTCAAAAGGAGATATAAAATACAAGACAGAAGTGAAGAATGTATACAACTGAGTAGTGAACAAGATCTCGCATACGAGCATTCAAATCCTTCTGAAAGAAGTCTAGAGCCAAGAATCTCATTCCTCATCACCTTTAGCTCTTCTAAGAGAGCCAGTGTAGTTCTGAGAATGTGCCTTGTTTAGATCTTTTGCTCTCAGTACTTGTTGCTTCAAATCTTGGCTTGTAAAAGCTTGATCTAGGGGCTTGAATTCATTCTATTCCCTTTGTGGTGTTTCCCTTCGTGTGTGAAGGAAGACTTGGTGAGATCCAGGGTGCTATTCCCTTCGGTTGTGAAGGAAGACCTGGTAGGATCCAGGGTGATGTTCCCTTCGGTTGTGAAGGAAGACCTGGTGAGGTATCTAGGGTGTGGTTATTCTCTTCTGGTGTGAAGGAAGACTAGCTGAGCTGGGTGTTGTAGTGTCCACAGGGGGATTGTACCCTAGTTAGTGAAAACCTGAGTTGTTGCTCAGGGACTGGACGTAGGACTCCTAAGGAAAGGAGGTCCAAACCAGGATAATTCCTTGTGTTGTGTGATTGATTCTTTGTGAGTTTGTTGTTCATACTAACCATTACTAACCAATATCGAAGATTGTTTTGTGTATACTTTTACGTACAGGTGTCACCTAAATAGATTTCTAAAGACCCATTCACCCCCCTCTGGGTTTGTCAACTGGGCAACACTTACTGTCGAAGGTGGCGGCGACGGGCACAATGGCGGAGGCAGCGGCTCCCACGAGTGCGACTCTGGTGGCGAACAAGGGCGCAACGGCGGCGGGGGCTCCCATGGGTGAGACGGCGGTGGCGATGGGAGTGACGGCGGCAGTAGCAGTCAGTCTAGCAAGAGAGAGAGAGAGAGAGAAGAGAAGAACTAGAGAGGGAGAGAGAGAGAGAGAGAGAGAAAATAAGAAGAACAGCGGGGGGAGGGAAATTACGGAAATAGCCACCGAATATTTCGGTTGCTATTCAGTCTCAAAACATTTGCGGCCGAACTTTTATTAGTCACAATTCGATCGCCAATCTGTGATCGAATTGTGACCGAAAACTTTCGATCGCAAATTCTCTAAGTGAAAGGCGCCAAACAGAATAGGTTAGCGACCAAACAAAATCAGTCACTATTCGGTCTCAACTCTGAGACCGAATTGTGACTGATCAAAGTTCAGTCGTAAAGATTTAGGCCCGACGGCGCCAAAGACAATAAGTTAGCAACTAATTGGAATCGGTCACTATTCAGTCTCTAATCTGAGATCGAATTGTGACTGATAAATTTTAGTCGCTAATATGAAAATATTTGATATATTAAGTTGTAAAATTAGTGATCGGTCTGAGATCTGAGACCGAATAGTGATTGAAGTTATTTCGGTCACTAAATACAAATATTAGTGACTGAATAATTTTCGTCACTATTCGGTCTCAGATCTCAAACCAAATAGTGACTGAAATATTCGGTCTCAAATTTGGTCCCTAATTCTGCTTTTTCTTGTAGTGAGCAAGAGAGGGACGGGGAGAGAAAGAGAGAGAGGGGGAGAGGGTTTACAACCCTAACAATTGCTTGTGACTGTAGGGGTCAGAGAGACACCGGAGAGATGTGGAGAACACCTGGAGATGGTCAGTGATAGTTCAACGACGACGGTAGTTCGGAGATGCTGGCAGTGAGATCTGATCACCATGACCTACTGGCTGCTAGTGTGTGTTAAGAGAGCACCTCGTGCTTTAGTTGAGAGAAAGCAAGAGAGGGACGGGGGGAGAGAGAGAGGGGGGGGAGAGGGCTTACAACCCTAGCGGTTGCCTATGGTTGTGGGGGTCGGAGAGACACCGGAGAGATACAGAAAACACATGGAGTCAGTCGGTGATGGTCTGACGACGACGGTAGGTTGGAGACATTGGTGGTGAGATTTGATCGTTGTGAATGGTTGTTGTAGCGCTACTGGCGGAGGCTTTGTCGCTTTGGTGCCTACTACCTTAATGGCTGCTGCAACACTGCTTGCTTGCTGGGAGCTTGGGGCTAGGGTGTTGGGGACCTCGCTGGGACAGGGGTAGCTGAAGGTATTAAGGGCCAGGGTGACAAAACTGATGGAAAGGGTCCAGGCCATCCAATTAAACATTTGGATGGTCTAGATCCATCCAATAAAAAAATTTTAAATTTGTCCTCCTTAATCTTTATATCTTTCACATTTGGACATCAACTTTTTTTTAACTTATAACATTTGCAATCCATCATACACAAAGTTTATATCTTATAAATACTTAATAATTAAGTAATAAATAAATAAATGATTGAATAATTTATAAAAGAGTATTTCTAAACATGTATTTAATCGAGTTCCAAATGAGTATTTAATCGACTTCTAAATGAGTATTTAATCGAGTATCGTAACAAGTACGTAAGCGAGTTCTTAACGAGTAATTCGCAAACATAACCGAGTCAAGTACACATGTGTTCAGACTCGGCTCGTTTATAAACCGAGCTTTTAAAAAAAAAAAACTCATTTATTTAACCTATTAAACGATTCGAATCGAGTTTTATCGAGCCGAGCTCTGAACTGTTCATCGAACGTATTGGTTCGTTTACACCCCTAATTATAATCAATAAATATTTTGATTAGAATTATGGAGATTAAATATAGGTCATTTTACAATATATATTTTTTAATCATGACAGTGACATGATGTGATACAAATGTTAATGACTTGGTTGTGTGAAATTTCAATGAATATAAAGTGTTACTTCAGATAAATTCAATGTTGAATCACAGTCGTTGATCTCAAGTCAATCGATACATAATTGTTCATCAATCGATACGTTTCTCATCAATCGATATGATAAAAGACCAATTGATAAGATTTTCAAAGCCAATCGATAGGATTTGTGAATCAATCGATAGAAATCACTTAATTTAGTCATCAATTGATATGTTGTTCATCAATTGGAACATTTGAACACCAATTGATATCAACTGGTTCAGAGTATAAGGCAATCAGTTGAAGTGGAACTTCAACTTGTCCAAAATACAACGCAGTCAGTCAAAGTGGGACTTTGGCTGGTTCAAAATACAACACAGTCAGTTGAAGTAGGACTTTGTATATAACCAACTGAAATTTCAGATATGACAAAGTTAGCTTCGTATATCGACAAAGTAAGTTTTGCATATGACGAAGTTAGCTTCATCTATTGTCGACTCAAAGTAAGCTTCGTCTATGACGAAGTTTAGCTTCGCATATGACGAAGTCAACTTCGTATATCGACGAAGTAAGCTTTGCATATGATGAAGTTAACATTCGCATATGACGAAGTCAGCTTCGTATATCGACAAAGTTGATGATCAGTATGTTTGATGATCAGTCTGTTCTCATGTAATTCTAATTAATTACATGTTGATTTTGGTGAATAACAAAACGTGATTAACAAAACCTTCTCAAGTTTTCTAACATATATTCTATAAGCTTGTGAGCACAGGAAAAATCTCAAGGAAAATCAAGCCCATTTGGTAAGTATTAGTACATCTATAGCATGTCAAGTTCAGTATGATATTTCTATAAGTCCACATCGACTTCTATTGAAAATCACATCGATTTCCTTAAAGATGTAACGATTTGATGTCGTAACGATTTCTTTGTAGAAACTCTGTTTGATTACAAACAAATCATTCCCACAACGATTTCTTAAGACCTCGTAACGATTTGCTCTTCACAACGATTTCTTAAGACCTCGTAACGATTTGCTCTTCACAATGATTTCTTAAGTCATCACAACAATTTCTTAAGACCTCGTAACAATTTGCTCTTCACAACGATTTCTTAAGTCTTCGCAACGATTCTTTAGGACATCGCAACGATTTCTTGACCTCGTAACGATTTGCTCATCGCAACGATTTCTTAAGTCTTCGCAACGATTCCTTAGGACATCGCATCGATTTCTTAAGAACTCATAACGATTTGCTTCATGCAACGATTTCCTAAGTGTTCATAATGATTTCTTCATTGAACACAACGATTAGCTTCATGCAACGATTTCCTAAGTGTTCATAACGATTTCTTCATTGAACACAACGATTTACTTCATGCAACTATTTCTTAAGTGTTCATAACGATTTCTTCATTGAACACAACGATTTGCTTCATGCAATGATTTTCTAAGTGTTCATAACGATTTCTTCACTGAACATAACGATTTGCTCTCCACAATGATTTGGTTATGTCTTACAACGATTTAGCTAAATTGACTTGATCATAACGATTTCATAAGTCATGAATGTATCGACTTCTTATGTACAACGATTTGCTATTGGTCAAAGCATTGAATAGTCAAAGTCATCACGCATATCCTTCTGACACCTTTGCATTTAATGTAGACTGAACATATCTCTGCATGCATGCAGACGATAACGTCCATTATCGTGCTTACTCTGTGTGTATCTTTTAGAACAGCTATTTGGCATTACTATTTCTGTGATTATTTGTTCTAACGTTGACTGACATTGGAGACAGCTTAGCTGTCTATCGTTTAAGCTTGAAATATGTGCAGATATCTGATGACAGTCCATCTTACAACGTTGGACAAAATAGAAGCCAAAGAATGACACTGAAGATTTTGTGTGCACAAATGGATAAAAGACTGTTGACTAACAGCTTCAAAAGGCCATTCAGTCTAACGTCTACCAAAGCTAGAGACAACGGACTTCTCAACGTTCAAATTTCAAATAAGAGATATATATAAGCAAGAGTGAAACTCCAGAGAAGATGACCTTTTTGAGAAACACAGCTTCCAAGCAACTGCATTCAAGTTCTCTCGAGTTCTCTAGAAAAGAGCCAAGCCTCATTTCCATTAATCTGTGCTCTTAGCTCTCTGTGCTGTAATAGAAATCTTGAGAGAGAGCCTGTGTAGTTCTGAGAGAGACCATTGTTTAGATCTCCTTCTCTCAGGGCTATTTGCTTCAGATCGTGGCTTGTTAAAGCTTGATCTAGGGGCATGTTTTATTGCTTATTTTTGCTGAGTTATTCCCTTCTGTTGTGAAGGAAGACCTGGTGGGGTATCCAGGGTGTTGTTATTCCCTTCTGTTGTGAAGGAAGACCCGGTGGGGTATCCAGGGTGTTGTAGTTCCCTTCGTGTGAAGGAAGACCAGCTGAGCTGGGTGTTGTAGTATCCATAGGGGGACTGTACCCTAGTTAGTGGAATCCTGAGTTATTGCTCAGGGACTGGACGTAGGACTCCTAAGGAGAGGAGGTCCGAACCAGGATAAACTCTGTATGTCGTGTGATTGATTTCATGTGTGTGTTTGCTGTTTATTCTAACTTTCACTAACCTTCATCGAAGAACGTCTTTGTGTGAATGTTTTAAGTACAGGTATTAATCAAATAATTTTTTAAAGAACCTATTCACCCCCCCCTCTGGGCTCGTCAACTGGGCAACAAAAGTAAGCTTCACACGTGATGATGTGATATGTTTGAAAAATAGACAAAGATAGAGTTTAGAAAAATCAATAATTTTTAAGACATTATTTTCATTTTGTCATCATCAAAACTGTGATGGCCCTCGTTACACCGGTACGGTTATACCAACCCACGTCGGTATAGCGAGTGCTGCCATAGTGGGACATTTACCCAAACGATACATACAGCTGAGATACACGCGAATATACAACAGAGTAGCGGAAGTAAAAGACAACAGTCTCCATTCATTCATCATCCACATTAAACATACATGCAATTCGCAATTAACACAAAAAGGAACTAAAGTTCACATAAATTAAATTCCTGAAATGGAAATACAATTGTCCACACTTTTACATTCTTTTCATAGTACTCTAATACAATGTTTAATTACATACTTATGAAATACACAATCTCAAAGAAACTCCCAACGCTAGCTAATCTCCGCGCTTGGAGTCCGTCTCTGCTGCCTCTTCCAAAGGTGCCACGTCACCAACTACACCTGTACGCCGAAGCAAGGAGTGAGTCCAAGGACTCAGCAAGCAACACTACTCATGATATACACTTACAAGTCCTAGTGGTTTCTACATACACATTTACAATTTTGCAACACATGGCATGCTAGTCAATTCAAAGTTTCACCCTATCCTGAACGTTCTACAATTTTATACATAAATCATGCTTTCAGATTTCTAAAATAAAATTCACCTATCACATGGTCTCTATTCAATTTACTCATGAACTTTAATCTTTAAAGAGCTAAAACATGAGAACTATCAACATGAACATTTTTACATACATAAAAGGGAACACAACTAGCATAGATTTTACATATTTTTAAACATATATATGAACCTTTTCACATGCTTTAGGTTGCTGATTTCATATGGGTTCATGGCTGAAAACCTATGCATGAGAGCTACAATAATGCATAAAACATATCACACCAACAACCATTCATGCTATCTTGTGCCCGTGTTCACTAATTATCCATAACATGGATTCTAAGCATCTTTGCACATTAAACATAATGATAATAATCATGAATTTACTTAATTCACATGATTTCAGATTTGTCTCACATGGGTTTCAATAACCTATTTCCACATCTTTAGTTTCACATTTTTATTTACACAAGTTTTCTCTTTCACATGGTTCACTTTACACATACACGTTCACATTGTCACTTACACATTTACACATGGACACATACACATTACAGGATGATACTGAAGGTCGAAGTCATAGTCCTTCAAGAACTCAATCCATCTTCTCTGCCTCAGGTTTAATTCCTTTTGGGAGAAAAGATACTTCAAGCTCTTCTGGTCGGTAAACACCTCAAATCTGACACCATAAAGATAGTGCCTCCAGATCTTTAGTGCATGAACCACAGCTGCGAGCTCCAAATCATGAGTCGGATAGTTCCTCTCATGCTCCTTCAACTGACGAGAAGCATAAGCCACTACCCTTTCTTGCTGCATGAGCACACAGCCTAACCCGATCCGAGATGCATCTGTATAAATGGCAAAGCCCTCTAGACCACTAGGCAATACCAATACCGGAGCAGAAGTAAGCTTAGCCTTCAATAGCTGAAAGCTATGCTCACATGCCTCAGACCATACGAACTTCTCACCTTTCCGGGTCAGCTTTGTCAAAGGTGCGACGATGGATGAGAAACCTTCAATAAATCGCCGATAATAACCAGCTAACCCAAGGAAACTACGAATCTCCAAAGGGGTCCTGGGAATCTCCTAATCCATAACTGCCTGGACTTTTGCTGGATCAACAGCTACACCAGCGCCGGAGATAACATGCCCGAGAAAATGAACCTCGCGCAACCAGAACTTGCACTTGCTGAACTTCGCATACAGCTTGTGCTCACGGAGAACCTCTAAGACTAACCTCAAATGCTGACGGTGTGTGGCCTCATCCGGAGAATAGACCAACACGTCATCAATAAACACAACAACAAAGCTATCTAGATATGGACTAAACACCCGGTTCATGAGATCCATGAACGCTGCAGGGGCGTTGGTCAATCCGAAAGGAAAAACCAAAAACTCTTAATGTCCATAACGGGTTCTAAATGCCGTCTTGGACACATCCTCACTCCTAATCCTCAACTGATGATAACCAGATCGCAAGTCAATCTTGGAAAAGACTGATGCCTCTCGCAACTGGTCAAACAGATCATCAATCCGAGGTAAGGGATACATGTTCTTCACAGTCACCTGGTTTAGCTTTCTGTAATCAATACACAACCGAAGTGACCCATCTTTCTTCTTGACGAATAATACAGGTGCGCCCCAAGGGGAAACACTAGGGCGAATAAATCCCTTATCGAGCAATTCTTGCAATTGCTTCCTCAACTCGGCTAATTCTGCAGGTGCCATCCGATATGGGGCCTTCGAGATAGGAGAGGTGCCTGGAAGCAACTCTATAGTGAACTCTATCTCCCTATCCAGTGGCAATCCAGACAAGTCATCGGGAAAGACATCTGGAAAATCCTGCACCACATCGATCTCTGCAAGAGTCAGTGACGAACCAGCATCGGGTACTAGCATAACGCTGGCAAGAAATGCGTCACAACCCTTGTTCACCATGCGCATCGCCTTCATGGCAGAGATAACTAACTTTCCCGCTAAGTTCTTTGGCAAGGGATGAGAGAACTCGTCCTCACCAGGAATGCGGAAAACAATCTTCTTCCTACGACAATCCACTAACGCATAGTGCTCCTCTAGCCAATCCAGACCAAGGATACAATCATAGTCCTTCATCTTTAGCAAGAAGAAACACCCATCTAGGAATCTATCCTCAATGCACACAAGTAACGACGGAATGCACTTCCTAGTCGATATCGTACCCGCAGGGGTGTGCACAGACAAAGGGACCTCTAACTCCTCAGACTCTATGCCTGACTCTAGGGCTAACTGCCTAGCGAACCGCTTGGAAATGAACGAGTGAGTAGCACCCATATCAAACAAAATCCGAGCGTGCACACCGAAAAGCAAAACCGTACCTTCGGTGACATGCTCCGCCTGCTCGGCGTCCTCACAAGCTAACGCAAACACTCAAGCTGGGGCTCGAGGCCTTCCTGGTCGTCCTGTAGCTGGCGCGGCTGCCGCTACTGCTGGTACTGGCGCTCCACGCTGAGCTCCCTACTGAAGTCTTGGGCAATCTTTGATCTTGTGGTCGCTGCTCCCACACTTTAGGCATCTACCCGCTACTAACCAGCACTCGGAACCTCCATGTGTCTTCCCACAATGGGGACACTCTTTCTTCGCACCGGGGGAACGTACAGAAGTTACCTGAGAGTTGCTGACTGCCACTGATTTCTGCGGTGTCTGGTACACCGTTTTCTTCTTATCCTGCCGCTGGAAAGTCGTTGTCGGCCTCTTCTGTGAAGCCTTCTTCTCCTCCAGATATTGCTCCATTTCTCCCTCCTGTCTGCAGGCTGCGCTGAGGGCCTCGTCTAGCGTGCGGTGGTCGAACGCCACGAGTCTCGTCCTCAGTGATGGTTTGAGACCCATCACAAACTTCTTGGTCTTCCTGCGCTCATCCTCTACTATATGTGGTGCATATTTAGAAAGTTCAGAAAACCTTGCCTCGTATTCCAGGACGGTCATTGATCCTTGCGTCAGGGAAAGGAATTCTTGCTCCATCTTGTCCTGGATATGCTCTGGGACGAACTTGGCTCGGAAGAGCCTCACGAACGCGTCCCATGCCACATCCACTGCTCCGTCCTCGAAGCGTGTACGCAGTAGGGAGGACCACCATACATCAGCTCTCTCCTGCAATACACCTTCATAAGCACTAACTAACAAATTCTAACTTGACAAACAACATACAAGCATAAACCAAAACATACCTGTAGCATGTAGGTGGCTAATGTCACCTTGTCCTCATCAGGACACCTGATAGCTCAGAAGATTTTCTCCGTCTCCCTCATCCAGCTTTCTGCCATTAGCGGATCACTCTCCCCCTTAAAAGAGGGTGGGGCCATCCTCTTGAATCGCTCCATGATGGAAGGTCCACCATGGTCATGGGCTGGTGCCTGAGCCTGCTACATTAGACAATAACAATATACAATAAACACAATATCATGTAATTTAAATAGCAAACTACTTGGTTGTTTCATTATTCTACCTGGGCCTCCAACTGGGCCTGGAGTGCTGCCTGGGTGTGGGCCTGCGTCTGCATGGCTTGCACCAGACCTTGCATGAATACTCCATAGTCCACTGGCGGTGGTGGGGGAAGCACAGGACCCTGTGGGGCCGGGGCCTGCTGCTCCGCCCGCTCCTCACGCCTCGGCTCGTCGTCACGAGCTGGCGCACCTCCACGTCGTCCACGGAAGCCATGGCTGTAATAAAATTTCAGCCACCATTAGAGCTAGGTTACTAAGTTCTCTAACCATTTTCTTATCTATCTTTCATTTCTTATTAGTGTTTTCTACACATGTGGACATACTTAGCATGCAATGGGGATGATGACTTAGGTATATTCATGTGCAATCTCAACCGGTCGCTCTGATACCAATCTCTGTGACGGCCCTCGTTACACCGGTACGGTTATACCAACCCACGTCGGTATAGCGAGTGCTGCCACAGTGGGACATTTACCCAAACGATACATACAGCTGAGATACACGCGAATATACAACAGAGTAGCGGAAGTAAAAGACAACAGTCTCCATTCATTCATCATCCACATTAAACATACATGCAATTCGCAATTAACACAAAAAGGAACTAAAGTTCACATAAATTAAATTCCTGAAATGGAAATACAATTGTCCACACTTTTACATTCTTTTCATAGTACTCTAATACAATGTTCAATTACATACTTATGAAATACACAATCTCAAAGAAACTCTCAACGCTAGCTAATCTCCGCGCTCGGAGTCCGTCTTTGCTGCCTCTTCAAAGGTGCCACGTCACCAACTACACCTGTACGCCGAAGCAAGGAGTGAGTCCAAGGACTCAGCAAGCAACACTACTCATGATATACACTTACAAGTCCTAGTGGTTTCTACATACACATTTACAATTTTGCAACACATGGCATGCTAGTCAATTCAAAGTTTCACCCTATCCTGAACGTTCTACAATTTTATACATAAATCATGCTTTCAAATTTCTAAAATAAAATTCACCTATCACATGGTCTCTATTCAATTTACTCATGAACTTTAATCTTTAAAGAGCTAAAACATGAGAACTATCAACATGAACATTTTACATACATAAAAGGGAACACAACTAGCATAGATTTTACATATTTTTAAACATATATATGAACCTTTTCACATGCTTTAGGTTGCTGATTTCATATGGGTTCATGGCTGAAAACCTATGCATGAGAGCTACAATAATGCATAAAACATATCACACCAACAACCATTCATGCTATCTTGTGCCCGTGTTCACTAATTATCCATAACATGGATTCTAAGCATCTTTGCACATTAAACATAATGATAATAATCATGAATTTACTTAATTCACATGATTTCAGATTTGTCTCACATGGGTTTCAATAACCTATTTCCACATCTTTAGTTTCACATTTTTATTTACACAAGTTTTCTCTTTCACATGGTTCACTTTACACATACACGTTCACATTGTCACTTACACATTTACACATGGACACATACACATTACACATTTCACATTTACACATTTTTAGGTGCCGTGACACATAGTCCAAACCACCAAAGAAAGACATATACACATCACATTACACATAGACGCCATCTAGGCATTCCAATGGCGACTCTTGGACTGCGCAGACCGGGAGAACAAGTCTCCACCCTAACCAGTGGTACTTGTCCACCTCCAGGATTTCCCCCTAATGCCCTTAGGGTCACTTAACACACTAAACTTTCTCAGGGGGACTTTTCCCTGATACAGCTCCACTGCCCTCTACGGAAGCAGTGTCACATTGGCACAGTTACACATTTACACATTTACCGTTTTACACATGGTTTTACGCTTTACACTTTTCATCACATTCACTTTCTCACTCACATGAATATCTCTGTTTTACCTAACATGGTACTACAGAATTTCAAGAGTTTAACACACAGTAAACACACTAATCATGTTGGTTTTAGACCATAACTAATCACATTACGATCATATGCATGAATTATCACATTTCACATGAAAATACATAACTTTTTATTTACTGATCCAAATGACTTGAAATTTTAACCACATACAGTTTGTGGGTTCAAGATGATACCCTCAATTTTTCAGATTTTTCGGAGCTTTATAGAATTTACAGTAAATAAAACACCTAATTAGCATGCCATTCACAATTTAATTTAACATGGGGTTTAACACATCTTGCAAATTGCCACTTACTATTTAAACAAAGGTTATTGATATATGCATGATTTGAGAATACCAGATTGCCCTAAATCATACACCTATAGATAATCATCACAACCATTCTTACATGCTTTTATTTTACCGAACCGGATTTTATTAGCAATTTACACAAACATGGATGTTTTACCAAAATTGCAAACACACATACTGACACACTAATCTTCATGATCAAACCAAAACCAAGGCATTCATACTAATCCTAATCATGAAACATAATCTAACAAGATCATTAACAAGTCATGTTCACAATTCATGGAATACAATATTTCCCACATCCACCAACACACACCACATTCATCCACACACCATAATTGACTGTATTCATAGAGTATAGGATTACCATATATCCTCATCGCGGAAAACATACCGAAATTAATGTATAAGAGGGGCAGAACATCTCAATGTTCTGTCCTGTGGAACTTGGCGGCGGTCTCTGGCCGCTGACTCAGGGTCAGCGGCATGGTCGATGGACGCCAAGTTCATCACAGGCGTCCAGGGACCTTGCCGTCGAATCAGGTCTGTGCAGAAACACAGACCCGAGCTCTGAAACTTGGGTGAATGGGAGGGTCTAGGACTCGAGGAAAAATCCATAAAAATCACAAAACCGACCTAGACTCATAAGGGGACATCATGGATAGGTCACTTGCCTTTCAAAAATTCCTCCAAGGGATCTAGGGCTCGGTGAAGACCTCCTTGGGCAGTCCCAAGAAAGTTGCAGAAGGCCTCCAAGATCACCTTCCTCCGGGTTCTTGGATGAGCTCCACAGCAAGGGGACGATGGGGAAGCCTTCTCCTTTGCTCCAGCTCCTTCTTGTCGCAGTAGATCTTCAGATCAAGCTCCAAGGGGTCGGATTTGAGGGTGCTAAGATAGGGTTTTCTCACAGTTCCCTCCTAGGGTTTTTCTTCTCTTTTTCTCCTCTTGCAAGGGTGAAGGGAAGAGTGGGAGAGACCAATTCGGGTTTAGACAATAAGGGGAGTCTCTCTCCCACTCACTAGGGTGATAGGACACCCTCAGAGCCGTTGGGGGACATCCCCCCAATGGTGGCCATACCTTGCTTCAGAAGCTTGCAGCTCTGCTGCGCATGCAGGTCAGAGAAATTGGCGTCCATATCTCTGGACGCCAGGATGAGTGTTGGCGTCCATGTCTGGACGCTGACACCACCTAAACGGCTAGGGGTTGACGCCAAGGGGGCCTTCGGCCAGAACTCTAATTTATGCAGAAAACCATGCATACCATGCATATATACATGCAATATACATATGGTATTGTATCCATACTATCATCATACAATACATACATTATTTATGTTTAATATAAACACATGTACACGTAATTATACTAATTAATGCGTACGTAAATATGTACATACATACACAAGCACAAATATACACACATAATTACAAATAATGCGACGGAAATTCGAGGGTCTTACAAAAACTAATTAAATACCATGATCTGATTTGTGAAGATTTCAATATATTTGAACAGTGGTTCAACAAACCTCGGTATGGCCCAAGTACGACTTGGCCATACGTAGCCTGACTTGCACATCCCTCTTATGAGTGGGAGGGATGGAGCCCTCTATCTAGAGGGAGAGGGGCTTTGAAAACCCTATGGCTTGAGGGTTTTTGGAGCCCTCTCACCTCCCTCCTCCTCCTCCTCTCCTCTCCTTCTTCCCTTTTCATCCACCACTCTCTTGAGTGAGAGCAAGAGGAGAGTGCAAGAGGGTCTTACTGTTGCTACCTCTCTTGCAGCTGGTTGGAGCCTTTTGGAGGACCAAGAGGAGGAGAGAGACGACGTGGAGTAGATGTCGTCGCTCATCGCCGCCGTCTGGACGCTGCTAGAGGGAGGTCGTGTGAGCTCCTTCATCTGGTGGACTAGATTCTGCACGTCAAGGGATCTACGAGCTCCCCTAGGTGAGAATGTCCTGCTCTTAATAGGTTTGCATGAGTGTCATGTAATCGGACATCATCCCGGTCAGATAAGTTCTTTTGGGAAACGTGATAATTTTTATTTTAAACTTCATTCCGCTGTGCATTAGATATTCCCTCACGTTTCCTTACATGACCATGTTCATTCATGTGAGCTTCTCATTAGAGTATATAGCTTCCCTTGCCATGCATAGGTGTGAATGTGAGTGGTTTGAGCTTCTAGCACCTAGTTCTACCATTCTCCATGCTCCCCTCCCTTAGTTTGTGACGTGGTTGTGTTTCTGGGGAAAGTTTTGAGGGCTCTGTCATGGTAGCCAGTCCTCTAACTGAGGTCGCAACGTATTGGTGGTTGTGTTCTTAGCCACAATGTTTCCTCCATCGCCTTCTTCTTCTTTTGGTCGCACTGGCCATACTGTCACGTTCTGGTAGCAATGATGTGGGTGTTGTGATAGAGTCCATATCATGGTTGCTAGAGTTTGGGGATGTAGGGACGTAGACACAAATAGGCAGCATTTCAAGGGCTTATGAACAAAAAATTCCATTTTAAGGATTTTCCCAAAGGTTAACGGTTTCACGGGTAGGGCTTTTGAGATGGTGTGACCAGCACAGAAGAGAGTCCTGCACAGCAAGAGATGAAGGAAGTGGAAGAGACCGAGGCGAGGCGACCAGGAGAGGAAGCGGAGGGGCGGGTCGGGGAGGGCCATGTCCTGCCGCCATGGGAGCAGCATTCGTCTGTGATCAACCTTCCTCGCTTCGACTACAGGACCCCCGCCCTGCTCCTCGACAGATCCTGTTCTGGCTTCCTTATCACCTGCCCCATCAGTGAGTGAGAACTACTGATGGGAACTACCTCCATCTTTTCTCCCTCTGTCTCTATGTGCCTTTTTCAATTACTTGTGGTTGCAATTGGACATCCCTGCGCGTGTAAACAGTAGATGGACTGGCTTCGGTTGCTACTGCAACATCTTGTGCTGGAAATAGTTCTATTCTGGTAGTTGTAGTATATTATAAGACAGTTTTCTATGTTGTCATCTAACTTCTGCCCACTCTTCTCTGGTGCCATGCTTATCTCTGTGTTCTATACACTAAGAAAACGAGTTGTGAATTTCCTCTTATGTTTTTTTCTTACATGATATTTTCAGAGAGGGAGAAAAGTGCGACAAAGGAGGCCATTTCGATCCTTGAACAGGTTATTTGCTTCAAATGCATTGATGTTTGTCCTCGTCATACGTACTTAGATAGGGTCGGTTATAAGGTGATTATGTTAGCATTTGTGACATCTTCCCGTCAAACTTGTCGTAATTCTCAGTTAAAATATGATTTTGGCCGGTTTCAGTGGCAGATCTTCTTATTAATTTAGAGTACACGTGCTTGTGCAGATTTCTAATAGGTTAGTCAACAATTGTGGATTATGCACTTGTAATTGATATGCAAGTTCTTTATTTTTGTTTATGTAGTAATATCTACCAAGATCAATTCAAGCATAAATTTTGCAGAAGTATGCTTCTACTTGCAGAAATAAACATTTTAGTTGCTGTAACTCTATGATACAGCCTGCTTTACTCAAGTCCCTTAAAGGGATAGAGAGGTAATATAATTAAGAATTAGGATGGTGATGAAAATTAGCCATAAGATTATATGATTTTCTGATAGATTACATATTGATTGGGATTCATTAACACTCAATTTTATTGAAGCAATGGCTAGACCACTATACTTAAATTACAACCATAAGCAATGTCGAATTGGATTTATTAGACTCAACTTTGTCAAAAAAAAAGGTTAGATCAATGTAGTTAATTAGCGAAATAAACCTTATTAGACTTCAAGTGGACTAGAATCTCAAGAACTTTGTTTTTCTCATCTGTCTTGATTCTTTGTCAGCTTCATCTGTTTCATTTATTTCTTTTCTCTGTTTCAAATGGAGCCTACTGAGGGCTACCTAAAGTATCTAATAATTCATTTAAAATATAGTTGTTCCTACCCTATCTTTCTTGCAGTTGTGCTCTTGGAGTAGCAGTCACTCTGAAAGTTTGGAGTCATCTGATTCTAATGTTGCTACAAAGAAAAGGAAAATATCTTCTGAGGAAAACAATGAGGAACATGCATCCAGCACACATAAGAATGATCTCAACAATGTGGAAGCTTCTTATGGTAATTTTTTCTGCTGAGAAATGTGAATTTGTGTTTTATATCATAGGGAACTGTTTGATGCTGGTTTAACAATTTCCCTTTTTCTTGAACTACTAGCTGCCTTTGTTTTATGTACCTACCCTGTACTTTAATTCTATACCTGCAGATCAAAATGGGAAAGAGACAAGTATATCCCATTTAGGTGCTGGTGAGATGATGGCCAAGCAACTTGATCTTTCATTGGTGAAGTTAACAAGAACTGGGTTGATCCTATTTACCTTCACACCAAATAGGAGCATTTCTGTTGTCAATATTTTATCAAGAATTTTCCAATGTTTGGGATATGGAGATTTGAAAAAACCACTGTAAGCTACTTACGGCAAAATCCCAAGCACTCAATTTTGACATCTTCAAACATTGTATGCTGCCCATTTAGATGGCATCTAAATTTTTCTTTTAGATGATATTATTTCTATTTTCTTTTCTATCTAAGAATTAGGGTCATATTATAAACCCAAAGTTCATTGAAACCACTCCATTATCATCATTATAAGCCACAGGAATTTATATTTCATCCTAATTTCACAATTATTTTTCTCTCTTTCAACAGAGGACTGGAGGAGTAATCATAGGTGATTTAAACTGTAAGAAAATAAAAAAGTAGGCAAGTTAAGAAAAATAAAAAAAAAATCTTTGTATTTTCTCCAAGCATGCTAATTGTTGCCCCTTTCAATATCTGGCTGTTGACATGGCTGCATCAAATTCTAGTGACACTGGTGGGAACAGCAATATGAGATGTGGTAGGTGAATGCTCCCCTTTTTCTTGTCATCCTATAACCTGGAGCTCTCAGTATTGGAGGCTTATGACGGTTGAAACCTTCAAGGAGCTAGGCCGTACTGCCCTTGGGTCCTACATTATGCCCTGTGCTTGTGAGGTACAGTCTGATGGTCCATTTGGATGGACTCTTTTATTCTGTTTAGTTTTGAAGGAGTAAGCAAAATGAGGTTAGTAATTTTCCAGTAGATCCATAAAATCAGTTGTATTTCTTCACATGTCTTTAGAATCGTCACTTTGGCCTCAACAACTGCCAAATACATAAAAACTTTTTGATTAGTTCCCTCCAGTAAGGTGCCATTTATCTTGAAGAATAACATTTTAGAAATGCTCTCAGGCAGTGTTAAACATTTTCTTAATTTACTACCTTGTCTTTAATAATTAAAAGCAAAAAAATAACAAAAAGAAATCTTTAGTCACTCCCCTCGCTCCCTCATACATGGATGATTGTCAAGTAAAGTAATCAAGTTCATGAGATGTATTAAATTGTTACTGATTCTGCTATCTACTATGTCAGTGGCATCAGGTAAAAGAGTAATTTTATGTATTCTGATACCATTTCTGTCATTTGTGTTTCAATATTAAATCGTTATGTTGATCACCATCCTTTCCCCAGTCCCCTTCCCAGCCTCCCAAAGGAAAAGAAGAAAAGGTGTTAAATACCTTTGTCAAAGTTGTTAAATGTTACCTACTGGAAAAATTACCCTGCTTTATCTCTCTCTCTCTCTCTAATAACTTATAATTTTTTTCAGCTGGTGTCATCGCATTTTTCCTATTCAGGAAACGTGTATTTTGAAAGAAAGCAACCTTAGTGCAGTTGTGTCAAAGCTTGTCAGAGAATACCTTTCTGATGAGCAGAATGAAGCTAAAAGTCATTTAAAGGTATGCTTATTGTCTAACATTTTTACCAGGTGATGGCAGTTAGTTATCTGCTGGTCAAAGTTCATCTCTTTTTGTCTTTTAGTTTGTCCACTATTACTGGTCATATGTGTGTATCTGTACATGTTGCCTTCATGTAGATGTCCTTTATGAAGATGCAGATGTGCCAACATACTAAGAAAAAGCTGTAAGAGTCTGGACATAGTGCATACTGTCAAAAATAATTAAGCTCTCTTAAACTTTTTTTTTCCCACAAGCATGATGGTCAGTGTACTAGAGGGAGGAATTTCTCATGTGATGCTATTTTATGGTATTGATTTCATGGTATTACTTCTGAGAAAAAAAAACAGAAATTCATTGTAAAATGTCTGAACCTGGATTTAGATTATTGGTATTTTTTGCCAATCTATAAAAAAAGGAGATTGTGGACAAGGGGATTTCAGTGTTCCAGGTTAATCCAGACAGTTCTGTAGTCAGAATTTTGTGGATAAATTGGAAGCTATTTGCTCAAGGAGTTAGTGGGAAACTGAATTCTTACGGACATGACTATTAGGGCATGGAGGATGGTCCGAAGTCACAACCCCTAAGATTCGGACTGCTCTCTTTCCGTTCTTCTCCAATCTCCATAGGTGTGATATTGATGCAATGATGCTCCCGTTTGGCCTAAATTAGGAGTTTGTTTCTGGAATAACTCTGCTGCTCCATCAATCTATTGGTCCTCATATTGCCATTTCGGCATGGTTAGACCATTGAGTCTATTTGTTACAAGTTCTATAAGTCAGTGAGTAACACTCGTATCCAGTTTTAATACCTTTAAAAGAATCAAGCAATGTTTGTGATTGATTCTGTGGAGACTATGACCTTTTCATTTATGGAAGGATGGAAAGAAAAAAATGGGCCATTCCTGTACCTGTTCTATTCTATTTGATGTTGTCTGTAACAAAAATAAGGATCCTAACAGAGGAATTGGTGAGAGAAATATCATTAAAGCACAAGCAGCTTTAAGTGAGATCCCTTATGGTGGGTGACTTACAGTATATCTGGCACACTGCCAAAGAGGCAAAAACACAATATAGCATGTGAACTTGGTGGTGTTTGTTGTAATAGAGACTACTATATATAAAAATGGAGAGTCGATGAAGTATTTCTATTTGTAGGGTGGAGTGGGGGATGGGGATGTGGATCAGCTGGCATTGATGTATACCATGGTGAATAGTGCCATGATTTACCTGTAATGTAATGGAACTCTTGTTTGGGGGATGGGGGAATTCTATGTGGCAGTGTGGCACTCAGGGAAGACATGTTCCTTTTATTTTCTTTTGGACACATGTACTTGAACATTTGCATTTCATATGATTTACTTCATATGGTTGTACATTTTTTTCCTTATATTAGTATTGATCTCCTTCTTGGGGGAATAAGAGTTTAAAGAAAAAGGTTCCAAAACTGGTTAGATTTTGTTGATTCTTCTTTTTATCTGAAATCATGTCAAGTGAAGCTGATTTTTTTGTGATAACTGTTGTGGTCATCAGTTGTATGTACATATGGTAACTGTGTTAGACATCTTCTTGTGGATAAAATTCCACTTAGGGTTTCAAATAAACACCACATTTTTATGCCTACTTTAAAATAAATAAATAAATAAATGGATAGTGTCAATAGGAATTGTTCCCCATAAAATATAAAGAAAAATATAAAAGAGGACGGTAATCGCCACCAGAACAGTTGTAAAGAATAAAAAGAAGAACTAAGAACTAACTACCCGGGAAAATGAAAGAAAGGACAGAAGGCTTACCGGGAACTGAGAATGTGTCTACACTAGCAAACACCTTCAAAAACGCGCTTCTGGGGATAGATGATGACCAAACTGTCCCCATAATAAATATTTCCATTTATTTATATATTAATTTTGATGATTAACAAAATAACACTAATGGATTACTTGAGTCTTGAGAACAGGAAATAAAAGAAAAATGAAAGTTCAAGACAATCTGGTAAGTCTCATCTCACTTCTATCCAAGTCTTTGTATCGACTTCCTTGATAAGCAGAACGATTTCCTCTTTGACCGGGAAACTCAAAACAAATCGATATCGCAACGACTCTTTAAGACATCGCAACGATTTCTTTAGAACTCGCAACGACTCTCTAGCCGTAACGATTTCTTTAGACCTCGTAACGATTTCTTTAGAACTCGCAACGACTCTCTAGCCGTAACGATTTCTTTAGACCTCGTAACGATTTCTTTAGAACTCGCAACGACTCTCTAGCCGTAACGATTTCTTTAGACCTCGTAACGATTTCTTTAGAACTCGCAACGACTCTCTAGCCGTAACGATTTCTTTAGATCTCGTAACGATTTCTTTAGAACTCGCAACGACTCTCTAGCCGTAACGATTTCTTTAGACCTCGTAACGATTTCTTTAGAACTCGCAACGACTCTCTAGCCGTAACGATTTCTTTAGACCTCGTAACGATTTCTTTAGAACTCGTAACGACTTCTTTAGAGTTCATAACGATTTCTTTAGAATTCATAACGATTTCTTTAGAATTCATAACGATTTTTTTAGAGTTCATAACAATTTCTTTACTGTTCATAACGCCTTGCTTTGTGTAACGATTTCGTGTAACGATTTCCTTACAACTTGATAGTCATAACGATTTCTTTAGAATTCATAACGATTTCTTTAGAGTTCATAACGATTTCTATACTGTTCATAACGCCTTGCTTTGTGTAACGATTTCGTGTAACGATTTCCTTACAACTTGATAGTCATAACGATTTCTTGTGACGATTTCTTTAGAACTCGTAACGACTTGCTTGTTGTAACGACTTCATAAGTTATCACAACGATTTCTTTACAGTTCATAACGACTTGCTATAATTCATAACGATTTCATAAGTTATGAAGTCAGCAAGATTCTTTTTATCGAATTTCTTGATGTATCAGTATAATGCCTTTTAATAGCGTTGAAAAGTCAAAGTCATATCTTGTCCGTTGACTGCTATGCATTAATGCTCTCTGATCGTATCTCCCATGCATGCAGACAATATCTTCCATTTCTATGCTACTCTGTCTACGTACTTTTTTAGACAGAAAGGAGCTTTGCTATATTCTGCAATATCTGTTCCATCTCAACTAACAATAGACAGCAGTCTTAGCTGTCCTCTATTTATTGATGATATGCTTACAGATATATGACAAGACTCATCTGGACAACGTTGGACACAAGATACAAAGTTCTATGACATCTCTTTGGCGTGTACACAAGGATAAAAGACTGACGATCAGAAGCTTCCTCAGTGACCAGTCTAACGTACACAAGGATAAGAGACAACGGACACTTCAACGTTCGAATTTGAATCAGCAGTTTAAATAGAAGACTCAAGACGGAAAAGAGATGAGACAAGCGAGAAAACAACGCTTGATTTTAGAAGAAGAAAGAAATCCATCTCTTCGAGTCTTTAGAACATTGAAGAAGAGCGAAGCTTCCACTCCAACCTTGTTCTAAGCTCTTAGCTCTCTGTGCTCAATCAGATTTTTCTCATTTGTGAGAGCTTGTGTAGTCCTTGGAGAGAAAAACCTTGTTAAATCTCTTTCTCTCTCGGGGCGTAGTAGCTTCAGTGTGTTGCTGGTCAAGCTAGAGTCTGAAGTCTGTTTCCACACCCTTTTCTTGTTTGGTTGTGTTCCTTCTGGACGAAGGAAGACCTGGTGGTATCCAGGGTGGTTGTTGTTCCCTTCAGGCTGAAGGAAGACCAGTTGAGGCTGGGTGTAAGGATCCTTAAGGGGGATTGTACCCTTGGTAGTGAAATCCTGAGATATTGCTCAGGGACTGGACGTAGGTCTCCTGTGGAGAGGAGTTCCGAACCAGGATAAAAATCCTTGTGTCTTGTGGGTGTGTTTTTTGTGTGATTGTTGTCTTATTTGCTCTAACTCTAACCTTGTTATCAAGTTGTGCAATCCTTTCAGTGAACAGATTTTAATTAGAGATCGAAGTTTTTATTAACCCATTCACCCCCCCTCTGGGCTAGTTAGCTGGGCAACAATAGATGCCTTCTGTCTTCAAATTGGGAGACGCCAGTTTCTTCCTTCGTCACTCCTTGGCCAGCCAAAGAACAACAGCCTCACGCCTTGTCTGCTTCACTTTCCTATCAAGAACATCAAAATAGAGGAAAAACCCATTAGAAAATTGTGTATTGTAGCATCAATCCATAAATAAGAATAAATATGAAGAATAATGGAGGGAACTTACTAGAGAGGGTTTTAAACCCTTGTTTAGGGAAAGGATGGATGTATGGTTTGTGCTATGAGTTGAAAATGTGCAAAATTTAAAGGAAAATGTGATACTATGACCTATCTAAGATGCATGAAACTAAAGAAGGAAGGAGAGAGAAAAGAGAAGAACCACCCCAAAGGGCTAGTTCATATTCGCTTAGGGGGCGGAGGAGGCTGAAGTTGTGCTGAGGGTGTGTTGTAGCAGTGTCTCCATGTGATGTTCAAGAGCCTCCTTGGCTATCCCAAACCCTAGGGCCCTATTTATAGGACAGAAACCCTAATTTTAATCATGCAAAAATTTCCTTCTCTGATCATAAACCCACAAAAATAAGAGCCCACATACTAGTGGTACCATCCACTTTTCAAAAAAAAAAAAAAGAGTCCAAACTGGTCTTTGGATGGCGATGAAGAGTTTTGGATCAGTTTTGAGAGTTAAAGCACATCCAAAAAGTGGGTATCATGAGAGGATAGAGTCTCTCATCGTGAGAAGAGTCTGGCCAACGTAGGTTTGCATTTTAACTGTGAACCTGTCTAGTCAGGCGTCTGCCTTCAGGATTTTCAATGATTTTTCAAGTATTCGGATAATTATCCTGAAGAAAATATAATGGCATCCAGTCGTACTGATGCCTTCATTTGCCAGGAACCCAGACACATCTAGGATTTGAATCTGTTTAAGCTTCACATTTCAAAGGATTATGGGCTTTTAAATTAAAGGGCAAGGATGAGCTTAAAATTAGGGGATAATGGACTCATAATGGGCCAAGATTGGGCTTGAGAACAAAGTTCAAAAGTGGGTGTCTACAGATAGTACCACCAGTTTTATTAGATAAAGAAAGGCAGTACAATCAAGGGTGACATGGAAGATACCTCTACCTAAAAGGATTAAGAAGATACAGATCTAGATCATCTCCTTTCTCCATACCTCTACAGGTATATACAACAAAAAACTACAACAATTATAAAGAAAAACAGTAGCAGGGAATATTCTCAATATAAGTTTTACTTACTGTTAAAGGTGCCATCATTCCTTTCCAGCCGTACTGTCCAGCAGAACAGCATGTTGGAGATTCGGAGTATACTTAGAATGCCAGTTCTGTCCAAAATGCTTGATGAGGTTGCTAGTTGCAATTCTGTTAGTTGTAAATCCCTGCCACAGTTGTTGAACAGTACTGAAGCCAAATTTTAGGCAAAATGTCATATGCTCACTGAACTAACAAAGGAACCAGAAATTGTTCCATTGAAAATCACTGAAAATTTTGCAGGCACTTGCAGACAGGTTTAAACCTTACCTTTTTAAAACTTTGAGCGCTGCAGTTTTTGATGTCGAGAAAGAAGAATCTCTCCTCTCCCCTCTTTATTATGACTGCATTGCCTCTTTTGTTAATAAAATTGGCAATGCAATTTAACTTTTTTGGAAAAAGAAAATGTTTGATGATAGTAACGAAATTCTGAGGGAAACCATGAACCTCCATGACATTCCATAGACTGCTCCAATCTGCTCTATCATAAGCCATATTAAGGTCTAACTTACATAATAACGTAGGCTTCTTGCTTCACTAGTTCACAAAACTCATGAGCTAACAGAAAATGTGTGTCAACCTAATGCCATGAATGGAAGCAGATTGTGTCATCTGTAATATGAGTCAGTACTTTCACCACCCTACTTGCAACCAATGTTGATATAATATTGTAAGATGCATAGAATATCTGATGGGCCTGAAGTCTTCTAGTTATAGAGCAATCTTTTCTTTTGGGAAGTAAGATCAAGAAGTTTGACAAATTCATTCACAACTGCCTCCCATATTCACTACTTCTTCTACAGCCTTGAGAATGTCCTGTTTCAGTAGATTCCTCAACATAAGAAAATGGGGAATCCAGTTTATATGACGACCCAGTCTGAAAACTGCATCTTTTATCTCCATCTCTACATCAGCTCATACATCTTGATCTGTCCTCAAAGGAAACCATCTCTGCTCACAACAATAAACAACTGAGTGTAGAACTGGATAATTTCTGCAGCAACAGTAACCTCTCTCTCCATGTATACATTACTATTCTTCAAAACATTTATGGAGCACTGTCAAATGTTAGACATTGATTTGTTTATCGTTCTTTTAGTTTTGTAATGAATATATATGTTGGCTCTCTTGATATGACAGCAAGACTAATCTAGAAGGGGGTGAATAGGAAATCTGAAAACTGAAACAAAAATTACCACTTGAAAATATTTGGTTAGTATAAATAAACGTGTGCAATGGAAGTTAAGAGCGCGGAAGCAAGCACACAAGGAACACAAATTTATCCTGGTTCGGCCCTTCCAAATGGAAGTCCTACGTTCAGTCCCCAAGCAAACTCTTGGGATTTCACTAAGCACCAAGTAACCTTGGTCTTCCCTTAAACAAGGGGCATACAACACCCAGCACCCCAGCTGGTCTTCTTCTCTTTTCCGGGCAGGAAGGCAGCCCACTTCTTTTACAGGCTCAGAAGCAAACCTGCTGGAACAAACCCCAGCGCGGTTACACCACCAGACACAAGCTGGTCTTCTTCTCTTTCCAGTCAAGAAGGCAACCCACTTCTCTTACAGGTCAAGAAGCCAACTACAAACCCCAGTGCAGTTCTTCTCTTAACACAAGGGGAACACCTGCACTGTAAGCCTTCTCTTCCAACCGAAGAGGAATACTTCTAAACACAAAAGTAAAGACCTGAAGCCCCTAGATCAAGCTTAAGATACACAATGCAATGCTTGATCTAAAACTGAGCCTAAGAAAGAAAGAGTGTGTATGGAGTTGGATGCTCACTAGATGTACATTCCTTGGCTGATCTTCAGGTTCGCACTGTTGTTCTTCTCTTTTTCCTTTGCTTCATCCTTTTATGGAGCAGCTTGAAGAGGATCCGTTGAAGAATAGTCGTTGCTCTTGTTCTTCTCCTTCTTCCTTTTCTGCTCTCTTTCTCTTGAGTCTAACGGCTTCTTTCTTGTGCCTACTGGCTCCTTTGAACAAAGGATTCTTCTGGCTGGTGCGCAATTCTAAGGATGCCAGTAGCAGGTCCAAGATGTTGACTATGTGTAGAGGTGGACCTGCAGTCATTAAATGTAGGGCAGATGATCAAACTTGTGAAGTCTTTTGTCAAATGGCTCATACCTCTTTTTGCCTTTTGTCTGTATTTCCTGCAGATAGCTAGAAATAGAAGGTTATGTGCTTTTCTTTTATTGCAAGAAGGAGGAATTCTCTTTTGCCTTCTGTCCATGTTTTCCTGTTGACAGCTTGCTGTAAGAGCTTTTTATCTGTCAGAGAAATGACAATATAAAAGTTAGAAAGTCATTTGAATTATCATTGAGTGCCAAATACATTTTGAAACATTTGAGATGTAGAGACAATCGATGTCTTAAGGTAATCGATGTTTAAGTTAAAAGACAATCGATGTTTCAGAGGCAATCAATATTTCATAATGGTAATCGGTATGTAATTTCGACTATAGATTTCGACTGTATGAAAGTCGGAGTGAGAAACAACTATAATCGATACATGAAAGTAATCAATGTCTAAGAGTAATCGATGTCCAAAAAAGTAATCGATGTTTTAAAGACAATCGATGTTCTAATGCAGTCAATGTTATAAGGTAATCGATGTGAACGCAATCGATGTTCAAAGAGTAATCGATGTTTAAAGGAAATCGATGTCTAAAGTAGTCGATGTTTGAACATAATCGATGTTTTAAGTAAACCGTAATCGATGACATTAAAAAAGTAATCGATGTATAACTTCGACTGTCCAGGAGTCGGAGTTGGACTGGTTACTTCGACTTTTCTTGAGAGTCGGAGTAAGACTCATACAAAGACTTCGGATATGGCAAAGTTAGCTTTGTATACGACAAAGTAGAACTTTGACTGATCACGACCAAAACATGCATGACGAAGTGGACTTCGGATAGGACGAAGCTACCTTCATATATGACAAAGTGTAGCTTCGACTAATTACAATAAAAATATGCATGATGAAGTGAAGCTTCGAATAAAACATGTTAAAAATTGATAATAAATATATTCATGTTGTTTATGATAATCATGAGATTTTGTTATCACCAAAATAAAAGGATAAAAAAATAGGAGTGGTTCAACAATATATACATGTTTAATCTGCTTCCATCCCTGTGGTCATTTCCATCATACATCTTGATAGAGTTAGATTCTAGCGGGAAAAAATAATTCTGTTTGTTATGTAAGAATTAGCATTTACAAAAGACAAATTAAATTCAAGGAATGGTTTGTGGTGATCAAGACGTTGAGTATTTGAATTGGTATTTCTTTTATGTTGCGGAAATAGTGATGTTTTGGTGATCTGATATCTATCTGGAAGTTTGAGGCGTCATGTTCTTCTAGTTCGAGTGCAAACTGATGACATTTTTGGTTGTCTTATTTTATCGGGTAATTGGATTTCCTGGATGTCTCAGGAGCCTTGGGTCCATGATTTGTAAGGGCTTTTGTCCAATAAAGTCATTGTAATTGGAAATATCTTTTGCTGTTTTGAATGTGAATCATGTTTAACAGAGGTCTAAAGTCATCTTCTGGTGTTGAGATTTTTTTTTGTTCCCAATTGATTTTCCTTCTGCTCTTCTTTTTCTTACTTCATGCCTTGGCTGCGCATCTTTCCTCGCTGAAGCCTGTGAAGTAGTTAAATGTGTAATACATCTATGCACTCTCAACATATTCATCTGTTAAAAGGGTTATAGATCAGGCCTCGATGGTGGCATCAGTTCAGGTGACTTGAAGGTGTATGTCCGCATATCAGAAAGATTTATGTGTTCTTGTTTTGCAGTATAATTACACTGGAGAGTAAAGCTGCATGACTCGTTCGAGTAATCAAAACATACATTCTGCCTGTCATTTTCCTTCTATTCCTCTACATAAAACTCTAAAGGCCCAGTTTGATAGCCACAGGTAGAGCTGTTCACTGGGTCGATTCAGCTCGGTTTGGGGAAATTTTCCCCAAACTGAATTGAACCGACCAGATTTATGAACTGAAATTTCAATGTTTAATATAATTTTTATAAAACTATTAAGATTTATATATATAAACTAAAAATATTCATATATATAAATATATAATTATTTTTAATATATTTATAATATATATAACATATAAAATAGGAATATTTCGGTTTGGTTCGGTTTCACATATTTTTAAATATATTTATGATATATTGTGAAACCGAACCAAACCGATTAAGGTTTGAACCGAACCAGACTGCCGGTTCGGTTCAGTTCAGTTCGGTTCAAACTGAATATTGAACACCCCTAGCCACAGATAAGCCCTATCCTTCTTTGGTGTAAGTAAGATAGGCAAACCCAGTTAACAGGGATAGCAGCCTCGGATTGCTTATCTGTGCTGGGGTTGAATCACGCTTGCATCCTATGCAAGATCAGCCTACGGTGTCAAAGGTGTAGGATAGCCTAACTATCTTTATCAAAGGCGCATAGGAGCAAGCTGGTGTAGCCTATCTCCATAGAAGCTACCCTGGATAGCCTATCACCTTACCTAAAAAGTGCAGTGGAGTCTAAAATGTTTGCCTTAGTTGTCACATGAACACATCAAACTTATAAAACATGCAAAGCACCAGAAATTTGTCTTGGATCAGTGCGGTTTATGTTTTGAAGAATGATCTCTTTTTGCTGTCTATTAGGTGGATGAAAATTACTGCTCTTTCCACATTATATTGTATTTGAAGCTCCACTATCATTGTTTGGAAATGTTATTGCTGTTTCTAAAGTGCTTTAGCCACATATAGGTTCTATAAAACTAAGTCAAAGTCGTATAAATTTCTATATGAAGAATCTATCTTGAATAGTAAATTACATGCAAATTCTGCACCTGAATACTCATCTAAAACCAGTTTGCAGTTGGATATAATAGAAGAGGTCTGGAACAAATTGATGCAAAAGGTCAAAAATCAACAGCTGAAGTATCTAAAATGACAGCATTGCTAGATCGTGATGAGTGCTTTAGAATCGTTGCCAAAGCTGTTAAAGATATTATTGTGGATTCAGTTGTGGACCTTAAGTCCCCGGAGGTATGTATTATCCAATTTTCTGTTAGAGGAAAGTCATGCTGGCCAGGTGTATAGACAAGACCCCTTTACCAATCTCTTCACTCTGCTGACGTTCTTTTCATTTGGCTAGACAAAACTAGTTCTTTTCTTAAAACAATTCTAATGTTTTGCTTTGACATGAGTCAGCTTTGTATACTGATTATATAGCAACAATCTTGTAGGTAGTTGTGCTGGTTGAGTTGCTGCCTATTTCTGGAGTGGCCCTGGAATCAGCAGTGGCCGGGGTCTCAATTCTTCCACAGAATCTTGTTGGTACGAAGCCACGACTCACTGTTAGGGCATTGATCTCAGATGGCAAGACAACAAAGAAAAATATGTATGCTGCTATCTCAACCTGAGGGCAATATCCTATTCTAGTTGCATTTCAGTTTGTGGGAGCTGCTGAAGTTGGTATCAATATTTGGATGATTATGCTCAGAGAGCGACGGGTCAAACACAAGGCTTCATCAGAGGGGAACGTTCCTATTAGTACTCGTACTTTTTTTTTTCTCAATCTTGTACTTGAGTGCTGTACATGCTAACCACTCGGGGGCCGAATGCCTTCACATGATATTTTGGATGTAAACATTATGGGGAATCCCATGTCCTTTTTCACAGAATTAGTTTTGAAAGTAAAGTTCGATCCCAGGTTGCCAATGCCATGGGTGTTGATTTGGGCAAGGAAACGGCGGCAAGAACCCAGTGGACCATGCGTGATTTGGGAAGCTGATATCTAGGGTTTTTAAAGGCACAGACAACCCCGTTTCGACCTAGTCCTGACAAAGCCCGAGCCTAGCACATAAGTAATTTGCGGGGATAAAGATGAAGTGAACTGTCTTTTTGGAAATACTTGCTTATAGACCTGGTTTATAACATATATCATAAAGTAACAAGGCAGTTATAGCACGCCTTTTGTTTGTCCTGTGAGTAAAACGTTCACCTCATGTGAACCAATAGAGATGCAGTTTGTAATTCCAGATGCAAATAAGATGTGCAGCAAGTATTTCTCACTTATCTTTCAAAGGGAAAATATAATGGTCCATGCCCCATAAAATCCTCGCCTGGTTTAACCGACCCAGTGGTTCCTAATGTTCTACCAAATTGGGCATTTTTCCCAAACAATAGAGGCACAACTTCTGTGGGAATCCAGGCATTAGTTTTCTTCTAGTTGTTTTGGTTCTTTGGTCAAGGCAGTCGTAACCATAAACAAAGAGGTAAACTTCCATGGAAGCAAACGAATGTAGATATTAACAAATCCGTGGATCAAATTTATTGTTTCTAGCAATCTTAGGAGATGGAATTTGAACTCATTTCCTGCATAGGAGGAAAATGAAAAGCTCATTGGTGTCTATAAACTAGCTTCATATATATATATATATATATATATATATATATAGAGGGGGGCTTGGATACGGCAGGGCTGCTTGGTGCGGCCCTGCCGTATCCAAGCGGGAGCCGTTGGATCCCGGATCCAACGGCCCCACGCGGGCCGTGCATTTCACGCGCCGCAGGCGCGTGAAACGGCACGGCCCGTTTTTTTTTTTTTTTTTTTAAACGCACCGTCGGATTGAGATCCGACGGTGCTGGCTGCGGTACGGCGGTGCCGCACCGCCGTACCGCAGCATCACTCTATATATATATATATATATATATGGGAAAGACTTGTTGCAAACCGCCAACCAATGGGAGAGCTGAGGTCATTGGGGGTGGGCCAACCCCTAGAGTTGTGCCCACCCCCAATGGGGTGGTAGTTTGCATCCACCGTGGATGCAAACTACCACCGCGGTTTGCACCAAGCGGTGCTATATATATATATATATATATATATATATATATTATATATATATAATATATATATATATAATATATATATATATTACATTGAGAAAACACGGCCCTCTTACACCCAAGTGTTTGTCATATTACGTTTTTTAATATGAGATCACACGTGCGAAAGTTCATTGAGATTTTCCTTCACTTCTGTCTTTTCACTGCCTAGGATCATTGCCAGCTGTCGTCGGTCATCTCCGGCCACTTGCTACTCATGTTGCGTGCCCCAGCCAGTGGCATGTCTAGTCGTCCAAGATAGATGATGTCGACCAACAAAGGGTGGTGAGGTAAGGCAACACCTGACCCCTTTTGCGCACGCACTCCTAGTAGTTATTATTGAAGGAGCTGACGGCGTAGATCTGGCTAATATAGCTCCAGTCACGGGTCTGTTTGGAAAAGGGTTGTAGTTAATCCAACTCAACTCTAAACATAATTTTAGATCGGATTAAAATATAGTTTACTTTGGTAATACACGAGTTAACCATATGAGTTAAAGTAGGTTAACTTACTTTTTGTCTTAGTAGTTTGAAAGGTCAAAGTGACATCTAGTTTTATATATTTTTCCTAAAATACCCTTATCCTATACCTTCTATTATTGTTTTATTACTTTTTTATTGTATTATGTGCTACTATCTTCCTTATGCTATCTAGATGCATATTAAGATTATATAAAATACATTATAAATAAATTGTAGTAATATATTAAGATTATCATATATAATATAATACCCTTATCCTCTACCCTCTATTACTTTTTTATTGTACTATGTGTTACTATCTTCCTTATGCTATCGAGATACATATTAAGATTATATAAAATACATTATAAATAAACTGTAGCAATATATTGAGATTATCATATATAATGTAATACCCCTATCCTATATCCTCTATTATTTTTTATTACTTTTTTATTATACTATGTGCTACTATCTTTCTTATGCTATCTAGATGCATATTAAGATTATATAAAATGTATTATAAATAAATTGTAGCAATATATTGAGATTATCATAATATTCAACGTTATTTTTGTTTATATCTTGTGCTATCATCATATAAAGGTGTAAGAAGGAAGAAAAGGTGGGTGGGCGGTACAATGAAGGAAGAAGAAAATGTGTAAATAGGGTATGAAAAGTGGGGGCAAAAAGGTAATAAAAAAGAGTTAAAATGGGTTAACTCTACTCCTCCTCTAGAGGTGGGTTGGGGTAACCCGGGTTAACCCAATTTAGATCCAACCTAATCTATTTTGACCTCGGTTATACTTTTCAAATCACTTTTTAGCCTAACTCAGGATTAACCCAGGTTAACTTTATCCTAACTCTTTTCCAAAGGGCCCCATAAGGCTGCTTCAGAAGTAGACCTGGCTCTGACAGTGGCCTAACGACTCCACCATCAGAGCCTGCCAGAAGACCAAAGCCAATCCAGCCCATCTTGACCACAACATTAGCGTCGCCATCATCTCGGACTAAGGGTTGGAGGAGAACCACCGACACGTTGTTCCTTGTCAACACAGTAGTTGAGCAAGTCATCTGGACCGGGGTAGTACGAACGATCATCTCTACTAAGACCCAACCAAGCAGCGGCAGATGTAAAATTTTAATTCAATATGTAGCAACCTTGATTTTTAAAATCCCAAATAAAATAAAAATTTTAACTAATAAATATGATAAATATAGTTAATTTAGAATAAAGAGAGAAAAATTGAAATAAAAGGGAATTAAATCAATACCCATTAACTAAAATTAGGTGTGGGTTGTATTAATGGCCCAAACATGAAAGAATAGACCCAATTGTGAAGAGCCCATCATGGGATGGGAGTTAATTAAGTGAATTTTGTACCTAATTAATTAATAAATAGAAAGGGGTTAAGATAAATGTTAAATAACTTATATATATCCAAAACAAGAGACCACATCCCATCCTAACCCTTTGGCCATGAGATTAGGTCTTTTCCCTACCCTATTAGGTGGATAAATGCTAAAAATAATGGAGATAATTGTGAAATTTCAGAGTTTGAAGAGGAGAAGAGAGTTTTAATGTGTTAGAACTCTATTTGCAAGTTAAACACCCCAATTCGGCCCTATCAACCCCATAGATCGTGGTTGGAGCTCTGGGAGATGAAGGAGAAAGGTTGTGGATGAAGGAGGAAGGAGGAGAAAGAGTTGGAGCAAGGGATTTCATCTTCTCCACGTCACAAAACCCTAGGATTTCTTAAACGCGTGAAAGGTAAGCAATCTCTCAAGCACAAATCGTGAAATTTAAACCCTAGGTAGCCTATTCATCACTCTTTGAAAGCCCTATGATTTCCCTATTTTTCGTTCTTCCATAAGGGAGAATTAAATGTTGCAATCCCAGTCTGTATCATGCACCCGAACCCCCTTATTTACCTAAAATCCATGCTTGTATTCGATCCCATACCATGATATTATTCTCATAAATACTACATGCTCTTACCTTTCAAACGCCCCTATTTGCCCCAATTTTTATCATGTGATCATTGCCAATTAATTCATTGATTCATGACTGTGCATGATTAGGTTACCGAAAGTAACCTAATCAAAGCATGCCCTATACATGTCTGTTTTCTAATTAATCATGCTCAGTGATAGATCTCCATGTCTAGTTTCGTTTAAAAGAAATTTCGTGATTTGTGGAGCTTTCTGTGATTTTATATCATTTTTTTAAAGTGGATTGTGTCATGTATGGAGGGATGGAACCCACCTGGAAAAGGGGCAAAACTCCTTTTCTGGGCTCGGGCCACCTTCTAGAGTCGCGACGGCCCGACCCGGCATGATCTCAGAGGGGGTCGCGGCACGGGAGTCCATCATGTTCGACATGTCGTGACTTGGCCGGATTGACCCTAGTGGCCGGTTCAGCAGAACGCGACCGGGCCTAGCGTTGCGACTTGAACACGATAGCCACTTACGTCGCGACCTCAGTGTTGTGGCCAGAACTTAAATTTACACTTATACCCCTACTATATGTGGTATTTAAACCATGTTTAACCCTAATGAAACACTTTCATGACTATTAACGATTGATTAATTGTCAATACATGAAATTCATTAATTTAAAAGCCATGAGCACAACCTTACATGCTCTCTTGATTTCTTACACTTGCACACACCTATCATTCATGTTTGCCATTAAACCTTATTAAACTACTCAATAATGTATCTGATAATTAAGTAAAATTAATTACTAAATTCCCCTATTTAATTATTTACACTTGTCTTCGTTTTAATCGCATGATTTGAATACCGTGATCATGTCCTTCGGCCTTCGAGCACTCGAGGCACGACGAACACTTATTTTCTACACCTTCTCTTAGCATGGACCACCTCTCCACCGGGAATACTCCCGACTGGGCCAGGGACTTCTTGTCAAGGTCTCCGTAAGTCTTCTTGGCTTTGACGCACGTCCTTAGCCGACGAGCTAGTTGTACCCTTAACACCCGTTACACCCTTAGGGATCAGTACGATCCAACGGCCTTAGTGTGTATCCTTCTTACCTTGTGAACACACCAGACCATCTAGTCTGTGTTTGGCACGGCTAGTAGGTGGTGGTGACTTCTACCAGACTGCTGGTATACGATGGTGTGTTGTGCAACTGTGACTATCGTTGTTTATCGTGGTTTTACGAATTACGTCCCTATCTCATCTACTATCTTTGTACTCTCATCTGTTCACTTTCACTCTACACTCTCGTCTATTTCATCTACTGCTCTCATCTATTCTTGGTACTCTCTTGGCCATTTATGTGATTGTCTAAAGATAAGAAAATGACTTATGCCAGCGCAATAGGGTCTGATCTGGTCCTGGGGAGAGCGCCCGAAAAGTGCCAGTGCCCATGGGAGTTAAAATGATCAAGGGTGTGTACGGCATGCACTCAGTGCTATTATACTATCAAGATTAATCTATGACAATCAAAGTGCTATCAATACAAGTGCTATACAAGTGCTATCGTTACATACTATTATCGTTACATGGCCATTCCATTTTTCGTTCTTGTTGTACTATTTCCCTGTACAAGTGCTAGTATTCTCTTGCCATCATTACTATACTTTGCATGACTATTCTCTCTAGTTACCCTGCCCTTTTAAGACATTAATTTATTTAAAGCATGCTTATTCTCAAGAGATATTAAGTTCTATTGGGCGTTATTCGCTCATCCTGCGTTATTATTTCATGTGTCCAGGTGAGTCTGATGGAGATGACCACACTCACAAGGAAGGGACTGAGGAGGACGCTCAGGAGTGACCCATTCCAGCAGTCATGGCTTAGTAGATAGTTAGTTTAGTAAGTCAATCAGACAATATGTAGTAGTTGAATTTGAATAAAGTACTCTGGGCCCTAGTTTTGGCTCTGAATAGTGATGTAATAGATAGTTGATGACGTATTAATGAAGTTTCTTTTTCCAGGCAATTAGTTCGGGACATTGGTCGTAAAGTTAGAGGGGGAAATGTTATTTTCAAACTGGACATCAGGAAAGCGTATGATAGTGTTGAATGGGACTTTTTGTTTGCTGTCCTCAGGAGGTTTGGTTTCTCTTCCAGATTTATCTCATACATTGATATGATGCTATCCATTGCTGGTTCTCTGTTTGTTTAATGGATCTTAGCAGGTTACTTTAAATCTACAGAGGTTTAAGACAAGGGGATCCTATAGCTCCTGCTCTATTTATTATTATGGAGGAAACTCTGAGTAGAGGTCTCAAAGATATGGTTTTCTAGTGGTCAATTGAATCCTTATGCAGGTCCCAGAGGAAGTCCACCCTCATCTCACCTGCTATATGTGGATGACACCCTAATATTCACTAATGGCAGTATTCGCAATGTCCAAAAGCTTATGCATTTTTTGTCTACGTACTCTCAATCTTCAGGACAACATATCAATGCCAGTAAAAGCTGCTTCATGGTTCCTGCCAAGATGTCTCCCCTTGCAATACAAATAATTAAAGAGATTACAGGGTATAAGAGACAACAAGGATCGTTACTTTACCTTGGAGTTCCGCTGAGGCCTGGAAGAGTCTTGGTTGCAGATTACAAACATCTTATTGATAAAGTGCATGCCAAGTTAGGAAGCTAGAAGTCCAAACTCATCTCTCAAGTTGGGAGGATAACCTTGATAAACTCAGTTGTATCCTCTATTCCTATATACCTGGCAGCAGCTTCTGTTCTTCCTTAGGCAGTGATATCCCTCTTTGAGAGGACTACAACTGCTTTCTACTGGAATGGCACGGACGGCTCACATAAACGCCATTGGGTTGCATGGAATTCCATGCAACGTTCGAAAGCTGAAGGAGGCCTTGGCATTCGCAACTTGCACCATGTCCAACTGTCCTTAGTAGTCAAACATCTATGGAACATTCGTCATGGCACTTCCTTCTGGGCAAATTATGCTAGAAGGAGGTATGCTTCTACCAGCTTCAACGACATCCCAGGAATTCTGAAGAGGACGATGCAGGCTGCTAATCTCATCATTCAGAAGAACACAAAATGTGTAACGACCCTCTTCATACCGGTACGATTATACCAATCCCCATCGGTATAAAGGGCGTCGTCACAGTGGGACATGTACCCAACACTAGTCGATAGGTTGATATGTACCTGGATAGCAATAGAGTACAGCGGAATAAAATAAATACTCAACTCTTACCCATCACCACACACATTCCACAATCTAAATAGCGAAATAGAAAGACAATGTCCACATTAATACAAGATAAAAGAACTACATTGTCCAAATATTGTCCATACAATAATCCTTTTCGTGCTAGGAGAAAGGAAATACAACTAGTAACAGCTCCACAAAATAGTCTTCTAAATGACGATCCTCACCAAGCTTCCTTCTAGAACCCGATAACTGTCAACCTGTACGCCGAAGCAAGAGTGAGTCCAAAGACTCAGCAAGCAAACTAAAGTCTTAAACTTAAAACATGTCACACTCACAATATGGCATTAACATTAAGAGATGCACACAATCATCAAATCACGAAGGTACTCATGGTCCTTACTCTCAACTAGCAATACATATTATCTTCACAGGAGCATGCTTTAGTCTACCATAATTCTATTTTAATCATGAGCGTTACATCATACACATGCACTTATTTTATACACTAACATGTAGCATGATTCGTCCACACATTCTTTTAATCCATAGATATCTCTACTACTAGAGCATACAATTGAGCGTAAAGAAAAGAACAAGCTAGCACGATGACTACTTTCTTTCACATGACCTTTTTGTATTTATTTATACAATTTACTTGCTGTTTTAACATAATAAAATCACATGCACATAGTTTCACACTTTGTAGCATGACTTGAAGGTTAAAACATGGTGAAACCATTTAACAATCCATGTGCACTTAAGTATGAACTTTTATACTAATTGAGCCTTTCAACTAGCATGGAATCCAAATATTTTTCATGCATTTGCCATATTCATAATCAACCTTTCGCAAACATGAAAATCCTATTACATGCTCACTACCATTTCATTCACGTGAGAGCTATATATATATACAATTCAATCACAACGTGATAGCAATTAACGTGAGATTCTCATATGTTTGAAAGGGAAGTTCCTAATATGGATTCTACTCATTCTTACACATGTGAAACGTTTTGCATACATTTAGGTTGTTTGGTATGCATTTACACTTTCATGACATATATCATAAGTTCACAATCTAACACATTTATCCCACATGATTGCACACTTACTCATTCACATTGTTCACTTTTACACATTTGACATGTACACATGTTCACACTTACACATTTACACATTTCCACATCATTTACTCTTCCACTTTCACTTATCACGTATCACATCGATTGCACTTACCACGTGCATCATGGGCACTTACCACGTGCCATATTCACATATTTTACACTTTATTCATTTTTCATTGCTTAAACAATTTGTCATGACACATAGTCCTAACCACCAGTAGAGGACACTAACAAATATCTCATTCTCATAACTCTTTTCACAACGCATAACACATAACACGACTCATAATCACATACCCACCACCTAGGCAATACAGTGGTGAATCTTGATAACTGCGCAGACCGGGAGAAGCTCTCTCCACCCTATCCAGTGGTACTTGTCCACCTCCAGGATTTCCCTAATGTCTTTAGGACGAACTTTTTACACATAGAGCTTTCCATAGGGACTTTTCTATGTACAGCTCTCGAGGCCTCTAGGGTAGCCGTGTCATTTTGGCCCAATTATTACACTTTACATTCACTTTATCACATTTTCACACGTTATTCGCATATTTTACTTATTCTGTTGAGTGTCACATTCCATAAACTCCACATGTCTCAGTTAACCTAACATGATACTACTATTAATAGGGTTCACACATTCAGAAATTTACACTAATCACATTGGGAAAACACTCAATCATCCATAGTCATGGTAACATGCATTAATAACTCATTTTTCACATAGAAATTCCACAGTTTAAGCTAATGTTACCCAAATCACCTTAAAATTTAACCACACACTGTTTGCAAGTTTCAAACTACTCATGCAAATTTTCATATTTTTCTGAATTACATAGTATTTACGGAAAATAAAACATTTATCTTCATGCCACTAATAATTCAATTTAATATGGAACATAACATGAATATCAAATTTGATGGTTCCAAGTCCTGAACCCGTCATATACATGGTCACAGGATTTTTTCCCGGATTTATTGCACGACACACAATTTACTGTAATTTTTTTGAATAACCTACACATGACTTCTATTCCTATTGCAGAAAATGCAGTAAATCACATGAACACAAAGAAATTCTCAAATTTGCAGGGCATGGACTGATGCATACATACATGGTTTAGAAAAATTATGGCATACAACTCCTCATGATTCATGTAAACAGTAGCTAACATATCTGAACTATTTGCTAACATACATTTCAATAAATCTAAAAATTTGCACCATCCATAGAAATGCGCAAGAAATTCCACACACATCACATTAGCTATTTTACATAACATATAAAAATTACATTATATCCTCATGCGTCAAAAGTCTGGAAATTAATTACTTAAGGCAGAACAGTTTACTGTTCTGCACTGAAGAACTTGGCGGCAGTGTGTGGCCGTTCACGGTTTGACGGCAAGATCGCTGGACGCCCACTGGAGATCTTGGCGTCAAGGCATTGACGCCAAGTTCCTGTCTGTGCAAGGCACAGACCGAGCTCCATGGATTTGGTGAATGTGGGGTTCCAGGACTCGAGGAAAAACCCATAAAAATACTAAGACCCAAGGGGACATTTTAGGGTTACGATCTAGGTTCACTTGCCTTTGAATAAATCTCCAAACGGATCTAATGGCCGGAGAAGCTCTCCTTGGGCAGTGCCAAGAAGCCTCCAAAACTCCTTTGCTCCGGTTTCTAGGGGTTGTAGGCCGCAGTCCAGCGCCGGGGTGGTCTTCTCCTATGCTTGGACTTCCTCCTTGTCGAAGAAGATCGCCGGATCCAAGCCTCAGAACGCCAGATCTGAGCTCTCAAGTTCAGGTTTTCCTCACATTCCTGAGCTAGGGTTTCCTTTCTAGTAAAGAGCCAAGAGAGCTCTCTAGGTTGCAAGAGGGATGAGTTTTATAGATTAAGGGACAAGAGGCTCGTGCAGGGGCCGAAGGGACAGGTAGAGCCGTTGGGGAGACATCTCCCCAATCAGAAGCCTGGCCCATGAGTGTTCTCTGCGCTCTGTTGCGCACAGAAATTAGGGATATTGACGTCCACATCCATGGACGGCTACATTAGGGTTGGCGTCAGTTGATATGGACGCTGACATATCATGGGCGTCCATCCATGTTGACGCCAAGACACTCTTCTGCTAGAACTAAAATCATGCAGAACCAGCTTAATCCACTCATATATCACATGAAACCTATGTAGTATAGTGTATACACCACTACACCATGTAAACATCCAATATTTACTACTAATCCTACACATACATACATAGGTACATCAAGATAACACACGCACATGAATATCTTCATACGCATACAATGTATATATAATATATTTATACTATATACACAACGTGACTCAACACACAAAGAACTGTGTTTACACAAGTATATACATACAATGTATAAGGTATAATATGTATATTACTACACCGGGCAATCAATAACATTTAACCTAGGCATACACAAGCATACATGAATACACTAAGATAAGATGTACGTAGATATCTACCTATGCATACATGATGTTTTACATAAGTGTGACTCAACACACGGCAAAACAAATGACAAGAATTGTGAGGGCTTCGCAAATCATTAGGAGGTGATATGAATTACGTTAGCTAGGAATAATCTATTTGATAAAATAGTCCTTGCATACACACACTTGATTTGACATATATATAGTATACACACACGGGTGTAGCATACTTATGTACATTATGCTTGAAATAGATGGATACAACATGCGCACCGGTAATAGATTAACTTGCACAACTTTACCTAACATTGCTTAAGTACTATATGCATAGGATTCCTTAATATGCACTATATGCATAATTTAGCCAATTGACTATTCTCACCTATTATCATAAAAATACATGCATGTTATTCATGAGGAGTATAGAATCCCAATATAAACTACTAAATACACCTACCATGCTTGAACTCTTTATGTACATGCAATGTACGAAGTACAATGTACACATTAACTAAACCATGCAATGAACCATGTTTACAACTAAACATACACATGCATACATAAGTACACCAAGGTGTTATGCATGTAGAATTAGGTATACAATTGTCACACGCATAAGATAACATACATACGTACATACACATATGTACTTCATACACTCTCATACAAAATCCATGAAATAGGTAGTATAGGATATTCTTCAATATTAGAAAATACATACATAATATTACTCATCTTCTAAGTCTAAGATTCTTGGAAAAGAAAAGGAACATTCATATTACTTCTTAATTTAGCTAATTGCTCACTTCTACGCGAATACACGTATATGATCTCATGCTCAAGAGAAGTATAAAACTTATAGTAGGCACGATGAATTCACATGCTATGCACACAACAAGTGAATATCCTCTCATCATATAAAGAATATAAATTCGGGGTGTCATAAAATGGATTCATGGTAAGGGGGATAAAATCAAGGTTTTGCATGACTGCTGGATGGGAGACCTTCCACTGTCATGTCTAGCTCTAGGTTCTTCTAAAGATGATGAAACTACTTTGGAGGTTGTGAACAACGTCTCCCATCCTCTTCGGGCGGTTCTTCTAGAAGAAATCTTTCGGGGTCTTCAGCTAAATGAAGAAGAAGACAGAGGTATTTGGGCCCCTTTCCCTAGTGGCACGTTCACTATCTCCTCGGCTTATAATTTAATTAGAGACAGGGGAACTCGCCACTCTGAATGGTTAAAGATTTGCAGTCTGCTTATAATCCTAGAGTTTCCTTGTTCACGTGGAGATGTTGAATGGTGCTATTCCTGTTGACAGTAGGATCTCTGATTGTGGAGTTCCTATGGTCTCAAGATGTCACTGTTGCTCTTCTCCACAGCTTGAAGACCTGGACCATGTTTTCATCAACAGTGACATCGCTGTAAATCTGTGGCGCTGGTTATTTCCTTTGGTTAGCAATAAGATCCATCTGCATGGTCATATCACTATAAGGACATGGAACTTCATTAAACACTGCAATATTCATTCCCCCATGGGTTTTACATCCCTTTATGGTTTTATGATCATGATATGAGAGTTGTGGAAAGGCAGATGCGTTGCAAGGTATGAAGAAAAACCTGTTCGGGCTACCGACATTATTAATAGCATCAAGCTTCAAATATACTTTGCCCTCAGCAAGACCTCCTTCAACTCTAAACCAACGCTGGAGGATCAGCAGGTGCATCATATATATGGTTTTAATCCTCATTTCTCTGCTAAAAAGATCAAGCTAATCTGTTGGATACCTCCTGACGTGAGCTTTTGTTTAAACGTGGATGGGGCTTCTAAAGGGAATCCAGGGAATTGTGGTGGTGGTGGCTGCATCCGGGACACTAATGGTAATGTGCTTGCTGCCTTTGCTTATTATTATGGTATGGGGAATAGTCTTCAAGCGGAGACCCGTGCTTTATGTGATGGAATTCGGCTTGCAAAATCTCTTGGAGTTTGGCTCTCTTACATTCAGTCGGATTCCCTTTCTCTTGTCAACTCACTGCATCAGAACAGATGTATGTCTTGGCATACATACAGGTGGTGGCGTGAGGTTAGAAACATGCTCGGTGCTGATCAAATATCTCCCACTCATGTATACCGTAAAGCGAACATGGTAGCGGATCATTTAGCTAACCATGTTGTAGCCGCCCGGTCTAATCAGGTCTTTTGGGGAGTTCACAGTCTCCCACATTCTTGTAAAGGATCTGTTGTTCTTGATAGGTATGGTCTGGCGCATATTAGGCTCATCTGATTGGGGTTTTTTCCCCCTCTTTTAGTCTTGCGCATGTTGGCTTTTATATCCTTTCAGGGGTATGCTCCGCAGTCTGTTGTAAGCATTCTCCTTTTATCTATAAAAATTGTGTGTAACAGGTAAATCGCCTGGGGAGTGGTTTCCATTTCACCCTGCTGGGGTGGAATGCACTCGACCGGTCGCTGATCCTGTTGCACCTACTTTGCCAAAAAAAAAACGTATTAATGAAGTTGGATTTCATTTGGTATTATTCCACTTGTGTAATGGTTTTTCATTTATTTCTTGCTCTGTACTATTTAATAACTGTAATATCGCTCTGATATTCCGCGTCGGCACGTTACAATTTTGTGGTATCAGAGCCTGGGTTATTCTTAAGTATAGGATGATCTAGGTTTGACATGCCTTGACTTAGAGTCTAAAATCCATACCTATGTGAGATGGGTAGAACCGTGGGTAATAAGATAAAATAAACTCACACACGCACAAACTTAGTGCAAACTCAATATCTTACATTTAAAATTCTCTTTTGAAGGAACTTAAGCAATGGCAGCGGAGCGTGCACAACTCCGTGATATGCAACACACCATTCAGCAGCTTACTCAGGCGTTGCTACAGGCTGTTGGAGCTAATAATAATAATAATAATAATAACCGAGGAGCTGGAGAGCTACACCGAAATTTCCGCAATTTGAATCTGCCTCGTTTCAGTGGGACCACTGATTCCGATGAGGCAGAGAATTGGTTGAAAGAGATTGAACGACTTTTTCGCATCATGCAATACACGGACGGGGACAAGTTATTGTTAGTAACATTCCAGCTCGAAAGGGATGCCCGTGCGTGGTGGGAGGCCACCAGGGCCGATGCACAATTCACATGGGATGAGTTCAAGGAGCATTTTAACTCCAAGTATTTTTCAGAAAGAGTCCAAGAGAGGAAGGCATCCGAGTTTGTGGCGCTGAAACAAAGGAACCTTACAGTCGCCAAATATGAAGCACAGTTCTCACGATTGGCACGATATGCCAATCATCTGGTCGACACTGAAAGAATGAAGGCGAAGCACTTTCTAAATGGGCTCAAGCCCGCCTACATCACTCAACTTGCACCTCTGGACATTCAGACCTATCCAGAGATGGTCAAGAAAGCACAGTTACGGGAGGATGCGACCGATCTCACTGATCGCATCAAGGGTAGAATGGTAAAGAAGGAACAAACATCCGGAGCATCGAGCAAGCCCACTAATGGCAAGAAAAGGTTGTTGAGTATTACTGATGGGCCAATCCAGGAGCAGAAGCCCAAAGTCTTCGCCCCCACCGCCCCAAATAAACCAAGATGCGAGCACTGTGACAAGCTAGGTCACACCGCAGAAGAATGCTGGAGGAAGGCAGGCGCATGCCTACGCTGTGGGAGTCGAGATCATCGTATTCCCGAATGCCCCTTGCTCAAGGAGAATGAGAAGCGTCTTGCGGGACAAAAGATGCCCGGCCGACTCCAGGCCCTGCAAGAAGTGGAGACCACCGAGGAGGGTGGAGTCGTGGAAGGTACATTACCAGTCTTTTCTCAATTAGCATTTATTTTGTTTGATACTGGCGCAACACATTCGTTCATATCACAAGCATTTGCGGATACATTAAATGAAAAACCTGCATCTATGGAATTTAAATTACCTGTCACTACACCATTGGGAGAAAAGGCTCAATTGAATAAATACTTTCCATTAGCTGATATTAAGATTTGTGATCTCAATCTGAGAGTTGACTTGATCTGTATGCCCATGGAGGGCTACGATGTTATTCTGGGAGCCGATTGGCTGTCCACGTATGGGGCTATCGTGGATTGTAGAAGAGGGAAGATTTTCTTTAGTGAATTCCCTAAACTGACCTTCACGGGACGTAGACACAAGAGGCACTTGTCTCTCGTCTCTGCTATTAAGGCGCAGAACATGATAAGAAAAGGTTGTATGGCATTTCTTGCCACCATTATAGTTGAAAAGAAAGCAACTAAGATATCAGACATCCATATAGTACAAGAATACCCCGACGTGTTTTCCGATGAGTTGCCAAGCATTCCACCTGAAAGAGATGTAAATTTCTCAATTGATCTAACACCTGGAGCTGCACCGGTGTCACGTCATCCATATAGAATGTCCCCTACTAAATTGAAAGAGTTAAAGGAGCAATTGATGGAGTTGCTGGAAAAGGGATTCATCAGGCCAAGTACTTCTCCTTGGGGAGCACCGGTGTTGTTCGTCAAGAAGAAGGACGGATCATTGAGATTATACATCGACTACAGGCAACTGAATCATCTCACTATCAAGAACAAATACCCTCTGTCTCGTGTCGATGAATTGTTTGATCAAATCTTAGGAGCTAAATATTTCTCTAAGATTGACCTTAGATCGAGATATCATCAGATGAGGATTAAGGATGCGGATATTTACAAGACAGCTTTCAGGAGCAGGTATGGTCATTAAGAATTTGTAGTCATACCTTTTGGACTAACCAATGCTCCTACAACTTTCATGCAACTAATGAACAACATCTATCGGCCATACCTCGACAAGTTCATCATGGTGTTTATTGATGATATTCTTATATACTCCAAGACCAAGAAAAAGCATGAGGAGCATCTGAGGATCTCTCTGCAGATCTTGCAGGACAACAAACTCTATGCCAAATTGAGCAAGTGTGAATTCTGGCTCGAGGAGGTGTCATTTCTAGGGCATGTCATATCTAAGGATGTTATAGTTGTCGATCCTTCCAAGGTAGAAGCTGTACTCAACTGGGAAAGACCGACCTGATGACCAAACTGTCCCCATAATAATAATCCATTTATATATTAATTTTGATGATTAACAAATTAGTACTAATGAATTACTTGAGCTTTGAGAACAGGAAATAAAAGAAAAATGAAAGTTCCAAGACAATCAGGTAAGTCTCATCTCACATTCTGTCCAAGTCTTTGTATCGACTTCTTTGATAAGCAGAACGATTTCCTCTCTGACCGAAAAGTTTAAAACAAATCGATATCGCAACGACTCTTTAAGACATCGCAACGATTTCTTTAGAACCCGTAACGACTTGACTATCGTAACGATTTCTTTAGACCTCGTAACGATTTCTTTAGAACTCGCAACGACTCTTTAGGCGTAACGATTTCTTTAGACCTCGTAACGATTTCTTTAGAACTCGCAACGACTCTTTAGCCGTAACGATTTCTTTAGACCTCGTAACGATTTCTTTAGAACTCGCAACGACTCTTTAGCCGTAACGATTTCTTTAGACCTCGTAACGATTTCTTTAGAACTCGCAACGACTTTCTAAGGCGTAACGATTTCTTCAGATCTCATAACGATTTGCTTTGTGCAACGATTTGTTAAGAGTTTTCGTAACGATTTCTTTGAAACTCGTAACGACTTGATTGCTGTAACGATTTCTTTGAAACTCGTAACGACTTGATAGCTGTAACGATTTCTTCAGTTCTCGTAACGATTTCTTTGAAACTCGTAACGACTTGATTGCTGTAACGATTTCTTCAGTTCTCATAACGATTTCATCATTATAATTTGATAATGCTCTGTCATAACGATTTGTCTGTTATCGTATAACGATTTCATAAGTCATCGGGAGTGTTCATATCAACTTTCTTACTGTATCAATAAAATGATTTTTAATAGCGTTGAAAAGTCAAAGTCATATTCCGTTTGTTGACTGTTACGCATTAAATGCTCTCTGATCGTATCTCCCATGCATGCAGACAATATCTTCCATTTTTATGCTACTCTGTCTACGTACTTTTTAGACAGAAGGGAGCTTTGCTATATATTGCAATATCTGTTCCATCTGCAACTAACAATCAACGGCAGTCCCAGCTGTCCTCTATTTATTATTGATATGCTCGCAGATATCTGACAAGACTCATCTGTACAATGTTGGATACAAGATACAAGATTCTAAAACATTTTTTTTGGCGTGTACTAAAGGATAAAAGACTGAAGATCAGAAGCTTCCTTGGTGACCAGTCTAACGTACACCTGGATGAGAGACAACGGTTCTCTTAACGTTCAAATTTCAAGAAGAAGCTTAAATACGAGACTCAAGACTGAGAAGTGTAATAGACACAGAAAAGCGAGCAACACCAATTCTTCTAGTCTTCTGAGTTCCAAGAAAGAGCGAAGCGTCCATTCTAATTGTCCTCTTAGCTCTTTAGCTCTCAGTATTCAAACAACAACTTCTTGTGAGAGCCTGTGTAGTCTTTGGAGAGAAACCAGTGTCAAATTCTCTTTCTCTCTCGAGGCTTGTTCGCTTCAGCCTGCAGCTGATTAAGCTAGTGTCTGAAGCTTGTTCTTAAACTTCTTTTCTGTGGTTTGTACCCTTCTGTGAAGAAAGACCTGGTGGTATCCAGGGTGTTGTTCCCTTCTGGGCGAAGGAAGACCTGGTGGTATCCAGGGTGGTTGTTTTTCCCTTCAGGTTGAAGGAAGACCAGTTGAGGCTGGGTGTAAGGATCCGTGAGGGGATAGTACCCTATTTAGTGAAATCCTGAGGCATTGCTCAGGGACTGGACGTAGGTCTCCTGTGGAGAGGAGTTCCGAACCAGGATAAAACCCTTGTGTCTTGTGGTTATGCTTATGTGCGTTTGCTGTCTTATTTTGTCCAACTCTAACGTTTGTTTAAGTTGTTGTGTAATCCTTTTAGTGAACAGGTTTTAATCAAAGATCAATTTTTAATAACCCATTCACCCCCCCTCTGGGCTAGCTAGCTGGGCAACAAGTGGTATCAGAGCCCGTCTCTTCGACAAAGAAGAAGATCCAACGATCTGAAGAGCAAAGATCAATGGCAGCCCAAAGCAACTTCGAAGGTCAGTCAGTCAACAGGCCTCCCTTGTTCGATGGAGAAGATTACACCTATTGGAAGACAAGAATGGAGTACTTTCTACAAGGCCACGATTATACAATATGGTCCATTGTAGAAGAAGTGATCTTCTAGTCACAAATGCTAAGGCTCAGTGGACAGATGACGACAGAAGAAGAATATCCCTAAACTGCAAAGCCAAGAGCATCCTTTGCTGTGCCCTCAGCAAGAAAGAATTCAACAGAGTTTCAGCCTGCAAATCCGCAATGGAAATGTGGGAAAGCTCAGGATCACTTATGAAGGGACAGACAAAGTAAAGGAGACAAGAATCGATATTCTTGTAGCCCAATATGAAAGGTTCCAGATGCAGTCAAGTGAATCCATAACTCAGATGTTTAGCAGATTCACAGATATCACAAATGGATTAGCTGGATTAGGTAAAGTCTATGGTGTACCAGACATGGTCAGGAAGATACTTAGATCTCTGCCATCCTCATGGACTCCAAAAGTAACAGCCATTGAGGAAGCCAATGATCTGAAATTAATGTCATTGGAAAAGCTAATAGGATCTCTCATGGCTCATGAGATAAATATGGAGAGATTAGGAGAATCCTCCAGCATAAGGAAGCAATCAAATGCTCTCAAAGCGAATGATGAGATATCAGAAGAATCTTTGGATAACAGTGAAGGTAGCAAAGACAGTGATGATGAAGAAGCCATGCTGTCTCGAAGACTTCAGAGAATATTAGCAAAGAAGAAGAAGTATCAGTCCGAAGAAGATTTTTCAAGAAGAACAAAGACTTCAGAAAACCAGAAGTAAAGGATCCAAAGAAAGGAGAAGTAATATGCTATGAATGCAAGAAGCCTGGACACATCAAGGCAGATTGTCCAATGCTCAAAAAGAATGATCATAAGAAGAAGGACAACTTCAGAAGATTCAAGAAGTATAAAAGAAAGCAATGGCAGCTGCTTGGGAGAACAGCAGTGACTCAGATAGTGAGTCAAGCTCGAGCAGTGAAGGTGAAGAAGCAAACTTGGCCCTCATGGCCAATACCGAAGATAAGGTAACTTCTGACTCTTCTTTTGATTCATGCAATGATTCAGATTCTGATAACTTAGAAAGTGCTTTTAATGAACTCTATGAAAATATAAAGAAGTATCTAAATTACTTAAAATTAGTAAGAAGAATTTAATCTGTTTAGAAAATACAAACTCAGATCTAAAAACCGAAAATGAAGAACTTGAAAAACAAATAACTGAACATAAAAGAAGAAATGAATTATTATGTGAAGATTTAAAAGAGAAAATAAGAAAATAATTCATTTAGAAAAACAAGAAGACTTAAGTGGACTTAAAACAGAAATAGAAAGATTAAATAAAGAAAAATGAACATTTAACAAGCACCATAAACAAGTTCACAAATAATAAACCTCTTCTAATGATGAGTGGAGCTAAAAGATCAACCAAGAAGAAACATGGTTTTGGTTATACTCCCTCGGAAAATGAAGAAACAAAAGTCTTTCCTAACACTTATCCAACTCCTGAATTTATATCCGAAAAGAGTAAAGAACATAAAAAATTTAAATACAATCCAGTTGAAAGAGTAACTAGAACAACCTGCTGTACTCATTGTAACAAACTAGGACATAACAAAGCAACCTGTCCTAACAAGAACAAAAAGTGGATAATAAAAGGAAAAATCAATGATACTAACCCATCAGGACCCAAAAGAACTTGGGTACCTAAAACTTAGTGTTTAAATTTCAGGGAAATTCAAGAGCATCCAAATGGTACTTGGACAGTGGATGCTCAAGGCACATGTCAGGCAACAAGAAGTTTTTCGTTGATCTCAAAGCTGAAGAAGGTACAGTCACCTATGGAGATAATGGAAAAGGCACTGTGATAGGAAGTGGGTCCGTGAACATCAAAGGAAAATCAGTTATTGAAGACGTAATGTTGGTCAAAGGATTAAAGCACAATCTTATCAGCATCAGCCAGTTGTGTGACAAAGGCCATCAGATTCAGTTCCAAGAATCAAAGTGCAGTATATTAAAGGATGGTGCAGTCATATTTGAAGCCTACAGAGAAAGAAACTTGTATGTTCTCTATCTCGAGGAACTCAAGAATCAAGATGTCTGTTTGGCAGTCCAGCAAAGATCAATCAACAGAGCTGTGGCACAGAAGATTGGGTCACTGCAGCTTGGACGGTTTGAACAAGCTCAGAAAGAGAAAGCTAGTGGAAGGACTGCCAAAGGTCAATTCTAGATTGGATAGCATTTGCAAACCTTGTGCAAGAGGAAAGCACACCAAGAGCTCTTTCAAATCAAAGACTGTAGTAACCACCTCAAAGCCCTTAGAACTACTTCATATGGATCTATTTGGGCCAATGAGGACTACCAGTCTAGGAGGAAAGAATTTTGGATTTGTAATAGTTGATGATTATTCAAGATTCACTTGGGTATCCTTTCTAGAGCACAAAGATGACACATTTGACAATTTTGTCAGCTTCAGTAAGAAAGTTCAGAAAGATCAGAAGTTCACAATTGTCTCTATCCGATCAGATCATGGTGGTGAGTTTCAGAATGAAAAGTTTACAAAGTTTTGTGATGATCAAGGAATTGAGCACAACTTCTCAGCCCCAAGGACACCTCAACAGAATGGAATTGCTGAGAGGAAAAACAGAACTCTTTTGGATATGGCAAGAACCATGTTATCAGAATATGATTTGCCAAGATACTTCTGGGCCGAAGCCATCAACACTGCATGTTATATCATTAATAGAGTGATGATCAGGCCGATTCTGAAGAAGACTGCTTATGAACTCTACAAAGGAAAGAAACCAAGATCAGCCATTTCAGAATATTTGGATGTCCTTGCTTCATCCACAACAATGGAAAAAGGGACATTGGTAAGTTGGATGCCAAATCAGATGAAGGCATCTTTATGGGGTACTCTTCTAAACCCAAAGGTTATAGAGTTTTCAATAAACGTTCCTTATTAATTGAACAATTGTACATGTTATCTTTGATGAATCTAACCCTTCCTTGAAAAAGGAAGAAATTAGTGACATTGATGATGCAGATGACTTGTCTGAAAAATTAAAGAATACCTCAATTAAGGACAAGGAAGATCCTCCTCTGGAAGAACTGCAGCAAACTGAAATTCAACATGAAAATCTTCCAAAAGAATGGAGACATCAGAAAGATCACCCTCCTGAAAACATTATTGGTGATCCATTGTAGGGGTAAGAACAAAGGTAATGTAATTCCTTGTGATTATTTAGCCTTTGTTTCTCAAATAGAGCCTAAGACAGTCAATGAAGCTTTATCTGATGAATCTTGGATATTAGCCATGCAAGATGAACTAAATCAGTTCAAGAGAAACCAAGTATGGTCACTTGTTCCTAGACCATCCAATCATTCAGTTATTGGCACCAAGTGGGTGTTCAGAAATAAACTGGATGAGTCTGGAATAATCTTAAGGAACAAGGCCATACTGGTAGCTCAAGGCTACTCCCAAGAGGAAGGCATAGATTTCGATGAAACCTATGCACCTGTAGCTAGACTTGAGGCTATTAGGATTTTACTTGCTTATGCATCTGCATTTGATTTAAAACTATTTCAAATGGATGTCAAATCAGCCTTTTTAAATGGTTTTATCAAGGAGGAAGTTTATGTTGAACAACCTCCAGGTTTTGATGATACTGAATTTCCAAATCATGTATTTAAACTGCATAAGGCTTTATATGGTTTAAAGCAAGCACCTAGAGCCTGGTATGAAAGGCTCAGTACTTTCTTATTAGATCATGGTTTCACTAGAGGTAAAGTAGATAGTACATTATTTATAAAATCTAAGGTTAAACATATACTTCTTGTGCAAATATATGTAGATGATATTATTTTTGGATCTACTGATGAATCTCTTTGCAAGTACTTTGAAAAGCTTATGCAGGGAGAATTCGAAATGAGCTTGATGGGGGAGCTAAGCTACTTCCTTGGATTGCAAATCAAGCAAGGGAAGGATGGCACTCATATCTGTCAAGCCAAGTACACCAAAGAGCTGCTAAAGAAATTTGGATTTGAAGGTGCAAAGCCACTATCAACTCCAATGAGCACATCAACCAGAATGGACAGTGATCAAAAAGGTAAAAAGGTAGATCAAAAGAATTATAGAGGTATGATAGGGTCACTACTTTACTTAACTGCAAGTAGACCAGACATTTTGTTCAGTGTATGCATGTGTGCTAGATATCAGGCAGACCCTAGAGAGTCTCATTTAATTTCAGTAAAAAGAATATTTAGATATCTGGCTAGAACTCATGATTTAGGTCTCTGGTATCCTAGATCTTGTGAAATAGAATTAGTAGGATATTCAGATGCTGATTATGCTGGATGCAAAGTAGATAGAAAAAGCACCAGTGGGTGTTGTCAGTTTCTTGCAGGATGTTTAATATCATGGTCATCCAAGAAACAAAATTCAGTAGCTTTATCAACAGCTGAGGCAAATATGTTGCTGTGGAAGTTGTTGTACACAACTTCTTTGGATAAAGCAACAACTTGAGGTTTCGGAATTCATATCAAATCAATTCCACTATTGTGTGATAATACAAGTGCCATCAACCTCACCAAAAATCCAGTACAACACTCAAGGACTAAGCACATTGAGGTAAGATATCATTTTATTCGAGACCATGTAGCTAGTGGTAATTTAGAAATTTCTTTTATAGATACAAATGGTCAATTAGCAGATATCTTCACAAAAGCCCTACCTGAAGAGAGATTTACATCTCTTAGAAGGGAATTAGGGATGTGCAACGTGTGAAAAGATTTCTGTAATTTTATTGGCATAAAAATCTTCAGATAGAAATGGAATTCTCCCTCCTTAAAGATAAGCAAAACTCAGTTATCTACATTCCTTGACCGCTATCGTGTTAAAAGTTGTTTGACTCGTCAAACTTTTTTTTTGTCGCTTTCTGCCTTTACCACCTCCTTGGCGTTTCACTTTTCGGTGAAGTAATATTAAATTATTCAAATCATTCTGAGAACGACTTGTCTTCTACCTTTACCCTTTTATCCTTTATCTGTTCACCCAAAGTCGATGCCCTAACGATTTTGGGATCGACTCTCTGCAACTTTCGAAGCTTTCTCTTCTTCCCGCGAAGAATCCTTCGAGAGGTTCCATCTCTTCCATCTTCCTCCTCCTCCACAACCTTTCTCCTCTTCCTATGGCCGCTCCGATGATCTCCGGAAGCGTAGGGGGCTACAGTGCTGAGTTTCTGTCCCCAAAGGAGCAAGAAAGGTTTACCTTCGTGAAGTCGAAGATCTGCGGAAATAAGGCAGTGGATGTTCAGAACCTTGAGAAGAGTGGCATGTCCAGTCTAGTCGAAGCTTTGAGAAGATTGCAGTGGATGGATGTTGCTACTTTCACCGAGGTAAGCTATCCGGACCTGGTGAAAGCCTTTTTCATTTGTTTGAAGTCAGAGGCAGATGGGTCCCTTGTCTCCTCAGTGAAGGGCACCCAGATCAAGATAGATCATGAACTATTGCATGAGTTGTTTGGAGTAAAGACCTCCGGGTATAGTGGCATTCACTCTGTGAATGATGAAGTAAAGGGTCTCGGAATCATTGGTCCAGGGTTTAAGCTGAAAGATGGAAAGCTAGATATTAATCAGATGTCCGCATTTAATCGGTTGCTTCACTTTATTGTCTGCCAAATTATAGTACCTCGTAGTGCTACGTTTTCTTCATGCACTAGGGCAGACTCGGACATAATGTTCTGGGCAATCCAGAACAAGGAGATCAACTTGGCCGCAGTTATGATTGAGAGAATGAAGTTTGCAGTACTCAAATCTGGGAAACAAAGAGCAAACTGAATGTTTCCTTGCCTTATGCTCATCTACTCACCAAGATTTTCAAGCATTTCGGAGTAGATGTGTCTGGAGCTGTAGTAGAGAAGATGGGCCAGTCTATAAGGTCCAGAAATTTGAAGAAAAGTGGCTTTGCAGTGCAAGATGGAATTTGGTCAAAGACCTCTGTGGCAGAAGGAGAAGCGATTATTGGAGATATCCCAGAAGTTCAAGAAGAATCAGCAGCAGCAGAGCAAGCAGCAGTAGTACCAGTTGTGGCAAGCCAGCCAGAAGTTTCAGAATCACCTGTTGTGGAGATTGACTCTCATTCTCCAGAAGTTCAGATGGAAGAAGGTGCAGCTAGTGTGGCAGACTCTTTGCCCACCACCTTAGTCGCCTCTATTTTAAGAGAGGTATTGGATTCCATTCCCTCCACCTCAGCTACTTCTAAAGAAGGTGGAAGTGTTGAAGAAGAAGTTATGGCACCAGGCCATACAGAAATTCAGTCTGAACCAATTGCTAATGTTGAGATACAAGTTGGTACTCAACAAGATGTGGTCATGGAAGAAGCTCCTAGCCTAGGGGAGCAAAGTATCATTGAACCTGAAGTGTCTGAATCCGTGGCAGAATGCCACTTTGAAAAAGTTGTTTTGGAGGATGCTCCTGCCCAGGGGGAGCAAGAAAGTGTTGAACTCCCTGCTCCTATTCAGGGGGAGTAAGTGAGCATTGAGGAAATTCCACCTCCTGCTAGTGTTCCTATTAGTGAAGGCCCAAGTGCAAGCAATATTAATCTTGAGGAGCCTGTCACTCAGCAAGGGAAGCAGAAGAGAATTGTTTTTAGAAGGCCAAGAAAGGGCCATAGAAAGGTAAATTTGAAGCCAATTATGGCATTACTAAAGGCTCAGGGAGATATCTTGTCATCAGTTCAGACAAGTATTCAAGGCATTGTTGCTAGTCAAGCTTCAACCTCCTCAGACTTATCTTCAATCCGAAATGCAATGAGGTGGTTCAATAAAGAAATGTCTGATATCAAGTCTTTGCTAGCAGATCCTTCAAGGTCTAGTGGAGTTTCTCTTGGAGCTACTTAGAGCAGACCCGCAGATGTTCTTTGGCCAGCAGGGACATCAGCTTCAGGGTCAGCAGGACCATCATCTGCAGTCAGAGAAGATCAAGCCAAAGGGAAAGAGCCCATGTCAGCAGCTAAGGCCCCTGAAACTTCTAATCTTGCAACTCCAACCCTCTCCTCACCTTCATCTCCTTCTACAGCTCCTCCTGCACCACCAACCATAAAACACCCTGTGCCTCGCACTCAACCATCTTCCTCTCTCACTACATCTCAACCTTCTTTCTCTCCTACTCTCTCTCACACCTCAGGACCATCATCATTTTCACCCTCATCACCTCTCACTCAACCTACTCAAGTTCACCCACCTTCTTCCTTCAATCCCAAACACCTCTTCTATCCTCCTACTACTCCTTCCTCTGTTACTTTCATTCCGGACAAACCTTCTCTACTTGGTGTCTTTGACACAAATCTGCCGGATGACTTTGAGAGAAATACCCTTTCCACCATTCTCTTCACTGCCACTCATATCCACAGGACTGATCCTCCCAGTCCTGCCAAGAAAAAGAGGAAACAATCATCCTCAGTTAGCATCTCCTCCTCACTATTTCCTCCTCTTTGGTACTCTCTTACCCTTGAACCTCACAAAAGATTCCTTTATAAGGAATATATTCAAAAGTGCATCCTCTCCACCATTTATGGTATTCCCTTCCTCAACCTTTCTGAGCACCTAAATATTGTTCTTCCTCTTACCCAATTATCCCTCTCTCAAAAATCCAAAATCTTTGAGGGGACTGAGTTCAAGACTGAAGATCAGTGGGCCAATGTCAAGGGCAACAAAGCTCAATACAGCAAGTACTTGACTGTCAGGGCAGAATCTATTACCCATGGAGCTCACTCTCTCACTCTTTCTGAGTGGTTCTTTCTCAAGCATAAGAACTTGTGGGGTCCTTTCATCTTGAAAGAGATCAGAATTGCCAAAAGCTTCCAGCAGTACAGTGACTTCTGCAAACTGCCAGAAGTTCAGTTCTCTCAATTCCACTCAGCTATAGTGATGTTAAGATCAGAACGTCCAGTGAATATTCCCCTCACAGTAAATTTTGCTGATATCCGAGTTGACTCTCTAGTCCTTCTGCCAAAGCTGCACTCCCTAGTGTTTGATTCAGATGCAGGATCCCATGCATTTGACATGTTTGCCAAGCAGATGGGTAGAATGTCAGCCAAGCAGAGCAGACTGCCCTCCTTCCTGTGGTTTATCTTCAGAGAATACCACTCTGGCCGCATCTCCTCTCAGGTTTTAGCTCCACTCATCTCTGAGTGTGAAAGGCTTACTCCCCCCTTATGGGCAATCATCTACAAGGAAACCAACCTTCAGTTAGAGGCCATCAACAGTTCCTTGTTTCATCAAGATAAGCCCTCTCTCTCAGCCGAAGCCTTCATAGATCTCAACTCCATAAATCCTATTCAAGAGATATATGTTCAGTGGGCAGCTAGATATACAGCTTTCTATGCTTTGAAGCAGGATCTGATAGATCAGAAGATCTTCTATCCAATCTCCTTGGATAGATTTCTCCATCGTGCCAGCTTCGGAAAAAGCACTTACTTCAGATTCATCCTGGACCCAGATCAGTATGCAGAGTTCTTGGATCAGCAACGGACTTTGTACATTCAAAGGGCCACCCCCTCCATGGGTCCCAATTTCTAAGTTGCTTCTGGGGTTTTCCAACAGACGTTTGAAGACCTTGAGATCAAGGCGTGGGCTGTCATCTCACAGCATGCCTCCTTGTTATCTCCCTTGTACTATCTTTCTCCCAATTAATACAATGATATCTCTCCTCTTTGTCTCACAGCCTATCTTTTTGCTTATTGACAAAATGGGGGAGAAAACTAAAGTCGTTCTTAAAAACATGTTTATTTTTTGTATGATGTTTAGTATATTTTGTCATCATCAAAAAGGGGGAGATTGATGACCAAACTGTCCCCATAATAAATAATTCATTTATATATTAATTTTGATGATTAACAAAATAGTACTAATGAATTACTTGAGCTTTGAGAACAGGAAATAAAAGAAAAATAAAAGTTCAAGACAATCAGGTAAGTCTCATCTCACATTCTGTCCAAGTCTTTGTATCGACTTCTTTGATAAGCAGAACGATTTCCTCTCTGACCGAAAAGTTCAAAACAAATCGATATCGCAACGACTCTTTAAGACATCGCAACGATTTCTTTAGAACCCGTAACGACTTGACTATTGTAACGATTTCTTTAGACCTCGTAACGATTTTTTTAGAACTCGCAACGACTCTTTAGCCGTAACGATTTCTTTAGACCTCGTAACGATTTCTTTAGAACTCGCAACGACTCTTTAGCCGTAATGATTTCTTTAGACCTCGTAACGATTTCTTTAGAACTCGCAACGACTCCTTAGCCGTAACGATTTCTTTAGACCTCGTAACGATTTCTTTAGAACTCGCAACGACTCTTTAGCCGTAACGACTTCTTTAGACCTCGTAACGATTTCTTTAGAACTCGCAACGACTCTTTAGCCGTAACGATTTCTTTAGACCTCGTAACGATTTCTTTAGAACTCGCAACGACTCTTTAGCCGTAACGATTTCTTTAGACCTCGTAACGATTTCTTTAGAACTCGCAACGACTTTCTAAGGCGTAACGATTTCTTCAGATCTCATAACGATTTACTTTGTGCAACGATTTGTTAAGTTTTCGTAACGATTTCTTTGAAACTCGTAACGACTTGATTGCTGTAACGATTTCTTCAGTTCTCGTAACGATTTCTTTGAAACTCGTAACGACTTGATTGCTATAACGATTTCTTCAGTTCTCGTAACGATTTCTTTGAAACTCGTAACGACTTGATTGCTGTAACGATTTCTTCAGTTCTCATAACGATTTCATCATTATAATTTGATAATGCTCTGTCATAACGATTTGTCTGTTATCGTATAACGATTTCATAAGTCATCGAGAGTGTTCATATCAACTTTCTTACTGTATCAATAAAATGCTTTTTAATAGCATTGAAAAGTCAAAGTCATATTCCGTTTGTTGACTGTTACGCATTAAATGCTCTCTGATCGTATCTCCCATGCATGCAGACAATATCTTCCATTTTTATGCTACTCTGTCTACGTACTTTTTAGACAGAAGGGAGCTTTGTTATATATTGCAATATCTGTTCCATCTGCAACTAACAATCAACGGCAGTCCCAGCTGTCCTCTATTTATTGTTGATATGCTCGCAGATATCTGACAAGACTCATATGTACAACGTTGGATACAAGATACAAGATTCTAAAACATTTTTTTTTGGCGTATACTAAAGGATAAAAGACTGAAGATCAGAAGCTTCCTTGGTGACCAGTCTAACGTACACCTGGATGAGAGACAACGGTTCTCTTAACGTTCAAATTTCAAGAAGAAGCTTAAATACGAGACTCAAGACTGAGAAGTGTAATAGACACAGAAAAGCGAGCAACTCCAATTCTTCTAGTCTTCTGAGTTCCAAGAAAGAGCGAAGCGTCCATTCTAATTGTCCTCTTAGCTCTTTAGCTCTCAGTATTCAAACAACAACTTCTTGTGAGAGCCTGTGTAGTCTTTGGAGAGAAACCAGTGTCAAATTCTCTTTCTCTCTCGAGGCTTGTTTGCTTCAGCCTGCAGCTGATTAAGCTAGTGTCTGAAGCTTGTTCTTAAACTTCTTTTCTGTGGTTTGTACCCTTCTGTGAAGGAAGACCTGGTGGTATCCAGGGTGTTGTTCCCTTCTGGGCGAAGGAAGACCTGGTGGTATCCAGGGTGGTTGTTTTTCCCTTCAGGTTGAAGGAAGACCAGTTGAGGCTGGGTGTAAGGATCCGTGAAGGGGATAGTACCCTATTTAGTGAAATCCTGAGGCATTGCTCAGGGACTGGACGTAGGTCTCCCGTGGAGAGGAGTTCCGAACCAGAATAAAAACCCTTGTGTCTTGTGGTTATGCTTATGTGCGTTTGCTGTCTCATTTTGTCCAACTCTAACGTTTGCTTAAGTTGTTGTGTAATCCTTTTAGTGAATAGGTATTAATCAAAGATCAAATTTTTAATAACCCATTCACCCCCCCTCTGGGCTAGCTAGCTGGGCAACACGACCAACGTCACAGAGATCAGAAGTTTTCTTGGACTGGCTGGATATTACAGGCGGTTCATAAAAGACTTCTCCAAGATAGCTGTACCTCTTACTCGCCTTATGCGAAAAGAGAACCCTTATGTCTGGAGCAAAGAATGTGAGAAATGCTTTCATACCCTGAAGCAACTCTTGACCTCTGCACCTGTCCTCGCGTCGCCAGTCGAGGGCAAAGGATTCTCAGTCTACACTGATGCATCTGGAATCGGTCTAGGCTGCGTGTTAATGCAGAATGAGAAAGTAATAGCATATTCATCAAGACAGTTGAAGCCTCACGAAGTTAATTATCCTATCCATGACCTAGAATTGGTTGCAGTGATATTTGCACTCAAGATATGGAGGCATTATCTGTATGGAGAGCAATTTATTGTCTACTCCGACCATATGAGTCTGAAGTATCTATTTTCCCATAAGGAGCTGAATATGCGACAAAGGAGATGGCTGGAGTACTTGAAGGATTTTGATTTCAATATCTAATATCACCCAGACAAAGATAATGCATTAGCTGATGCACTTAGTAGAAAGTCAGTAGCATCTTTATCTTGTTTAGTCATGGGTGAGATGCAGCTATTAAAGCAATTTGTCATTCTAGATCTAAACATTGAAAAGAGAAGTGATAAGATGTTAGTCACCAATCTTAGAGCTCAACCCGACATTTTTGTCAAAATTAGATAGCAGCAGGCTAATGACCCATTCTTGGTTCGGGTCAGGGAGACCATAGCAGACAGATCTGATTTCTCCATCACCGAGGATGGGAGAATATTATTTCAAGCCAGGACATGTGTGCCTGACAACGAAGAGTTGAAGAGGAAACTGATGGACGAAGCCCATAATGTTGGGTTGAGTGTGTTTTGGAATTTCCTAAAGTTGTATTTAATGATAACTATTGAACATCACTCATACTTTGATTTTGATGATGACATATTATGGTTTTGATGATGATATGTTGAACATGTTATACATTCTATACATATCACAATAATGCTTAAACAACATGTTCTTGATGTTTAATATCTCATATTTTAATGATAATATCTTGTACTAATGATTTATGTGTTAAATTTGTAGGTGTATACAGATTTTGTCATGGTAGTGTCGACACACCCATTGATGGTGTCGACACTGGGTCAGAGTCTCTGAAGCTTTTTCATGAACACAGAGTCAAGTGTGTTGACACAGCCCCAGGTAGTGTCGACACTAGTCCCAGTCTCCAGAAGACCCAGTTGCCTGACTGGGACAGTGTGTCGACATAGCCAGTGACAGTGTCGACACTAGTCTCAGCTCCCAGAAGACCAGTTCTGCGCAAATGGGACAATGTGTCGACACACTCCCTAGTGGTGTCGACACACTCCGGCTGAAACTCAAAATCGTGAATTCATCTGGACACGTGGCAGCTTGGGGTTCAAGGGGATCTGCCTAGGTTTTTGTGCCCACGTACCCTAAGGCTCTTTATGGACTTATGGGGCTATAAATACCCATGTCTTTGGCACTCCAAAGCATCCCACGCAAGACAAGAGCCAAGAGCTTTCTGGAAGAAGGGAAGAAGAGCGGGAAAGAGGCATCTGCATCCAGAGGAGCAGAGCAGCGCCGCCAAGGGAAGAAGAAGGAGAAGAAGAGAAGGAGCTCGTGATTACAGCAGTGCTGATCCAGAAGGAGATCCAGCCGAGTCTGTATTTGGTTAGAGTGTTTAATTTCTCTGGGGAATCTGTGTATGTGTTCTACACAGATCTCCCAATTCCATTTGTCTTTACCAATTCTATTGTATAGAGATAGATCGTGCTAGAGGATCTATTCTCTAAGTGTGCTTGTTCTAGCAGAACTTGGATCTATTGTGATCCAGAGGTTTGAGTACTTTGTACTCTGTTTTGGAGCCCCAGTGCTCTGGGTTGGAGCCGTTGTGCTCTGGTGCTTGAGCAGTGGTGCTCAAGGGCTTGTGAATTTGCTGAATTCACAAGTGATCTTTGGAGTAGGTCGCTGTGCCTATCTCCTGGGTTTCTTTGAGTTGTTGAACTCAAAGAGGTTAGAGTCGTCGTGCTCTAGTTTGTACTGCACTTGTGCTAGTGGTTCCTCCGTTGTGAGGAGGTGGACGTAGGAGACATAAGTTGTGTTCTCCAAACCACCTTAAAATCTTCAGTGCACTGTGGTTTGTTGTGTGGTTTGTTGTTCTTATTCACTATTCTCACACACCACACTTGAGTCTGATCGAATTGTATGTTTTACTTATTTTAATTCCACTGCTATTCACACAATTTCTTAGTTCATTTATCAAAGTCACCTATTCGATCCCCAACAACTGGTATCAGAGAAGGTGAGAGTCAATTCTATACTCTGAGGTGCTTTGGTGAATTTTTTGTATTTCAGATTTTAATTACTTACTCAAATTGCTGTGTGTTTTGGTTTAATTGTCTTTATCATGGACTCTAAAGGTTTTGTTGCTGAAGGTCATTCAATCAATAGGCCTCCATTTTTTGATGGTACTGACTATCCTTACTGGAAGAATAGGATGATGGTTTTTCTTAGAGCACAGAACTATGAAGTATGGAGAATTGTTGAAAAAGGACCAAATGAAGTCACTGGAGATGAAGATCAATGAACCTGGGAGCAGATCAGAAGGGTCACCCTGAACTACAGCGCCATGAACATGCTGCAATGTGCCATCCATCCAAAGGAATATTCTAGAATCTCCATGTGTAAGTCTGCCAAGGAGATGTGGGATAAATTAGAATTGCTTTATGAGGGCACATCTCAGGTCAGGGAGACTAAGGCTAACATGTTAGTTTTTGATTATGAGTTGTTTATCATGAAATCTAATGAAACTATATCTGAGATGTTTGCTAGGTTCATGGTCATTATAAATGGACTTCGAGCCTTGGGTAAGGAATACTCAAATGAAGAATTGGTAAGAAAAATCTTGCGCTCATTATCTTCTGTATGGCACACTAAAGCAATTGTCATTGAAGATTCAAAGGATTTATCCAAAATCACATTGGATGAACTCATTGGATCATTAATGACATATGAGTTAAACCTTAAGAGATCAGAAGAACACATGCTAAAAATAAAAACCATTGCTCTTAAAGCTTCATCTAGTAATAAAGGAAAATCTAAAGAAAATTCTGAGTCTGAGAAATCTGAATCTGATAATGATAATCTTGCTTTCATCACTAGACAATTTAAGGCATTTCTGAAATCAAACAAGAAGAATTTTGGAAATAAGCAAAATGTCATGTCTAGTAAAAAGAAACATTTCTCTCATGTTGATCATAAGAAAACTGATGAAATTCCTGTGTGTTATAGGTGTAACAAATCTGGACATATGAAGGCTGATTGTCCAGAAGGTAAGAAGGAAAAACACACAACCCACAAGAAGGAGTTTCACAAAAAGAAGAACAAGGCCATGGTGGATACATGGTCAAATGATGAAAGCTCAGACTGTAATGAAGAATCCTCAAGTTCAGAAGGGAATGAAATCTGCTTCATGGCTGGAAGCAGTGAAGAACAGGTAGATATATCCTTTGAACTATTTACCATTGATGATTGGCAAGAAGCATATGGTAATTTAGTTGAAAATATTTCTGATGTTAGAAAAGAAAATAAATATTTGAAAAGAAAAATTGAAAGCATTCTTCATGATACTTCATCATCTGAAAAGATTTCTGAATTAGAAGCTAAAGTTTCAGATCAAATCAAAGAAAATGATGAACTGTTGATCTTTGTTGATAATCTCAAATTGAAAATTCAAAAATTGAACAAAGAACTTATTAATTCTGTTAAGAAATTTGAAGAAAAAGAAAAGGAAAACCATGAAAACTTGAATCAAATTGAAAACTCAATCTTTGCATCAAAGAAAAAGAAGACATCATCAAGAACTTCACTCAAGGGAAAGACAATCTGAATGCTCTACTTGGAGTTAAGATGAATTCAAATAAGCATGGCTTAGGTTTTGAACCACAAAATTCAAAGAAAACTGAATCATCTCCAAAGAAAACAAAATCATCAAAAACTCCTTTAATAAAATTTGTTAAGGCAAGCTCATCTGAAAACAAAGAAAAAATACAAAAATAAAAAGAACCTGAGAGGTCAACACATACCCTACCTAGGTCAACACATACCCTACCTAGGTCGACACACACTATGCACAGGTCGACCTATCCCAGTCAGAGGTCGACCTACCCTTCTTATAAAAATCACAAAAACTTCAAACCAATCAATAATCATTTTTCTCATGGAAATTAGAATGTTTTCTCCTCTTACAATTCAAGATGGAATAAGTCTTGGAACCAAAGGTACAATGGTAACCAATGGTTCAATCCTTATTTCTATCATTCATCTTTTCCTGCATATCAACAGCAATACATGCCAAGTTTTTCACAGTAGAACAAATCAACTAAGAGGTATAATGTTCAGAAAATTGAAAAACAAAAAGTTGAATCTTCTGTTTCAAAAACCACTGTGAAGAAAAATACACAAATTTGGGTTAGAAAGGATTTGTTATCTCTTCTCACTCAGGATGTTGGTACCAATCTCATGTGGGTACCAAAAACTTTTCTTGTCTAATTTGTTATGTGCAGGAAAGCCGTGCATCCAATTTCAACAACATCTAGATTCTTGACAGTGGATGCTCACGGCACATGACAGGAGATAGAAATAAATTTTCATGCTTGATTGAAAAGGAAGGTGGATCAGTCATCTTTGGAGGTAAGAATAAATGAAAAATAATTGGCAAAGGAAAATTGGTAAGTCTTGTATTACCTTAAGTGATGATGTTTGTTTAGTTGAGGGTTTGAATCACAACTTGCTTAGCATTAGTCAATTGTGTGACAATGGTCACAAGATTCTTTTTTAACATGATTCATGCAAAATAATTGACTCCTCTTCTGAGCAAATTAAATTGATTGGAAAAAGAGAAAATAATGTCTACATGATTGATTTGTGTGATACTTCTTCTTTAAATGTTTGCTTGATTGCAAATAAAAATGACACTGCTTGGTTGTGGCACAAAAGGTTGGGTCATGCAAGTTTCACAACCATTAGTAAACTCATAAGAATGAATCTTGTAAAAGGTCTTCCTGAATCTTTCCCAGTCATTGACAATCCTGTTTGTGGGATATGTACTTAAGGAAAACAAACAAGAAAATCTTTTAAAGTGTTCAATGAAGTACTTACATCTAAACCACTTGAGTTGCTTCATATGGATCTTTTTGGTCCAACCAGAACCCAAAGTCTCAGTGGTAATAGATATGGCTTTGTGATCATTGATGACTTTACAAGATATACTTGGGTTTTATTCCTATCCTATAAAAGTGATGCATGTTCAAAATTCAGGAGATTTTACAATTCTGCCTTAGTGGGTTTATCTTTCAAACTGAATTCATTTTGACAGATCATGGGGATGAATTTGAAAACAAATCATTTTCTGATCTCTGTACTGAAGTGAAAATTCTCCATAAGTTTTCTTCCCCTATAACTCCAGAACAAAATGGAGTTGTAGAAAGGAAAAATAGAACTCTTGTGGAAATAGCCAGAACTATGCTCATTGAAAGTAAACTATCTAAATCTTTTTGGGCAGAAGCTATAAATACAGTTAATTTCATTTTGAATAGAGCATTAGTAAGACCAAAGATCATAAAAACTCCTTATGAGTTGTTCAAAAATAAAAAACCAAGTGTGTCATATTTCAAAATTTTTAGTTGCAAATATTTTGTTCACAATAACAACAAAGAAAATCTTGATAAATTTGATGCAAAAAGTTTTGAATCAATCTTTTTAGGTTACTCTGAAACTTCAAGAGCTTACAGAGTTTATATTTTGAAAAATAAGACTGTGGAAGATTCTCCACATGTCATTTTTGATGAAAATTTGCAAAAGATTGACATTTCTGATGTGTACAGAACTCAAATATGTGATGATGAAGATGAATTTCTTGAACATCCATCTACAAATCTTGAAGATCAAGAAATACCAAATGTTCATGAGGTTCTTGAAATACCAACTTCAAGTAATTCAGGTAATCATGTTCCTGAAAATCATGCAAACTCTGAGGTAATTTCTGAACCCAGATTTTTAAGAGATCATCCACTTAAAAGCATTGTTGGTAATTTGCAAGATGGAATAAGAACCAGATCATCTTTTCATTCTGTCATAGTTGAAGATTCTTTGGCACTACTTTCCCAAATTGAACCCAAAACTATTGATGAGGCTTTATCTTGTGAAAACTGGATAAATGCTATGCATGAAGAGTTTCATCAATTTGAACGAAATTAAATTTGGGATTTAGTACCAAAACCTTCAGATTTAACTGTCATTGGAACTAGATGGATTTTCAGAAATAAATTGAATGAATCTGGTCAAATTGTTAGAAATAAAGCTAGACTTGTTACTCAAGGGTATAACCAAGAACTTGGTATTGATTTTGAAGAATCTTATGCCCCTGTAGCAAGACTTGAAGCTGTTCATATATTCCTTGCATTTGCTGCTTCCTTGAAATTCAAAGTCTTTCAAATGGATGTCAAGAGTGCTTTCTTGAATGGTTACATAAAAGAAAATGTCTTTGTCAAACAACCCCCTGGTTTTGAAAATGAAAATTTTCATAATCATGTTTTTAAACTCAATAAGGCTCTATATGGTCTTAAGCAAGCTCCAAGAGCTTTGTATGACCGGTTGAGCTCCTTTCTTGTAAATAAAGGTTACATAAGAGGAAAAATTGATCAAACTTTGTTTACAAAAACTGAAAAAAAAATCATTTTATTGTTGTTCAGGTTTATGTTGATGATATCATTTTTGGCTCCACAGATAATAATTTGTGCAATGAGTTTGCCCATCTTATGCAATCTGAATTTGAAATGAGTCTAATGGATGAACTTACATTCTTTTTAGGTCTGCAAGTACATCAAACTGCTGAAGGAATTTTTCTGAGTCAAACAAAATATGTCAAGGAGTTGCTCAAGAGGTTTGACTTCCAAAACATCAAGCCATCCAACACACCAATGGCCACAAGTGCTCCAAAATGTATGCCAGTGAGGTGCAGATTGAGACTGATTCCTTAAACCTTGTGCATATTGTAACCACACAAACCCCCAGGCCGTGGGATCTCTCCTTCATTTTGCAGGAGATTGTTGTTGCTGCTGCTAAGGTCAAGGCTGAGATCATGTATGCCCCGAGGGAAGGTAACAAGGTGGCGGACTGCCTTGCAGAATTTGCTGTTTCTTGTGCTTGTTTCACACTTTTGGACCGTTGGGCTGACCTCCCCAGCAATGTAATGGATTCCTGCCGCCATGATAAGGCAGGACATCCGCCCAGGAGCCCCGAGTCCCTTTTGTACTCCTCCCCATCCCCCCTTTCACCACACTCTTAATGAAATTATCCTTAGCCGCTTGGTGAAGGTAGTGGCACCCTCAGTAGTGAGGGCGTCCCTACCCTCTCCTCTAAGTTCGGCTAGATTGAAAAAAAAATGGCCACAAGTATAAGACTTGAGAGTGATGCTTCTGGTAAGCCTGTTAATGCTAAACTTCACAGAGGTATGATTGGATCTCTTTTTTATCTAACTACCTCTAGGCCAGATATTCAATTCAGTGTCTGCATGTGCGCCAGATTTCAAGCAAATCCTAAAGACAGTCACATGTCTGCTGTTAAAAGAATTTTCAAATATCTTCTTTCTTCATGTGATTTGGGTCTTTGGTATCCTGCTGAGTGTAAATTGGACTTGATTGCATATAGTGATGCTGATTATGTCGGGTGCAAACTTGATAGAAAAAGCACTAGTGGGTTGTGTTTATATCTAGGAGGGTGTCTTATTTCTTGGGCTTCCAAAAAGCAACATTCTGTAGCTCTTTCAACTGCAGAAGCTGAGTATGTTGCCGCTGGTAGCTGTGGTACCCAAGTCCTTTGGGTCAAACATCAACTTCTAGATTATAATCACACATTAGGTTGCATTCCTATTCTTTGTGACAACACAAGTGCTATAAATCTGTCCAAAAATCCTATTCAGCATTCCCGCACAAAACACATTGACAATCGGCATCATTTCCTTCGAGGTGAAGTCTCAAAGAATTCTTTTGAACTCCACTTCATTGACACAAAAAAATAAATTGCAGGCATTTTCACTAAGCCTCTTGCAGAACCTAGATTCACTTCTCTTAGAAGGGAACTTGGTTTATGCAAGTTTTCTCATGTCTGATATCTTCATCTCATCTCTTTGTACAAATAAAAGCCATTCTCTCTTGCAAATAAACTCCCACTTCTCGGTTGCATTGAAATTCTTAGTATATCAAATAGTGATTTGAAGAAAGGCAAGTTAGGCTTGTCTGGACACTTTCACTATGCGTGAGTATATGTTTCCGCCAAGTATCAAGATTCCTTTATGCAATTGTTGAGGGGGAGTATTTGTTTAGGGGGAGTCATCGTCTATTCTCACTCATTTTTTCTTGATAATTGTTGTCTACTCTTAGCCTCAATCATCAGAATTTTTGAGTCATTGTGCTATTTTCTTATGAGAGAATTAAGACATTGAAACTAAACTCATTGTGCATTTAGTTTAATTTCAAAGATTCAGTATCATTTCAAGGTTAAGCAATCTTAATACTGAATGTCTTTAAAATGACTTGCAAAACACTTGTAGGCACATGAGTGGCTTTACTATTTAACATGTGCATGTTTAAGCTTCATTTTTACCACATGTTAAGAATAATTTCTCTAAATTCATAGTCATGACTTGTTTGGTCAAAGCAAACATATTCCTGCAAAACATTAAAAGAAAATGATGAAAATGATCAACAATCTAGAAAGATACAAACAGAGCAATGCAAATTCTTGAACTACTGAGTAATCGGGCCATTTCACCTAAAAAGTGATATGTTTTGCATCAAAAAGTGGAAATAAAAAATTTTTAACTCTGTATAAGATAATGAAAGTTAAACCACTGAGTAATTAGAAGATTTTGCATCTGATCAATGTGATCTCTTGCACTGAAAAGTGAGATTTAACTAATTTATTCTTGTATTCTCTCCCAGTTAAAAAATGAAAGTAAATCAAATTGACAGGATGAAAAAACTTAAGACCTTCATAAAGTTCATGTATACTGAGTTTAGACCTATTATTTTACATTGTGTTAAACTTAAAGCTCCCAACATCCTTGTTAAATATTTCTGCTCATTCATATAGGTCACTTTACTTCACATTTGCATCATTATTTTAACTACATTCAGATCATTATATTTTTGCTATACCTTGTGTTGAGTGTGTCTTTGTGATTAAACTTTGTGGCACAATACCAAAAACACAATCATTTCTCTCATTTGACAATATCACTTTGCCTCACTTATTTTGATTACTTCCGACCATTCATTTCCTACATTTCATTTCTTGATCTCCTACAATCTTTGTTTCTCTCTTATCTATCTTTTTGATGCTGTCAAAAAGGGGGAGAAAGTTCCTTAAAGGAGGAGAAAGTCTTTATGGGGAGAAAGTTCAAAGAGTGTACATGGTCAAGGGGAGTTGTTGCAGTTAAGGAAGTCAGGTTATTGGGAGATTATGCATATGTTTTGTCATCATCAAAAAGGGGGAGATTGTTGGGTTGAGTGTGTTTTGGAATTTCCTAAAGTTGTATTTTAATGATAACCAATGAACATCACTCATACTTTGATTTTGATGATGACATATTATGATTTTGATGATGATATGTTGAACATGTCATACATTCTATACATATCACAATAATGCTTAAACAACATGTTCTTGATGTTTAATATCTCATATTTTAATGATAATATCTTGTACTAATGATTTATGTGTTAAATTTGCAGGTGTATACAGATTTTGTCATGGTAGTGTCGACACACCCATTGATGGTGTCGACACTGGGTCAGAGTCCCTGGAGCTTTTTCATGAAGACAGAGTCAAGTTTGTCGACACAGCCCCAGGTAGTGTCGGCACTAGTCCCAATCTCCAGAAGACTCAGTTGCCTGACTGGGACAGTGTGTCGACACAGCCAGTGGCAGTGTCGACACTAGTCTCAGCTCCCAGAAGACCAGTTCTATGTAAATGGGACAGTGTGTCGACACACTCCCTGGTGGTGTCGACACACTCCGGCTAAAACTCAAAATCGTGAATTCATCTGGACATGTGGCAGCTTGGGGTTCAAGGGGATCTGCCTAGGTTTTTGTGCCCACGTACCCTAAGGCTCTTTATGGACTTATGGGGCTATAAATACCCATGTCTTTGGCACTCCAAAGCATCCCACGCAAGACAAGAGCCAAGAGCTTTCTAGAAGAAGGGAAGAAGAGCGAGAAAGAGGCATCTGCATCCAGAGGAGCAGAGCAGCACCGCCAAGGGAAGAAGAAGGAGAAGAAGAAGAGAAGGAGCTCATGATTGCAGCAGTGCAGATCCAGAAGGAGATCCAGCCGAGTCTGTATTTGGTCAGAGTGTTTAATTTCTCTGGGGAATCTGTGTATGTGTTCTACACAGATCTCCCAATTCCATTTGTCTTTACCAATTCTATTGTATTGAGATAGATCGTGCTAGAGGATCTATTCTCTAAGTGTGCTTGTTCTAGCAGAAATTGGATCTATTGTGATCCAGAGGTTTAAGTACTTTGTACTCTATTTTGGAGCCCCAGTGCTCTGGGTTGGAGCCATTGTGCTCTGGTGCTTGAGCCGTGGTGCTCAAGGGCTTATGAATTTGCTGAATTCACAAGTGGTCTTTGGAGTAAGTCGATGTGCCTATCTCCTGAGTTTCTTTGAGTTGTTGAACTCAAAGAGGTTAGAGTCGTCATGCTCTAGTTTGTACTGCACTTGTGCTAGTGGTTCCTCCGTTGTGAGGAGGTGGACGTAGGAGACACAAGTTGTGTTCTCCGAACCACCTTAAAACCTTCAGTGCACTGTGGTTTGTTGTGTGGTTTGCTGTTCTTATTCACTATTCTCACACACCACACTTGAGTCTGATCGAATTGTGTGTTTTACTTATTTTAATTCCGCTGCTATTCACATAATTTCTTAGTTCATTTATTAAAGTCACATATTCGATCCCCAACACATAAGACAAAGTACACAATTCATCCAAAGGCATGAAAAGGTCGTTTTGGTGGCCAAACATGAAACATGTGGCTGAGCATGCCGCGCATTGCCTCACATGTCAACAGGTAAAAACTGAACACTGTCGTCCTACGGGTGTACTTAGACCCCTGGACATACCTGAATGGAAATGGGAAAGTATCGGCATGGATTTCATCATGGGTTTACCCCGAACTCGTGGTGGACTTGATGTCATATGGGTCATTGTGGACCGTTTGACTAAGTTCGGACATTTCCTTGCCATTAAAAGTACCTGGAGTGTTGATGTATTAGCAGCACTGTATGTAAAAGAGATAGAAAGATTACATGGAGTTCCCGTATCCATTGTCTCAGATCGTGATCCTAGATTCACTTCTAGATTCTGGAAGGGACTTCAGATAGCCTTAGGCACCAAGCTCAATTTCAGCACAGCATTTCACCCACAGACGGATGGGCAGACAGAAAGAACTAATCAGATAGTGCAAGACATGCTACGAGCTTGCAGCATAGACTTTGAGGGGTATTGGAATGAACAGTTGTCACTGATAGAATTCGCCTACAATAATAGTTATCAGGCCAGCATTAAGATGGCACCATTTGAAGCACTGTACGGCAGAAGTTGCAGATCGCTAGTGTGTTGGAATGAAGTAGGTGAGCAGCAATGGCTAGGACCAGACATGGTGCAGAATACCAGCAGAGATATACAGATTATTAGAGACAGGATTAAGATAGCTCCGTCCAGGCAGAAGAGCTATGCTGATAAGAGAACAAGGGACTTAGAATTTCAAACTGGAGACTATGTGCTGCTTAAGGTATCCCCGACCCGAGGATTTCAAAGGTTTGGGATGAAAGGCAAGTTGAGACCGAGGTTTATAGGTCCATTTAAAGTATTGGATAGAGTTGGCGAGGTGGGATATCGTCTGTCATTACCTCCTCAGTTTTCTACAGTACACAATATTTTTCATGTGTCAATGCTAAGGAAGTACATTTATGATCCGTCACACATAATTAGCTATGATGATATCACTTTGAATAAAGATATGACCTATGAAGAAAGGCCGGTGAAAATATTGGACAAGAAATTGCAACAACTTCGGAATCGATCGATACCCGTGGTCAAGATACTTTGGAGGAATCACGAAGTCGAAGAAGCCACGTAGGAATCTGAAGTCGCCATGCACCGGAATTATTTGGAATTATTCAGTAAGTCTCTCTTCCCCTTACGATCATATGAATTTAGGGACCAAATTCTTTTTAAAAGGGGGAGGATGTAGCAACCTTGATTTTTAAAATTCTAAATAAAATAAAAAATTTAATTAATAAATGTGATAAATAGTGTTAATTTAGAATAAAGGGAGAAAAATTGAAATAAAAGGGAATTAAATCAATACTCATTAACTAAAATTAGGAGTGGGTTGTATTAATGGCCCAAACATGAAAGAATGGACCCAATTGTGAAGAGCCCATCATGGGATGGGAGTTAATTAAGTGAATTTCGTACCTAATTAATTAATAAATAGAAATGGGTTAAGATAAATGTTAAATAACCTATATATATCCAAAACAAGAGACCACATCTCATCCTAACCCTTTGGCCATGAGATTAGGTCTTTTCCCTACCCTATTAGGTGGATAAATGCTAAAAATAATGGAGATAATTGTGGAATTTCGGAGTTTGAAGATGAGAAGAGAGTTTTAATGTATTAGGACTCTATTTGCAAGTTAAACACCCCAATTCGGCCCTATCAACTCCATAGATCATGGCTGAAGCTCTGGGAGACGAAGGAGAAAGGCTGTGGATGAAGGAGCAAGGAGGAGAAGGAGTTGGAGCAAGGGATTTCATCTTCTCCACGTCACAAAACTCTAGGATTTCTTAAACGCATGAAAGGTAGGCAATCTCTCAAGCACAAATCGTGAAATTTAAACCCTAGGTAGCCTATTCATTGCTCTTTGAAAGCCCTATGATTTCCCTATTTTTCGTTCTTCCATAAGGGAGAATTAAATGTTGCAATCCTAGTCTGTATCATGCACCTGAACCCCCTTGTTTACCTAAAATCCATGCTTGTATTCAATCCCATGCCATGATATTATTCCCATAAATACTACATGCTCTTACCTTTCAAACGCCCCTATTTGCCTCAATTTTTATCATGTGATCATTGCCAATTAATTTGTTGATTCATGACTGTGCATGATTAGGTCACTGAAAGTAACCTAACCAAAGCATGCCCTATACATGTCTGTTTTCTAATTAATCATGCTCACTAATAGATCTCCATGTCTAGTTTCGTTTAAAAGAAATTTCATGATTTTTGGAGCTTTCTGTGATTTTATATCAATTTTTGAAGTGGATTGTGTCATGTATGGAGGGATGGAACCCACCTGGAAAAGGGGCAAAACTCCTTTTCTAGGCTCGGGCCACCTTCTGGAGTCGCGACGGCCCGACCCGTCGCGATCTCAGAGGGGGTCGCGACACGGGGGTCTGTCGCGAACGTGATAGGTCGACATGTCGCGACCTGGCCGGATTGACCCTAGTGGCCGGTTCAGTAGAACGCGACCAGGCCTAGCGTCTCGACCTGAACACAACAGCCACTTACGTCGTGACCTCAGTGTTGCGGCCAGAACTTAAATTTACACTTATACCCCTACTATATGTGGTATTTAAACCATGTTTAACTCTAATTAAACATTGTCATGACTATTAACGACTGATTAATTGTCAATACATGAAATTCACTAATTTAAAAGCCATGAGCACAACCTTACATGCTCTCTTGATTTCTTACACTTGCACACACCTATCATTCATGTTTGCCATTAAACCTTATTAAACTACTCAATCATGTTTCTGGTAATTAAGTGAAATTAATTACTAAATTCTCCTATTTAATTATTTACACTTGTCTTCGTTTTAATCGCATGATTTGAATACTGTGATCGTTTCCCTCGGCCTTCGAACACTCAAGGCACGACGGACACTTGTTTTCTACACTTTCTCTTGGCATGGACCACCTCTCCACCGGGAATACTCCCGACTGGGCCAAAGACTCCTTGTCAAGGTCTCCGTAAGTCTTCTTGGCTTTGATGCACGTCCTTAGCTGACGAGCTAGTTGTACCCTTAACACCCGTTACACCCTTAGGGATCAGTACGATCCAACGGCCTTAGTGTGTATCCTTCTTACCTTGTGAACACGCCTGACCATCTAGTCTGTGTTTGACACGGCTAGTGGGTAATGGTGACTTTTACCAGACTGCTGGTACACGATGGTGTGCTGTGCAACTGTGACTATCGTTGTTTATCGTAGTTTTACGAATTACATCTCTATCTCATCTACTATCTTTGTACTCTCATCTGTTCACTTTCACTCTACACTCTCGTCTATTTCATCTACTACTCTCATCTATTCTTGGTACTCTCTTGGCCATTTATGTGATTGTCTAAAGATAAGAAAATGACTTATGCCAGCGCATTAGGGTCCGATCTGGTCTTGGGGAGAGCGCCCGAAAAGTGCCAGTGCCCATGGGAGTTAAAATGATCAAGGGTGTGTACGGCATGCACTCAGTGCTATTATACTATCAAGATTAATCTATGACAATCAAAGTGCTATCAATACAAGTGCAATCTACTCAAGTGCTATACAAGTGCTATCGTTACATGCTATTATCATTACATGGCCATTCCATTTTTCGTTCTTGTTGTACTATTTCCATGTACAAGTGCTAGTATTCTCTTGCCATCGTTACTATAATTTGCATGACTATTCTCTCTAGTTACCCTGCCCTTTTAAGACATTAATTTATTTAAAGTATGCTTGTTCTCATGAGATATTAAGTTCTACTGGGTGTTATTCGCTCATCATGCGTTATTATTTCATGTGTCCAAGTGAGTCTGATGGAGATGACCACACTCACGAAGAAGGGACTGAGGAGGACGCTCAGGAGTGACCCATTCCAACAGTCATGGCTTAATAGATAGTTAGTTTAGTAAGTCAATCAGACAATATGTAATAGTTGAATTTGAATAAAGTACTATGGGCCCTAGTTTTGGCTCTGAATAGTGATGTAATAGCTAGTTGATGACGTATTAATGAAGTTGGATTTCATTTGGTATTATTCCACTTGTGCAATGGTTTGTCATTTATTTCTCGCTCTGTACTATTTAATAACTGTAATATCACTCCGATATTCTGCGTCGGGACGTTACACAATAAGACTTATAATAAATAATACATCCATAAATTATATTTTTTATTTAGTGCGATCATCAATGATAAAAATTTACATCTCCAATAAAAAAAAATGGCTAATTCAGTGGAGTTGCAAGACTACACTAATTATATAAACTAGATCCGCCAATGTGACCGAGTCCCGAGTACAAGACCCCATCATCTCATCATGGGTGTTCATCTTCTTCACTCGGTTGGTCGAGTGATACCAAAAAGCTTCGGCCAATCGCTTCAACTTGTGGAACTGGACTGCTCTCTTCATATTCCAACTTAGGGCCCGCGTTGCATTAGAGAAATTCATGTCAAGTCCATCCGTCACTACCGCGGCAGCAGTTCCACCAGGAAAGCAGACCTGAGCTGATCTGTATTTCTTGACAGCTATGGTAGACGGCATTCCGTTTGGCTTAGTTTAGTCTTTGGTTGTGTTGGCTGGTTTTAAATCGTGACCTACAAAATTTGTGGATCAAAAATTCAAGCATTCACAAAGCAAACATCAAGAAGGTACTCGACTAATTTTATAGCACAAGAAGGAAACCTTTGGCTCTGTAGTGCCTTGACGGATGTGAAATTCTCGAAATGATTGCATTTATTTTCTGTTTAGACCTAAATAAGACACAAAACTACAATGCAGGTCAAGTGCTCTACGAAGTTTTGGTTCTCGGGAAAAGAATGTATGAACCAAAAATCATATGTTCTTTTTCACTGGCTTTTCATTTCACCGAATGACTTGAGAATCCTTGGGATTTCACTGTTTAAACGACAGAAAGATCCTCTGGCGATTCATCATCCACCTTCACTCGAGCAGGTAATAAAAGAAGCAACCAGCAAGTCCCAATTCTCGCGGGTGATTCGGCTAAATTAGGAACCAAACAAGGATGCGAGAGAGGCATATCCAGGAGCAGAACATGGAGTATAACCACCACAACCTGAATAGCTGTTCTTTTGCCTTTTGAAACTCAGCATTAGATACCGAAGCCACACTTTTGAAGTCTAACACAATGTTCCTCTTATTCGATCATAAATTCAAGGTGGTATGAAATCTTTTGGACCCGACACGCAAAAAGCAAAATAGACTGAATTAAACAAAGAGGTCTGCATGCGTCATCATTTTCCCTGTCTCAATACTACAGACCTTGGCATTCATCAAGTCCCTGCAGTTGATGGAAACAAACGCTCAGAGTCCAGCTGGTAATCCAGAGTTCCTGCTGAAATTAGGTGAGCAAATAATGGGGTGCGAGGAAAAAGTGAAGACTATAAGCTTCGTGATCTCTACTGAATAGAAAACAAGAACCGCATGCAGAGCGGAAAAAAACTATTTCAACAAAAGAGTGAAGGGAAGCAGTAATACGCATGATGGCCTACAGAAAAAATTACAGCTCCGATCCCATACATAGTTGTACATCTTATTGCAATTAAGAAAAAGGGGAACATAAGAACTGGAAATTTTTTTAGGCATGTGCACCAAATGCTTGAGAGAACTCCAGTGTGAATCTTAATGGAGATTTGGAGGACCTTCAGCACCAAATGACCTCAAGACTAAGAGAAATGAAGAACATAAAAGAAAATATAGATAATAGCCCTTTGTTTAAAAGCTTGTTTACTCTTATTTTCCCCTCAAAGCTATAGCTTTCAAAGGCTAAATTAACTCAAAGTCCCACAGAAGCCCATCTTATATCACCTCTTTCACAGTAAGCATCATGGCATGTTCAGAATCCACCAATCCTGTCCTGGACGAATAGCCAAGTTGTAATGACCTAGAAGGGAAGGCATTTTTTCTGGGAGCTAGGTGGACTGGCACCTTTCTGGACCCAAGAACAGCCCAAGGCAGGCCAAGGCATTTGCCCAGGCATTTTGGGCTCGCTACGCAACCTGGATCCAAAGCAAATCCATCTTAAAACACCAACCCCATCATGCAACACCCCAATCTGTGTTAAGAATAAAGGTCTTTGAATATCAGCTCTTCCTTTCCAAATGCCCATAAAAGGGGTAAGTTTTTTAGGAATTGCTTTTCCAGAATGTTCAGGGCGCTTCTATAAGACTTTCAGGGATGTTTTTTTTTTTTGAAATGTAAGACTTTCAGGCATGTTCATCAAGTAATCTAAGACTTTGAGAAGTTCAAGCTAGAAACTAACAGTTAGGTAGGAGGTTTTATTCCAAAACAAGAAGATTGGGGGGGGGGGAAGAGAGATGTCCTCTCCCCATATACAAAAAATTGGAACATCATCATCCAACAAAATGACAATACGTTATATAACTTTTATACAACAATAATTATATCATGAGCATTACTAGCCTAACTTGTTCAGAAACCAAAATTGCGGTTGTAGTACACAAGTAACCTGACATTTATTGATAATCAGAACTGACCTAGTTGTTAAGATAATAATAAGTTTCTCAATAAAGGATTGTTGGATTGGTTAAGTCTCCATGGTGGAAGCACACGAGTAGTATGCTTCTCAAAATCTGCTACATTGTGAGGAAAACAAATGATTTGCAATCAATGTTTGTGGACTCAGATAGTTCCCAGGTAGGCCCATAAGGGTGTCAACCAAGCCAGCCCGGTGCTGAGGCCTGCTGCCCAGCCTATTCTGAACAGGGCCTGTGCCACAAAAATTGGCCCGGGTATTAAAAATGGCCCAGCACGACCTGATAACAAGGTCTGGGCACCGGTTTTTTAGGTCCAGCCCAGTCAAGCCAGTAATCCATCGCCTTAAAGAAAGAAAAAAGATCCCAATCACCTCCACATATTCCTCAGACCCCGCCATCTCTTCTGTCGCCTCCAGATGCTAGCCATCCAATCAAGTTCAAGCTCCTTTAAAAAAATGGCAACAGCAGCAAGGGCAAGTCCACAGCACAGTGAAGGACAGGGCATGAGATGCACAGGCACCCACTTCATTGCAAATGGACAGGTGTGTACCCCTCACGAATCCTGCTAGACCTCCCACATTCATTTATTTATTAAACATTAGAGGGTACAGTTCAGGCCGCACCCGACCGGCTGGTCAACAAGCAAAAGACCAAGGCTCCCTCTGGGCCCAGACTGCATGCCAGGGAAGCCTGGCCCATTTACACCCCTATTCCAGGTTGCCAAGGTCTGAACCAATTTCTACAAGATCAATTGGCTGACTTTAAGGTGAAGACCAGTCCAAACATTTTTTACAATTTTTTTTAAGGCTTTGCGTAGGAATTAGTCCCATGCTGGTGGAATGTGGCAGTCACCAGTTTTGATCCAAATAGGCCATTCTGAGATGGAATCTATCAATTCTGTAACCCATTTGCCGAGTAATAGAAAGCTACAGCAACAATGAAAAGCAATGTCTGAGTGATTGTCTATTGAACCCTCAAAACATTCAAGAAATATAGTTTGACTGCAGAATGATGGAACAAGGCTTATGATGGACAGATGGAGAAGATGGCAACACATACTCACATATGTTTCATGTTTTCATACTTCCAAAGTGTAAGTTTAAATTGATATTTGTAAGCATGACAAAGCATGTAGACCATTGGCAAGAGCCAAGCTTGAAACACCACCAAGTTAAAAATTTTGAAAGCTGGATGACCATGTCAAACTCAATTCCCAGACATTTGTCGTATCCTAGGATTCAAGAATCCAAATGGATCATGCCAGATCAGCTGATTCAACCAGATTTTTTACCTTATCTATCCTGCATTCGCACCCCCCAAATCTTTGGCCAGATTTGCCTATTAGAAGAAAGGTTCCTACACATTGTTAGACATTTTACACCTATTACCATCATAAAGAGCTAGCAAATGCTAGGAAGGACCCATAGAGCTACAAATAGCCATTATCTGGCCCTCCCAATTCCATTATCTCTTAGCATTAATTCTCTCACTCTTCTCATTTTATTATGCTCCTAAGCCTACTGTTGAATGAAAAATTTTCTCATGACAAAAACACTTGTTTAGAGCAAGAACATGAGGAGAAAGATATTTATCCAAAGATTTGGAGGTAAAAAAAACAATCCTCAAACCCATTCATTCAGAAATTTTAGAACGAATGAAAGACAGAAAATTATTCGCTCTGAATTTTTAAATGGGTAAAACAACAGAAAATAGAAGTAAATTTCTGTGCATGTGTGAATTTTAGATGGGAGTCATTCCGAATCAAATAGGGGCTGAAATCATATAACCCCTGATATTCTCGGAATAAAGTCCCTGCCGATCAATTGTTTCGGATGTTTGGAACAAGTACACAAGGGAAAAATATTTATCTGGGATTTCGGGTATAAGACAACCCTTAATGTTCTTTATTCAGAATTTCCAGAATGAATGAATGAAATAAAATCATTTATTTTGGATTTTCGGAATGAATTAAAGAGAGAAAAAAGAAATATTTTTCTGGCGTATCCCGAAATGCCAAAGAAAGTCTCCCGGGGTTGGCCAAAGTCAGAAACTAGTCAACTCCCATGTTCGCGGGGATCAAATCCAACTCCGGAAAACGATTTCAGATGTCCCGGAATATTCCCGGTGGAAAACGTCCTACGTGGCATTCATTTTTAAGCATCGAGGTCCGGCCAAATACCCATGTCAACAAGAAATGACAAATGGCTGGTCAAGGCACACTACACGGAGACCCCAATGGGATCCCCACCGAGGCTTTGCGAAGATATCCCGATGGGACCCCCACCGAGGCTTTGCGAGATATCCCGATGGGACCCCCACCGACGTTTTGCGAGATATCCCGATGAGACCCCCACCGACGTTTTGCGAGATATCCCGATGGGACCCCCACCGAGGCTTTGCGAAGATATCCCGATGGGACCCCCACCGAGGCTTTGCGAGATATCCCGATGGGACCCCCACCGAGGTTTTGCGAGATATCCCGATGGGACCCCCACCGAGGCTTTGCGAAGATATCCCGATGGGACCCCCACCAGACTTTGCGAGATATCCCGATGGGACCCCCACCAAGGTTTTGCGAGATATCTCGATGGAAGTCCCACCGATACCAACGCCGCGCACATGGCGGAAGCCCCACCGGGCCCGCACGAAGGATGGAAGCCCCATCGGGGCCTTGTGCGCACCCGATGGGACCTCCACCGGGACTGCTCACCTGGTGAGGGGCCCACCGGGGTGCGCGCACCCGGTGGTGACCCCACCAGGTCGCGCACGACCGGTGGAGGTGGTGGCCCCACCGGGGTGGAGCTCCTACCGGGGTGGGCACCGGTGGGAGCCCCACCGGCCCCTCCTTGAGCGCAGCAGGTGGGCCTCCCACCGGCCCCATTCTCCTGTCCAAAAAAGAAACAAAAGGGAAAAAGGACAGAACATACCTGGTGGGGGCGCCCCCGGATGCTCTGGTGGAGTATCTTCCGGTGGGATGTCCACCTCCACTCTCAAACTCCTATAAAAGGAGGAGAACTCCAAGAAGAAGGGGAGGATTTTTTCTGAAGTACGGAGAGAGAGGATCAAGCCTGGGAGTTCAGAGATCCTCTTTCCTTGCTTGCTCTGCCCAGTGTGCTCACGCAAGGCAAAAGTTAGGAAAGTTGCCTTGTTCTGATTAAGGCAAATCTATATTTGCCATGTGATCATTTGGAAACCAAGCAAGGCACGGTGGACTCTTACAAAGGGAGCCATTTATGATGAAAATTTCTCTCCTCCATCATGAAATCAAAAAGGGGAAGTACTGCGCATGGATATTTCTCGAGTTTCCCAAAGGCTAAACAGTACAAATGAAGAAAATTGCAATTATACCTCACAATCATGTGTAATTGTATAATTGCCCAGAAAATGGCCAGAAATTCAAAACTGTGATATAATTGCCCAACAATATGAAGAATAATTCTGAAAATTACAAAAATACCCCCATGACTGGGAAAATTACAGAAATACCCTCATGACTGGGAAAATTGCAAAAATACCCCCATGACTGGGAAAATTGCAGAAATGTCCCATGACTGGGAAAATTGCAGAAATATCCCCATGTCAAGGGAAAATTGCAGAAATATCCCCATGTCAAGGGAAAATTGCAGAAAATACCCCGATGACTGAGAAAATTCCAGAAATACCCCCATGTTAAGGGAAATTCCTGAAATACCCCATGTTGAGGGGAAATTCCAGAAACACGCCCATGTTAAGGGAAATTCCAGAAACACCCCATGTTGAGGGAAAATTCCAGAAACACCCCCATGTTAAGGGATATTCCAAAAATACCCCCATGTTAAGGGAAATTTCTGAAATACCCCATGTTGAGGGGAAATTCCAGAAACACCCCCATGTTAAGGGAAATTCCAGAAATACCCCATGTTGAAGGGAAATTCCAGAAACACCCCCATGTTAAGGGAAATTCCAAAAATACCCCCATGTTAAGAGAAAATTCCAAAAATGTCTCCGCTTGAGGGGAAATTCCAGAAATGCTCCCGGAGAGTAGAAAAATTGCAAATCAGTCCTGTTGCTATCTGAAAATTGCAGGAAAATCCTTGTGTCAGGGGAAATTGCTAATATATCCCTGGATTAAGAAAAATTATGGAAATACCATCTGAAAGGACAGAATTACAGAAATATCCTCCAAAGGGTGAAAAGTGCAAAAAATGTTCTCAAAAGGACAGAAGTCACCAAAACATTTTCGAGAGGAAAATTTGCAAAAATACCTCTGGAGAATAGAAATTGCATAAATGTCCCCAGAAAGGTCCCAAATCCAAAGACCTTGAAGGGGGAAATTGCACAAGTGCTCCCGCTTGTGAGGAAGTCATTCAAGCTATGTTCGAGCTTCACAGAAGCCGACAAAATGCCGTCAAAGTTCAGAAATTGCACGAAAGTCCTTTCAAAAGAAGAAACTATACAAGGATCATGCCGTTTACACGGCTTGGTGGAGCGGGACCCACGTCACTTCTCTGAAGCAGCGTGCGCTCTCCTGAGTTCGGTTTACGGCTGATAAAGTCTTGGGATTGTCAAGAAATGACAAATCTACCCATGGAAGTCATGAAATGATTGAAAAGCCCGAAGAAGTCATGAAATGACAGAAAAGACATAGAATGCCAATAAATGGCAGAAGCGTCCGGGTAAGTCAACAGATGACAGAAATACCCGAGACTGCTCGAAAAAGCCAAGAAACGGCAGAAATGTTCGAAGAAGTCATGAAATGACAGAAAAGACAGAATGCCAAATAAATGACAGAAGTGTCTGGGTAAGTCAACAAATGACAGAAATACCCGAGACTGCTCGAAAAAGCCAAGAAATGGCAGAAATGTCTAAAAATGTCAAGAAATGACAAAAAAGACATAGAATGTCAATAAATGGCAGAAGCGTCTGGGCAAGTCAACAAATGTCAGAAATACTCGAGACTCTCGAAAAAGCCAAGAAATGGTGGAAATGTCTGAGAATGTCAAGAAATAACGAAAAGAATTCGAGGATATCAACTGATGGCAGAAGCATGGTTTGTCATGGCGGGGCGAATCGGCCCGATTCCCCCGAATCGGAGCGGATCAGGGGAAACCCGATCCCTGATTCGCCTGATTCGCCCCGATTCCCTTTATATATAATATAAATATATATAATATTATATCATATATGTAATACATATAATATATCTGCAATATATATATATCATATTATATTATATATATAATATACCCATGCGAATCGGTCCGATTCGGACCGATTCGGGGGGAATCGGAGCGAATCAGGAGCAACCCGATTCGCCTTCCGATTCCGACTCGGCAAACCATGGGCAGAAGGTCTAAAAAGACCAAGGAATGACAGAGATGCCTTGAAATGTCAGAAAATGGCAAGGAGCTCTTGAACAGTCATAGATACAATGCTGTCCAAATCTCCTCCAAAAAGGGTGACAGATTACGGCGAAATCCCAAAAGGGGTACAAACTTGCAGAAACCTGACATGACCACAAAGCTAACACAACGGGCCGACATTGATCATCTTGGCGATCCAACGGCCTGTTCGTGATGATATTCAAATCCAACGGTCTGATCGTGATGATATTCAAATCCAACGGTCTGATCGTGATGATATTCAAATCCAACGGTCCGATCGTGATGATATTCAAATCCAACGGTCTGATCGTGATGATATTCAAATCCAACGGTCTGATCGTGATGATATTCAAATCCAACGATCTGCTCGTGATCGAACTCAAATACAACGATCTGATCGTGATGATATTCAAATCCAACGGTCCGATCGTGATGATATTCAGATCCAGTAGTCCGATCGTGATGAAGATGCAAATCAACGATCAGATCGTGACAGAAGCAAGCCCTAAAAGGGTCGATTGCAACCGAATGTAATTCTGAAGACCGATTATATAATCGGCACCATTTGTAAAGGTCTTGAAAGACCAGTTGTATTTTGAATTACATTTGTATAAGCAATGAATGCTTCAAATATCTATGCAAGAGTATGTATTCATGAAGGACGATCATCAAGATCAATATTGTCACTACGAATAGAGACGAAAGGTGTTCTTTGACAGAGAATCAAAGGTGTTCGAGGTCACCTCGATGTAAATTAACATCGACTTCGGTCGGTGGGGAAATGTCCAGTACACGACACCCAAGTCGCCTGATACATGAACGAAATGTCTGTTTTAACAGACTGGCACGCCCGCAAAATAGATAAACATCATCAAATTTATCTTTTTTCTTCAAAATGACAAAAGATTTTGAACGAAATTCTTCCCGTGCTAAACAAATTGGCACGCCCGGTGGGACCATTCCTACCTTTCATACACGGGCTAGACCTGATGCTAATACTTGGCTCCTGATTATTTGGCTTTGCCATTACAGGAAGTCAACGAAAACATCAAACAATGGCGGCTGTGACGTACGGACCGCAAGTGGTGGCAAACCACGCCCGCTTCGGCTACCTCACCACCCCGCTGTGTTTTGGCGACTTCCCGGCGGTGGTCGGCTCGCCATACTTCCTCGGGGTCGTTCCCGCGGTACAGGAGGCGCCAACGGAGGAAACGAAGCTGACTCCAGCTGGGGGCAACAAGCCCCGATATGAAGGCCGAGTCTTCTCGATAAACACCATTTCCACCAGCGCCGTACCCGTGAAAAGGGAGCGGCATCTGGCCCGCAAAGGCAGAAAGCCTAGGGCCACTATTTCAAAGTCCGGCAAGACTGTTCTTGTCGGTGATATCAGAGTCAGCTTGAAAGGGGGCAATCCAATATTGCCGAAAAGCAATGTTACCCCCAATGTCCCTACCTCCAACCGTTTCACATTGCTCCAAAAGATGCGGGAGGAGAACTCTGCTGTGCCAAGAAATACTCGCGCCCGATATGCTGGTGGCGCGGGTCAGAAATTACAGCCAAAGATGAAACAAATCTGGGTCACCAAGGAGGAGGCCCGAAGAATCAGAAAGCTCAGGGCAGAGAAAAATGCCCAAGCGGAAGAAGAAGAGGACTACCCGGTAATCCAACCTCCTAGATCTCAACACCCTCGCGGGCAGAAGAGAAAGGGGGTATACCGGAAGCCCAACTTTATCTCCTCACGGGTGGAAATGACTCGTCAGGAGTACAAACAACATGAAGTGACGCTGCCCTCACGCATCTCGGTCTTTGACCGATTGGGGGCAGTGCCCCAGCCAGGGGGCCAGAACATGAAGAGGCGGAGGCTAGTGCAGAAGCCCCAGTACGGGGTAGATTTGAAGATCCACTCTTGCTATGTGTCGGGAAAAGAAATAGTTGAGCCCGTGAATGCACCTACAGAAGCAGCAGGCGCAGGGGCATCCAACCCAGGCACAGATGCAATATTTCGCAATACGCGAAATGCCAAGCGGAACCTCCAAGCCCAGTTTGGCGGCCAGGGCGGCGCTTCTAGCCAGAGCCAGGCACATGATGAGCGCCTTCCTCAAGAACAACACCATACCCTCCATGGCATAGAACAGGACAATGACGGAGATGAGAACGTCAGTGTCCGCGGGGACGTGGATCTCCCCTATGAAGACCCCGATGAACATGTGGTCTTCGTACCGCCCTCTAGGGCAGCATATAATGCAATGTCTGATGATGCCAGATATGAAACCATGCAGCGCTGGCACATCGAGATGACCAATCTCATGCTAGAAATGAAGCGGCAGAAGGATGCTAATGTCCAGCGGCCGTTGAGGTCGGTCCCCAACTTCAATGTTCAAAGGGAGCAGCAGGCCGGCAGTGCGCCTATGGCTCCCCGCCAGCCCATCCCGGTGAATGATACGGGTGCTATGCTGGAATTACAGCCAGTGCAAGGTCCAAGCTCTCAATCCCCACAAATCTCTGCAATTGAAGACGCTGTCGCTCAACGACGCTTGATTGAAAAGATTGTTGAGGACAAGTTCGCACAGCATGGTGAGGGTACCGCCACTGTTGATTTATACAGGGTGCCGTATCCGATCCATCACCAGTTCAAGAAGCTGCCACCTGATTGCCCCAAGGCACCAAAATTGCAGAAGTTCGGTGGGCAGACATCCCCACACGAACACTTGGCCTATTATTTAACGGCCATGGGTGAACTTGCATTGGAAGAATCATACTTGTTGCGGTATTTCGCAACATCTCTTACGGGTACCGCTTTCCAATGGTACTCAAGATTGAAGCCAAACTCTGTCGTCGACTGGGCCGACATGCAGAAGAAGTTTTTAGATCGGTTCCAGACTGCAGAGAGAAAAGTGTCCCTGGCCGAGCTTTGCTCCCTGAAGCAGAAAAAGGGGGAGACCGCTCTTGATTTCATCAAAAGGTGGCGAGATTTCAGCATGAGGTGTGACAATCCGCCCACCCAGGAAGATGCCATCACTATATGCCGGCGTGGCCTGGCAGCTGAAGTGAGTGAAAAACTCTTGGGAACTAATATAAAGGGCTTCGACCAACTCAATGCTGTTGTGGCGGAGATCGAAATGTTCTTCGTCGAGAACCCGACATTTGGGGCCTTTAAAGCCAAGCCCAATAAAGAACGTGCCACGGGAAAAGAAGTAAATGCTGTGGACTTCTCGCCTCCGAGCAGCAGTCAAAGTGAAGGAACTTCAGGTGGTTCTGGGGCCAAGGCGAAGGGAAAAGCACCTCCGGCAATCACACTGGCAGACCGCCTGAAGACTCCATATTCCTTTCAGAGGGAGCATACGAGGAAACTCTTTGACCTCTGTATGAAAAATGAATTGCTTAAGCTGCCCAATATCAAAAGGCCTCATGAAGCTGACAAGACAGATGAGCCCAATTACTGTCCATATCACAGAATGCTGCGCCATACAATTGAGGACTGTTATGTCTTCAAAAATGAAGTAGAAAAACTGATCCAGGGCAAGCTGATTGCTATGAAGACGGGCCTTGTGGACCCTCCCCAACCTCATGATCAAGATCAGCAGAAGCAGTCTGCTAATGTGATACACATCACTGCTACAACATACGGACCTGGTACCCAGGAGAGTGCCACCTCGAACGCCCAACCATCTCACGGGCGGGCGGGCCCTCGCACTCAGGAGCCTTTGCGCCGGTGGATGCCAAAGGCAATGCAAAGTCTCGAAAGACGGGTCCGATCATTACAACACGGCCAAAGGGAAATATTGAGCCGTCTAAGAGCCATGAATGAACAGCTGCCAGTTCCCAGTCACAGGCCTCACCATCCATCAAATGCCTCGACATCCCTGATGCGTCCCCTCACTGGAGGATGGCTTTCTGAGGGGTCCTCGAGCTCATCGGAGAATGCGGTAGTGGAAAAGCTATACTCCTTTCCGCGCAGGGAAACCCTGGCAATTTTCCGCGCGTGTATACGCGAAGGGTTGCTGTACCGCCCAACGCCTATATATGCTCGGCGGGGCTATTGCCCATACCACCGGGTCGCAGGTCATGATCTCCAAGACTGCTATACCTTCAAAGATTTGGTGGAAGCCTGGATCGCCGAAGGGATCATAGACATGGGAAGCCTGCTGGTCAACCCACCCCAGCCGCATATCCAAAGGCGGGCGAATCAAGCAGCTGACGCTGTCACCTATTCGGTCAACGTCATCCATAAATCAGCTGATAAGGAGAAGGCTAGGGGGAGACTTTATGAATTCCTCTATAATAGTCTTCCCAGGGACAATGATAATGAAGCGGGGTCTTCAAACCCACCACCTGAAGCCCCACCAATTGTACCAGCTGAACCCGAACAGACAACTGCTTTCCATAAGCGCGTGTTCCAGTTCCTAGCAGAGACAGAAGCCGAGGCGCCACCGCCTCAAATGCAGCCAGTCGCTGCAAACCGAACTCCCGCTCGCCCACCAGCCAGGGTGGAAGCTTTGAGGGCTTTGGGGGCAAGATGTCAGGCGATGAAAAGACAGGGTCAGATGATGAACCTCCCAAGATGCATACACCACAGAGAATGATATGGCCACCTTTCCCTATCAGAAAGATTCATCTCGTGATGCCAGATAATGTGATTCATCAGGGGGTTCGAGCTAGAAATATTCATGAAGCTCATCCCACTCAGATGTCTACATCAGTCTCCCATGGACTATCTGTCCATGCGGTACACCAGGACTCTGAGGAGGAGATACAAGAAATTCCTCCCCGGTTGAGAACCAGCAAATAGAGAGGCCGGTGCCCGCTGCCACACCCAGGGGCCTTCTCGTGATACAGTAATAGAGATGC